>JAQPPZ010016983.1:4800000-6000000 GCA_028583015.1 Wollemia nobilis | reverse complement strand
CAAAACTTGGTATGCGTATCACGTCATACGTCTTTTAAAGAATTCCAATCAGGTTTGGGATCCGAGAAAATGATAATCCAAACTTTTGCACCATATTGCATTATATTGTACATTTGTATATACTTTTGGTTTTTGTGTTTTGGTTTTGGATTGGATCTCAATTTGGTTTTAAGTTTTGTGTGTTGGTCCTTTGGACACTTTTGGTTTGTCTTAAAAAAAAAAAAAAAACAAGATGTCAACTTAGGTCCTTATGAATGTTGACTAAGACTAGGAGAATATGAAACATCGGAATTGTATTGCAGAAAGCTCCATGAATATCACAAACACATTAAAGAATATCGTTTGGAACTTGTGATGCATGAAGTTGTCAATTTTATAAATTATGGCAAAGTAGGTGGTATACTCCATCCGCATTTCAAAAGGAGCAATGCATTCATATCTCATGTACATTCCGCATTGCATATACATTTCATCTCGGTTGCATCTTCATTTCATGTACAATCATTGAAAAGGTGTCGAATCCTCTTAGGTTTATTACATAACATATATTAAAAGGATCCTAAGGTTGGGAAATAATGCCCGAACTATCTTGAACCAAGCACGTTTTACGCATATTAAAGAGGATCTTGAGCAAAATGGTCAAAACCATACTTGGAAGAAAAGGTGAGGCAAAAGGAGTATTTCGTGTCCTGTCCTATCATGCAACATAATCCTTAAACGAGTGGTTTTTACCACTCCCATAGTGCTTAAAGCCTAAAATCGAGTAGTAAGGATAGGGTTAAATCCCCATCGAACTTAGGTTGAGGATCCAACTCCCCAAAGCTCTGATTTGACCTTCATGGAGTAGTAAGGATAGGGTCTAATTCTCATCTCGCTTAGGTTGAGAATCCAATTCCCAAAAGCTTCTATTTTGCCCACTCAAGAACTTGAAATTCCAAAGCAAATATTTTTCATTTCATCATTAATATTGGATTGGAAGGATCGTACTACATGTCCCTTGCAAGGATGGGTAGTCATCCCCAAGGTCCAAGAAATCAAAAGTAAAGCCAAACCATGGATTATGGGGTTAATCTCCACTAGGGCTATAGACACCTGGCTGGAAGTGGAGTATGCTCATGCGTGGCAACATGTCTTGTCTAAAAGCAAGACCACTGACTGCTCAAACGGACAGGCTAGCTTGACAGTTTCATCCATAACAGGTTAAATCATTTTGTTCAAGATGAGGTAATGAACTCTAGATCAAAGTAGTAAGGATAGGGTTAAATTCCCATCTCGCTTAGGTTGGGAATCCTATTCCCCAAAGCTCTAATTTCACTTACACTTGCACATGGGTTCAAGATGGTAGGGGCACATAACCAACTTTGGGGATCTAGTAAATTAATTCAAAATATATATATTTGGTCCTAAGAGGGTTTGACAATTTTAATATGTTTGTTCATGATACTAGAAGGTCTGAGCCTTTGCAAAGCAGGTTGTTATATCTCTAACATAGTTGTCATACATCAAATCCTGCACAAATCATTCATAGCCTTGCATACGAATCATAAGTGAAACTGACAATGGAAAGTTGAACGAGTTTCAAACGATAGGGAATGAAGCACATTGCACACACCGAGATGATGCTTAATAATTCTAATGCTTCATGTATTTCTCATCTAGTTTTATTCTTGGGATATTTGCTGACGCTTGTATTTGATTTGTGTGTTTTCAGGTTGAGTTCTCACCGAAATGCTCGGGAGCATTTTCCAGTAGAGTCGCCATTTGTTGTGGCTGCTCCACAACGTACCCCAAAATTGGGGACCCACCTTTTTTGCATGTGTTCCAAGAAGATCGAAGTGGCCCATATGCTAAAGATCAAAGAAAAAAGCAAAACACCACAAGGAGAAAAAGTGTCGCGATATCGCGACATGTTGCACTATCGCGGCCAAAAGAGAAAAAGTGTCGCGATATCGTGACATGTTGCAGTTTCGCGGCCAAAAGAGAAAAAGTGTCGCGATATCGCGACATGTTGCGCTTTGTGGCCAAAAGAGAAAAAGTGTCGCGATATCGCGACATGTTGCACTATCACGGCCAAAAGAGAAAAAGTGTCACGATATCGCGACATGTTGCATTTTCACGGCCAAAGGAGGAAAAAGTGTCGCGATATCGCGACATGTTGCATCATCGCGGCCAAAAGAGAAAAAGTGTCATGATATCGCGACATGTTGCATCGTCGCGACAAAAAAAGAAAAAGTGTCGCGATATCGCAACATGTTGCATCGTCGCGACCAAAAGAGAAAAAGTGTCGCGATATCGCGACATGTTGCATCATCACGGCAAAAAGAGAAAAAGTGTCACGATATCGTGACATGTTGCATCGTCGCGGCCAAAAGAGAAAAAGTGTCGCGATATCGCGACATGTTGCATTTTCATGGCCAAAATAGGAGAAAGAAAAAGTGTCGTGATATCGCGACATGTTGCATTTTCATGGCCAAATGAGAAGAGAAAGAACAAGAAAGAAAAGTGTCGTGATATCGTGACATGTTACATTTTCATGGCTAAAAGCAACAAAAGAGAGCAAGGAGGCAAAAGTGTCGCGATATCGCGACATGTTCCATTTTCGCCAAGGTAACGGACTTGCATAGTGACGTGGACATAAGGACAAAATCCAATGAATAAGACAAAGCATTACATAAGGAATATTTAATGATTTGAAATCATTTAAGATGGTCGTTACACACGGAAGGAAATGGACGCAAGCCCATGTGGGGAAGGTGAAACGAACAGTTAGGGAAGGTGAAACGAACAACCATTGGAAAATGAAACGAACCGTCATGGAAGGAGAAACAATTTTTTTTAGAAGTTTAAATACGCCATTCAAAGAGGCCAGAAGGGGTTGGAAATTGCTGCGAGCAGAGTTGCAGAGTTGAAGGCAAGAGGGCCATTCTGGACCTGTTTGAGTCGTTTTTCTTCCATGGACTGGTTTGGGAAAACCAAAAATTTTTGTTATTGTAAAATGACAAATTTTTAATACAGAAAATTTTAGAAAGTTGCATCTTATGGACAAGAAAGGAGGAGTCATTTTCTGCATGCAAGATTAAATGTCTATTTTTCCCCTTTTCAGATTTTAGGCTTGTAAATGGAGTTTATGCAAGTTTTCTTGGTTGCTTCATGCGAATGTTTAAATATGAAAAACCTCATTTAAAACCCTAGGAGCCAACACTTAGCTTATCCGGATTGTGCTTGTTTTGTAGGTCCAATAGGTTAGGTTGCATGCATGAAAACCTCACATCTTCGGTTTTGTCGAAATAGGATAGCATCATACTGAATGCATTTTATTTTCAGTTTTTTGCATTTCATTTTCATTTTTCTATATTTTATTTTTCCAGAAATTTTAACTTATTTTAAATTTTCAGGCATTAAAATAAACATTTAAAAAATTTCAAAAAAAAAAAAAATAATGAACAATCACTAAAGTTTCATGGTGAAATAAACCAACATTGCCCCTTGTTTACAGTTACTTGCAATCACTAAGGTGTTCCAAGCATTTAAATTGAATATCTTTATTTGAGATTACTAATACACATATGCAAATGCTAATACAATGGAGACCTTGGAGAAGTTGTTTGTTTAACTTCTTTGCAAGAGGGGATTTGGAACCCAAATCCTAAAGGAGAGTGTACTTTCACAACTGGGTGAAAATACCACTCAACAGGTGGTAAAGACCTTTGCCTTACACCCTCGAATTCTATCGATCAAATTCCTATCCTCAAATAATTGTGCACAAAAAGGACACCGAGTTTTTCATGTTTTAAAGGTCTCTAGTGACAGAAGCATGAATAAATAGGAGCAAGGATCCTCTTACCTCACACAATTATATGTAGCGTAGTTGGAAATGGTGGATAGTGCTAAGTTGTGTGGTAAGCAAAGCGTGTAGGGTTCGAATCCCGTCGGGTTCATTTTGCAAGGAAGAGAGGGCAATTTTTATTTTTGAGCAGTTCTTAATGAAGGGATAAGGGGAGGCTTGTGCCTTCCCTTCCCTGTGGAAGCGCTTAGCCCACGTGGTGGGCTAGCACCTTGATAAGGCACTTGGTAGGGAGTGGTCTCGCATTTGAAACCCACCAAGACCTTTTGGTAATATTAAGGTATGCATTGATGTCATTTGTGTTGGTTGCTTGATTATTTTGGATGTGCTAAGGTTGAGAAAAATAAAATATTTTTTATTATTTTGGATGTGCTAAGGTTGAGAAAAATAAAATAGTTTTGATGGTTATAAAGTTTAATTTTTGCCTGAATTAATTTGGATATTGAGTATTTTGAGGGAGATAAAGGGTAGGCAAATATTATTTTGAAAGGTTAATTTTTGGAGTTTGATTAATTAAAGTTGGAGATTATAAGGGGCAATTGAGTAATTATTTTTATGTGTGATTTAATGATTGCTAATTTCAAGAAGGAGTAATAAGGTGTATCTGAGTTTGATTATTTTTGTAATTGAGGAGATATTTTAAGAGAGTGTTAGGGTGATATTTTATCATCTAACCATTTAAATTGGCAAAGAAGAAAATTGTGATTGAGATAGGTTTTGAAGGGTTCTTCTACATCAAATAAAAAGGTATGGACACATCTTCCTAGTGAGTGATTGTTGGATGTTGTGAATGATAAGTTTGAGTGAAAAGGATTGTTTTATAAGAATTGTTGAGTTTGATTGTTGAAGGTTTTTCTGAGTAAGAATTGATGATAAAAACCTTGTTTTATAAGCATTGTTGGAATTATTGAGCTATCTTGATCTAGGGTTTGTGCAAAAGAACATTAGTATCATTGTTATGTGAAGTTGTGAAATATCATGAGTATCATTGTTATGTGAGAATCACTTGATAAACATTGTTGTTGAAGTGATTGGTTGAGTGAAGAATTTAAACTAGGGTTTAAAAATATCATGAGTATCATTTATATGTGAGATTGTTTGATAAGCATTGTTGGAAACAATTGAGTGAGTGTTCATATGTTTGGACTAGGGTTTGTGAGCAAGGATTATTTCATTGAGTGATTGGTTGAGTAGATTTGGTTGAGCTTACTCAAGTGGAAGTGTTGAAGTGATAGTTCAAGTTTTGTGAAATAAATTATTCTATATTCTAAATTTATTTGAGAAATAGGTTGAGTTTTGTGGTAAATGTGAAGCATATTGAGTCTCTAACAATTCTCTATATGTTTTTATGCTAAAACAAAATATTAAAATTACTTGAGCATTGTGGTGAGTGTGAAGCATATTGAGTCTCTAACAATTCTCTATAAGTTTTTATGAGATTGGACAAGTTATAGTAAGGATTTGTTGAGCAGTTTTGAGGTAAGTCTTTGAGAAGACTTGTGGAAATATTAATGTGAGCTTTTGTGGAAGCTTACAATATAGATTCGAGGATAGATATTTTTGAGCAAATTGGACAAGTTCTAGAGAGGACTTGTGGATAGATTAGTGTGAGATGTTGTGAAAGCTTACTAGGCAGAATTGAGATAAGTATTTGAGAAGACTTGTGGATAGATTAATGTGAGCATTTGTGGAAGCTTACAATACAGTTTTGAGGATAGATATTGTCGAGAATATTGGACAAGTTCTAGAGAGGACTTGTGGATAGATTAGTGTGAGATTTTGTGGAAGCTTACAAGGAAAATTTTAGAGAAGTCTTTGAAGAAGACTTGAGAGTAGAGTTGATTGATTAATTTATTCAAAACTTGAGTTACAGTTTGGGGCAGATCTAGCAGAGTTAATTTTTGATTGAGTCAAGCTTTGTGTTAAGGCTTGAGGATAGATATTGAGGATATATTTGTGCTATACTGAAGGACTGTATTTAGTGCAGATTTGAGGATAGAGTTTGGTGCAGATTTGAGGACAGGTTTGTGCCAAACCAAAAATAGATATTGAGCAGATTTGTACTAGATAAAAGGACTATGTTTAGTACATATTTGAGGATAGAGTTTGGTTTATATTTGAGGAAAGGTTTGTGCCAAAACAGAAACACAGATTGAGCAGATTTGTGCTAGACCAAAGGATTGTGTTTAGTGTAGATTTGAGACAGAGCAAAGAATAAGCTTTGGAGATGACAGAGTATAGAGGATGATAGTATCTAGTGGATAGAGATCAATTAGCCAAGGCAATGAGGATAGGCCTTCTGAGTGAGGATAGGAGTCTTCAGTGGATGAAGATCCATTAGATAGTGTAGTGGATGCAATAGTTCTTCTAGAAGATCATCAACCAGAGCAGAGGAGAAAGGAGTTCTCCTATGGATAGAGATCCACGAACTTGATTAGGGGATTGGTGTATCCTTTGGACAGAGGTCCATAAACATTATAATAGGGAAAGTATTTGCAAGATATTTATTGAGAAAAATTTAGTGAAATATTTTCTTCGTGGAGTAGCCCACATTTGGTGAACCATGTTAAATTGGTATCTTTATTTTGTGTGGTGATTTATGCATTGCTTTGATTACTATTGTCAATATTGGTATTGATACATTGCATAATATTGATTGGGAAGAAAAGTAAAAAGTGGTCTTATACTATTCATACCCTCTCAGTATAAGCTTGTGTTCTTCATTTATCCCATTCAACTAATGATCTCATTACCTACTTTAGCGACTTATCCATATACCTTGTTTTCACCCTTACTTTTGTTCTCCCCCTCATCCAACCATATTTTTCCATGGTACAATAGGAAACACTTCAATTTTGTAGACCTTTAGCCCCAATTTTGGCCACATAGGGAAAAATAATAAGCTCCCAAGCACCTTCACTTATCTTTGATATTCTACAAAATTTTTGGTAGATTTAGAAACAAACATTGTAGTACATAAAGAAGAAAGAGACCAAAAGAGTCAAGCAATCCAAGAATGAGTGAGGAGTCATTATGATCCTCAAGGAAATATGTACCTCACCCTCCTGACACCTACTACTTCTAAGGTTGAAGGAAAAATTAAAGAACAATATTATCAAGTGGTAACTATGGGGATCAACCTCTAAGAAACCCAAGATGCAAACATGGTAGAATTCATGGAACAAGTTGATAAAGATATAATCCATGACTACCTATCCCTAGAAAGGAAGTTGGAAAAGAGTGAGAAAGAGCCCAAGAATGTCAAGACTACCTTCAAGGATTCCCAATTGAAGGCTAAGTCACTCAAGGATCAAGTGGCTTACCAACCAATTGGATTTTCAAGCACCAAATTTCCTCCTGGATGTAGAAAGGAGCAAATAATAAAGTCTTGTTAATTAAAACATTGCCTAGTAGTCCCAATTCAATAAAGAATCACAAATTTTTGTAGAAGGATATAGAATATATAAAGAAGAAAATTGAAAACCTCAAACAATGATTGGAGGATGTACGACTAATAAGGGATATTAACCAAGCTTATTGGGATAATATTACCAAGGCCACATCAACATTATCATAGGTGCTCAAATTTATCAATGTAGCCACCACCCAAAGCACCCAAATAAGCCAAGAGATTGATCAAGTCTTAACTACAACTTCTATGAGGTTGGCTAAAGTGAAAGCATATAGATAAAAATTAACCACCTTGCTTGATCAAAAGTTATCAATTATAGGAATCTAGTATAGATATGCAATAGCACAAAAGGTGATAAATATTTTAAATAAGGAACAGGGTGTGCAATATTGCAAGGTTTAAATAAATATTTTTGCCATTGCCACTATAAACCTAAAGAGTCATATTGACTCATTGATTCAAAAAGGCCTTCACTCCCCTTTGGACTTAAATAAAATCTTCTCTTTGAGTAGGACTACATTCAATTTTTTGAGTAGGATAAAACAAATTTTGACACATGGCCAAATACTTCCACTTTGAATGAGGTAGATTAGGTCATGAACCCGTTAGTAGAGCTTGAGTTGCAAATTCATGAGATAGTGGATAGAGTGGAGAATTTCTCTTATGATGACTATCGAGAATGCTACCACCAATTTAAGAAAATAGAGCTACCCTTTGAAGAGGATTGGATGGAGATCAAGGCCTCAATGGATAAAATTCCATGATTCTTCATGCTTCCTTCATTCTTTTCATTCTTTCATTGGATTTGCACCTAATGGATAAGATACTATTTTTTTGGGATTATTTATCTTCATCAAGTTAAAGATCCCTCATGAGTTTCCAGAACTTTAGTAAAATTTCATTACATCTAGAAGGAGTTATACCTTGGTCAATTTTACAAGTTAGCATCAATAGGAAGCATATAAAACCATTGAGGCATAAGAGAAGTGGAAATGAAGTGTATCATAAATTTTATACATCTAAGGTGGATTATAATTTTCCATGGATACATTTGATAAAATACCCTAAAAAAACATAAACCATTCATTGGGTTGATCTACAATAGGTATTGATTCCAAAAAATATTAATATATGGATACAAGAAGCAAGTTTTCAATCTTATTAATAAATAGTGACTATGATTTTGAAAAGTTCAAAAAGGAAAATAAGGGGATATTGTTGTGTTTTCAAAGTATTATTTTGATATTCAAAAGAAAGGAAAAATAAGGTGTAATTGTGATTTTTGATTGTATTGTATTTGGATTTTCATAGAAAAAAGAAATAAGGTGCAATTGTGACTTATGTTATTTTGTATTTGGCATATTATAAAAAGGGGTTGTAAAGTTCTTGATAAAGCTTTACTTTGAGAGTGTTAGAAAAGGAAATTTTCTAACCTATTTTTGAAGTGGCAAATTAAAGGAAAAATATTTTGAGATAGGTCTTTGAAGGCATTGTTGGAAATTTTGAGTAGTTTTGTTGTCATTGATGTCAAGAGAGTATTGTTTCAATTTCGTCATCATTAAGGACATCAAGTGGTTTTTCCAAAAGCAAGAAGGTCTTGAAAAGGAATAGGATATAATATTTATTTTTAATATTATATGCCTAAAAAGGCCCAAAGGATGAAGACCCAAGGAAGGAGAAGCAAGTTTAAATTAAATAATAATATTATATTATTATAATATTTCGGGCCAAATAACAAGGTGAAGAAAAACAAGGTTCAAGTTGAAAAGACCCATGAGCAGTTTACAAAATATTTAATTTAAATTAAAATATTTTAATCTTTGATTAAAATTTTAATTTAAATTAATAATGGGTGCAAAGGTTTTAAATTTAAATATTTAAAATCTAATTCGAATTTTAAATTTGAAATTGGCTAACGTGTAAAAGACAAGAAGCATGTGTATTTATATAGGAAATAATTCTCATTTCCTAAGTCCTAGAATATACACCTTCGAATGAAAATGAAATCGTGCGCTGCATTAGTTGGAGGAAGAGAAATTCGCATTTCAAAGTGTTGGAGGCAGACGAAGGAATAAGGGCATCAACGTGGATAGAGAAATCCACCGGCGGTGGTAGCACAGGTGGTAGTTGAGAAAGTGCTAAGGCTTTGCAAGGAAGGGATCACGGGTTCGATCCACGCGATTGATGTTTTGCTAGTGGAGAGGCCTTCGTTTTTTTTGGGTGCTTTTTATGAGGAGGATAAAGAGGGAAACGTGTGCCTAAGGTTCCATGTGGGCACGTAGCCCACTTGGTAGCCTAGCTTGAGGCTAGGGTGTTGGAGAGGCTACGTCGTGTGTTCGAATTTTGTTGAGGACATTTTGGTGGGAAGAATAGTTGAAAGGTATGCTAAACACATTTTTATTTCTCCAAAGGTTTTGAATTTCAAAAATTGCTTAGAGGGTTTCGTAAGCTAGAAGCTATAAGGTTTTTGAGGGAGTTATAAGGTAAAGTAAATTAAAATATTTTATTTTTAATTTTTTGGTGATTGAAATTTATTTTATAAAGTTGGAGTGATAAGGTGTATAAAGGAAATTGTTGTGTATTTTTTTATAATAAAAATGTTGACTTATATTATGTAAGTTTGGAGATTATAAGGTGTACTAAGAGATTTGATATTTTTGTATGGTAAAATAATTATTGGGAAAATTATTTTGTGGAGATCTTGAGATAGGTTGTGGCTACCTAACCTTAGTATTGGCAAAGAAAATTTGATTGTGGTTAAGACAGGTTTTGAAGATATATCTCCATAAAAACAAAAGGTATGGGCACATCTTCCTTGTGAGTGAAATATTGTTGGATTGGATGTTGTGAATGCTAAGTTGGAGTGAAAAGGATTGTTTGATAAGCATTGTTGGAAATATTGAGTGAGCCTTCATGTGCATGATTAGGGTTTGTGAAATATCATGAGTATCATTGTTATGTGAATTTAGAATCATCTTGAGTCAAGGTTGAGTTCCATAGTGTGAATTGTTGGAAGCATTGTGAAACACTTGGTTAGGGTTTGTAAGAAAATTGTGTTTCATTGAGTGATTGGTTGAGTGGAGTTGATTGAGCATAATTGATTGGAAGTGTTGGAGTGATAGTTCAAGTTCTGTGAAACAAATTGTTCTTTATTTTTGGATTGAGTTGAAGGAGAGATTGAAAGTGATTGAGCATTTTTGTGAGTGTGAAACATATTGAGTCTCTAACCATTCTCTATATGTTTCTATGGTAAAACAAGAGAGATTGAAAGTGATTGAGCATTGTTGTGAGTGTGAAGCATATTGAGTCTCTAACCATTCTCTATATGTTTCTGTGGTAAAAAAAGATATATTGAAAGTTATTGAGCATTGTTGTGAGTGTGAAGCATATTGAGTCTCTAATTTATCTATATGTTTTTAAGATTAAACAAGATTTTGTGTGAAACTTGTTTGTGTGATTGAAGAGGTTTTTGTGATAGATTGAGTTGAGTTGAGTAAGATTTTGTGGAAGCTTACAATGTAGATTTGAGGTAAGTCTTGGTGAAGACTTGTTGAGCATATTGGACAAGTTCTAGTGAGGACTTGTTGAGAATATTTGAGGTAAGTCTTGGTGAAGACTTGTTGAGTAGATTGGATAAGTTCTTGGAAGACTTGTGGATAGATTTGAGGTAAGTCTTTGAGAAGACTTGAGAGTAGAGTTGATTGATTGATTTGTTCAAACCTTGAGTTAAGGTTTGGGGTAGATCTAGCAGAGTTGATTTGTGATTGGATCAAGATTTGTGTTAAGGCTTGAGGATAGATTTGAGGATATATTTTGGTGCATATTTGAGGATAAGTTTATGCTAAATCAAAGATAGATATTGAGTATATTTGTGCTAGATGAAGGATATGTTTAGTGTATATTTGAGATAGATATTGAGCATATTTGTGCTAGATCGAAGGACTATGTTTAGTGTAGATTTGAGATAGAGATTGAGTATATTTGTGCTAGATCGAAGGACTATGTTTAGTGTATATTTGAGATAGAGATTGAGAATATTTATGCTAGATCAAAGGATTATGTTTAGTGCAGATTTGAGATAGAGCTGAGAGCAAGCTTTGGAGGTGATAGAGTAGAGGATAATAGTCTCCAGTGGATAGAGATCCATTAGCCAGGGTAGTGAGGATAGAGATCTTCTGAGTGAGGATAGGAGTCTTTAGTGGAGAGAGATCCACAAGCTAGTGTAGTGGAGGTAGTAGTCTTCTAGAGGATCACCAACCAGAGCAGAAGAGAAGGAGTTCTCCTATGGATAGAGATCCACAAACTTGATTAGGGGATTGGTGTCTCCTTTGGACAGAGGTCCATAAATATTGTAATAGGGAAAGGATTCCCAAGAGATTTGTTGAGAAAATTTTAGTGAAATATTTTCTCTGTGGAGTAGCCCACATTGGGTGAACCACGTTAAATTGGTGTCTCTATTATGTGTGGTGATTTGTGCATTGCTTTGATTACTACTATTGATATTGCCATTGATATATTGCATAATATTATTTGGGAAAGAAAAGTAAAAAGTGGTCTTATACTGTTCACCCCCTCTCAGTATAAGCTTGTGTTCTTCAATTGGTATCAGAGCGGGTTCCTTCGAAAGAGTTTAATAGCTTGAAGGAAAAGCTCTCAAGAACACAGATGGATTCTTAGAATGGATCTTCAAGGAATTCAACACCATTGTTCGATGGGAACAATTATGCACTTTGGAGTACGAGAATGAAGTTTCACCTAATGGCACTTGGAAATGAAATATGGGAAGCAGTTGAGAATGGATACATACCACCGACAACTCCACCTATAGATAAAGATGGTAAGCTCCTACATCTGAATAATTCAAAGGCAATGAATGGAATTTTAAAAGGTTTGCATGAAACAGAGTTTATAAAGGTTATGCATTGCACATCAGCAAAGGAAATTTGGGATAAGTTGAAAGGCATATATGAGGGAGACAAAAAGGTCAAAAGGGCAAAGTTGCAAAATTACAAGAGAACATTTGAAGACCTAAAGATGAAGGATGAGGAAAACATTGTTGCATATCTACTTCGTGTGGATGAGGTTGTTAACTCCATGCAAGGACTTGGGCTTAAGGTTGAAGAAATAGATGTTTGTGATAAGATTTTAAGGTCACTCCCAAAAAGGTATAGTGAAAATATTTCAGCTATAGAAGAGTCAAAAGATATTGAACTTTTGACAAGGGATGAATTACATGGAATTCTCATAGCTTTTGAGATGAGAATAAAAGAGGAACCTATTCCCCAGAAAGAAGCAGCCTTCAAAGCTACTAAGAAGACAAAGGGTAAGAAGTCAGATTCAAGCAATGAGTCATCCAGTGATGAAGAAGCAAATTATGGCAGAAGGAACAAAGACTCAAGAAAGTATAAAGGTACGAAATCAGTTAGATGTTTTAATTGTGGAAAATATGGTCACTATGCATCTGATTGTCCAGAGGCTGGAAATAGCAATGATGAAGAAAAACATGATCATAAGAACAGGGAAACAGGAAAGCACAGGTACCAAAAGAAAAATAGGGATGGACAAGGCACGCAAGGAAAGAAGTTTTTCCAAAGGCATAAGAAGAGTTTTTATGCAGACAAGGCAAGTAAGAGTTCAAGTGATAGTGATGGAAGCTCCTCAAGTAATGATGAAGATGAAATTCTATTTATGGCAGAAGAAAAAGAAATGGTTAGAAAGAGAGGACCAATGATTCTCAAGTGTTTTAGATGTGGTAACTTTGGTCATCTTGAAGATAGTTGTACAAGGAATGGATTCTGTTTTAGTGAAGATGAATATGAAGATACTAGTGAAGGTCCAGAAGAAGAAAGTCTTCTTTTGGAAATAGAAGAAGAAGGAGAGTGCTCCTATTGGAAATAAATCAGAAAGGAATGAAGATGATCCCAAATACAAAAGAATAGAGGAAGAATCAAATAGAGGAAGGAGAAGTTGATCTTGAGGGTGAGCTTATTTATGCCCTTGATGCATTAAGAAAGGTAAGAAAGCAAAACTCAAAACTCAAGCTTCAATTTCAAGAATGTGATGAAGAGAAAGGAAATCTTATAGAGGATCTAACCAACTCAATAGCTAAGACAAGGAGATTCAAAGAGAAGTTAGAAGCTAAGGTTTTAGAATATGAAAGGTTAGAGCATGAGGTAGCTTCACTAAGGAAGGAAGTAAAAGAGTCTAAGGACAAGCTACACAGGTTTGGGAGAAGCTCAAAGAACTTGGATAATATTATCAAGGTACAAATATCTTCATCAAACAAAATAGGACTTGGTTTTGAACAGGTACAAAGAGAACAAGGAGAGGAGTCAATCTCAAGCTCCAAGGAAGAAGAAGCTTCAGAAGAAGAGAGTGTAAGAGAGAGTGAGACTTCTGAGGAAGAGTTGGACAATAGAAAGTTCAACAAGGAAAGGAACAATGCACAAATGAGGAACATATGGAACAAGAAACAACACAGGGTAAAAGAGACTAAGAGACCAATGGGGTCAAGGCAAGGTAGTTTCAATGGATGATGCTTCTCATGTCATAGGTTTGGGCACAAGGCTACACAGTGCAGGACACATGAAAGACAGGAATATGGAAATTTTAGAAACAGGCATCTCTTTCAAGGGTATTGCCACTCTTGTAATCAGTTTGGTCATAAGGTAGTTAATTGCAGGGTTCATAATAGGAATGGATATGGCTTCACCAGGAGGAACTACAAGATATTTGCACCTTCAAGGAATCACAATATTAAGTGCTATAAGTGCAATAATGTTGGGCACATAGCTAAGTGGTGTAGAGCAAAACTTCCAGAGACAAGCAGGAACATGAATAGTCAGAGGAATCAAAAGGATCAGTTGAGGAAGAAGGTGGACAAAGGTAAAGATCAATGTATGCTGGGAGTAGAGATACTCCCACCCCAGAATTAACCACCTCAAGAGAGGAGGTGGGGGAGGGGCTAAGCTAAGAGTCTCATTCTTAGCCCCAAGCCCCAAAGGTGGCCCTTTGCCATTGATGACAAAGGGGGAGAGATTTGAGTTAGGGGGAGAGCATTCAGTCAGGGGAGCAGTTTCTCAGGGGAGCAGCTTTTGAAAAATGAAAAAGGAATGGTAAAAAAAAAGGGGTTGCCATCAATGACAAAGGGGGAGATTGTTGGAAATTTTGAGTAGTTTTGTTGTCATTGATGTCAAGAGAATATTGGTTCAATTTCGTCATCATTAAGGACATCAAGTGGTTTTTCCAAAAGCAAGAAGGTCTTGAAAAGGAATAGGATATAATATTTATTTTTAATATTATATGCCTAAAAAGGCCCAAAGGATGAAGACCCAAGGAAGGAGAAGCAAGTTTAAATTAAATAATAATATTATATTATTATAATATTTCGGGGCCAAATAACAAGGTGAAGAAAAACAAGGTTCAAGTTGAAAAGACCCATGAGCAGTTTACAAAATATTTAATTTAAATTAAAATATTTTAATCTTTGATTAAAATTTTAATTTAAATTAATAATGGGTGCAAAGGTTTTAAATTTAAATATTTAAAATCTAATTCGAATTTTAAAATTCGAAATTGGTCGACGTGTAAAAGACAAGAAGCATGTGTATTAATATAGGAAATAATTCTCATTTCCTAAGTCCTCGAATATACACCTTCGAATGAAAACAAAATTGTGCACTGCATTTCTTGGAGGAAGAGAAATTCGCATTTCAAAGTGTTGGAGGCAGACGAAGGAATAAGGGCATCGATGTGGATAGAGAAATCCATCGGTGGTGGTAGCATAGGCGGTAGTTGAGAAAGTGCTAGGGCTTTGTAAGGAAGGGATCACGGGTTCGATCCACGCGATTGACATTTTTGCTAGGAGAGAAGCCTTTGTTTTGTTTGGCATGTTTTTCTGAGAGGAAGAATAAAGAGGGGAACGTGCACCTAAGGTTTCATGTGGGCACGTAGCCCACTTGGTAGCCTAGCTTGGGGCTAGGGTGTTGGAGAGGCTACGTCGTGTGTTCGATTTTCGCCGAGGATATTTTGGTGGGCAGAATAGTTGAAAGGTATGCTAAACATATTTTTATTTCTCCAAAGGTTTTGAATTTCAAAAATTGCTTAGAGGGTTTCGTAAGTTGGAGCTATAAGGTTTTTGAGGGAGTTATAAGGTAAAGTAAATTAAAATATTTTATTTTGATTTTTTGGTGATTGAAATTTATTTTATAAAGTTGGAGTGATAAGGTGTATAAAGGAAATTGTTGTGTATTTTTTTATAATAAAAATGTTGACTTATATTATGTAAGTTTGGAGATTATAAGGTGTACTAAGAGATTTGATATTTTTGTATGGTAAAATAATTATTGGGAAAATTATTTTGTGGAGATCTTGAGATAGGTTGTGGCTACCTAACCCTAGTATTGGCAAAGAAAATTTGATTGTGGTTAAGACAGGTTTTGAAGACATATCTCCATCAAAACAAAAGGTATGGGCACATCTTCCTAGTGAGTAAAATATTGTTGGATTGGATGTTGTGAAATGCTAAGTTGAAGTGAAAAGGATTGTTTGATAAGCATTGTTGGAAATATTGAGTGAGCCTTCATGTGCATGATTAGGGTTTGTGAAATATCATGAGTATCATTGTTATGTGAGTTTAGAATTATCTTGAGTCAAGGTTGAGTTCCATAGTGTGAGTTGTTGGAAGTATTGTGAAACACTTGGTTAGGGTTTGTAAGCAAGTTGTGTTTCATTGAGTGATTGGTTGAGTGGAGTTGATTGAGCATAATTGATTGGAAGTGTTGGAGTGATAGTTCAAGTTCTGTGAAACAAATTGTTCCTTATTCTTATGATTGAAGAAGTTGAAAGTGATTGAGCATTGTTGTGAGTGAACATATTGAGTCTCTAACAATTCTCTATATGTTTCTATGATAAAAAAAAGAGAGTGAAAGTGATTGAGCATTGTTGTGAGTGTGAAGCATATTGAGTCTCTAACTATTCTCTATATGTTTATGTGGTAAAAAAGAGATATTGAAAGTGATTGAAGCATTGTTGTGAGTGGAAGAATTGAGTCTCTAACCATTTCTATATGTTTATGAATTGATTAAATAAGTTTTGTGAAACTTGTGAGTGTGATTGAAAGAGGTTTTTTTTGATAGATTGAGTTGAGTTGAGTAAGCTTTTGTGGAAGCTTAAATATTTGAGGTAAGTCTTGGTGAAGACTTGTTGAGAAGATTGAACAAGTTCTAGTGAGGATTGTTGAGAGGATTTGAGGTAAGTCTTGGTGAAGTGGGACTTGTGGATAGATTTGAGGTAAGTCTTTGAGAATACTTGAGATTAGAGTTGATTGATTGATTTGTTCAAACCTTGAGTTAAGGTTTGGGGTAGATCTAGCAGAGTTGATTTGTGATTGGATCAAGCTTTGTGTTAAGGCTTGAGGATAGATTTGAGGATAGAGTTTGGGGTAGATATTGAGAATAATTTGTGCTAGACCGAAGGACTAGTTTTAGTGCATATTGAGATAGATATTGAGCAGATTTGTGCTAGATCGAAGGACTATGTTTAGTGTAGATTTGAGATAGATATTGAGCAGATTTGTGCTAGATCGAAGGACTATGTTTAGTGTAGATTTGAGATAGAGATTGAGTAGATTTGTGCTAGACCAAAGGACTGTGTTTAGTGCAAATTTGAGATAGATTTGAGAGCAAGCTTTGGAGGTGATAGAGTAGAGGATAGTAGTCTCTAGTGGATAGAGATCCATTAGCTAGGGTAGTGAGGATAGAGATCTTCTGAGTGAGGATAGAGTCTTCAGTGGAGAGAGATCCACAAGCCAGTGTAGTGGAGGTAGTAGTCTTCTAGAGGATCACCAACCAGAGCAGAGGAGAAGGAGTTCTCTTGTGGATAGAGATCCATGAACTTGATTAGGGGATTGGTGTCTCCTTTGGATAGAGGTCCATAAATATTGTAATAGGGAAAGGATTCCCAAGAGATTTGTTGAGAAAATTTTAGTGAAATATTTTCTCCGTGGAGTAGCCCACATTGGGTGAACCACGTTAAATTGGTGTCTCTATTGTGTGTGGTGATTTATGCATTGCTTTGATTACTACTGTTGATATTGCCATTGATATATTGCATAATATTGTTTGGGAAATAAAAGTAAAAAGTGGTCTTATACTGTTCACCCCCTCTTAGTATAAGCTTGTGTTCTTCAATTGGTATCAGAGCGGGTTCCTTCGAAAGAGTTTAACAACTTGAAGGAAAAGCTCTCAAGAACACATATGGATTCTCAGAATGGATCTTCAAGGAATTCGACACCATTGTTCGATGGGAACAATTATGCACTTTGGAGTACAAGGATGAAGATTCACCTAATGGCACTTGGAAATGAAATATGGGAAGCAGTTGAGAATGGATACATACCACCAGCTACTCCACCTATAGATAAATATGGTAAGCTCCTACATATGAATAATTCAAAGGCAATGAATGGAATTTTAAAAGGTTTGCATGAAACAAATTTTATAAAGGTTATGCATTGCACATCAGCAAAGGAAATTTGGGATAAGTTGAAAGGTATATATGAGGGAGACAAAAAGGTCAAAAGGGTAAAGTTGCAAAATTACAAGAGAACATTTGAAGACCTAAATATTAAGGATGAGGAAAACATTGTTGCATATCTACTTCGTGTGGATGAGGTTGTTAACTCCATGCAAGGACTTGGGCTTAAGGTTGAAGAAACAGATGTTTGTGATAAGATTTTAAGGTCACTCCCAAAAAGGTATAGTGAAAATATTTCAGCTATAGAAGAGTCAAAAGATATTGAACTTTTGACAAGGGATGAATTACATGGAATTCTCATAGCTTTTGAGATGAGAATAAAAGAGGAACCTATTCCCCAGAAAGAAGCAGCCTTCAAAGCTACTAAGAAGACAAAGGGTAAGAAGTCAGATTCAAGCAATGAGTCATCCAGTGATGAAGAAGCAAATTATGGTAGAAGGAACAAAGACTCAAGAAAATATAAAGGTACAAAATCAGTTAGATGTTTTAATTGTGGAAAATATGGTCACTATGCATCTGATTGTCCAGAGGCTGGAAATAGCAATGATGAAGAAAAATAGGATCATAAGAACAGGGAAACAGGAAAACACAGGTACCAAAAGAAAAGTAGGGATGGACAAGGCAAGCAAGGAAAGAAGTTTTTCCAAAGGTATAAGAAGAGTTTTTATGCAGACAAGGCAAGTAAGAGTTCAAGTGATAGTGATGGAAGCTCCTCAAGTAATGAAGAAGAAGAAACCCTATTTATGACAGTAGAAAAATAAAATGTTAGAAAGAGAGGTCCAATGATTCTCAAGTGTTTTAGATGTGGTAACTTTGGTCATCTTGAAGATAGTTGTACAAGGAATGGATTCAGTTTTAGTGAAGATGAATATGAAGATACAAGTGAAGGTCCAGAAGAAGAAAGTCTACTTTTGGCAATAGAAGAAGAAGGAAGTGCTCCTATTGAAGATAAATCAGAAAGGAATGAAGATGATCCCAAAGGCAAAGAAATAGAGGAAGAATCAGAGAAAGGAAGGAGAAGTTGATCTTGAGGGTGAGCTTATTTCTGCCCTTGATGCATTAAGGAAGGTAAGAAAGCAAAACTCAAAACTCAAGCTTAAATTTCAAGAATGTGATGAAGAGAAAGGAAAGCTTATAGAGGATCTAACCAACTCAATAGCTAAGACAAGGAGATTCAAAGAGAAGTTAGAAGCAAAGGTTTTAGAATGTGAAAGGTTAGAGCATGAGGTAGCTTCACTAAGGAAGGAAGTAAAAGAGTCTAAGGACAAGCTACACAGGTTTGGGAGAAGCTCAAAGAACTTGGATAAGATTATCAAGGTACAAAGATCTTCGTCAAACAAAATAGGACTTGGTTTTGAACAGGTACAAAGAAAACAAGGAGAGGAGTCAATATCAAGCTCCAAAGAAGAAGAAGCTTCAGAAGAAGAGAGTGTAAGAGAGAGTGAGACTTCTGAGAATGAGTTGGACAATAGAAAGTTCAACAAGGAAAGGAACAATGCACAAATGAGGAACATATGGAATAGAAAGCAACATAGGGTAAAAGAGACTAAGAGACCAATGGGGTCAAGGCAAGGTAGTTTCAATGGATGATGCTTCTCATGTCATAGGTTTGGGCACAAGGCTACACAATGCAGGACACATGAAAGACAAGAATATGGAAATTTTAGAAACAAGTATCTCTTTCAAGGGTATTGTCACTCTTGTAATCAGTTTGGTCACAAGGTAGTTAATTGTAGGGTTCATAATAGGAATGGATATGGCTTCACCAGGAGGAACTACAAGATATTTGCACCTTCAAGGAATCACAACATTAAGTGCTATAAGTGCAATAATGTTGGGCACATAGCTAAGTGGTGTAGAGAAGAACTTCTAGAGACAAGCAAGAACATGAATAGTCAGAGGAATCAAAAGGATCAGTTGAGGAAGAAGGTGGACAAAGGTAAAGATCAGTGTATGCTAGGAGTAGAGATACTCCCACCCCAGAATTAACCACCTCAAGAGAGGAGGTGGGGGAGGGGCTAAGCTAAGAGTCTCATTCTTAGCCCCAAGCCCCAAAGGTGGCCCTTTGCCATTGATGACAAAGGGGGAGAGATTTGAGTTAGGGGGAGAGCATTCAATCAGGGGGAGCAGTTTCTCAAGGAAAGCAACTTTTGAAAAAAGAAAAAGGAATGGTAAAAATAAAGGGGTTGCCATCAATGACAAAGGGGGAGATTGTTGGAAATTTTGAGTAGTTTTGTTGTCATTGATGTCAAGAGAGTATTGGTTCAATTTCTTCATCATTAAGGACATCAAGTGGTTTTTCCAAAAGCAAGAAGGTCTTGAAAAGGAATAGGATATAATATTTATTTTTAATATTATATGCCTAAAAAGGCCCAAAGGATGAAGACCCAAGGAAGGAGAAGCAAGTTTAAATTAAATAATAATATTATATTATTATAATATTTTGGGCCAAATAACAAGGTGAAGAAAAACAAGGTTCAAGTTGAAAAGACCCATGAGCAGTTTACAAAATATTTAATTTAAATTAAAATATTTTAATCCTTGATTAAAATTTTAATTTAAATTAATAATGGGTGCAAGGGTTTTAAATTTAAATATTTAAAATCTAATTCGAATTTTAAAATTCAAAATTGGTTGACGTGTAAAAGACAAGAAGCATGTGTATTTATATAGGAAATAATTCTCATTTCCTAAGTCCTAAAAATATACACCTTCGAATGAAAATGAAATCATGCGCTACATTACTTGGAGGAAGAGAAATTCGCATTTCAAAGTGTTGGAGGCAGACGAAGGAATAAGGGCAGCGACGTGGATAGAGAAATCCATCGATGGTGGTAGCGCAGGTGGCAGTTGAGAAAGTGCTAGGGCTTTGTAAGGAAGGGATCACGGGTTCGATCCACGCGATTGATGTTTTTGCTAGAGGAGAGAAGCCTTTGTTTTGGTTGGCATGTTTTTTCATGAGGAGAATAAAGAGGGAAACGTGCACCTAAGGTTTCATGTGGGCATGTAGCCCACTTGGTAGCCTAGCTTTGGGCTAGGGTGTTGGAGAGGCTACGTCGTGTGTTCGAATTTCACCGAAGATGTTTTGGTGGGCAGAATAGTTGAAAGGTATGCTAAACACATTTTTATTTCTCCAAAGGTTTTGAAATTCGAAAATTGCTTAGAGGGTTTCGTAAGTTCTAAAAGGTAGCTATAAGGTTTTTGAGGGAGTTATAAGGTAAAGTAAATTAAAATATTTTATTTTTATTTTTTGGTGATTGAAATTTATTTTATAAAGTTGGAGTGATAAGGTGTATAAAGGAAATTGTTGTGTATTTTGTTATAATAAAGATGTTGACTTATATTATGTAAGTTTGGAGATTATAAGGTGTACTAAGAGATTTGATATTTTTGTATGGTAAAATAATTATTGGGAAAATTATTTTGTGGAGATCTTGAGATAGGTTGTGGCTACCTAACCTTAGTATTGGCAAAGAAAATTTGATTGTGGTTAAGATAGGTTTTGAAGACATATCTCCATCAAAACAAAAGGTATGGGTACATCTTCCTTGTGAGTGAAATATTGTTGGATTGGATGTTGTGAATGCTAAGTTGGAGTGAAAAGGATTGTTTGATAAGCATTGTTGAGTTTGGTTTTGTTTTTGTTTGATGATGTAATGTTGATTGATGAGTTTTGCTGAATTTTTGATAATTTTGGAAATATTTGAGTGAGCCTTCATATGCATGATTAGGGTTTGTGAAAGATCATGAGTATCATTGTTATGTGAGTTTGGAATCATCTTGAGTCAAGGTTGAGTTCCATTATGTGAATTATTGAAAGCATTGTGAAACACTTGGTTAGGGTTTATAAGCAAGTTGTGTTTCATTGAGTGATTGGTTGAGTGGAGTTGATTGAGCATAATTGATTGGAAGTGTTGGAGTGATAGTTCAAGTTCTATGAAACAAATTGTTCTTTATTCTTAATTGATTTAGTTGAAGGATTGAGTATTGTTGTGAGTGAAATATATTGAGTCTCTAACCATTCTCTATATGTTTCTATGGTAAAACAAGAGAGATTGAAAGTGATTGAGCATTGTTGTGAGTGTGAAGCATATTGAGTCTCTAACCATTCTCTATATGTTTCTGTGGTAAAACAAGAGAGATTGAAAGTGATTGAGCATTGTTGTGAGTGTGAAGCATATTGAGTCTCTAACCATTCTCTATATGTTTGTGAGATTAAACAAGATTCTGTGTGAAACTTGTTTGTGTGATTGAAGAGGTTTTTGTGATAGATTGAGTTGAGTTGAGTAAGCTTTTGTGGAAGCTTACAATGCATATTTGAGGTAAGTCTTGGTGAAGACTTGTTGAGCAGATTGGACAAGTTCTAGTGAGGACTTGTTGAGCATATTTGAGGTAAGTCTTGGTGAAGACTTGTGAGAGATTGGACAAGTTCTAGTGAGGACTTGGGTAGTTTGTGAAGACTTGTGGATAGATTTGAGGTAAGTCTTTGAGAAGACTTGAGAGTAGAGTTGATTGATTGATTTGTTCAAACCTTGAGTTAAGGTTTGGGGTAGATCTAGCAGAGTTGATTTGTGATTGGATCAAGCTTTGTGTTAAGGCTTGAGGATAGATTTGAGGATAAAGTTTGGTGTATATTTGAGGATAGGTTTGTGCTAGATCAGAGATAGAGATTGAGCAGATTTATGCTAGACCGAAGGACTGTGTTTAGTGTAGATTTGAGATAGATATTGAGTAGATTTGTGCTAGATCGAAGGACTATGTTTAGTGTATATTTGAGATAGATATTGAGCAGATTTGTGCTAGATCAAAGGACTATGTTTAGTGTAGATTTGAGATAGATATTGAGAAGATTTGTGCTAGACCAAAGGACTGTGTTTAGTGTAGATTTGAGATAGATATGAGAGTAAGCTTTGGAGGTGATAGAGTAGAGGATAGTAGTCTCTAGTGGATAGAGATCCATTAGCTAGGGTAGTGAGGATAGAGATCTTCTGAGTGAGGATAGAGTCTTCTATGGAGAGAGATCCACAAGCTAGTGCAGTGGAGGTAGTAGTCTTCTAGAGGATCACCATAGCGAGAAGAGGAGGAGGAGTTCTCCTGTGGATAGAGATCCATAAAATTGATTAGGGGATTGGTGTCTCCTTTGGACAGAGGTCCATAAACATTGTAATAGGGAAAGGATTCCCAAGAGATTTGTTGAGAAAATTTTAGTGAAATATTTTCTCCGTGGAGTAGCCCACATTGGGTGAACCACGTTAAATTTTTTGGAAATTAATCCAGTTAAAAGGAGTAAGATATTTTTTTGCAATGGCAAGATTTGGATCTTACCATTTTACCTCCTTGGATAACAATTGATTGGGTAGGTAGTTTGACTTGGATTACAGCTGATTGGGCATATTGGACGGCATGGGCGGCAAGGCAAACAACACCAAATTCCCTTTCTCCTTTCCTCCCTATTATTCTTCTTTTCCTAAATTCTCCTATATTCCCTAAGGTTGTTTAATCAAACACTATTTAACCTTTGTAATTCTTATGTTTTCAAGGTTGAATATAATATTTTTGCATTTTCCTATTGCTCCTAATTCTCACGTGCCCACATCTAGTATCAAAGCCAAAGCTGAAGAGGGTATTATAATCGAGGTCGATGGAGGAACCAGGCTTGAGGACATATGTGGAGGAACCAGGTAGCATGAGCATCAAGGCAAGGTCAAGTCTGGCCCGTAGCACATAATCCAAGGCAAGGAAGGCCCATGATTCGTGAATCAAGTCAAGGTCTAGAGTAGGCCCACACAATAAGCATGCGAGGAGGAGCAACTCAGAAGAACCAATCGAAGAGCACCACATGGCGAGAGGATAACAAGGCTGATGTAGACTGGATGACTCAGAACTGACACAGACTAATTACATGGTAGAAGGAGGACAAGCAACGTGGCAATGGATGATAGGCTCAAAGGAAGCAATGTGGCAGGGAGTGATTTCTCGAGAAGGAGGCAAAAGGGTGATCACTCATTTCTCAAAGGCAATCTAGTGAGTATTCACTCGCTGAAGGTTTTAAACACCTTCATCGCCCTTTTCATGGTCGATGTGGGACAAAAATACCAATTTGTTTTTTTAATTAAAGCACAGCCAAGAGAAGTATAAGGAAGGCAAGCTTCCCTTGAATTCTCATCGAGCCGCATAGCTCGACTGGCTTATGGAGCCAGCCATAAGGTGCTCGCCTTCCTACAGGTCACGGTTTCGAAACCTTGTTGGTTCGACTTTTATACACACCCTATGAAGAATGAGCATAAAATACCGATAACACTTATACGGGATAAATCCCACTCACTTTAGGATCTTGCTCTGGATATCCAAGGTGTGAGTTACAGAGTTGGGTCGAATGTCTATTCACTCTTTTCCGCTTCTGGAATAGTTTCAAGTGGACTGTCTGTTACCTTACAACGGGCTCGGGACTTCGGTTCAATAATGTTTTTGGAGTTGGTTATCTTTGTGGATAATCAGATTTACAATCAGTTCTTTGATCTAGCTCTTTATGCTTTAGCAGATTTAAATAAAAGACAAATTTAAAGAAAGATAAAAATGGATCATTTCACGGTGGAACAGAGAGAGTAGGGTAGGGCAGAAAGAGAAGTTTATCTAACTTAGCTGCAAAACCAAAACCACCAATTTTAGTTATACCGGTTAGCTTCACAATAGAACAAATCAAAGAGGAAAGTGTCCAGCTTTCTAAGATCACTTTCAACTAAGAGCATAAGACAAAGATGAAACAGATCTAACAAAAAATTATAAACAGAAGGGAAGTCGGTTAAAATTGGTATCTCTCACCAGTAACCTAGCTCGCATAGTGAGGACAGAGCAATTAGAACAGGCCTGAACCTTAAATCTGTAATTTTCCCTAACATACAATAAAGAAAATGAAGCCTAGCAGCATATCCAATCCTGGTAACACAGATCTACAGCATAAATTAAATAAACCTTAATGAAACGAAAACAAAAGAAGATGAACTTATCACAATCTGAAAGAGATTAGGCTCCTGGCCACGCTATCACAGAAAAAAAAAAATCACACCAACTCTAAGTCCAGAACAAAGCATTCAAACAAGATTTGCAGGAAATTGCTCCAATAGCTTCTATTTCTAAGTTTTCGCCTCTCGTGATTTACATTCAGAAGAAGTATTTATAGACCCAGGATAGACCCTGATATTTTTAGGAATATCTTCTTCTCAAACCCTAAATTTTATCCTCTTAACCTTACTACCAGGGTTTTACAATATAAGGCCCTTTAAAAATAGAGTTTTTTATAAACCCTAACCACTCTGCAAATCTGAGTGTAGTTACTTGCCATAAATGGAAAAGGCATGATCTGATGTTATTCTCATCCATCTGTAACTGCAAGTAAATATCTTCATCTTTCTGGTGCACTTGCCGGGAGGGTCTCATTAATTCCTCAGAGAAATTCGGATGAGTCACCGGTTTCTCTGACACTTTATCTTCGTAGAGCCGCTTCTGAGTTGAAATTCTCCGCATGCCATTACTTTCACCATAAATTCTTCTGTTAAATGCATCCATCGGCAAATTTCGGTAACTGTGTGTAGATATTTTCATTTTTCGATCAATTGTCGACATACTCCATTAAATGGGCAGTTGCTTAGTCACCGTAAAGTCTCTTTGCGGCCAGATCTATAAAATCTGGATGAACCAACAATTCTCGGCATCTCCAATTTCCATCTGACGGCCTTCATTTAATCCATGCTTATTTTGTCTTTTTCGCCATTACTTCCGTTAGTATGCAACTGCCAGATGGCTTTCTACAAAAGACATGCAAGGATTAGTACTTTAATATTATTAAATCAAAACCTTAATGTTCATTATATGTCGGCTTTATTTGCTTTTGACACGTGTCGTGATAACACGACGCTTTCCTCCAGCTGTTTTTCATTTTGGCCTCTTTGTCTCTTTTGTCGCGAAACTGCGACATGTCGCAAAATCGTGACGTTCCTTGCACTTTGGCTTCTCTCTAAAATGATTTTCCTTCCCTTACTTTTTCTTCGTCAAACGTGACATGTCACGATTTCGTGACATGTCGCGAAATCACGACGTCTCCCACTTGGCACCTTTCTTTTTCTCTTTGTCCGTGACATGTCACGATTTCATGACATGTCCGTCCCCTCTTTCTTTTCTTTTGTCACGATTTCGACATCTTGCATTTCTTTTTTTTGTGTCGTGATTTCGTGACACCTTCCTAGGCTTTCTTTTTTTTGTGTCAGATTTTTACGTGTGATCGCGACGTGGATTTTCACCTTTACTTGCTTTCTTTTTTTAGTGATTTTGTGACACCTTCGGGACTTAGGCTTTCTTTTCAAAACCCGTCGCGAAATCGCGACATGCCCAAAAATTGCATTTTTCTTCCAAAACATGTCATGATATCGCGACATTTTCATTACTTGGCACTTTCTTTCCAAATATGTCGTGATATCATGACATTTTCATTACTTGGCACTTTCTTTCCAAAAATGTCGCGATATCGTGACGTTTTCATTACTTGGCATTTTCTTCCAAATATGTCGCGATATCGTGACGTTTTCATTACTTGGTCTTTTCTTCCAAAATATGTCATGATATCGCGACATTTTCATCAAGTTTGGCCTTCGACTCAAACCTGTCGCGATATCGTGACATTTTCAAAAATGAAAAATGTCGCGATATCGCGACTTTTCCAAAAATGAAAGTGTCGCGATATCGCGATGTTTCCAAAAATGGAAAGTGTCGCGATATCGCGACTTTTCCAAAAATGGAAGTGTCACGATATCGCGATACTTTTAGCACTTAGCAAAATTTCTAAAAATTGTAGGTTGACTCTAATGAATTCATTCATCTGTATTTTGCATTTTTACATATCTGTGAAAGATCTTTTTACTCAAAATGTTTCTAACATTTAAAGAAGTGAATTCTAAATTGAAATTAAAGTCACATGCAAGCCTACTTAGATACTTTGATATATGCAAAACTTGAAGAAGAAGGAGGCAAGCAAAATTTGGAATAAAAACCTGAAAAACATCAAGAGGGTCCCTACTGTAAAATGAAAGCTAAATATTTTCAAAGGATGGAAATTCATTTTTTTAGTGGGGGTGTGTTGCTTCTCAACAAATGGCGATATCTACGGGTAAAATAGTAGCACTATTTTAGAATCCAGGACTCTAGTTTCAAAACAATATAGACCATGTACCATGCCTTGCCACAAATATTCTTCAAAATAATTTAACTACTACCTGATAGTTGTTAAAATTTCCCAAGGACATACTAGGTTGAATCACTTAAGGAAGATTTCTGATGTGCAATTATAAGCGTATAAAACTTTCTTCAAGAATGACTGGGCCTTCGAATGTTGTACTCTGGATTGATCAACTTTTCTAGAAAGGGGAAACCGAGTTGTGAAAGGGGAAACCGAGTAGGGCTCTGTTTACTAGTTTAGCCTTTTATAGCCCCGACAGAGTTACTCTTTAGATTTTCATGACCCTGATCCACAACTGTGAAGTAGTATCTACAACTTGGTAAAAGAAAACATCTTCTGAAGCCTTGGCTATCTCTTTCATTACATAACTTTTTTTTTTTTGTATAGAAAATAACAGAGTGCCAGTTTTATGCTGTCTTGCTCAACTTTCACCTTCTCTCTCTCTCCTTTGAAATATACCGAAATCTGAAAAGCCTTAAAAAAGAACAATTTTTTTTTTTTAATATTTCATCAATCTGGAACTGCTTCAGCCTGGGTACTGATAGCCTCTATGGATACTCAAATAATTTCATGAATCAGAGTCCCCTCTTACGACCAACTTTTCTTGGATTCCCTAGGAGTTTCTCCAGCCAAACAGTATAGCAGTTTCTTTATAATTAAAATAATTGTGGCAAGCAAGACACAAAATCCAATCATCTTTCTACTATTGTTCTGAATAACAAAATAGTTCCACTGTTCAGTTTAAGCAGACTATCTCTCAATTAGAATAATGAACACTGGATTTTGAACTCAGAATAAAACAATTTTAGAAGGCTGACTTTTTCTTTGCTGCCCAGGCAAAACTAAAAAAAATAGAATTTTAAAAGCTAAAGAAATTTGTACAGATCCCAAAGGATAAAACACAGAACTTTAAAAACAGACATAAAAACAAACTACTTTGTACAGACCCCAAAGGATAAAATAAAATAAAACAAAACTACTTTGTACAGACCCCAAAGGATAAACAAAATAAAATAAAATAAAACTACTTGAAATAAAATAAAATAAAACTACTTCAAAGCTTATTTACAATATATACACATGTTACAACGTCTTTGTGATTTATTCAATCGATGTATTGGATGGAAAAGCTGAGAAATAATGCTTTAGATATTGACCATTAACAGGAAGGTTCAAAAAATTACCCTCCAGGTCCTGTAGAAAAAATGCATTATTACCCAGGGTTTTGGCAATCTGGTATGGCCCTGTCCATAAAGGTTGCAGCTTGGTGTTTTTACGCTTCTTTTCATGGGCTTTGTCCCACAGAAACACCAGGTCCGCAAGTTTGAACGCCTTCGAATTGGCCCTCTCGTCAAGCCAGCGCTTGACTGTCTCTTGGTGCCGACTAAAATGCTCCACAACTTGAAGTCGTCCACCCTGCAAATCAAACAAGTCCAACATACGGGTTTTCGTATCTGCATGATCAAAGTAATGTAAAGCAAATTTTAATCCTGGTACTAATGCTTCATATTCTACCAAATTATTTGTGCAGGGAAACTGCAAGCGATAAGACATAAAACCGGTTTGATTTTTTGGTCTTTTAAGAACAGCCCCTGTACCATAACCTTGCTCAGACTTAGCTGCATCAATATGAAGTATCCCAACTTCATTATCGTGATTAAGGTGAGCTTTAACCGGTTTCTCCTTTTGAGTAGTTGTTAAATTATAAACCCCGATATAACAGCCCTCAGCAAGATTAGCAGTCTCATTCTTGGCATTATACTCTGTAACCATGAGTTTATATCTTGGTTCTCTGTTGATTCTTAATTGATTTGCAAAACCATTCCAGGGTAACCACATATGCGAGAAATCAGTAGCCAAATACCCATTCAATGATTTTGACCAATCCCTGCTCAAAAGCATCTCGTATCCTACAGGAATATCCACCACCTGAATATCAATTATGTGCTGCGCTCTTGGCTCAGATGCTAGCTGGATATGTATATTCTGAAGTTCACCTACCACTTTAACCTCTGATTTATCTAATTGGACGACTCTCATCTCGGAGTTCATTGGGGTTAAACCCAATTGTTGACAAATGGCCAAAGGCATAACATTAGTTGAAGCACCCGAATCTACCAGACAGTTGTGTAAGTTTTTCCCAAATATTCGGACAGTCAGTAGAAAAGGCGAAACTTCAGTCTTCTCTTTATACATGGCCACATTTGCATTTGCCATCTTCTTTCCCTTTTCCAAAGGTTTGGTAGTAGGTTCAGAATATGTTTTGATCAGATTATCCCTTTGTTCTAAAATTTGGGCCAACTCATGAAGAGTGATGTTGGCTTTGATCTTCTTCATGTCCTCCACTATATTATATCCCTTATTGAGTGGAGGGACAAATGCATCTGGTCCTCTCGGATTTCCTCCCTTGGGTGGGGATGGGTTATTGCTTGAAGATGGATCTGGAGGAACACTGTGTGAGTTGTCCGGAGGGGTAGATGTAGTGTTGGGCTCCGGATTTCTATTTTTGAGGTTGTAGTTGTCCCTCCTGTATTGTTGAAAAGCCTGTACTTCATCCATGGGTAGCTCCACAACATTCTCTGATTCTTCTGGGAAAGTGAAAGAATCTAAGACCATAGTTGCACTGTGGTTGGATGAACTTGGGGCATCCGCAGTCCTTTGATGTTCAGGAGAAACCAACTCGCCAGAAAGAGCTTCAAAGGCATTACAGAATTCCAAACAATCCAACTCC
Organism: Wollemia nobilis; assembly: GCA_028583015.1. Classification (NCBI taxonomy): domain Eukaryota; kingdom Viridiplantae; phylum Streptophyta; class Pinopsida; order Araucariales; family Araucariaceae; genus Wollemia; species Wollemia nobilis. The sequence continues at coordinate 5,970,248 of JAQPPZ010016983.1, read as the reverse complement.
CCGTGTTGAGACGTTCCATGAATCCTGCACCAGTTAGGCAAGGCTAAATCACAAATATTTACATCATGCCCTTTACCTTTATAATCCTTATTGGGCTCGTATGGGGGCCGAGTGAATCTATTCTGTTGATAAGAAAACCTGTTTGGGTTTTCGTCGGTGGACACTTGCCTTTTGAAAGTCAAAAAGTCATTTGCCAACTTTTGGACTACCCTTGAAACTTCTTCAACTCTTGTGTTATCAGCTTCTTTACCTGGATTCTGTACATTTTCAACAGGTGCTACAGCCAATGGATTTCCTGATGGTGGAGTTTGACACACTGGCAACATCATCTGATGTGGTATGGGATTGAAAATAGGGGTACCTTGTGTGACCAAAGGAATTTGATGAGCATTTAAAGGTTGGGGTCCCAACTGTCTTTCCAGAACCAAAGCTTCTTTGTAAGCCTCTGTTAAATTGGTAATAGAGGGATCTCTTTTCAAGAAAACAGAAGTCATTGGATCTAGAGAATTCCTAAAAATCTCTAATGCCAGGTCTGCATTTGGCACATAATAACCAATCGATCTACCATAAGCCTTCTGAAATCTAACATTGTAAGATCTGACAGATTCATTTATTTCTCTTTTAATACCAGAAAATTGTTGATATAATACATTGGGATCTATTACCTCACCAAACTGTGATACAAAAACCTTTTCCAAGTCATTCCAACTGGTAATAGAATCGTTAGTGAGATTTAGAAACCAATCGTAAGCTCCCTCCTGGAGAGTGAACGGGAACAATCTGCAAGCCACATCTTCATGCTATACATTTAACAATTTCAGAGCATTCTTGAATGCTACTAGATGTTCTTCTGCTGTCCTAGTTCCATCATGTTTGTATCTGGGAAGATATCTCTCAAGATTTTTGGGCAGGTCATGGGCTGCACCCGGGATATTTAAGGCAGTGGAACCTAACCAGTTTGCCATTATTACTTGATTGACAATGATATTTTTAGTTGTAGTTGGAGTAACTACAAGTGGTGATAAAACTATTTCAGACAAGGACTTGGCCCTTCTGAGGCTGCTTCTTCTGGGAGTTTCTAACTCAGGCACAAGGAGCTCTCCAGCTCTGGAGTGGGACCTTGTTACTCTATAATTAGAATCCAGCTTTTCACCAGCACTTACAACCTTACAATCCTTAACAGACTATTGAACTTTAGGTCCTCTTTTCTAGCAATTTTAAATATTGGTGTTGAGTTCCGCTGTTTAGGCAAAAACTCAAACAAACAAGTTTAAAAAGAGCTAAAGAGGAGGGAAAAGGATTCAAAAGATAAAACACCAGACTCTGCACAGACAACTTACAATACTGAACGGAGTTCAATGGGCCCTCCTTCTAGCGCCAATTTTAAATGTTGGTTCGACTTTTATACACACCCTGTGAAGAATGAGCATAAAATACCGATAACACTTATACGGGATAAATCCCACTCACTTTAGGATCTTGCTTGGATATCCAAGGTGTGAGTTATAGAGTTGGGTCGAATGTCTATTCACTCTTTTCCGCTTCTGGAATAGTTTCAAGTGGACTCGTCTGTTACCTTACAACGGGCTCGGGACTTCGGTTCGAGTAATGTTTTTGGAGTTGGTTATCTTTGTGGATAATCGGATTTACAATCGCTTCTTTGATCTAGCTCTTTATGCTTTAGCAGATTTAAATAAAAGACAAATTTAAAGAAAGATAAAAATGGATCATTTCACGGTGGAACAGAGAGAGTAGGGTAGGGCGAGAAAGAGAAGTTTATCTAACTTAGTCGCAAAACCAAAACCACCAATTTTAGTTATACCGGTTAGCTTCACAATAGAACAAATCAAAGAGGAAAGTGTCCAGATTTCTAAGATCACTTTCAACTAAGAGCATAAGACAAAGATGAAACAGATCTAACAAAAAATTATAAACAGAAGGGAAGTCGGTTAAAATTGGTATCTCTCACCAGCAGCCTAGCTCACACAGTGAGGACAGAGCAATTAGAACAGGCCTGAACCTTAAATCTGTAATTTTCCCTAACATACAATAAAGAAAATGAAGCCTAGCAGCATATCCAATCCTGGTAACACAGATCTACAGCATAAATTAAATAAACCTTAATGAAACGAAAACAAAAGAAGATGAACTTATCACAATCTGAAAGAGATTAGGCTCCTGGCCACGCTATCACATAAAAAGAAAAATCACACCAACTCTAAGTCCAGAACAAAGCATTCAAACAAGATTTGCAGGAAATTGCTCCAATAGCTTCTATTTCTAAGTTTTCGCCTCCCGTGATTTACATTCAAAAGAAGTATTTATAGACCCAGGACAGACCCTGATCTTTTTAGGAATATCTTCTTCTCAAACCCTAAATTTTATCCTCTTAACCTTACTACCGGGGTTTTACAATATAAGGCCCTTTAAAAATAGAGTTTTTTATAAACCCTAACCACTCGGCAAATCCGAGTGTAGTTACTTGCCATAAATGGAAAAGGCATGATCTGATGTTATTCTCATCCATCTGTAACTACAAGTAAATATCTTCATCTTTCTGGTGCACTTGCCGGGAGGGTCTCATTAATTCCTCAGAGAAATTCGGATGAGTCACCGGTTTCTTTGACACTTTATCTTCGTAGAGCCGCTTCTGAGTTGAAATTCTTCGCATGCCATTACTTTCACCATAAATTCTTCGTTAAATGCGTCCATCGGCAAATTTCGGTAACTGTGTGTAGATATTTTCATTTTTCGGTCAATTGCCGACATACTCCATTAAATGGGCAGTTGCTTAGTCATCGTAAAGTCTCTTTGCGGCCAGATCTATAAAATCTGGATGAACCAACAATTCCTAGCATCTCCAATTTCCATCTGACGGCCTTCATTTAATCCGTGCTTATTTTGTCTTTTTCGCCATTACTTCCGTTAGTATGCAACTGCCAGATGGCTTTCTACAAAAGACATGCAAGGATTAGTACTTTAATATTATTAAATCAAAACCTTAATGTTCATTATATGTCGGCTTTATTTGCTTTTGACACGTGTCGTGATAACACGACGCTTTCCTCCAGCTATTTTTCATTTTGGCCTCTTTGTCTCTTTTGCCATGAAACCGCGACATGTCACGATTTCGTGACATGTCACAAAATCGCGACGTCCCTCTTTATTCAAATGTTTTGATCTTCTCTTTTTTCTCAAACCGACATGTCCGATTCGTGACATGTCATGAAATCGCGATGGTCTCCACTTGGCAACTTTCTTTTTCTCTTCGAAGTGACATGTCACGATTTGCGACATGTCAAATCGTGACGTTCTCCCACTTGGCAACTTTTTCTTTGTGTCACGATTTCGTGACACCACTTAGGCTTTCTTTTGGTTTTGTGTCATGATTTCGCGATGTCACGAAATCATGATGTCGCAATTTCACGACACCTTCAGGACTTAGGCTTTCTTTTCGTTTTGTGTCACGATTTCGTGATGTCGCAAAATTACGACGTCGTGATTTCGTGACACCTTCGAGACTTAGGCTTTCTTTTCAAAACCCGTCGCGAAATCGCGACATGCCCAAAACTTGCATTTTTCTTCCAAAATTGTCGCGATATCGTGACATTTTCATTACTTGGCACTTTCTTTCCAAATATGTCGCGATATCGTGACATTTTCACTACTTGGCACTTTCTTTCAAAATATGTCGTGATATCGCGACGTTTTCATTACTTGGTCTTTTCTTCCAAAATATGTCGTGATATTGCGACGTTTTCATTACTTGGCACTTTCTTTCCAAATATGTCGCGATATCGTGACGTTTTCATCACTTGGTCTTTTCTTCCAAAATACGTCGTGATATCGCGACATTTTCATCAAGTTTGGCTTTCGACTCAAACCTGTCACGATTTCGTGACGTTTCCAAAACTTGGCTTGCTCTTCCAAAAAACGTCATGATATCGCGACTTTTCCAAAATTGGAAATGTCGCGATATCGCGACGTTTCCAAAAATGGAAATTGTCGCGATATCGCGACTTTTCAAAAATGGAAGTGTCGCGATTTCGCGATGCTCTAACACTTAGCAAAATTTTCAAAAATTGTAGGTTGACTCTAATGAATTCATTCATCTGTATTTTGCATTTTTACATATCTGTGAAAGATCTTTTTACTCAGAATGTTTCTAACTTTTAAAGAAGTGAATTCTAAATTGAAATTAAAGTCACATGCAAGACTACTTAGATACTTTGATATATGCAAAACTTGAAGAAGAAGGAGGCAAGCAAAATTTGGAATAAAAACCTGAAAAACATCAAGAGGGTCCCTACTGCAAAATGAAAGCTAAATATTTTCAAAGGATGGAAATTCATTTTTTTAGTGGGGGTGTGTTGCTTCTCAACAAAACCCAATGACAGTGAAAGCTTGAAATTTTTTTATTTATATTGAAATCAGATCCGAAACATAATATACTTGTAATATTACCCTTGGGTTCTCATCGATAGTGGTAGTCGAGTTGGTTAGGATGAATTCTTGCATGAAATAGGTCACGGGTTCGATTCCTACGAAGGATAAATTTTTTATATAAAGTTTTTTTTATATATATTATTATTAAAATTAATTATATTATATTTAATATATTAACTATAATTACTTTTCTAAAGTTTTTTTAAAGCAATTATTTTTTAATCTATTAAATAGTAATATATTTTTTTAGTATATATCATATAATAAAGAAAGGCATTGTCTAAGAGAAAATTATTGTAATCGAAGGATAAATTTTTCACTTGATTCAAGGAATCATAAACTGTAGAACTTTTGTGTAATAAGCCTAAGAGGCTTAGTTTTTTTGTAAAAGAGACGAAAGATCCAAATTGACAAATTGTAAAGAGGCATTGATGATAAGACCAAATGGCTATTATCATGGCTTATGTGCAATTATAGCAAGAGAAGGTGTAGAGAGGTTTTATGAAAAAGTAAGAGGTTATGGGCTCAACATTGTGTTTAGCCAACTTCAAAAAGCAATGATAGCACATCAAAGGCATCCTGACTTAGGGTACAAGGCAAAATTTGAAGATAACTCATTCAAGAGTCAATTTGAACAATCAAAATATGTACAAGCTACACCACAAGAATTAGAGTATACACACTACAGTATTTCAGTGGAAATATTAGAACCAGAATCATCGGAAATAATATTGATAAGTGACAACGAAGAAGTAGCAGATAATTTTGTGAATCAATAGATAGCATCCCCACATCAAGAGGAATAAACAATGAATGATAGAGTAGAACAAGTCAGATTTGACTTAAGTTTGTAATCTCTTCTTTATTTATTCTTCTTCTTTCCTTCTATTAAATAGCAAAGTACTTTATTGTAACCATGAAATAAAGAGAGTTTTTTGGTAACTATGGCCTCACATAATAACTTACCTATACCAGAATTTAACGGTTATGACTATGAGTATTGGTATATAAATATGAAGACCTTACTCATAGGAAGAGGTTTGTGGGACATAATAGAAGAGGGCTACACAGAACCCTTAGACTGGACAACACTAAGTGCCATAGACAAGAAAACATGAAAAGAAGAGAAAAAGAGCAACTCTTCTGCTCTTTATCATCTCCAAGCTACATTGGAGAAAAACATATTCCCTAGAATTGTCGCTTGTACAACTGCACAAGCTGCATGGAAAGCATTGAGTGATGGATTCAAGGGTAGTAATCAAGTGAAGTAGTTAAGGCTTCAAACATTGAAGAAAGATTTTGAAAATATCCAAATGAAAGATGAGGAAAAAATTGATGATTAGTGTTAGAGTAAAAGCAATTATGGATAAAATGGTTACACTAGGTGAAAAAATCACACCTGAGACAATTGTAACAAAAGTTTTGTGAACACTTACATAGAAATGGAACCATATTGCCTAATTATAGAAGAATCCAAAGATCTTTTCCTTTTAACATTCGATGCATTAATTGGATCGTTAATGTCACATGAAGAGAGGTTTCTTGAAACTCCTTCAACCAGCTATGGAGGCGATGATAAGGCCTTCACTTCAAATGAAAACAATGGAAGAGGACGGGGAAGAGGTCAAGGCATAGGCAATCAAAGGGGTAGAGGTAGAAGAAACTATAGAGGAGGCAATCAAAACAAATGAGGCAACTAGAACAGAGGAGGCAATAACAGAGAAGGCAATCAGCAAAGAGGTGGAAATAAAAATCAAGGACAAAGTGGAAATCAAGGGTCAAGAAGTGACAAGTCAAAATTAGCTTGTTTCAACTGTGGCAAGCCAGGTCACTTTGCTCATGACTTCTGGTCAAAATATTCACAAGGCAACAATAGTCAATATGGTAATTATGGAGAAGAAGATGATACCTCTAATATTTTTCTTTCATATGGACAATCAGAACACAATATAAATGACACATGGATTCTAGATACTGGTTTTTCAAACCACATGAGTGGCAAAGAATATTTATTTTCTACTCTAGATTCCACTTATAAATCCTAAATCAAATTAGGGGATGATAAGACATTGTAATTAGAGGGTATTGGAGCCATGGAGGTTCCAACCGAAGAAGGACTAAAGAAAGTGCATGACATCTATTACACTCCAAATCTCCAACACAATCTGCTAAGTTTTGGACAAATGATGGAAAACAATTACAAGCTTGTATTTGATGAAGGACAATGTATCATTTTTGATAAAAATAATTGTAATCATGTCATCACATAGGTCCCCATGACCAAGAACATGTTATTCCCTCTCAAATTTGGTGATCCAGGAGGAGCTCAACTTGCAAATGTAGCTATAACAAATCCAAGTGTGCTTTGGCACTTGCGATATGGTCACCTTAATTTCGCTAGATTGAAACTTCTCACTTCTCAAGCTATGGTGACAGGACTTCCCAAAATCAATGAACAAAAAGAGGTCTGTGAAGGATGTGCTTTGGGAAAGCACTCAAGGTCAAATTTTCCAAAATGACAAGAGTGGAGAGCCAACTATCCACTTAAATTAGTACATTCAGACATTTATGGACCAATGCAAACACAAAGTCTCAAAAAATATTCTTATTTTCTCACTTTCATTGATGCCTTCTCTAGAATGTGCTGGATTTGTTTTTTGAAACATAAAGATGAAGCTTTTGATTGCTTCATAGATTTTAGAAACAATGTAGAGAATCAAATTGGGAATTATGTAAAATGTCTTAGGACATATCGAGGAGGTGAATACTCCTCAAAAACATTCTTGAAATATTGTAAAGCAAGTGGGATTAAAAGGTAAATCACCACTACCTATACCCAACAATAGAACGGTGTGGCCGAGAGAAAGAACCGCACCATAGTTGAAATGGTAAGATCGATGCTTTAGACTAAGCATATAACTCATATATACTGGGTAGAGGCTATAAGAACCAGTGTATATATTCTAAATAGAAGTCCTACTTCTAGTTTAGATGGTGTCACTCCTTATGAGGGGCGGTACAGAAAGAAACCTAATGTAAAGCACTTCAAAGTTTTTGGTTCTTTAGCATATGCACACATTCTTGATGAGAAAAAGAAGAAGCTTGATCCAAAGAGTCAATATTGTATATTTGTAGGGTATTGTGAGTCTACAAAGGCATATAGACTCTACAATCCCAAGACTCATAAAGTTATACTCTCCAGGGATGTAATTTTTGATAAAGGGGGAGAATGGGGTCATCAAAGAATTTTTTTTGATGATGAGTCCCAAGATGTAAGTTCTTCATAGGTACAATAGGTGTCTCCAAAGAAAATCAAAGGCATGCCACCCCCTCCAAGCCCAAGCAGGAGTACTACATCAAGTACTTCAACCACCACTCCAAGTACTCCAAAGATATTAGTAAGTTCTTCATTGATGGAAATTGATAGAGACTTTCCATAAAGAGGTAAAATAACATTACAACATCATCCAGATTTTCAAATTTTGGATTAGAATTTCCAGAGAAGATTCACTAGAAGCCAAGCTAGTGAAATGAATACAATTTTGCAGCAACTTGAAAATTTGAAATTGTATGGGGATGATGACTCCCATGATCCTAGGGGAGATGTAGTCAATTATGCTTTATTGGCTAGTACATAGTTAGAACCAGCTAGATATGATAAGGCTTGTACTCAAAATGTATGCCAAGAAGCCATGAAAGAGGAAATAACCTCTATAAAAAATAATGATACATGGGAGCTAGTAAATCTACCCAAAGGAAAAAAATGTGTTGGATGTAAATGGGTCTACAAGACAAAGTACAATGTTGATGGAAGCATTGAGAGGCATAAGGCGAGACTAGTAGAAAAAGGTTTTACTTAGAAATTTGGCATTGATTATGAGGAAACCTTTGCTCCTATTGCACGACAAGAAACAATAGATCAGTTATTTCCTTAGTAGCCCATAAAGGATGGAATGTTCAACACATGGATATGAAAAGTGATTTTTTGAATGGATACTTGATAGAAGAGGTTTATGTTCAACAACCTCAAGGTTTTCAAGAACAAGGAAAGGAGAACCTTGTTTACAAATTGAAGAAAGCACTTTATGACCTCAAGCAAGCACCAAGAGCTTGGTACTCATGCATTGATGGCTATTTCAACGAGTATGGATTCACAAGAAGAAAAATTTAACCAACTCTGTACTACCTAAAGCATGGAGTAGACATTTTCATAGTTTTTTTGTATGTGGATGATCTAATATTTATGGGTAGTAACAATAAAATGAATATGGAGTTCAAAAACTCCATGATGAAATAGTTCAAGATAAAAGATCTTGGTTTAATGCGATAATTCCTAGGTATGGAAGTGCATAAATAAAATAAAGGGATCTTCATATGTCAACACAAATATGCTTGAGACATGATCAAGAAATTTGCCATGGAGCAGTGCAAATCAGTTGCAACTCCAACTAGACATGGGATCCAATTGAGCAAGGACGATGGAGCATCAAAGGTTGACATGACCACTTACAGAAGCATGGTTGGGAGTCTGATATTTCTCAACAACACAAGGTTTGATATTCAATATGCTATTTCTCTAGTTTCAAGGTTTATGGCTAGTCCATATGAGCTGCATCTACAAGCAACTAAAAGAATCTTAAGATATGTAAAAGGTACATTGGATTTTGGAATCCATTACAAAAAATGTAATTATGTAAAATTAGTTGGCTTCAGTGGCAGTGATTGGGGTAGTAATATATATGATAGGAAATCTACATTAGGAAATTGTTTTAGTCTAGATCAGGACTAATTACATGGAGTTCCAAGAAACAAATTGTTGTAGCATTGTCATCGACTAAGGTTGAGTATATAGCCATCACACATGCTAGTACTCAAGCCCTATGGTTGAGAAAAGTTCTTGAAGAGATTGGAGAAATTCAAAGTGGTCCAACTCGACTGTATTGTGATAACATAAGTGCCATTTAGTTGGCATACAATATAGTACACCATAGCAAATAAAAGCATTTAGATATGAAGTATCACTTAATTTGAGATATGGTGGAACAACAAATAGTTGAGTTTCAATATTGTAGCACTTTGGAGAATATTGCAGACACCTTCACTAAAGGTATAGCTAAATCTCAATATATAAAGCTGAGAGACTGTATAGTCAATCCTATCAACTTTAAGGGGGATAATGTTGGAAATTAAGCCAGTTAAAAGGAGTAAAAAAATTGTTTGCAATGGTAAGCTTTGGATCTTACCCTTTTACCTCCTTGGATGATAGCTAAATGGGTAGGTAGTTTGACTTGGATGGCAACTGACTGGGCGTATTGGATGGCATGGGTGGCAAGGCAGACAACACCAATTTCCATTTCTCCTTTCCTCCCTATTCTTCTTCTTTTCCTAACTTCTCCTATATTTCCTAAGGTTATTTAATCAACCACTATTTAAACTTTGTAATTCTTATGTTTCCAAGGTTGAATATAATATTTTTGCATTTTCCTACTGCTCCTAATTATCACATGCCCACAAAATTGGTGTCTCTATTATGTGTGATGATTTGTGCATTGCTTTGGTTATTGTTGTTGATATTGCCATTGATAATATTGGATATTATTGTTTGGGAAAGAAAAATAAAAAGTGGTCTTATACTATTCACCCCCACCTCTCAGTATAAGCTTATGTTCTTCAATTAGTATCATAGCAGGTTACTTCAAAAGAGTTTAACAACTTGAAGGAAAAGCTCTCAAGAACATAGATGGATTCTCAGAATGGATCTTCAAGGAATTCGACACCATTGTTCAATGGGAACAATTATGTACTTTGGAGTATGAGAATGAAGATTCACCTAATGGCTCTTGGAAATGAAATATGGGGAGCATTTGAGAATGGATACATACCGCCAACTACTCCACCTATAGATAAATATGGTAAGCTCCTAAATATGAATAATTCAAAGGAAATGAATGGAATTTTAAAAGGTTTACGTGAAACAGATTTTATAAAGGTTATGCATTGCAAATCAACAAATGAAATTTGGGATAATTTTAAAGGTATATATGAGGGAGACAAAATTTCAAAAGAGAAAAGTTACAAAATTACAAGAGAACATCTAAAGACCTAAATATGAAGGATGAGGAAAACATTGCTGCATATATACTTTGTGTAGATGAGGTTGTTAACTCCATGCAAGGACTAGGGCTTAAGGTTGAAGAAACAAATGTTTGTGATAAGATTTTAAGGTCACCCCAAAAAATATATATTAAAAATATTTTAGCTATAGAAGATTCAAAAGATATTAAAATTTTTACAAGGGATGAGTTACATGGAATTCTCATAGCTTTTGAGATGAGAATAAAAGAGGAACGTATTCCCTAGAAAGAAGCAACCTTCAAAGCTACTAAGAAGATAAAGGGTAAGAAGTTAGATTCAAGCAATGAGTCATCCAGTGATGAAGAAGTAAATTATGGCAGAAGGAACAAAGACTCAAGAAAATATAAAGGTACAAAATTAGTTAGATGTTTCAATTATGGAAAATATGGTCACTATGCATCTGATTTTCCAAAGGTTGGAAATAGGAATGATGAAGAAAAATTGGACCATAAGAATAGGGAAACAGGAAAAAATAGGTACCAAAATAAAAGCATGGATGGACAAGGGAAGCAAGGAAAGAAGTTTTTTCAAAGGCATAAGAAGATTTTTTATGTGGACAAGGTAATTAAGAGTTCAAGTGATAGTTATGGAAGCTCCTCAAGTAATGATGAAGATAAAATACTATTTTTTGCAGAAGAAAAAGAAGTGGTTAGAAATAGATTACCAATGATTCTCAAGTGTTTTAGATGCGGTAAATTTTATCATATTGAATATAGTTGTACAAGGAATGGATTTTGTTTCAGTGAAGATCAATATAAATATTCTAGTGAAGGCCTAGAAGAAGAAAGTCTTCTTATGGTAATAGAAGAAGAAGTGCTTCTAGTGGAAATAAATTAGAAAGGAATAAAGATGATTTTGAAAATAAAAGAATAGAGGAAGAATCAAAAAAAGAAGAGGAAGGAGAAGTTGATCTTGAGGGTGAGCTTATTTTTTCCCTTGATGCATTAAGAAAGGTAAGAAAGTAGAACTCAAAACTCAAGCTTCAATTTCAAGAATGTGATGAAGAGAAAGGAAAGCTTATAGAAGATCTAACCAACTCAATATCCAAGACAAGGAAATTTAAAGAGAGGTTAGAGGCTAAGGTTTTAGAATGTGAAAGGTTAGATCATGAGGTAACTTCACTAAGGAAGGAATTAAAAGAGTTTAAAAACAAGCTACACATGTTTGGGAGAAGCTCAAAGAACTTGAATAAAATTATCAAGGTATAAAGATCTTCGTCAAAAAAAACAAGACTTGGTCTTGATCAGGTATAAAGAGAACAAGGAGAGGATTCAATCTCAAGCTCCAAGGAAGAAGAATATTTAGAAGAAGAGAGTGTAAGAGAGAGTGAGACTTCTGAGGAAGAATTGAATAATAGAAAGTTCAACAAGGAAAGGAACAATGCACAAAGAAGGAACAGATGGAACATGAAATAAAATAGGGTAAAAGAGACTAAGAGACCAGTGGGGTCAAGGCAAGGAAGTTTTAATGGATGATGCTTATTATGTCATAGGTTTGGGAACAATGCTACACAATGTAGGACACATAAAAGACAAGAATATGGGAATTTTAGAAATAGGTATCTCTTTCAAGGGTATTGTCACTCTTGTAATCATTTTGGTCATAAGGTAGTTAATTATAGGGTTCATAACAGGAATGGATATGGCTTCACCAAGAGGAACTATGAGATATTTACACCTTCAAGGAATCACAAAATTAAGTTCTATAAGTGCAATAATGTTGGGCATATAGCCAAGTGGTGTAGAGTAGAACTTCTAGAGACAAGAATAAACATGAATAGTCAGAGAAATCAAAATGAATAGTTGAGGAAGAAGGTGGACAAAGGTAAATATCAGTGTATACTAGGAGTAGAGATACTCCTACCCCATAATTAACCACTTCAAGATAGGAGGTGGGGGAGGGGCTAAGCTAAGATTATCATTCTTAGCTCCTAGCCCCAAAGGTGGCCCTTTACCATTGATGTCAAAGGGGTAGATTTTTGAGTTAGGAGGAGAGCATTCATTTAGGGGGAGCAGTTTCTCAGGGGAAGCAACTTTTGAAAAAATAAAAAGGAATGGTAAAAAAAAAAAGGTTGCCATAAATGACAAAGTGGGAGATTATTGGAAATTTTGAGTAGTTTTGTTATCATTGATGTCAAGAGAGTATTGTTTAAATTTCTTCATCATTAAGGACATCAAGTGGTTTTTCCAAAAGCAATAAGGTCTTGAAAATGAATAGGATAAGAAGAAAACAAGGTTCAAGTTGAAAAGACCCATGACCAGTTTACAAAAGATTTAATTTAAATTAAAATATTTTAATCCTTGATTAAAATTTTAATTTAAATTAGTGATGGGTGCAAGGATTTTATATTTAATATTTAAAATCTAATTCGAATTTAAAAATTCAAAATTGGTCGACGTGTAAAATACAAGAAGCATGTGCATTTATATAGGAAATAATTCCCATTTCCTAAGTCTTGGAATATACACCTTCGAATGAAAATGAAATCGTGCGCTGCATTACGTGGAGGAAGAGAAGTTTGCATTTCAAAGTGTTGTAAGCAGATGGATGAATAAGGACAGGGATATGTATAGATAAATCCACCGGTGGCAGTAGTGCAGGAAATTATTGAGAAAGTTATAGGGCTTTGTAAGGAAGGGATCGCGGGTTCGATCCACGTGATTTATGTTTTTTCTAGAGGAGAGAAGCCTTTGTTTCATTTGATATGTTTTTTCAAGAGGCGACATATAGAGGGGAACGTGCACCTAAGGTTTCATATGGGTACGTAGCACAATTGCTAGCCTATCTTTGGGATAGGGTATTGGAGAGGCTATGTCGTGTGTTTGAATTTCTCCAAAGATGTTTTGGTGGGACGAATAGTTGAAAGGTATGCTATACACATTTTTATTTCTCCAAAGGTTTTGAAATTTAGAAATTGCTTAGAGGGTTTTGTAAGCTGGAAGCTATAAGTTTTTTTAGGGAGTTATAAGGTAAAGTAAATTAAAATATTTTATTTTAATTTTTTGGTGATTGAAATTTATTTTATAAATTTGGAGTGATAAGGTGTATAAAGGAAATTGTTGTGTATTTTGTTATAATAAATATATTGACTTATATTGTTTAAGTTTGGAGATTATAAGGTGTACTAAGAGATTTGATATTTTTGTATGGTAAAATAATTATTGGGAAAATTATTTTATGGATATCTTGAGATAGGTTGTGGCTACCCAACCTTAGTATTGGTAAAAAAAAATTGATTGCGATTAAGACAGGTTTTGAAGACATATCTCCATCAAAACAAAAGGTATGGGCACATCTTCCTATGAGTGAAATATTGTTGGATTGAATGTTGTGAAATACAAGGTTGGAGTGAAAAGGATTGTTTGATAAGCATTGTTGAAAATATTTGAGTGAGCCTTCATATGCATGATTAGGGTTTGTGAAATATCATGAGTATCATTGTTATGTGAGTTTAGAATTATATTGAGTCAAGGTTTGAGTTCCAGTGTGTGAATTTTTAAAAGCATAGTGAAACACTTGTCTAGTGTATGTAAGCAAAATGTGTTTCATTGAGTGATTGGTTGAGTGGAGTTGATTGAACATAATTGATTGAAAGTGTTGGAGTGACAGTTCAAGTTCTATGAAGTATATTCAGTCTCTAACCATTCTATATATGTTTCTATGTTAAAACAAGAGAGATTGAAAGTGATTGAGCATTTTTGTGAGTGTGGAGTATATTGAGTCTCTAACAATTGTCTATATGTTTTTGTGGTAAAAAAAGAGAGATTGAAAGTGATTGAGTATTGTTGTGAGTGTGAAGCATATTGAGTCTGTAAAAATTCTCTATATGTTTCTATGGTAAAACAAGATATATTGAAAGCGATTGAGAATTGTTGTGAGTGTAAAGCATATTTAGTCTCTAACCATTCTCTATATTTTTCTATGGTAAAACAAGAGAGATTGAAAGTGATTGAGCATTGGTGTAAGTGTGAAACATATTGAGTCTATAACCATTCTCTATATTTTTATGTAAGTTAAACAAGATTCTTTGTGAAACTTGTTTGTGTGATTGAAGAGGTTTTTGTGATAGATTGAGTTGAGTTGAGTAAGATTTTTGTGGAAGCTTACAATGTAGATTTGAGGTAAGTCTTGGTGAAGACTTGTTGAGAAGATTGGACAAGTTCTAGTGAGGACTTGTTGAGAAAATTTAAGGTAAGTCTTGGTGAAGACTTGTTGAGAATATTGGATAAGTTCTAGTGAGGACTTGTTGAGCAGATTTAAGGCAAGTCGTAGTGAACACTTGTTGGATATATTTGAGGTAAGTCTTTGAGAAGAATTGAGAGTAGAGTTTATTGATTGATTTGTTCAAACCTTGAGTTAAGGTTTGGGGCAGATCTAGTAGAGTTGATTAGTGATTGGATCAAGATTTGCATTAAGGCTTGAGGATAGATTTGAGGATAGAGTTTGGTGCAGATTAGAGGATAGGTTTGTGCCAGACCAGAGACAAAGATTGAGTAAATTTATGCTAGACTGAAGTACTGTGTTTAGTGTAGATTTAAGATAGAGATTGAGTAGATTTATGCTAGATCGAAGGACCATGATTAGTGTAGATTTGAGATAGATATTGAGAATATTTATGCTAGAATGAAGGACTGTGTTTAGTGCAGATCAGAGATAGAGATTGAGAAGATTTGTGCTAGATCGAAGGATTGTGTTTAGTGCAAATTTGATACAAAGCTAAGAGCAAGATTTGGAGGTGACAAAGCAGAGGATAGTAGTCTCTAGTGTATAGAGATCCATTAGCTAGGGCAATGAGGATAAATATATTCTTAGTGAGGACAAAGTATTTTATGGAGAGATATCCATAATCCAGTGTAGTGGAGGCAATAGTCTTCTAGAGGATCACCAGCTAGAGCAGAGGATAAGGAGTTCTCCTATGGAAAGAGATCCATGAACTTGATTAGGGGATTGGTGCATCCTTTGGACAAAGTTCCATAAACATTTTAATAGGGAAATGATTCCCAAGAGATTTTTTGAGAAAATTTTAGTGAAATATTTTCTCCATGGAGTAGCCCACATTGGGTGAACCACGTTAAATTGGTGTCTCTATTGTGTGTGATGATTTGTGCATTGCTTTGGTTATTGTTGTTAATATTGCCATTGATAATATTGAGTATTATTGTTTGCGAAAGAAAAGTAAAAAGTGGTCTTATATTGTTCACCCCCCTCTTAGTATAAGCTTGTGTTCTTCGGGCACATCATCATCAAGGCAATTTTTAGATGTATGGTGATTTAACTCCCTTCTCAAGAAAGTTTTATTTGAAGAAAATAATATTTGTTCTCATGAGAGTGGAGGTATAAGGATTGGTTTTATGTGAATGAGTGATTGATTTTATTTGGAAGTAATTGTGAATTATTGTTGAATGAATTTGAAAATATACTAGCAACAATTTGAGAGCAAAATTGTGAATTAACTTTGAGTCATATTGGGAATGAACTTGCAAGGTTTATAGACCAATCTTGTGAAGTAAATCTATGCATTAGTTTTGAGTGATATTGGGAATGAACTTGCAAGGGTTATAGACCAATATTGTGATTTAAATCTATGCGTTGGTTTTGACTGATATTGAAAATTAAAATGCAAGAGTTATAGATCAAATTTGTGAAGCCAATTTATGCATTATCATGATTAACTTTGGGATTATATAAAAAGGATAGACTTGTGCATTATTCATGATTGATTTTGTGAGTAGATGAGAAGAAATTGTGCATTATGATTGATTTTAGAGTGAGGTTACAAATAAAAAAATACCAAGTTAGTTATCAAGTGCTAGACTAGAGCTACCTCTATAATGTAATAAATGTGAGACATGTGAAAGTGACACACTTAATGAATGTAAAGAACATATTGAGCATTTGTTAGTGCATATCATTCTCTATATGTTCAAGAGGTTAAACAAATTATATGTACAATATGTCTAAATTGCTTTAGTTGAGGAAAACACATTAAAGAATAGATAAAGCACTTGATGACATCATTATGCAAGATAGATAAAAAAAATGTGTATACAAGGTTTGGAACAGAGTTGAGCAGGTTTTATGAGCAAGTTGAGGAGGATATTTGAGAAAAGTTATGAGCAGGTTTGAGTAGAGTTATGAGCAAGTTTGAGTAGAGCTATGAGTAAGTTTGAGCAGAGTTGTGAGTAGGTTTAAGCAGATTTGTGAGTAGGTTTGAGCAAGTTTTAGGATTAGATTTGAGCAAGCCTTATGTGTAGGCTTGGAGCATAATTGAGTAGATTTTGGTGAGGTAGATTTGAGTAGGCCTTGAGTAGGTTGAGCAGATTTTGGTGAGCAAATTTACGCAAGCATTGTATGTAGGCTTGAAGCAGATTTGAGAAAGCCTTGTATGTAGATTTGAAGCATATATGAGTAGGTTTTGGTAAGTAGATTTGAGCAAGCCTTGTATGTAGGCTTGAAGTAGATTTGAGCAAGCCTTATGTGTAGGCTTGAAGTAGATTTGAGTAGGTTTTGGTAAGCATATTTGAGCAAGCCTTGTGAGAAGGTCTGGAGAATATTTGAGTAGTTTGGTGAGAATATTTGATCAAGCCTTGTGATAAGGCTTGGAATAAATTTGAGCAGTTTGATGAGTATATTTGAGCAAGCCTTATGAGAAGGTTTGGAGTAGATTTTAGTAGTTTGGTAAGCATATTTGAGAAAGCCTTGTGTGTAGGATTGAAGTAGATTTGAGAAAAAGAGATTGGTGTATCCCATAGATAGAGGTCCATAAATTAGAGCAAAGGGGATTGGTGTCTCTTTGTTAGCATATATTTATTTCATTATTGTTATTATGCTAACATTATATTATTGTTAGCATATTGTTAGTGGATTAGGGCATATTGTTATTTGTTATAACAACACCTAAATCAGCCTCGGGTGGTTTCGTAACCTCTAGGATATTATGGGCGTCAATGTACTATTTAATATTTGATTATCAATAGAATCATGTTTCGAATGTTTTCATGGTATCAGAGTAGGCTCTGGCTCTCTTGGATGATTAGAAGCTATTTGGCTCTCATTCTTGATTCAAATCTAGGCTGAGATCTGAGATGCCCATTGAGGCCGAAGGGGTTTGAAATTAGTTTTCAACCACCAATTAATGTGATTTGACCTGACTCGGATGTGGCTCGACTGACCCTAAGCTAGTAGATGACACAGATCTAGGAAAAACATAGCCCCAAGGCAAATCAAATTGGGGGAGGGGAAGGCGACATTGAGCAACAAGAAACTAAGAACCGAGAAACTAAGAAATGAAGGCACCGACCAAGCAACCAAAGACACCATTGTCCTCTTGGGCAGTGTCTCCCCGAGAGGAGACAAGTCTAAAATGGGGCATTGGAAGTTATAAACCCCTACGTTGATCACGAATCCACTCATATGGGATAAATGTTTTTTAAACATTTTACCTGCAACTCGCCACCTCTTAGAACGGTGTCAAACTTGGATTTTTTTATTTATTTTTCCTTATCTCCTCACACAATGCATGAAGTTTTTGCTACCATGGCTGGAATCTAAGGAAGATTTTATGTGTTTTGGGTGAATTGAAATTTGTCTTTACCCCTCAGATCTTCTCTTGTACTCATATTTTGCTTTTAGAGGCCATCACATTCAGGTCTCACAGTGGAAGCATGGTGTAATTTTGAAGCTTTTCATAATATTTTTGAGCTTGTAGAGGGAGATATTCTTGATCCAGACGGTGTTGTTCATCGTTCGGGGTCCAGAGGAGTGGTTGGTGCAGATTTGCAGTGAATCTGGTGTCTCTACCACAACTACATAGCGTTGCCATCGAAGGGAGGAGCGATGAATCTGCTTGCGTGCCACCAGGGCCCAAGTTGTCACCGAGCAGAGGAGCAGTAGTCGCTTCAAGGGCAAGGCTCGAGGAGCATCCTCATTACCAAGGGCTCCACTAATCCTATCAGATCAACCTACTAGCCCACTTGGTCATGGGCTGAATGGTCGGGACTCTGGGAGTCTCGAGGTCGTGGGGTCAAAACCCGCCGACCCCCCCCCATTGCCCCCCCGACTTACCTTACAAAGGTATATATTTTCAAAGTTTTTTTGATTAATTATTTTTTAAAGTTTTTTTTTAATTATTCTTTCTTTAGTTTAATAATTAAAGTTAATTACTTTTTTCATAATCAAATTATTTTAATAATTTCTTTAATGATAAAGTAATTTTTTTTATTAAACTTAGTAAATATTAAAAAAAAAAAATGGCTTTAGTAAAAAAAAATTCATAAACCTTAAGGGGGGGCCAATCTCTTTCAAAAATCAAAGGGGGGAAAGTGAGTAATTTTTTTAGTATTTGAAAAAGCAAATTTGGCATTATTGTAAAGGTGCATTTTTGGCAGTGCCCAACACCTAGAGGTTTATTTTTGTGGGCACTTTTATGTTGTATGTTGCATTTTCCATTTTTTGCACTACTTAATTGAAAGTTAAAAATCAAAATTCACTCTCGAAGCCCCGAAATAAATAAAACCCATCCATGCAATTTATTGCACTGTAGCGTTTAGTATTTGTGATACCTCTGGCCAGAACTTACAGGTAATGTTGTCATGATTGAGCTACTATATTCACTGCCTAATATAGCTACCAAAATGATGTCTGAGCTTGTTCTCTATCAATCATCGGGGAGGAATAAGTATGCCATTTTGTATTTTTTTACTCCACCCACTACCCTAATTATTCTTGTGTCTAGGCATAAATCTTGATGAAAGTTCTGACATCCGAAGTTTTTAGGGGAAGTTACACCCCATGCATGAGGATTGATGACTTTCTATGGTAGGTTCCATCAATGAGACAATTCCATTTTAGTATCGTTTAAGTACCACATATTGTATAATCATTGAAATTACTTACAGTCTCCCTCACGTAAGGACGGGTAATTTCTTTGATTTTTCCAAATACTTATAGTCTCCCTCATGTAAGGGTGGGTATTTTGTATGGTATAATGGCATGGCCTTAAGGTATATCAAAAGGGTGACCATTTGGTGTTATAAGTAACCTTCATAATGTTTGCAAAATTAATGACTGATGCTCATCAATTGTTGAAAGGTCCTAACTATAAACCATGGAAATGTAAGATGAAGTTAATATTAGAAATGGATGACTTATGGGATGTTGTATCAGGCACAACAATAAGACCTTCATCTGCTTCTGAAGCTACAGCTCCATCTACTGATCAAAAAGAATTTGACAAGAAATATAGCAAAGCAAAAGTGCTCATCTTACTTGCTATGTCTGGTGAAGTTCAACCCCACATTGCTGACTGTAAACATAGTAAAGAGGCATGGGATGCACTTAAAACTATATATGATGGAAATAATGATTCCACCATTTTATTTCTTCAATCTCAATTACACAGTCTGAGCATGAAATAGGGAGAGACGGTTGAACTCTTCCTTTGTAGAGTGTCTAAATTGAAAGTAAAGTTGAATTCTTTGGGAGAACATATTGATGACAAGCTCCTTAACTCAATTGTATTGAGAGCTTTATCTAATTATTATAGGGTGTTGATCACTTCCCTTAAGGTGTCATAATGGAGAGTTACCTTTGTTGAGTTGGTCAATATGCTTCAAGAGGAGGAGGCATGCCAACTTCAGAGAGATGATTCTTCTAACACAACCCTATATTCCAACAAGAAGGGTCCTACGAAGAAGGGTAATTTTTAGAAAGGAGGGAACTCTCAAAGATATTCAAAAGGGAAACAACCTCAACAAACTACAAGATATTGGAAAATCTATGATAAAGAGGGTCATGATACAAATAGATGTTGGCACAAGAATAAGCAACTAAAATAGAAAGGCCATAACAAACCACAAAACAAGAACAAGCAACCCAAGGTGAATATTGTTGTTGAGGAATTTGAATCAGATTATGAGTGGGCACACAAGGTGCTCATGACTACCACAACATCCAAGTAGACGAATCCTATATGGTATGTTGATTCTGGCACTAGTAAGCACATGATTGGAAACAAATCATGGTTTTAGTCCTTTGAGGTCAAAGAGGGCAAACCTATCACTATTGTCAATGATAAAACCTACAAGGTTCAGGGAGAAGGTACAATTTCAGTAATTCTTCCTGATGGCAAGTGTCATATTGAAAAAGTTCTCTATGTTCTAGGATTGGTGAACAATTTGTTGTCAGTCACAAAAATTCTGGACAAGGATATGGTTGTAAAATTTAGTGTTGATGGAGGTAAGAAGTGTTTTTCTATTACCAGGAAGGGGTAAGAACATTGCAACCACTTCATATAAGCATGGCTTATTTTCCTTAGATGCTATATCTACTCCACATGTAACCATGACAGTATCTACAAAGAATGCAACATCCCTATGGCACAAGAGATATGGGCATATTAGTTCTGGCTACTTACTTGAGCTAAGTAAGTATGATATGGTAAATGGTATTCCTTCCCTTTATTCCACATTGCCAGTGTGCTCTGACTGCTTGGCAGGAAAGCATCATAGAGTACCTTTTGAGAAAAGCTCTACAAGAGTAAAGAAACCTCTAGAGTTGATTCACACTGATCTGTATAGTCCTTTCACACTCATTAGTATTTGGAGGAAGAGGTATTTTTAGTTGTTTGTGGATGATTAATCATGTAAGATGTGGGTGTTATTTCTTCATCTGAAATCTAAAGTATTTGGTTTCTTCCAACAATTCAAGAAATATGTTGAGAAGGAGTTAGAGACTTCTATAAAGACCCTCCACTCAGATCGAGGGGGTGAGTTTACCTCTAAATAATTTTTTGCATTCTTTACTGCACATGGGATCAAGAGAAAGTTAACTACTTCTTATACTCCTCAGAAAAATGGTGTTGTTGAAAGGAGAAATCATTCCATCATGGAAATGGTTTGTTGCATGCTCACGAGAGCTAGTCTAGAGCAACAATATTGGGCAGAAGCTATCACCATAATAGTACTTATTGAATAGGGCACCCACAAAGGCCCTACAAGGAATGACTCCACAGGAATCTTGGAGTGGTAAAAAACCCTCCATAAATCATCTACGCTTTTTTAGATGTAATGCTTTCAAGAACATATCGAAAGAGAAAAGGAAGAAGCTAGATGAGAAGACATTGAAGTGTATTCTTCTTGGTTATGATGATCACTCTAAGGGTTATCAATTTATTGATCATTTTACCAAGAATATTCATGTCAGTAGAGATGTTGTTTTTGATGAGGCTTTCACATCACAAAGCACATCTGATGTATACCTAGATCTTGTGGAAACTAAAGTTGAGAAGTCCCCTTCATCACCAAATATTGGAGGTCCTTCGACTTCATCTTCTTCATCACCACAGAAGAAGAATCCAAAATGGTATACAAATACAATCAGAGACTCCAAGTTATCCACTCCACCAGATTTGACTTTGGATAGACCTTGTACTCACAGCATGGCTCGACAACAAACAACAATAATAGAGACTACTAGGGTTGATGATCTTTGTCAATATTTTGAGGAAGTTTCTATTGATCCAGAGAGACAAACAGAGGATATGGATATAGATTATGATAGGGTGTTTATGTTTGACCGAATCTGAATAGATTTAATTAAAACAAAATAGCCTCCTTTATTAAAATTTACGCAGCGACCTTCGATTACTAATTATGCAATATAACATAGGTATTTATAAGCTATGGAGGTTAGAGAAGGGTGGAGGAAGAAGGGACGTGGAGGGATAAGGGAAGGGAGGAATAAGGGGAATGAGGAGCAGAGGGATAAGGAGGAAAAGGTGCTAGGAATATAGGAGGAATAAGGAGGCGAAGAAATAGGGAAGCAAGGAGAGAATGGCAGAGAGGAAAATAAAAAATCATGCCGACAAACACCTTGTCGACAAATACATGAAGTGTTCACACTGTGGCTAAATAAATAGATATTGCTAAGCCACTTTAGTCTATATCCCTCTTCACACTTGCAACATTCTCCCCCTTAAAGTTGAGAGAACTGACTACACAGTCTCTCAGCTTTAAAAATTGAGCTTTAGCCATCGCTTTGGTGAATATGTCAGCAACGTTCTCCAAAGTGCGGCAAAACTTAAGCTCAACAATTTCATGCTCCACCATATCTCGGATGAAGTGGTACTTCATATCAAAATGCTTCGTTCTGCTATGGTGGATTGGATTGTATGCCAACTGAATGGCACTGATGTTGTCATAGTAGATTCTGGTCGGACCACTTTGCTGCTCTCCAATCTCTTCCAACACTTTTCTTAGCCATAAGGCTTGAGTACTAGCATAGGTGACTGCTATATACTCAACTTCTATAGAAGACAAAGCTACCACAGTTTGCTTTTTGGAACTCCATGTTATTAGTCCTGATCCCAGACTAAAACAGTTCCCTAAAGTTGATTTTTTGTCATCAATATTGCTGCCCCAATCACTATCACTGAAGCCTACAAGCTTGATAGTGTTACATTTATGGTACTTGGATTCCAAAATCCAATGTACCCTTCACATATCTGAGAATTCTTTTGGCTGCTTGCAAATGCAGCTCAGATGGACTAGCCATAAATCGAGAGACAAGAGAAACAACATACTGAATGTCTGGTCTGGTGTTGGCGAGAAACATCAAACTCCCAACTATGCTTCTGAAAGTGGTCACTTCAACTTTAGGTGCTCCATCATCTTTGCTTAATTGGATCCCATGTCCAACTGGAGTTGCAACTGGTTTGCAATGCTCCATAGCAAACTTCTTGATCATGTCCCGAGCATACTTATGTTGATAGATGAAGATCCTTGAATCTGTCTGATGGACTTCCATTCCAAGGAAGTAATGCATTAAGCCAAGATCCTTCATCTCAAACTGCTTCATCATGGAGCGCTTGAACTCCATATTCACTTTTTCATTACTACCCATGAAAATGAGATCATCCACATACAAGCAAACTATGAGGATGTCATTACCTTGCTTTAGGTAGTAAAGTGTGGGTTCATTTCTGCTTTTGGTGAACCCAAAATCTTTGAAGTACCCATCAATGCGTGAGTACCAAGCTCGTGGTGCCTGCTTGAGGCCATAGAGTGCCTTTTTCAATCTGTAAACAAGGTGCTCCTTACCTTGCTCTTGAAATCCTTGAGGTTGCTCAACATACACTTCCTCTGTTAAGTACCCATTGAGAAAGGCACTCTTCACATCCATGTGTTGGACTTTCCATCCCTTGTGTGCAGCTAAAGCAAGAACTGTTCTGATGGTCTCCTGTCTGGCTACAGGAGCAAATGTCTCCTCATAATCAATACCATACTTTTGTGTAAATCCTTTTGCAACCAATCTTGCTTTATGCCTTTCAATGCTTCCATCAGCATTGTATTTGGTCTTGAAGACCCATTTACATCCAACACACTTCTTTCCTTTAGGAAGCTCTACCAGCTCCCAAGTATCGTTGTTTTTTATAGAGGTTATCTCCTCTTTCATGGCATCTTGCCAAATTTTTTGAGTACATGCCTTCTCATAACTAGAAGGTTCAAGTTGTGCACTAGTTAACAAGGCATAGTTAACTACATCTCCCCGAGGTTCAATTTGGGAGTCATCATCACCATACAAATGCATATTTTCAAGTCTTTGTAAAATAGAACTCATCTCACTAGCTTGACTTCTAGTATACCTTCTTTGAAATTTTTTATCCAACATCTGATAAGATGGATGATGCTGGAGAGTTCTCTTACCTCTGGATGGAGAATCAATATCCATTGGTGAGGAACTAACCGACCTTTGTGGAGAAGGACTTGGTGAAGAAGATGATGAATTGGATGTAGAATGTCTGCTTGGGCTTGGAGGAGGAGACTTCTTGCCTTTCTGTGGTGCCTGATGAATTTGTGAAGAACCTGTATCATGAGATTCAACATCACTATAAATTTGGGGATGTCCCCATTCTCCCCCTTCATCAAAAATCACATCCCTAGAAAGTATTATCTTTCGAGTCCTAGGATTGTAGAGTCTATAAGCTTTTGTGGTCTCACAGTACCCTACAAAAATGCAAGCTTGACTCTTGGGATCGAGCTTCTTCCTCTGTTCATCAGGAATGTGTGAGTAAGCCAGTGAACCAAACACTCTAAAATGCTTGACATTCGGTTTCTTACCATACCATGCTTGGTAAGGAGTTTTCCCTTTCAAACTTGAAGTAGGGCTCCTATTCAAAATATACACACTGGTCCTGGCTGCATCTGCCCAATACATATTGCTCAAATGCTTCGTCTGAAGCATAGATCTTGCCATCTCTACAATGGTGTGGTTCTTTCTCTCAGCCACACCATTCTGCTATGGAGTATAGGCAGCAGTGAACTGCCTCTTTATTCCATGTTTTTTACAAAAATTCAAAAATTCATTAGAGGAGTATTCTCCTCCTTTATCTGATCTGAGACACTTAACAAAATATCCACTCTCATTTTCAACTCTTGCTTTAAAATCTATGAAGCAATCAAATGCCTCATCTTTATGCTTCAAAAAATATATCCAGCACATTCTTGAAAAATCATCAATGAAAAGAAGAAAGTAAGAGTTGTTACCAATGCTCTTGGTCTGCATCGAACCACAGATGTCCGAGTGCACTAGCTGGAGTGGATAATTGGCCCGCCATGCTTGTCCATGAGGAAATTTGGTTCTAGCATGCTTGCCCAAGGCACAACCTTCACAGACTTCCTTATTGTCCTGAACTTTAGGAAGTCCGGTCACCATCGCTTGAGAAGTTAACATCTTCAAACTGGCTGAATTCAAATGACCGTATCTCAAGTGCCACAACACACTTGGATTTGCAATAGCAACATTTACTAATTGATATCCTCCTGGCTGGCCAAAATTTAAAGGAAATAACTTGTTCCTTGTCATTGGCACTTGAGTAATGACTCTATCACTATTACTCTTATCAAAAATGGTACATTTACCCTCATCAAATAGCAACTTATAGTTCTTCTCTAACATTTGACCAACACTTAAAATATTGTGTTGGAGATGAGGTGTGTAATAGATATCACTTACTTGTTTCATGCCTTCTTTTGTTGGAACCTCCATGGCTCCAATGCCTTCAACTGCCAATGACTTGTCATCTCCCAATTTGATGTTGGATTTGTAGGAAGAATCCAGAGTAGCAAAGAGTTCTTCTTTGCCACTCATATGATTTGAACACCCAGTGTCCAAGATCCAGGTGTCATTCAGGTTCTGATCTGACTTGCCATATGAGAGAAAGAGATTTGAGGTCTCTTCCTCTTCTCCAAAATTTCCATACTGACTACTTTGGCTGTTGCTCCCTTGTGAAGATTTTGACCAGCAGTCACGAGCGAAGTGGCCAAGTTTGCCACAATTATAGCAAGCTTGTTTTGACTTGTCACTTCCTTTTCCTCGTCCTGGATGCTTCCCTCTGTTCTGCTGTCCACCTCTATTCTGACCTCCACCTCTGTTTGAAGATCCTCCTCTGTTAGGAGTTCCACCTCATGGACTATTCCTACCTCTACCTCTATGTTGACCTCTGCCACGACCTCTACCTTGTCCTTTTCCTTCTTGTGAAGTGAAGGCTTTGTCATCGCCTCCATGGCTAGTGGAAGAAGATTCCTGCAATCTCTCTTCATGTGAAAGAAGAGAACCAATTAGTGCATCAAAGGAAAGTGCAGTCAAATATTTTGACTCTTCAATAATGATTGCTACATGATTCCATTTAGGAAGAAGTGTTCGCAACACTTTCTTCACTACAACTTCTGGTTTAATCTCTTCACCTAGAGTGACCATTTTATCTACTACGGCTTTGACTCGCACACAGTAGTCTCCTACTTTCTCATTCTCTTGCATTTTGAGATTTTCAAAATCTCTTTTCAGAGTTTGAAGCCTGACCTGCTTCACTTGATCACTCCCTTGAAAACTTTCCTTTAAAGCCTTCCAAGCATCTTGAGCTATTATACAGGATGCTATTCTAGGAAATATGCTTTTATCTAGGGCTGCTTGTAAATGATATAGGGCAAAGGAATTGTTTTTCTAGGCTTCTTTCTTGGTTTTTCTATCGGCAACACTTAAGGTAGACCAATCAGTAGGAGAGGGTTCTGTGTAACCCTCTTCAACTATTTCCCATAAACCTTTACCAATCAACATAGTTTTCATCTTTATTGACCAGTATTCATAATCACTACCATTAAATTCAGGAATTGGGAGATTTGAATTTGAAGCCATTTCTACTACTTGAAAGCAAACTTTGATTTGACTAAAAATAGGAAGTACAAAGCAATTATAAGTTCAAATCAAATCTAGATTTCTTAATTCTCTCACTGATTTCTTCTTCTTCTTCTTGAGGATTGTCCAGTACTGGAGGCCTAAAATTGTCTACAATGGAATCCTCGTCGTCACTGATGACAACAATTTTAGGAGTTGTCATTGGCTCGGCCTATGCTGGCTCAGCCTCTACTGGCTCAGGTTCTGCTGGCTCAGGCTCTGGAGAGCGTGGGGTATAACTCTCACTGGATTGTTCCTCAAGTTCAAATGCCACTGAATCGGACTCCTCCACTCGTTGTCCGAATATATTGTCTTCTGAGTCAGCCTCGTAACCAGAATCTGGATTCCTTTGGTGGGCTATAACAAAATTCTATAGCTGACTGAATACGACATGCAGTCCATCTCGTCGAACTCGTTCATCAAAAGCTTCGGTAGTTTCTCTCCATAGTAGAGAGCACAAAGCATGGTAACATCCGGTAGATCTGATCATCTACTCATCAAGGCAAAAATAAAAATTCGTTAGAGCTTCTGAGGTTACAATTTTTGCTCTTTTACAGCCGTTGAGGCTATTACACAAAATTTTTAGCCTTGAACGGGGTTCCAAGGGGTAGTCCAAAATTTTTTGGAAGCGATAAACGGGCGCTCCGAAAGGCTTCCCATCACTTTTTTTACAATGCTTGCCTCTCAGTCTATTACACAATTTTGCAAGGTTTTCTATATATTTTTTATAAAGTTTTTTTTTTTTAATTTAATAATATTTTTATATCTTTAATTATTTTTTAAATATATATTTTAAAAATAATTAAAAATATAAATAAAAAACTATTAAATTAATTAATAAAAAACTTAAAAAAAACTTATTTCCAACCTTTTCTTTATGCAAAAATTTCCTTTTGTTTTTCGAAGCGGAGGGGAATCGATCCCCCAACCTTCCGCTTGCAAGAGAGGAGACGTAGCCGCTACACCACACGGCTTCCTTGAAACATGAAGGCACCTTGTGCCTTATTCTTTCCTGCTGGCGACGACCAAAACAAAAAAAAAACTTTATATTTTCTCCCCGACGGGTTTCGAACCCGAATCTCACCACTGCTCGTGGGCAACTTTTACCACGAGGCCTGTCGTGATTACAAAAGAAAGCACAACAGATTATATAATGAATGTCACGGTGTTTTTTTAAAAAAATAAAATTTAGTCCCACATGCAGTGGGCAAAGGGCATGGGGACTATTTTAATATGTGCGCATGCACATATGCTATTGATTGCCTTTGGGCAATCACAAGTCCACGATTTTGCCCTGTCAACCAACCACAAATCACCACGTGGTGACTTCTTTGCCAGATGATCTTGCTCGTGCCACGTTCACGCCCATGCTGCCATGTGTCTGCCTACCCAGTCAGCACCTACCATGTCACCTCTCACTCGTGCCACGTCCACTGCCACGCATCCGCCTCGGGATGTGTGCCCAAACTACCAGCTCAACCTACCCAATCAGTGCCTGCCACCTCAAATTGTGTGCCACTACCCAGTTAGCATCCATGTTAGCACTCACCTTGGGATCCATGCCCTTGGCCTCAGTTCTTGTGCCTCTGCACCTGCGCCTCAAAAAAAATGCTCAGATCTGATACTAGTAATCGAATCTGAGCAGATTCAATTAAAACAAAATAGCCTCCTTTATTAAAATTTATGCAGTGACCTTCGATTACTAATTATGCAATATAACATAGGTATTTATAAGCTATGGAGGTTAGAGAAGGGTGGAGGAAGAAGGGACGTGGAGGGATAAGGGAAGGGAGGAATAAGGGGAATGAGGAGCGGAGGGATAAGGAGGAAAAGGTGTCGGGAATATAGGAGGAATAAGGAGGCGAAGAAATAGGGAAGCAAGGAGAGAATGGCGGAGAGGAAAATAAAAAATCATGCCGACAAACACCTTGTCGACAAATACATGAAGTGTTCACACTGTGGCTAAATAAATAGATATTGCTAAGCCACTTTAGTCTATATCCCTCTTCACACTTTCAACAATGTCTTCATTGAATGAACATGAACCTACTTCTATACAAGATGCCCTTAGTGAGCCACAATGGAAGGCTGCTATGGATGCTAAGTATAAGTCTCTGATGAAAAACAAAACTTGGGAGCTTGTCAATATGCCATACGAAAAGAAGCCCATAGGCTACAAATGGGTGTACAAATTCAAGTACAAGGCAGATGGGACAATTAATAAGCATAAGGCCCATCTTGTTGCAAAGAGCTATGTGCAAAATAAAGGCATGGACTAAGAGAAAAATTTTGCACCTACTGCTCGGATGACCACTATTCGAGTTCTTTGTGCTATGGAAGCATAATATGGGTGGAAAGTTCACCAAATGGATGTCAAGAGTGCTTTTCTGAATGGTGATCTCCAAGATGAAGTCTACATGACTCAACCTAAAGTATTTGAAGTGGAAGGCCAAGAGCAAAAAGTGTGCAAGTTGGTCAAATCCTTATATGGTTTAAAACAAACTCCTTGAGCTTGGTATTTAAAAATGGATAATCACCTCCTACAACATGGATTTAAGATATGTTCGTCAGATGCAAACCTCTATTTCAAGAAATAAGGTTCTAAGATAGTGTTGCTTGTACTCTATGTTGATGATCTGCTCATTACAAGGAGTTCATAAAATATGATCTATGTTGTCAAAAGAGACTTATGTAAATATTTTGATATGACAGATCTCAAAATTCTCCATTACTATATTGGTCTGGAAGTGAACCAGAAGGAGCACTACATCAAAGTGTCTCGGAAAAAATATGCCAAGACACTATTAGAAAAATATTGCATGACTGATTGCAAGCCAATGGCAACACCGATGCAATCCGGGTTTCAGTCATCGTGATATGATGATTCACCTTAGGTAGATGGTACTCTCTATCGACAGTTGATTGGGAGTCTCATATATCTGACAAACACTAGGCCAGATATCATATTTACTGTCAACTATCTTTAGAGGTTCATGTAGGAACCTAAGAATACTCACTGGAAAGTAGAAAAATGTGTTCTTAACTATGTCTGTGGCACAATGGAATATGGCCTAGAATACAAGAGGAATGACAAATTCTTCTTGCAAGGATACATGAAATTTGACTATTTAGGGTCATATGATGATCGTAAGTCAAATTCAGGATATTTATTTCATCTTGGATCCAATCCTGTCTCTTGAAACAACAAGAAGCAACAAGTTGTTGCTATCTCATATATAGAGGTATAGTATTGTGTCGCACGTGAAGCTGTGTGCGAGGTGATATGGATGTGTCACATTCTAAAAAGTATGGGTCTTCCATAAAAATCTCCAATACACTTGTTCTACGACAACCAGGGTGTTTTGAACCTTGTTAACAATCCAGTGCATCATGAGAAAACCAAGCACATTGATACACAATGCCACTTCATTCAAGACGAAGTTCCAAGGCATTGAATT
Source organism: Wollemia nobilis (assembly GCA_028583015.1). Taxonomy (NCBI): domain Eukaryota; kingdom Viridiplantae; phylum Streptophyta; class Pinopsida; order Araucariales; family Araucariaceae; genus Wollemia; species Wollemia nobilis. The sequence continues at coordinate 5,939,979 of JAQPPZ010016983.1, read as the reverse complement.
TAGCTTCAGTACATCTCCACCAATTCTCAAGTTGTAGATATTTTCACTAAGGCACTTGCACGTGTCAAATTTGAATTGTTTTATATCTCTCTATGTATTGCAAAATGATGTAATCAGGGGGGATGTTAGTATAGCTAGTAGTTATCTTTTTACCCAAATAATGTAATAAGGGGGGATGTTAGCATATATTTATTCCATTATTTTTATTATGCTAAACAATATATTATTGCTAACTTATTTTTAGTGGATTAGGGCGTCTTGTTATTTGTTATAAAAATGCCTAAATCAGCCTTGGGTGGTTTTGTAATCTCTAGGCTATTATGGGCATCAATGTACTATTTAATATTTTATTATCAATAGAATCATGTTTCGAATGTTTTCACTCTTGTGGATAGAGGTCCACAAACTAGAGCAAAAGGGATTGGTGTCTCCTGTGGATAGAGGTCCACAAACTAGAGCAAAGGGGATTGGTATATCCTATGGATAGAGGTCCATGAACTAGAGCAAAGGGGATTGGTGTCTATTATGGATAGAGGTCCACAAACTAGAGTAAAGAGGATTTGTGTATCCTATGGATATAGGTCCATGAACTAGAGAAAAGGGGATTGGTGTCTCCTATGGATAGAGATCCACAAACTAGAGCAAAGGGGATTGGTGTCTCCTATGGATAAAGGTCCACAAAATAGAGGTAGAGGGGATTGGTGTCTCCTATGGAGTGATGTCCATAAAACCAGAAGTAGAGAGGATTGGTGTCTCTTGTGGAGTGGTGTACATGAAATTGAGCATAAGGTATTGATGTCTCCTTTGGGTTGGTTCCCATAAATATTGTAATAGGGAACTGGTTCCCAAGATATTTGTTGAGAAAATTTATAAAAAATATTTCATCTATGGATGTAGCCCACATTGGGTGAACCATGATAAATATGTGTCTCTTATGTGTGTGATGATCTATACATTGTTTCATTATTACAATTTTTAATATCAGATAATACTACTTTGGAAAGAAAAGTAAAAGGTTTATCTTATACTATTCACCCCCCCTCTCAATGTAAGCTTGTGTTATTCAATTGGTATTAGAGTTGGTTCCTTCATGAGAGCCTAAAAACTTGAGGGAAGGTCTTACAAGAACACACATGGCCATGAAAGTTAAAATAATAACCATGAGACCATATACTCCTAAGAAAGAAGGAACACGCATGGCCATGAAAGAAAAAGAAGATGCTCCAATAATTGAAATCCAAGAAAATGGAGAGAAAGAGGAGACTATGTTGGACATGGAAGAAGATTTTGATTTTGCTCTCAAAGAGATTGTTACTCTAAAAAGGGAAGTGGAAACATATAAAGAACCAAAATCAAGTAGTGGAGAAGAGGCTAACTTTGTGAGAAGAAATAAAATGAGTTCAATAAAACCCAAATGTGTTGAATGTGGTAACCTTGGTCACCTTGCACTTTATTGTCCACAAAATGGGTATAGTAGCAGTAAAGAGGAAAAGGAATATAAGAAAAATAAAGAAGAAAAATTTCATCATGAAAAGAAAGATAAGCACAATCAAAGCAAGCATGAGAAGAAGGTATTTCAAAGACACAAGAAGATTTTTTATGTTGAAGAAGCAAGTAGTGCTTCAAGTGACAATGATGAAAGTCTCTTAGATAGTGAAAAAGAAGAGGAAGCCATAGTTGATATAGAAAAGAAACTTGTTGAGTTGAAAAGGGAGAACTTAATATTGAAGGTTCAAGAACAAGAGGATGAGAAAACAAAAGCAAAGCTTCTACAAGATCTCATTGACTTAAAAGTTAAGGTTGAAGAGGCAAGGAAATTTGAAGAAGGTATGGCTAAACAATTAAAGGCAAAAGAGTTGGAATGTGAAAGACTGGAACATGAGGTTGTTACTCTAAAAAAGGAAGTTGAAAAGCTACAAAAAAATATCAGGTTTGAGAAAAGCACAAAAATTCTGAATGATATTATCAAAGCATAGAGATCTCCATTTATAAAAATAGGACTTGGTTATGAAGAAGGTCAAAAGGAACAAAAGGAGGAGTCAAGATCGAAATAAATAGAAGCATAAAAGAAGGTAATTGAAGAAGAGCCTAAGACCTATTCTGATGTGTTGAGAAGTGGAAGCATCAAAGAGGAAGAAAACAATGCACCATCAAGGAACAAGGACCATCACAGGAAAAGCAAAGAAAGAACCATGAGATCAAGGCAAGATGAATATTTCTTCCAAGGTTATTGTTTCACATGTAATCAGTTTGGTCATAAAGTTGTACATTGTATGGTTCATGGTAATGATGATTATGGATTCACCAAGAGGAACTTCAATTCATATCCTCCAAGGCAATATTAATATTTATTTCAAGGTTATTGCTACTCATGTAATCATTTTGGTTACAAATATATACATTATAGGGTTCATGGTAAGAATGATTATGGCTTCACCAAGAGAAATTTCAAGTCATTTGCACCTTCCAAGGACTACAACATCATGTGTTTCAATTGCAATAATTTTGGGCATAAAGCAAAGTGGTGTAGAATAGAATTTCTAGAACTTCCAAGGACAAGCAAGAAAAAGGATGCTCAAAAGGTTCAAAAAGGTATGACTTCAAAAGTATGGAAAAAGAAAATTGAGAAAGAAGAAGAGCACAGTAATTTGGGAGTTTCACTCCCATCCCAAAATTGATCACCTTAAGTAAAGGAGGTGGTGAGGGGGCTATGCTAAGTGTCTTATATTTAGCCTTAAAAGGAGCCATTTTCCATTGATGTCAAAGGGAGAGAGATTTTAGTAAGGGGGAGATATTTCTTAAAGGAGGAGCAACTTCTCAGGGGGAGCATATTTGGAATCCAGTTGCAATCAAAAGGATTTTATTGTAGGGTTTGCCATCAATGACAAAGGGGGAGATTGTTGGAAATATTGAGCATATTATTGTCATTGATGTCAAAGGATACATGAGGCAGAAATATTTTGACGTCAAAGGTGCAATGGTTGTCAAGGCAAAAATATTCCCCATGGTTGTGAAAGCAAAGCAAAGAAAATATTCAAGAAAAGGGTTATAATATTTAAATTTTAAATTTAAATATTATTAAGAGAGTTTAAAGTTGCAAGGGACAAAGGATTAAAGATATGGACAAGATTTTAAAGTTACATGGGTCAAATGAATAAGAAAAAGAAAAAGGTTTTATTAGAAAAAGACAAAGGTTAAGAATTAATATTATAATATTTGAAATATTATAATATAAAAGGTTGAAAAATCAGGAGGCACCAAAAGTTTATGAAGGCAATAAAATATTGAATATTTCAAATGAGCACCGACATCTAAGGGAGAGGTGCAAATGTCATAAACCCATAATCAAAGTTAATAAGTGCCAATATTTCCTCATAAAGTCCAAAATCCATATATATGAGTGATAATAATTCATTTTGGTGATAGTTCAATGTTGAAAGATATGTGCACGCAATTCGAAGAGTGATCTGATGCAGGGAGTGTGAACGATAGTGAATAGGAGGAAGAGTACAGTGAAAGTCTTGGTAGTGGATAAGGAAGTGAACTTAATGTTTTTATCTTCCCCTTGACATCATATTCTAGGGTAGCCCAAGTGGTGGTTGGACTTGTGCTAAGTCACTGCGTGAGAGGAGGTACGCGGTTCGAAGCACATTGGGACTAGATTGATTTGATTTTTTTGAGAAGTGTGATGAAGAAGAAAAAAATGTTGATGCACATTTGAAGTTCCATCCACTTGGTTATCCTGAGTGGTCACGATCTATGTTTGGATGATAGAGGTCAGAGGGTCAATTCATACCAGAACCAACAAAATTTTTAAATGGGGTATTTATAAATGTTTTAATCATTTTGAAAAGGAGTTACAAGGCCATATGGTATAAAGATTTTTATTTTATCAAATAGGAAGTATAACGGTATATGGTATAAAATCCTTTATTTTTACAAATAGGAGTCATAAGAGTGCATGTAATAAAGTCTTTTATTTTTGCAAATAGGATTTATAAGGGTGTATGTTATAAAGTCTTTATTTTGAAAATATTATAAAGGGAAACAATAAGGATTTATGATATAGAGTTTTATTTTGAAAATATCAAAAAGGAAATTAAGGGGATATTGTTGTGTTTTCACAGTATTATTTTGATATGCAAAAGAAAGGAGAAATAAGATGTAATTATGATTTATGATTGTATTGTATTTGGATTTTCATAGAAAGGAGAAATAAGGTGTAGTTGTGATTTATGTTATTTTGTATTTGGCATATTATAAAAAGGGGTTGTAAATTTCTTGATAAGGCTTTACTTTGAGAGTGTTAGAATAGGATATTTGCCAACCTATTTTTGAAGTGGTAAAAGAAAGGAAAATTATTTTGAGATAGGTCTTTGAAGGCACATCATCATCAAGGCAGTTTTTAGAGGTATGGTGATTTAACTCCCTTCTCAAGAAAGTTTTTTTTGAAGAAAATAATATTTGTTGTCATGAGAGTGGAGGTATAAGGATTGGTTTGATGTTTGATGTTTGAAGTTGGAAGTAATCGTGAATTATTGTTGAATAAATTTGAAAATATACTATCAAGGGTTTGAGAGCAAAATGGTGCATTAAATTTGAGTCATATTGGGAATGAACTTGCAAGGGTTATAGACCAATATTGTGAAGCAAATCTATGCATTAGTTTTGAGTCATATTGGGAATAAACTTGCAAGGGTTATAGAACAATCTTGTGAAGTAAATATATGCATTGATTTTGAGTGATATTGGGAATGAAAATGCAATATTATAGATCATATTTGTGAAGCCAATTTGTGCATCATAACGATTAAATTTTGAAGTATATAAAAAGGATAGACTTGTGTATTGATCATGATTGATTTTGTGAGTAGATGAGAAGGAATTGTACATTGTGATTGGTTTTGGAGTGAATTTACAAATCAGCAAATACCAGGTTAGTTATCAAGTGCTAGAATAGAGCTACCTTTAAAATGTAATAAATGTGAGACATGTGAAAGTGATAGACTTAATGAATGTAAAGAATATATTGAGAATTTGTTAGTGCATATCATTATCTATATGTTCAAAAGGTTATTTGAATTTTGGGTAGAATATTTCTAAACTACATTAGTTAAGAAAAGCACATTGAATAATAGATAAAGCACTTGATGACATCATTATGCAAGATTTGGAATAGATTATGCACGATTTTTGTATACAAGGTTTGGAATAGAGTTGAGTAGGTTTTATGAACAGGTTGAGAAGGATATTTGAGCAGATTTGTGAGCATGTTTGAGCAGATTTGTGAGTAGATTTGAGCAGAGCTATGAGCAAGATTAAGAAGATTCATGAGCAGGTTTGAGCAGAGTTTTGAGTAGGTTTGAGCAGGTTTTGGGAGTAGATTTGAGTAAGCCTTATGTGTAGGCTTGGAGAAGATTTTATTAGATTTTGGTGAGGCAGATTTGAGCAAGCCTTGAGCCATTTGAGCAGATTTTGGTGAGAATATTTGAGCAAGCCTTGTGTGTAGGCTTGAAGTATATTTGATCAAGTTTTGGTAAGCATATTTAAGCAAGCCTTGTATGTAGTATTGGAGCAGATTTGAGCAAGCCTTATGTGTAGGCTTGAATCAGATTTGAGTAGGTTTTGTTAAGCATATTTGAGCAAGCCTTTTGAGAAGGCTTGGAGAATATTTGATTAGTTTGATGAGAAAATTTGAGCAAGCCTTGTGAGAAGTCTTAGAGTATATTTGAGTAGTTTCGTGAGAATATTTGAGCAAGCATTGTGAGAAGGTTTAGAGCATATTTGAGTAGTTTGGTGAGCAGATTTGAGCAAGCCTTGTGTGTAGGATTGAAGTAGATTTGAGCAAATGGGATTGGTGTCTCATGTGGATAGAGGTCCATGAACTAGATAAAAGGGGATTGGTGCCTCCTATGGATAGAGGTCCATGAACTAGAATAAATGGGATTGGTATCTCCTATGGATAGAGGTCCTTGAACTAGAGCAAAGGATATTGGTGTCTCCTATGGATAAAGGTACAAAAACCAAAGCAAAGGGGATTGGTGTCTCCTATGGATAGAGTTACATGAATTAGAGCATACGGGATTTTTTTCTCCTATGGATATATGTCCAAAAACAATAGTAAAGGGTATTGGTGTCTCCTATGGATAGAGGTCCACAAACTAGAGCATAGAGGATTGGTGTCTCCTATGGATAGAAGTCCACAAACTAGAAGTAAATGGGATTGGTGTCTCCTGTGGAGTGATGTCCACAAAATAAGAAGTAGAGAGGATTTATGTCTCTTGTGGAGTGGTTTTCAAAAACTTGAGCATAGGGGATTGGTATCTCCTTTGGGTTGATGTCCATAAACATTGTAATAGCGAATTGATTTCGAATAGATTTGTTGAGAAAATTTATAAGAAATATTTTCTTTGTGGAAATAGCCCACATTGGGTGAACCACATTAAATCTATGTCTCTTATGTGTGTGATGATATATGCATTGTTTCATTATTGTAATTTTTAATATTAGATAAATATTACTTTGGAAATAAAAATAAAATTTTATCTTATACTATTCACTCCCCCTCTCAGTATAAGCTTGTGTTCTTCACTATCTACTACAATACAATTGATATGCTTGATATATCTCATGCTTTTCTAATATATCACTATGAGGTCCTTTATATAATAAGAGAGACTCCTTGTCCAACACTATACTTAGCTATACAATGGGACACCTTGCAAGACCTTGGCTTCTAGATTGTTGTACATCTATAACCTTGCTTTCTAGGTTGGCTTCATCAAGAAAGGAATTGAGATTTGATGCTAACGTATTATTAAGTATGGCATGAATATAACATGTGATACAATCACATATGATATGAAATCAAGTAATTCTTGTGATTTTATAATAGGAATATATCATCTCTTTAATCAACAAGTGATCTACCAAGCTTGTTTGCAATAGTGGTCCATGTGAGTTGGAGAGAGAATTTTTAAAATACCAAAGTTCCTAACCTAAAATAAAGTAAATTTTATTTAAGAAAAACAATGTAATAACCTCATTTATCATGCCCAAAATTTTGTTTTATTGATGGTTTATCCCGAGAACCATAATGCCAATAAATTCACTTTTATCATGCTAGCTATAAATTATTTTATATAAACAACAAATGGACATGCTTCTTATCTATATTTTAATTTTTTTATTCTAATAAAATCCTATCGTATTCCTTAGTGGAGCATCAGATAAACTTGATCCCTAGGCCATCATTTTCTATTAGTCTATTATACCTGTAGAGGGGGAAAATTGCCTTGCTACATATGATTCTCGGCTAGATTCGCTAGGATTTGAGGTGATCGTGGAGGTGTATTATATTCTCTACACTTAGGGATACCAAAAGTAATAGGTTCACTAGGAATGGTTTTAGGACTCACTCCAAGTCTAGGGTGGGAATGTTAAATGTGTCACTTAAGCAATCACCTATGTTTGGCCTTTCTATGCTAAACTATGGAAATGAAAGAACAATGTAAACACACAAGATGAAAGAAGACAATGTCTAAGCCTAGTAAGATTCTTTGATTCGATTATGTAACCCTATGTTGTAGGTAATGAAATCATTTTTACTTAAGCAAGGGTACTTATCTGATCTGGTGTTTGATCCAAGATTTATCTTGAGTCCAAAATATCCAATAACTTCAAATCTGTAAAATAGCTTCACAAAACTCTAAAAAGAGTATGGTTAGTGTTTGGGGGCATACTTAGATCACTATAAAATTGAGATTAGAAGCACAACATTTATGTACCCTTGGTCCCTTTAGTTGATCGCTTGTAATAAAAATGAGCTTTGATATTTGTAACAAACACAACAAAATATGACAACATATAACAAAAAATAAAATGTGAATATAATGGATGCAATGAGTGATCAAGAATACAATTTTGAAAACTAGGTTTTGAGAATAGATAATTACCCCCAAGCTAATCTTATATGAAATGCAAATGAAATAGAATAATAACAACCATAAATAACACAAATAAATATAAAATAGAATTTATAGGGCACACAAAATGAAACCCTAAGATTTTGGGATGAACAACCATCCCAAAACTTAGCTAGACCAAATTTGCACCCTATAAGATATTGAGTGCAGATTCAACAACAATGTCAAAATGGGCACAAAATGCCCAACAGGTGAAAGTAGGGCTTTCATTGAATCTGTGTCTTGTAGTAGACAAGGCAAATATTCATACAAGAGGGTTTAAAACCATAAAACATAGGTAAAAACAACAAAACATAAACTAGAATGAAAATGCAAGCTAAGGAATGCAAAGAAACAACCTGGTGATTTCATGGAAGAAGCAAGAGAAAATATAGAAGACCTCTCCTCCCTTAAGAAGACAAATTTTTGTTAAGGATTTCTCCACTTATAAAATCACAAGGATCACATCAACAATAGAACACAAAAGCATCAAGAGCACCAAAAGATAACAAAAATATAAATTTTCATGAACTTTCTCAAATTTTTAGCTTGTAATCTCAAGAACATAATCTAGGTTCTTGGGATCACTTAGGAGAAAATGGGATCCAGTACCTTTAGTTATAAGGGTTTGGAGGGATAAAAGGTAGGATAATGATAATTAACCTTGATTAAGCTGATGCCCCAAAAGGGTTACCCTAAAAATTAAGTTTTTGAAGAAAACCCTAAATTTGCTGAATCTGCACCCCATAATTTACTAGGTGTGGATTCGATCAAGGTTAATAAAAGCAAGGCAAAACACAAGAAAAAGAAGTCAAAATTTCTCCTAACAATTTTGAGAACCTCTCAAAGGAACCCAAGGAAAAATGACTCATATGGGTGGGTATTTTTTTGTGTCTACATTTTGCCCCCTCTTTGATTCATTTATGGCTTACTAAATGCATCAAAGAAAGATGTAGACACCTATGGGTGAAAAAGATGAAAAACACAAGGGAAAAATGGGTGGCTAGTTTAGAAGAAAGGGGTGGTGCAAAAATAGTGTTATTCCACACATTTTGAGTATTCGACATGCAAATAGAGGCATTAGGGACATTAATGTCTCTCAGGCCAGGGTGCCCCCTCAAGTTTCAAGAGGAATGTAAAATTCGTAATGAAACTTGAAAAGGTAAACTCAGAATAAATGAGAGTGGAAAAAAACAACAAATAAAAAGGCATTAAAGAGGAAGAAAGAGGAGAGAAAAGAAGACAAAAGGAGAGACAAAGGATAACTTGAATTTTTAAATATTATTATTTGCTCCTTTTCTTTAGCATGAGAATCATGAACATAATGAAATACAATGCAGAATGATCTTGACTAAAATGCATGAGTGAATTTAACTAAATGAAATGCAATCTAACATGCAAGCTAAAAATGAATGCAAAGAAAAATACACAAATGAGTGGATGACAAGCATAAAATAAAAAATAAAAGAGAAGAAGAAAGAAATAAACAACAAAATAAGGGAGAAAGGAAAGAGAAGAAGAAAGGTCAATTTAGAAAAAAAAAAGATAGAATGGAAATTTATGAGGATGTATGCTTGCAAATGGCCGAATGGAGGTTGCCCTTGCTAGTGGCCTTGAAGCTATCCTATAAGGGTGTTATGCTCACAAATATGGAAGGTGGAGTAGTACCCACTGTGGGTGTAGTGCTCACTAATGGATAGAGAAATGAGATATACCCGCTAGGATGTATGCTCGCAAATGGTTGAATGGAGGCTACCCCTCATTTGTGATCATGAAGCTATCCCATATGGGGTGCTTAAATATGTGATTGAATTACCTAAAATGAGTACTACTTGATAGGGGTATGGTGTGTACACAATATGAGCGATCAAAGTGAAGCATAACCTATGTGTGCATGTGTTGGAAAACAGAGAGAAGAAATAGAGATGGATAACAATAACGATGCATGTTTACATCCTTTGCAAACTTATGAGAAGTAAGAGGTGTGTGTAAGATAGTCAGTGACCATATGAACACCATAAAGGATCTTCATATAGTATCTATCATGTCTCACAAGTATCCCTTAATAATCAAAATATCGAGAAAGGAGGAATTGTGAACAAAAGCAATATTTGCAGAAGAAAAAAAGGATGTGTATCCTTGTCTTGATGAAAAGGAGAAAGAAAAACATGCAAAGGACAAGGATACATAGAAGAACTATATTTCTTTACTTGGGGAAGATAAATTGATAATCATTAAAACTTGCAAGGTCAAGGAATATTGAACGGTATGAGTTAACAAGGTGAACCCTAGGTTGGAAATTTGCTAGGCATCAGAGCCCTAGTGTAAGTGCAATGCATGTGAGCTATGACCTAACTAGGTGTCATCCCTTGCCATTATTATGAAATACCCCAAGAATATATATGATCAAGCAATCATGCAAATATGAGCAAGCAACCATGCAATTATATGACAAGCAAAAATGCAAGGAATAAAATATTAGGTAAAACATGTAAAATATGATAGTCAATCATGCAGTATGAACAAGAAAAATAAATGCAATATGAAAACTAATATAAATACAACATGAAAAATGTAGAGTGCCAAGTTATTGATAGTATTTTTTTAGATGCATTATTTTTGTTGGTTCTTTAAGTTCTTTACCATCTAAAAAAGCTAAATAATAGGCCCCTAAACAAAACTTGGCTATTATGATAAAGAGGCCTAACCAATTGGGTTGATACTTACATTTAATATCTGAGTAAGCATTGGTGTTCTTTTGGTTTTCCTTAAGGATAAGGTCCCCAACCTCAAAAGAATGATTACAAACACTCTTGGAATAAGATTGCTTGAGCCTATTTTGATAAGCTCATAAATGCTCTAATACATGAATGCACTTTTCATCTAGCAACTCTAATTGATTCAAATGATCTAAGTGATACTCATCACCAATCAAGGCATCTTGCAATAAGATGCACAATGAAGGAACCTCTAACTAAAATAGAAAGACCACCTCAATTTCGTAGACCAAGATATACAAAGAAGCACTCATAGGAGTTTCCACACTAGTGCGATAAGCCCACAAGATTGGATAAAATTGGATATGCCAACTACGATTGGTCTTACTAACCAACTTATTGAGGATATTGATCAAAAACTTGTTGGATGCTTCAACTATTCCATGGGGGTAATATGAAGTTGAGCACTTGTGTTGAATTTTGTACTTAGCATAAAATTTATGAACATATTTATTCTTGAAAGGAGTTCCATTATTAGAAATGATCACCAAAGAAATCCTAAACCTATAGAGGATCGGGTTAAATATGAAGTTGGAAATCTGAGCTCCAGTTACTATGTCTAGGGATATGGCTTCGATCCATTTAGTGAAGTACTACATCGTTGTTATGATAAACTTGTGACCATCAGAAAACATTGGGTTAATCTTCCCTATAATGTCCAATCCTCACATGGAAAATGGCCAAGGGGAAGAAATAACCTATAGGTGATGAGAAGGAACATGCACAAGGTTATCGTGGAATTGACATGCTGCATCATCGAACATGGTCACATGCATATTTCTCCATGAAAGGCCAATAGTATCCCATTTAAAGGAGCTATTTGGAAATTTCATTGCCGCTAAAATGACCTCCACATGAACCTTCATGAGCCTCACTATGAGCTAGCTAGGCTTCATTGAAGTTAAGGCATCACAATAGGGTGCCTTCGAAAGAACATTGATATAAATTTTTATCAATTATAATGAACCAACATGCTCTTTTGCACAAAAGCTTATGCTAATTATGGTCTAAACCATTAGGAATCATACCATCCTTAAGAAAACTTAAGAATTTGGTATACCATGGTTTAGATTGGGAAGCTTTGATGGTTAAAACATCTAACGAAACAAGATAAGAACATAGTGATGTGGGCTCCCAAAATTATCTAATGATAATCTATTCTTGATCATCTTCCAAAACCAAAGGAAATAAGGATGCAATGGCGGTCATGGCATCTTGTTGGTCAAGATTCTTCCTAAGGATAAAATGTATGTGCACCCTAGACTTGGCCAGCATTGAAATGTTGAAGGAAAGAAATGTCCTTTAGACCAATCTCTAAAGAGACCTGGATCCCTTGATATTTTAAAACTAGTATGAAGTTTAGGAAAAGAAATTAAAAAAAGGAATGGGAAATAACATAAATAAATAGAAAATAACTGAAAGAAATGGAAAATATGGCTATGAGCTAGAGAGATAATGCAAGGATGAACTAACAACAAGATTAAAAACCCAGTTTAAACTAACAACATTGAATAGAAAGACAAAAAAAAAATTGAACTCAGATCATATCATAATGCATGAATTCTAATGGCATTCCAACATTCATTCTTCATTGAAAATAAAATCCAGATTCAAAATTTAATCCACCAATGATGATATAAATCTAATAGAAATGCAGAGCAAAAATTATAAATATACCTAAAATGATCAGGAACTCAGAGCCAAATAGTCTTTATATCACAACAAATGTTTAAACTCAGAGAGTTTCACAAGCAAATTTCCATCCATCAAACTTATCAAGGTTTAAAGTATTTATAGAGGATCTCACCCCTAAAATTTAATAAGCATTAAATAAAATGGTTGCAAGTCGATGGCATGGTTGGTAGTAGCAACGAACCAATCAAATGATGCCTCAAAAATCAACGACTATTTACAACTGGTAGATGGTAGTATATTGGGACTCAGCAAGAATCATCGATAGAATTTTCACCTTCATGGATGGTGCATCAAAAATCAACATCATTTAAGAATAAATCATTTTGGGAAATGATGACATATAATTTTGGCTGCCCCCTGGTCATTTTTCAAAACTAGTCTTTGCTGAAAATAATGCTTGAAAATTTAATTTTGCTACTTGAAAATCAATTTCACTGAAGAAACTACTGGAAAATCAATTTCACTAAAGAAACTGCCCAAATTTCATTTTCAATGGATTTTTTCCAAAAAAGTGCCCGAAAATTATTTTCGCCTCGAAAATGTTTTTTGCCAAAAAAGTGCTCGAAAATGGATTTTCACCAAAAAAGTGCCCAAAAATTATTTTTGCCCCAAAAATGGATTTTCGGCCCTGAAAATGATTTTCACCAAAAAAGTGCCCGAAAATGATTTTTTCCATAAAAGTGCCCAAAATTGGATTTTCGGTGGTACAACTTCCTGGAGCCATAACTTTTGATTCGTTGAGCCGATTGTCTATTGTAATATATCATTGGAAATCTTGAGAAAGGATCTACAACAAGGAAATATCTAAAGATCATTTCATCTAATTTTCATCCTCCTTTGGGACCTCTAAAGTATTCAAGTTTTATTTTTAAACTTCATTGGCAAGATTTCTTGGGATAAAATATTTAATATCTCATAAACCGTTAAGGATATTGGAGTGATTCTTTCACCACTGGATGCATTTCATACTTGGATGAATTTAAAATTTTATTTTTAGTGTGGCAAAAATGCCAACACTTTTGGGTAGTTGATGGGATATTTAGCATGTCTGAATGCAAATCGACCCTAGGGCATTTATCCATTGGGCAATGGAGTCACAACAAAATGCAAACACAAGAAAACACAAACAAAGAGAGTACCTTCCACTTTGAGTCACCCAGATATGATAATTTCAAATCACATCACTTTGTGCTCTATGCACCTTATTTTTAAACCGACCTATTTACATTGTTTACACAAAATTTTACAATATGATTGGCATGCCACCACCACAAAATTGGCGTTGGGCACCTACTCAGTGAATCTGCAATATCCAAACTTAGATCTGATTGTACTTCAATCAATATTTGAAGTCTGACTGAACTCTTTCCAAAGTTTTCCAGATTTCAAATAATATGCAACATGGTAGGTTATCATGCATTCTAGTACTCATACAATTAATGAATAATGTGGCAAAGAGATTTACCACATGGGAGACTTCTTTGAGTATTGGTTGTAATGATGGTTGGCCCCAATATCACAACTTGTGAGAGTCCACTAGCTGTGGGGTCTTGGGTACATGATCCTCTAAATCCTTGATGTGATAGTAGGATTTTTATGATGATAGCCCTACTATCAGGATCTCCTCAAGACCAACCTCCTGATGAGGTATGCTTATTGTGTCTTGGTCGAGTACTTGCATGCTATGCTCAAGGATACAAAAAGGGTGAAAATTTGTGCCCTCTTCATACTCAAAGCTTGTTGTTAGACCCTTCTCTTCTTCCTGGTCCTTTTATTGAAGGATGTTGCAAGCTACCATATTGTTCATTACTGGGGTAATGCTTGCATATTCCTTCTGCTAGTGCTGGGAGATATCCACCCCTTGCGCTCTAAACAATTGTATTTTAAAATTTTGTATATTTTATAATGACCATAATATTGGGTACTATGTGATATGGAGAGAGTAGCAACCACCAAAAGAAGTTATGGGAAAACAAGTTCTCTCCACTACAACTTTTCTACTTAAAGTAGGAGCCGCTCTACTTGTATTACCTCCTAAAAGACTTGAGGGAATATTTATTCTCCAAATTACTGTAGGAGGAGGCTTATGTCCAAGTGGAAAGCTCAAACATAATATAGGTGGGCCTAGACAAGTGATGGCCAAATTTCCTCTAGAATTCTCCTCCAATTTCTCCAAAATCAAACATTAAGGTCCATGATGCACTCTAGAGGTGCCCTCATGATAGTGGAGAGGTGCATTAGGATTTGAAATGGATCCTAGAATTCATCAAATGTGTTGATGAGTGCTCCCACTAATTCTGTCCATGAGCAGATGCTCGTATGCACGTGCATTTTGTACCACTACAGTGTCATTCCTTCCAAAAATAGGACCAAAAATCTGATCATGACATCTTCATAGGTTATGCCATGGAGGGTCACTAGAGAAACAACATATTCAAGGTGCTCTCGGGTCATTCCCTTAGTACCATTATATTTTGTTAGGGTCTTCAGGGCACTTTTGGGAATCTCATGCCAACTTTGGAGATTTAGAGGGCCAAGATCATCCCAACTGGGATAACATACCTGTGCCATTATAGAAGTGGTCCTTAGAGATCATGATATTTACCACTAAGTCAGAGTCACTGGGTAAACATTATTTTCTTCACTTGTGAGGTCAAGGCTACTCACCAAACCTTGGGTCCTCTAGGGTGTCTTCTTTTAGTGCAAAAGGCATCCATCGGTCATGAGATATGGATCTTTAACTCAACGAAGTTGTCTGGTGATTTTACCAGATGAAGGCAAGCTAGAGATTCATAAAACTTGGGCTCCCTTAAAATACATAGACTGTTCATCCCATTGAGCATGCCAAAAACTATTGGTCAAGAATTTGCCTAAGGATAAAATGTATGTGCACCCTAGACTCGACCAACATTGAAAGGTTGAAGGAAAGAAATGTCCTTCAGACCAATATCTAGAGAGGGCTATCTCCCTTGCTATTATAAAGCTGGTATGAATTTTAGGGAAAGAAAATAAAAAGGAATGGGAAATAATAGAAAGAAATGGAAAATAACTGAAATAAATAGGAAATATGGCTATGAGCCAGAGAGATAATGTGGAAGGCTACGCCTTCGGGATTATCTAAAAATAATTTAATATTTAATATTCAACCATGCAAAGAACAGTAAATCGATCGAATAAGGTAAATGCGAAGAAACGGAAACAATAAATTTATATTGCCACTAGGAGGGCAGATCCCGCCGTGAAGGCAATGTCGAAATGCAGAGATAAAATAATAAAATTGATGATTTCATTTGGAATAAACTAACTACTATATATATGAAATTTTATACGCTTGGAATACCTAGCCGACGGCTAGGTTTGGAGTGTAACATGACTCCCCTCCTCGGAAAGCTTTGTCCTCAAAGCTGGAAATGTCTGGAAGATACTTTCAGGTTCCCATGTGGCATCCTCCTCTGGTAAATCTTGCCATTTAATGAGAAATTCTTGAATCTGACGTGATCTCAGTCTTCGGATTCTATGTTGTAGTATATCTTCAGGTTGGAGATGTATGCGTCCTTCCTCATCGAGCACTGGTAATTCTGATTGACTTTGTATTTTCTGACCAATTACTTTTTTGAGACATGAAACATGAAATACCGGGTGTATTCGTGATGATGTAGGTAGCTCTAATTGATAGGCTACTTCTCCAATGCGGCGCACAATTTTGTAGGGACCATAGAATCGTGGAGCCAACTTTTGGCTGGACTTTATCCTTAATGAGGATTGTTTGTAAGGTTGCAACTTTAGGAAAACCCAATCACCTATATTAAAAGTTCTCTCTGATCGGTGCAAGTCTTGTTGTTGTTTCATGCGATTTTGTGCTTGGACTAAATTCTCTTTGAGGATGGTGAGTGTAGACTGCCTTTGTTGGAACCAATCATCCACTTTGGCTACTTTGGATGATCCCTGTACGTAATCTGGACTGTTGGAGGTTTGGTGCCATACAATGCTTCAAATGGAGACATCTTAATTGAGTAATGGTAAGAAGTGTTGTACCACCATTCCGCCAATGCTAACCAATGGCTCCATTGGTATTGTTTATCTTGAGCAAAACATCTTAAGTACGTACCCAAACATTTGTTAACTACTTCGTTTGACCATCTGTCTGTGGATGGTAGGTTGAAGACATGTTCAATTTGGTACCACTAAGTCGAAATAATTCCCGCCAAAAGTTACTAGTGAAGATGGGGTCTCTATCACTTACAATATTTTTTGGCATACCATGTAATTTGAAAATTGAATCCATAAATACCTTTGCCACCTTGCTTGCGGAAAATGGATGTTGTAAAGCCGGAAAGTGAGCGTATTTGGATAACCGGTCTACGATGACGAAGATTACTGTCCTGCCTTCTGACTTTGGAAGACCTTCAATAAAATCCATGGATATATGTTCCCACTATCGTTCAGGGATGGGTAATGGTTGTAACAATCCCGGTGATTTGACTGTTTCTCCTTTATTGCGCTGGCAAACTTCACATTCTGCTACCCATTGTTTGACTTCTGCTTTTAATCCTTTCCAACAAAATGATTGTTTGACCCTTAAATATGTTTTCAAAAATCCTGAATGTCCTGCTGATGGAGAGGCGTGTGATTCGTCGAGGATCTTCGATTTGAGGTCTGAATTGTGTGGAATGTAAATGCGGTTCTTCTTCCGGAGGATTTTATCTTCATAAGAGAACAAAGGGTGTTTGGAGGACCCTTTAGATAATTCTTGAAGTATCTGAGCAGTTTCGCTATTGGACAACCATTCATCTTGTAATTGATTCACCCATTGGGAGCAAGGACCTGAAATAGCGTTAATGACTACTTCATCTTCATATTTCCTAGATAGCGCATCGATGGCTATATTTTCCTTCCCTTTCTTGTATTCGATAACAAAATCATAGCCCAATAGTTTGGTTAACCACTTATTTTGTTTCGGATATGAAAACCTTTGCTCAAGAAAATGTTTGAGGCTACTATGATCTGTTTTTATAATGAAGCGGCTACTGATTAGGTAGTGTCTCCATTTTTCTACTGCGTGAAGAATAGCTAGCATTTCTTTTTCGTATGTTGATCTTCCCAAATTTTTTTTGGAAAGCTGTTTACTTTCAAATGCCAACGGATGACCTTCTTGCATTAATATAGCCCCAATTCCTGTTCTTGATGCATCACATTCGATAATAAATGGTTTGTGAAAATTGGGAGTTGCTAATACTGGAGTTGTACACATGGCTTTCTTAAGAGCTTCGAAGGCTTGAGTGGCCTCGTCCGACCAACGAAAAGCATCCTTCTTTGTGAGTGCGGTGAGGGGTGCTGCAATCTTACCATAATTTCGTACAAACTTGCGATAGTAGCCCGTGAGACCCAAAAAACCACGAAGTTTCTTGATGGTTTTAGGTAAGGGCCACTCTTGAATTGCCTTAATCTTATTGGGGTCGACTTTGACACCCTCGTGTGAAACTATATGACCAAGATACTCGACTTCTTGGACACCAAAGGAACATTTGGAACGTTTGACAAATAGCTTTTCTCTGTGTAAAATGTGAAGGGCTTTATCCACATGATGTAAATGGTCCGTCCATGTTTTGTTGTATATGAGAATATCATCAAAAAAAACTAACACAAACTTACGGAGGAGTGGACGAAACACTTGGTTCATGAGACTTTGGAATGTGGATGGTGCATTGGTGAGACCAAAAGGCATGACCAAAAATTCGTAATGACCTTCATGAGTACGAAAAGCGGTTTTGGGAATATCTTCTTCTCTAACACGGATTTGGTGAAATCCGGAGCGAAGGTCTAATTTTGTAAAAAAATTTGCACCATGCAATTCATCTAGTAGGTCATCTATGACAGGGATAGGAAATTTGTCCTTGATAGTGAGTTTATTGAGAGAACGAAAGTCAGGACACATACGCCAAGAGTTATCTTTTCGTCTAGCCAGAACTACAGGTGAGGAATAAGGACTAGTGCTGTGACGAATGACTCCATGATCCAACAAATCCTGAACGATCTGTTCGATTTCTATCTTTTGTGGTTGAGGATAGCGGTAAGGTCGATTGTTAGGTGGGACACTCCCTGGAATCAAATGGATGGCATGGTCATGAGATCGTTTAGGTGGTAATCCTTGAGGTTCTTGGAAAACTTCTTCGTAATGTGTTATGATGTCTTGTAACTCTGGAGCAGTAATATCCGAAGTTGCTTGAGATTGTTTTTCCAAACAATTAATTTGAGCTATAAACCCATATCCACCCTTTTTTAACATCTTCTCCATACTATGAGAGCTCACCATTTGTGATGGAGGAGTAGTAATGCCTTGTAAACGAATGACTCGTCCGTTTTCCTTCCATTCCACAAATAATTTTTTGAAGTTGAAGCTAACTGTGTCTAATGTTTCCAACCATTCAACTCCCAAAATGACATCAGAGTTCCCCAAATTCATGACGAAAAGGGATCCAAACCAGGTATAAGTTCCCATATTTATGGAAACTTGAGATGTGCGACCGACACATTGTGCGTTCACCCCATTGGCCACTAGAACCTGGAATTTGTCTTTGTTGGAAGAGTTAATGAATAAATTCAAAGCTTTTGCTGTTTTGATGTCGATAAAATTGTGGGTACTACCAGAATCAATTAGCACATTCACCTTTTTCTGGCGGAGAAATCCCGGTACCTTGATGGTATGGTGGGCGGTTAAACCCATGAGGGCATGCACGGAGATCGCCATTGTATCCTCTTCTTTTTCTTCTATAGTACATGGTAGGTCTTCTGGCATAGGTTCTTCTGGTTGGTAAGGTTCTTCCTCTTCTCCTTCACATTGATCACCTTCAATATGAAAGTTTTGTTTTTGGGCACATGCTTGTTCCTTGGGGTGATGAGTGCGACATTTATAGCAAAAATATCTTGATGGTTGATCATTTCTACGAAAGGAATTGTTGCGATATGAAGGACGACTATAAGTTTCACGCCGTGCAGACAACTGATGTCTCTTCTCGGCCAGCTTGGCTATTCTTATACAATCGTTCAGCAAGGTTGGATTGTGCATGTCTACCTCCACTCGAATATTTTCTTTCAATCCATTGCGAAAGGCTCCTACCACTGTGTCGGGACTGAGGTCTAAAGTGTATGGTAGTAAACTGGTAAACTCCGAAACGAATTCGCTAACCGATCCTTCTTGTTTAAGAGATAACAGTCTTATTGTGTATGATGTTGTAGCTCCTTCATCAAATCTTTCTAAAAAAGAGGTAGTGAATTTTCTCCAGTTAATAGTAGCTCCTTTCTCTCGTTTAAGCCATACAAACCATTGGTAGGCCTCAGTGCCTAATTTTGATGCCGCGAAAGGGACTTTATCAATTTCCTTAATTTGATATAAGTCAAGAATGCCTTCCATTTTGGCTATCCAACCACGAGGATCATGACCCTCAAAAGTGGGCATATCAATGCATGGAAAATTATTAGGGCCTCTCGGTTGGTGATAACCCGTATCCCTTTCTTGATCTTGGTTATACCGTTGTCTATGATAGCGATCCCTGGAATTATCCGAAGTGCCTATTTGCTGTTCCCAATCATCATTTTGTTCGACATTGTCTTCATTCCTTTGGGCATGGGAGTGATATTGGGGATTAGTATTGGGATTAAGCTGGTTTTGTGCTTGCACTAGGGATTTTAGGGGGAGACTAATTTCGTTCATACCCTCTAGTAGGAGTCGAAGAGAATCATCATTGGAAATGGCTGAGTTACTGGAGTTTCCTTGTGTGATGTTTTCGTGAGTTGGGGGAGGATTAGTAGCCATAGGATCTACTAGTGGATGATGTGGATTATAACTACCAATTTTAAAAGGAGAAAGAGAATTTTTTGTACCTGGGCTGCGATTAGGTCTTCTTGTGTTGTTATTGGTCATTTTTGAGCTTGATAATCGACCGTCAGATCCCTTGATCCACTGTTTGCTCATGCACTTGTTAACATAACCCGCTTAGGAACCCTTGAACTTGGACTGCCGCAGAATGTGATGGAATTTTAATCAAAAATTTGGTTTTCGCTACAACTGTCGCTCCAACTGCGACGCGGATTTGAATTTGGATTTGGGCTCCTTCTTTGTGACAGCTTTTGACCACTTTGACTGCAATTTTGACAACTTTTCTTGACAACACTTTTAAGACACGACACCAGCTAACCACTAACTGCCCAACGGAGACTGCAATTTTGACAACTTTCTTGACAACACTTTTAAGACACGACACCAGCTAACCACTAACTGCCCGACGGAGACGGACAACGAGGACACGAAACATGAAGTGGACATGGATGCGAGGACACGACAGCTGGACGCGAGGACACGACACGCTGGCGATAGCTGGAAGATGAAAGAACAACGCAGACACGGACGTGACGACATGAACGGACCAACGCAGACACGGACGCGATGACACGAACGGAGAACCAAATGACACGCGACGGACGCGACGACATAGATGGAAGACCAAACGACGACACGGACGCGACGACCGAATGGAAGACCAAACGACGACACGAACGCGATGACCGAACGGAAGACCAAACGACGACATGGACACGATGACCGAACAGAAAATGACACCAACGACACGTGACAGACATGATGACATGAACGGACACGCTCCAAACGACACGCGCGTGGGATGGTAACTGAGGGTGTGACCGAAGTCACAAACTTGAAGGTGCGACTAATCCAATATAAGCACCTGAATCGCTTTCCCATAGCCGATGTGGGATATATATCCCGAAACAAAAATTAAAAAAAAATTGTACCTTAGGTGGGCATTTAATTAATCGTTAACCGCACGCTGTGATTGGCCGAAAATGTTTGGTGTTCATGCGCTGGTTCTACGATGATTTTTCTGCACGGAAGCCTACGATTTAGCCCGTAACATAATGCAGGGATGAACTAACAACAAGATTAACAACCTAGTTTAAACTAACATTCAATAGAAAGATAAAACAAAAATTGAACTTAGATCATATCATAAAGCATGAATTCCAATAACATTCCAACATTCATTCTTCATTGAAAATCAAATCCATATTCAGAATTTAATCCACCAATGATGATATAAATCTAATACAAATGCAGAGGAGAAAGTATAAATATACACAAAATGATCAAGGACTTAGAGCCAAATAGTCTTTATATCACATCAAAAGTTTAAACTCACAGAGTTTCACAAGCAAATGTCCATCCATCAAACTTATCAAGTTTTACAATATTTATAGAGGATTTCACCCCTAACAATCTCTAGAGAGGGTTGGCTCCCTTGCTATTCTAAAGCTTGTATGAATTTTAGGGAAAGAAATTAACGAAAAGGAATGGGAAATAACAGAAAGAAATGGAAAATAACTAAAATAAATGGGAAATATGGCTATGACCTAGAGAGATAATGTAGGGATGAACTAACAACAAGATTAACAACCTAGTTTAAACTAACAACATTCAATAGAAAGACAAAACAAAAATTGAACTCAGATCATATCATAAAGCATGACTTCCAATGGCTTTCCAACATTCATTCTTCATTGAAAATCAAATCTAGTTTCATAATTTAATCTACCAATGACGATATAAATCTAATAGAAATGCAGAGGAGAAAGTATAAATATACACAAAATGATCAAGGACTTAGAGCCAAATAGTCTTTATATCACATCAAATGTTTAAACTCAGAGAGTTTCACAAGCAAATGTCCATCCATCAAACTTATCAAGTTTTACAATATTTATAGAGGATTTCACCCCTAAAGTTTAATAAGCATTAAATGGTAGCAATGGTGGCAAGGTCGGTAATATTTTCTTCCTTGGTAGTAGCAACAAACTAATCAAATGGTGCCTCAAAAATTAGTGAGCATTTATAGTTGGTAGCATATTGGGACTCAACAAGAATCATCGGTAGAATTTTCACCTTCATGGGAAGTGCCTCAAAAATCAACATCATATAAAAGCGGATCATTTTGGGAAATGATGACATTTAATTTTGGCTACCCCTTGGTCATTTGTCAAAACTAGTCTTTGCCAAAAATAATGATTGAAAACATAATTTTGTTGCTTGAAAATCAATTTTGTTGAAGAAACTACCTAAAAAATCAGTTCTGCTGAAGAAATTGCTCGAAATTGATTTTCGCTGGATTTTCACCAAAAAAGTGCCTGAAAATGATTTTCGCTAGAAAAGTGCCCGAAAATGGGTTTTCACCAAAAAAGTGCCCAAAAATGTTTTTTTACAGAAAAGTGCTCGAAAATGGATTTTCGTCAAAAAAGTGTCCGAAAATGATTTTCACCAAAAAAGTGTCCGAAAATGATTTTCACCAAAAAAATGCCAAAAATAATTTTTGCCCCGAAAATAATATTTGCCAAAAAAGTGCTTGAAAATGGATTTTCAATCCCGAAAATGATTTTTGACAAAAAAAGTGCCCAAAAATGATTTTTTCCATAAAAGTGTTCGAAAATGGATTTTCAATGGTACAACTTCCCATAGCCATAACTTTTGATTTGTTGATCCGATTGTCTATTGTAATATATCGTTGGAAATATTGAGAAAGGATATACAACAATGAAATATTTAAAGATTATTTCATCCAATTTTCATCCTCTTTTGGGCCTCTAAAGTCTTCAAATTTTATTTTTAAACTTCATTGACAAGATTTCTTGGGACAAAATCTTTAATATCTCTCAAACCGTTCAGGATATTGGGGTGATTATTTCACCACTAGATGCATTTCATACTTGGACGAGTTTAAAAATATATTTTTAGTGTGGCAAAAATGCCAACACTTTTGGTGACTCATGGGGTATTTAGCTTATCTGAATGCAAATCGACCCTAAGGTCTTTATCCAGTGGGTAACGGAGTCACAACAAAACACAAACACTAAAAAACACAAAGAGAGTACCTTCCACTTTGAGTCACCCAGATCCGATGATGCCAAATCACACCACTTTGTGCTCTCCCCACCTTATTTATCAATCAACCTATTTACATTATTTACACAAAATTTTATGATATGATTGGCATGCTACCACCATAAAATTGGTGATAGATGACTACCCAATGAATATGTAGTGTCTGGACCACATATGATTATACTTCAATAAATATTTGAAGTCTGACTGACCTCTTCCCAAAGTTTTCTAGGTTGCAAATCAAATGCAACATGGCAATTTATCATGCATGCCATTACTCATACAATTAATGAATAATGTGGCAAAGAGATTTGCCACATGGGAGTCTTCTTCAAGTACCGATTGCGATGATGGTTGGCCCCAATGTTGCTACTTTTGAGAGTCCACTAGCTGTGGGGTCTTGGGTACGTGCTCCTCTAACTCCTTGATGTGATAGCAATATTTTTTTGGTGATAGCCCTACTGTCAGGATCTCCTCAGGACCAACCTCCTAATGAGGCATGCTTATTGGGTCTTGATCAAGTACTTGTGTGCTATGCTCAGGGATACAAAAATGGTGCAAAATTATGCCCTCTTTAAACTCAAATGTTTTTGTTAGACCCTTCTCTTCTTCATAGTCATTCTCCTAAAATAAGTTGCAAGATACCATATTGTTCATTACTAGGGTAAAGCTTGTATATTCCTTTTGTCGGTGTTGAGAGATATCCACCACTTGCGCTTTGAACAATTGTATTTCAAAATTTTGCATAGTTTATGATGACCATGATGGTGGGTATTGTGCGATATGGATAAATATATCAACCACCAAAAAAAGTTATGGGAAAGCGAGTTCTCTCCACTGCAACTTTCTTGCTTGGAGTAGGAGCTGCTCTACTTGTACT
This sequence comes from Wollemia nobilis, assembly GCA_028583015.1. Taxonomy (NCBI): domain Eukaryota; kingdom Viridiplantae; phylum Streptophyta; class Pinopsida; order Araucariales; family Araucariaceae; genus Wollemia; species Wollemia nobilis. The sequence continues at coordinate 5,915,718 of JAQPPZ010016983.1, read as the reverse complement.
ACCTCCTGAAAGACTTGAGGAATATTTGTTATTCATATTGATGTAGGAGGAGGCTTATGTCTAGGTGGAAAGCCCAAACATAGTACAAGTGGAATTGGGTGGGTGACAATTAGATTTCATATGGAATTCTCCTCCAACTCCTCCAAAATTGAATATTGAAGTTTGTGATGCACTCTAGAGGTGCCCTCATGATGGTGGAGAGGTGCATCAAGAGTTGAAAGGGATCCTGAAAACCATCAAATGTGTTGACAAGTGTTCATGCTAAGTTCACCCATGAGTAGATGATCTTACACCTGAGCATTTTGTATTATTGTAGCACCCTTTCTTCTAGGGATAGGACCAAAAGTATAATCATGAAATCTTCATGGGTTATGCCATGGAGAGTCGTTAGAGCAGTAACATCTTCAAGGTGCTCTCAAGCCATTTCCTTAGTTCCATTGTATTTCTTTAGGGTCTTTAGGGCACTTTTGGGAATCTCATGCTAACTTTGAATATTCAGAGGGCCAGGATTATCCCAGCTAGGATAGTATACATGTACCATTATAGCAGTGTTTCTTAGAGATTACGGTTCTTGTTATTGATTCAGAGTCACCAGGAAAATAGGTTGCTCACCAAACCTTGGGTCCTTTGAGGTGTCTTCTTTCAACACAAAAGGCATCCACCGATCATGACATCTAGATATTAAGCTCAACAAAGTCACCAGGTGATTTTACCAGATGAAGGTAAGCCAGAGATTCACCAAACTTATGTTCTCTTAAAACATAGAGACTGTTCTTCCCACCAGGCGTGCCAAAAACTATTGGTCAAGAATTTGCCTAAGGATAAAATGTATGTGCGCCCTAGAATCAACCAACATTAAAAGGTTAAAGGAAAAAATGTCCTTCAGACCAATCTCCAAATAGGGTTGGCTCCCTTTATATTCTATAATTGGTATGAAGTTTAAGGAAAAAAATTAACAAAAAGGAATGGAGAATAACTGAAAGAAATAGGAAATATGACTGTGAGCCAAATAGATAATGTAGTTATGAACTAATAGCAAGATTAAAAATATTGTTTAAACTAACAACATTCAATAGAAAGATAAAATAGAAAGTGAACTCAGATCATATCATAAAGCATGACTTCCAATGGTATTCCAACATTCATTCTTCATTGAAAATCAAATCCAGATTCAAAATTTAATCCACCAATGACGATATAAATCTAATAGAAATGCAGAGTAGAAAGTATAAATATACACAAAAAATTAGGAACTTAGAGCCAAATAGTCTTTATATCACAACATATTTTTGAACTCAAATATTTTCACAAGCAAATGTCCATCCATCAAACTTATCAAGTTTTACAGTATTTATAGAGGATTTCATCCCTAAAATTTAATAAGCATTAAATAAAGTGGTGGCAATGGTGGCAAGTCATAGGTATGGTCGGTAGTATTTTCTTCCTCGGTAGTAGCAACGAACCAATCAATTGATGTTTCAAAATTTAGTGAGCATTTATAGTTGATAGCATTTTGGGACTTAGCAAGAATCATCAGTAGAATTTTCACCTTCATGGGCGGTGCCTTGAAAATTTGCAACATCGTATAAGAGCGGATCATTTGGGAAATATCAACATTTAATTTTGGCTGCCCCTGGTCATTTATTAAAACTGGTCTTTGCTAGAAATAATGCTTGAAAATTTAATTTTGCTGCCTGAAAATCAATTTCACTGAAGAAACTACATGAAAATTAATTTCACTAAAAAAAATGCTCAAAATTGATTTTCGCTGGATTTTTCCCAAAAAAGTGCCCAAAAATGATTTTCACCATAAAAGTGCCCGAAAATGGATTTTCGTCAAAAAAGTTCCCGAAAATGATTTTTACCCCAAAAATGGTTTTTGTTAAAAAGTGCTCAAAAATGATTTTTGCCCCAAAAATGATTTTCACCAACAAAGTGCCTGAAAATGATTTTTTCCCCGAAAATGATTTTCTCCATAAAAGTACCCAAAAATGGAGTTTCGGCCTTCAAAATGATTTTTTCCAAAAAAGTACCCAAAAATGATTTTTGTCCCAAAAATGATTTTCGCCAGAAAAGTGCCTAAAAATGGATTTTCAATGGTACAACTTCCCAAAGCCATAATTTTTGATTCGTTGACCTGATTGTCTATTGTAATATATCATTGGAAATACTGATAATGGATCTACAATGGCAAAATATCTAAAGATAAATTCATCCAATTTTCATCCTCTTTTGGGGCCTCTAAAATCATCAAATTTTATTTTTAAACTTCATTGGCAATATTTCTCTAGAAAAAATCTTTAATATCTCTCAAAGCATTCAGGATATTGGGGTGATTCTTTCACCACTGGATGCATTTCATACTTGGACAAATTTAAAAAATTATTTTTAGTGTGGCAAAAATGCCAACACTTATGGCAGCTCATAGGGTATTTAGCCTGTCTGAATGCAAATTGACCCCAGGGCCTTTATCCATTGGGCAACGAAGTCACAAAAAAATGTAAACAAAGAGAGTACCTTCCACTTTGAGTCACCCAGATCTAATGATGCCAAATCACACCACTTTATGCTCTCCATATCTTATTTATCAGCTAGTCTATTTACATTATTTACACAAAATTTTACGACATGATTGGTATACCACCACCACAAAATTGGTGTTGGGTGCCTACTCGATGAATCTATAATATCTAGACCAAATCTGATTGTACTTCAATTGATATTTGAAGTTTGGTTTATCTCTTCCCAAATTTTTCTAGGTTGTGAATAAGATGCAACGTGGTAGTTTATCATGCATGCGAGTACTCATACAATTAATGAATAATGTGGCAAAAATAATTTTTGCATAGGATACTTCTTCGAGTATTAGTTGTGGTGATGGATGGCCCCAATGTCACTACTTTTGAGAGTCCACTAGCTACAGGGCCTTGGGTACGTGCTCCTCTAATTCCTTAATGTGACAACAAGATTTTATTGGTGATAGCCCTACTATCAGGATTCCCTTAGGACTAGCCTCCTGATGAGGCATGCATATTGGGTCTTAGCCAAGTACTTGCGTGCTATGCTCAGGGATACAAAAGGGTTCAAAATTGTGCCCTCTTCACTCTTAAATCTTATCATAGATCCTTCTCTTCTTCTTGATCCTTCTTTTGAAGGAAGTTGCAAGCTACCATGTTGTTCATTACTAGGGTAATTCTTGCATATTCCTTTTGTTGGTGTTGGAATATATCCACCTCTTGTGCTCTGAACAATTGAAATTTTACATGGTTTGTGATGACCATGATGGTGGGTATTGTGTGAGATGGACAAGGGTAGCAACCACTAGAAGAAGTGATGGGGAAGCGAGTTCTCTCCACTACAATTTTTTTGCTTGGATTAGGAGCCACTATGCTTGTACTACCTTTTGAAAGACTTGAGAGAATCTCTATTCCCTATATTGATGTAGGAGGAGGCTTATGTCTAGGTGGAAAGCTCGAACATAGTACAGGTGGGCCTGGCTAGGTGATGATTGGATTTCCTTTAGAATTCTCCTCCAAATCTTTCAAAATTGAACATTGAAGTCTATGATGCTCACTAGAGGTATCCTCATGATGGTGGAGAGGCACATCAAAAGTTGAAAGAGATCCTAAAAGTCATCAAATGTGTTTATGATGGATCTTGCTAAGTTTACCCATGAGCAGATGCTCTTACGCTCGAGCATTTTGTACCACTACAATGTCCTTTCTTCTAGAGATAGAAATAGAAGTTTTATCATGACATATTCATGGGTTATACCATGGAGGGTTGCTAGAGCAACAACATCTTCAAGGTGCTCTCAGTACATTCCCTCAGTGCCATTGTATTTTGTTAGGTTCTTCAAGACACTTTTAGGAATATCATGCTGACTTTGGAGATTCAAAGGACCAAGATCATCCTAGCTGAGATAACATACCTATGCCATTACCTATGCCATTATAATAGTGGTCCTCTAAGATCATGGTCCTTGCCACTGAGTCATAGTTGCCAAGAAAACATTCTTTTATTTGCTTATGAGGCCAAGGTTGCTCACCAAACCTTAGGTCCTTCGGGTTGTCTTATTTTAGCACAAAATCTATCCACCGGTTATGAGATCCATATCTTCAGCTCAATGGAGTCACCAGGTGATTTTACCAGATAAAGGTAAGCTGGAGATTCACAAAAATCATTTTCCCTTAAAAAATATAGACTATTCATCCCATTGGATATGCCAAACATTATTGGTCAAGAATGTGCCTAAGGATAAAATGTATGTGCATCCTAGAATCAACCAACATTAAAATGCTAAAGGAAATAAATGTCCTTCAGACCAATCTCCAGAGAGGGTTGGCTCCCTTTCTATTCTAAAATTTGTATGAAATTTAAGGAAATAAATTAACAGAAAGGAATGGGAAATAACATAAAGAAATGGAAAATAACTAAAAGAAATGAAAAATATGGCTGTGAGCTAGAGAGATAATGCAGGGATGAACTAACAACAAAATTAACAAACCCAATTTAAACTAACAACATTCAATAGAAAGACAAAATAGAATTTGAACTCAGATCATATCATAAAGCATGACTTCCAATGGCATTCCAACATTCATTCTTCATTGAAAATCAAGTTCAGATTCAAAATTTAATCCACCAATGATGATATAAATCTAATAGAAATGCAGAGTAGAAAGTATAAATATACACAAAATGATCAGGATCTCAGAGTCAAATAATATTTATATCACAACAAATGTTTAAACTTAAAGAGTTTCACAAGCAAATGTCCATCCATCAAACTTATCAAGTTTTATAGTATTTATAGAGGATTTCACCCCTAAAATTTAATAAGCATTAAATAAAATGGTGGTAATGGTGGCAAGTCGATGGCATGGTCAACAATATTTTCTTCCTCGATAGTAGCAATGAACCAATCAAATGACACCTCGAAAATCAATGAGCATTTATAGTTGGTAGCATATTGGGACTCAGCAAGAATCATCAATAGAATTTTCACCTTCATGGGTGGTGCCTCAAAAATAAGCAACATCGTATAAGAGCAAATAATTTTGGGAAATGATGACATTTAACTTTGGCTACCCCCTAGTCATTTTTCAAAACTAATCTTTGCCAAACATAATGTTGAAAATTTAATTTTGCTACCCGAAAATCAATTTTACTGAGGAAACTACCTAAAAATCAATTTTTCTGAAGAAACTGCTCGACATTGATTTTCGCTGGATTTTTCCAAAGAAGTGCTTGAAAATTATTTTCACCCTAAAATTATTTTTACCAGAAAAGTGCCCAAAAATGGATTTTCATCAAAAAAGTGCCTAAAAATGATTTTTGCCCCGAATTTCGTCAAAAAGTGCCCTAAAATGGTTTTTTTCCCAAAAATGATTTTCACCAAAAATGTGCCCAAAAATTATTTTCGCAAGAAAAGTGCTTGAAAATGGATTTTTGGTCCCAAAAATGATTTTCACCAAAAAAGTGCCCGAAAATTATTTTTTCCAGAAAAGTGCCCAAAAAATGGATTTTCAATGGTACAGCTTCTCGGAGCCATAACTTTTGATTCGTTGACCCGATTGTCTATTGTAATATATCATTGGAAAGCTTGAGAAAGGATCTATAATAATGAAATATAAAAATATCATTTAGTACAATTTTCATCCCCTTTTAGGACCTCTAATGTCTTCAAATGTTATTTTTAAACTTCATTGACAAGATTTCTTGGGATAAAGTATTTAATATCTCTCAAACCATTCATGATATTGGGGTGATTATTTCACCACTAGATGCATTCCATACTTGGATGAATTTAAAAAATTATTTTTAGTGTACATCTACATGGCAGTTGGAGCATCTAGAGACAGAATCCATGGTCACTTGATCGAACGTAGATAAAAGCTTGGCGAAAATCTCTTTGTAAGGTTTTAGCTTATCATACAAAGTCTGATAAATATCATTGATATTATTAACCACAAGTTGAGTGTCACCAAATATGAAGATAACTCTAACCTTCAAGGCTAAGGCTACTCTAAGAACAAGGATAAAAGCTTTGTACTTTGTAATATTGTTCATGTAAGATAAATGAAGCTTGAAGGATAAGAAGATAAGTTATTTTGTAGGGTAACTAGAATGACTCCAACACCAACACCCTTCATGCATCGGGATCCATCAAAAAATAAAATCCAAGACTCTAGCTCTTCGGCCTCTATGCCAAAGCACTCATTAAAAAACTAAATTCTCAAAGGATGGGAAACTTCTAAAGGATTTAAGGCTAACTGATTAGTAATAACTTGATCCTTGATAACCTTATGACCTATGAAAGTTAGGTCAAAATCACTAAAGGATAAAACCCACTTAATAGCTAATCCTAAAAGGTGGGGCTTAGACATCAAATAACACAAAGGATAAAACTTTACAACTACTAATATATTATGGTTGAGCATGTACTGTCTTAACTTCTAGGAAGTGAACACCATAGCAAGGTAAAGCTTCTCTAAGGGAGTGTATCAAGTTTCATATCTGACCAAGGTTCTACTGATATAATAGATAGCTTGTTCTTTATTTTTATTATCATGTTGATCCAACAAGGCTCCCAAAGCATGAGTTGTAATTGATATGTAAAGCATTAAATGCTTATCTAGTAGAGGTAGAACTAAAATAGGTGAGGAAGTGAGATACCTTTTGAGTTCATCAAAATCTTGCTGACACCCATAATCCCACTGGAACACATTTTTCTTAATAGTATTAAGAAAGGACTAACACTTATTGACCTGTATCGCTCCAAATTTTTTGCATCCCTACCTTCAGGCTATTGGATCCACGCCCGGAAGGAGGATGGGAAAAGGATGGTGCGGTACCTCGGACGAGAGGACTTCGCGAAGGTCCCGCCTCTCAAGGGAGGTGCATTTTGGTGATTTTTCGACGGATGGTGGGTTCACCGGGAAACATTTGGCGGCGGTTTCCACGCCTAGGTTTTGGGAATGAGTTTTGATGAGTTCGTTTTATTTTTAAACATTCATCCTAGGTTTGGCCGAATGATTCTAACTTAAACTACATGAAAATGCAATTTAAATGAATACAACAAACAGAAAAGAAAGCAGAAACGAGAGAATTTGCAGGAGGCCAATGAAGATTACCGATCCGGAAGTCGATGAAGTTTACGATTACTTGTAGCGATCTGGATCGTCCGCAATTCAACGAGAATCGCCTTCAATTTGATAAAATCGTCTAAGGCGACGGGATCGTCCGCAATCTGACGAATTCGTCAGAGAATTCATCAGAGACCTACAAAACAGCAAACAGATGCGAAATACAAGAAATTCTATTTTGTAAACAGGGGCAAACTATATGAAAAAGTAATATGAGTATTGAACAATATACAAGAACAAAAGTAAATGCAAATCACTGTGTTTAGATAGCAGAATATGATCTTAATATGCAAACTAGACAAAATGGGTGAACTCCGGATGCAATATAGTATAAAAACTGAATAGACAATCTAATTTATAGCATAAAATGACGAGAGAAAAGAGAAAGAAGAGCAAACTCCGAGGCACGCGATTGCCTCGATGTGTGTTGCAGTCGAAATCGTCTCGCATCAGAACGAGATCGTCCCGAATTTGACGAGATCGCCTCCGATCTTGAGAGGTTCGTCGGCTGCGATAGGTGCTGGCTCCGGCTGAAAACCAGTGGTGTACCTGCAATAAAATTAATATAGGACTAGTGCAAGAGCAAATTTGAAGTGTTTTAGCGCATAGGGAGTTGATTTACATAAAAATTCAGCCAGGGGTTGGGGAAGGAAAAGTTTTAGAGTTAAATAGGCATAGGATAGTTGTTGGGAGGTTGGAGATCATCCCAATTTGGGAGATCTCCAACGGGGGAAGGGTCCCAACGGCGCGAGACACGCTTCGCCCGGATTGGAGACCCGTTGGAGCGGATTCCAACTATGCAAATTCGGTTTTGCGACAAAATCGTACGGACGTTCTAGTCCGGACGAAATCGTCAAATGCGGGGCGATATCGTCCGATCGGAGACGATATCGTCAAGCGGTCAAAACAAGCTTGCTAAAAATGGCACGAAAAAAGAGGAAACGGGTTTCTCGGCGGTTAACGGGCGGTTTGGGAGGTTAAATTTGAATTTAAATTTATTTACTAAGGTGAATGTAATTATTCCAATTTTACTGCGCCAATTTTAGGGTGCTACATTTTGCCCCCTCTTTAGCGAATTTTCCGAAGAAAATGCGTTAAAGATGAGTTCTTCTCGATCTACGAGAAAGCAAAAAATTATTCCCATTTTTAGGCGACGATTCTTGGTCGAATCGTACGACAACTTACTATGGTGCCCCCTCCGTGTTTTTACCCAAATCGAACGTTTGAGGTAAAAACGCGAAAAAGCAAAAATTATTTGTGAATTATTTTGAATAAAATTAAGAAAAATAGGGTAAAACCCTAATTCATTATTACTGTTCATTTTACTATTTTTAGAGCTACGGAGCAAAAATGGTAGAGACAGCGCACAGATCTGCAGAGGTCCACCGCGGTCTACGGGTAGGGGTTTAAACTTAGTTTAGATTGATTTAATTTGAATTTACATGCTTTGTAAATGAATTTTAGGATGAATTTTGAGCATCGCGGCCGTTTTTGGCCATCGACGTCGTCCGGACGAAATCGTCCCTAGTTCGACGAAATCGTCTCAAGTTCGTCAATTTCGCCCAAGGGCGAAATCGGCGAAAAAGGGACGATTTCGTCAAATTAGAGACGATTTCGACACGCGAAATCGGAGACGATTTTGCTCAAATTTCGGACGATATCGGCCAATAGTGGGCGATATCATCAATTGCAAAAATTTGATCTTTAAGTTGCATTATTGATTGCTAAAATTGTTATTAATGATTGTTTGTTGTTTTGATTGTTTATGCTTGCGAGAGAGGATTACTAAAGAGCGAGAGAGTGGAAATACGGCGGGTGAGAGACGACTTGGCCGCTCTCACCCGGGCAGAGCGGGATCTCGCGGCACGAGCCGGCTTGCGGCATGTGGCGAGAGATGCCGCGGGTTTCTACTGACATGGGGCTGCTGACGGCCCTAGCGAGAGAGGTGGTACCGGGCTCTTCATGCTTTCGGTTACCAACAGGGAGATGACTCCCACACTAGAGGATGTATGGAGGATTCTTAGAATCCCCATACAAGGGAGGATGATCACACCTGCGGCCAATCAGGGCCACGCGATGGGACGACTCTGCGGTGACCCGAGCTTCGCCCTGGAGAAGGGCGGAGTGAACATCGAGGCACTGCGCCAGATGCCCAGGGCATCTACACTGACACGAGTTTTGGCTGGGGTGGTTGGTGGACTTCTGTTGTGCCACCAGAGCGGATGCAGGGTACCATGGATGCTGGCAGATGTGATCTGCGACATGCGCGACCATGGCTACAGATTTTCTTGGGGCAGCTTTGTTCTATGCCGGCTGTACAGGATCCTTTACGGGGTCGTGTACAAGGGCGGGCGATGTCTGGTCATGACATCGCTCCTACGGGTTTGGTGCTGGGAGCACATTGCGGTGCGGAGGCCGGTAGGGCTTCCAGCGACGAGGGTTGACGGGGAGAGGCCCCGAGTCTTCTCTGGTGGCTCCGGAGAGGGGCACGGCGACGGATCGACTCGTCGGTGTCCCGGAGACTCTTGGATGACTTGGTCCCAGGACCGGATCACCTGGAGGCCATGGAGGCGGCATCCGGGGTGGGCGAGAGGACGCACGGGAGCTGGCTCGCATCGGGCGAGTCTGCGGCTATGGATGGAGATGGGGGAGGTGGAGCTCCACCGCTACGATCGAGTTTTGCGACAGTTCGGTCTACAACAGGGGATCCCATCTCTCGGGGATTATGAGTTTTCTCGGACTGTCCGGGATAACACCATAGTTAGCGGGGCTCCAGATATGCAGTGATTCTAGAGTCGGGACGCGGACGATGCCCCCATTCGGCCGGTGGATGGGGACGACGCAGGGGTAGCCGATGGCTACGATTCCTGGTACGTAGGCATCTGCCCTCCTCAGATGACGAGGGCTCGGGGACCGATCCACGCAGTTGTGCGTCAGATAGGGAGGCAGCGCCGAGCGGTGGTAGAGGTAGCCCGGGTCACGGCAGAGGAGAGCGAGAGGAGGCCACGAGGCACAGGAGAGGCAGGCGAGAGGGAGAGGGAGAGGAGGGAGGCGAGACCCCCATCTCCACAGAGGCCACCATCGCTCGATAAGGGCAAGGGCGTGGACATAGGTGAGAGTAGCGAGATGGCTACTCTCCGGGCAGAGAGAGATCATCTGCGAGCTCAGGTGCAGACATTACAGGATGCGGTGCACGGCACCGAGCGGAGGTGTCGCGGCTACGAGACGAGAATGCTCGTCTCGGGGCACGAGGCGGAGGGGTGAGCACTCGGGAGCTGATGCGGTCGGTTTCTCGGACCGCATTCTATCAGGCTCTATACTACCAGGCGGTGCCAGAGGGCCAGAGGATACGGGTGCCACCTGCCATAGCAGATCCTATCAGGACAGGGTCGACGAGGAGCTCATCTCGGTCGACGACGAGGACTCGTAGTACCACACATACTGCGATGGGACCACCTCGTCCTCCGCAGGGCGGGGGAGGAGATGAGGCCGAGAGCTCTAGAGGCTCTCGAGGCTAGAGGGCGGGATATTGCTACTGATATTGTATTATACTTGTATTGATAGAGGATTGAGTATGCCGAGGTACAGATTGTGGCATACCAATCCAGTTTTGATGATGTATATATTCTGTTGATATATATAGATGAGATATTTTTGATCATATGACTTGTCTTATGTGATGCTTATGATGCTTTTTATGTTTGATTGATTGATTGAGTTGATTGATGTAATGATTTTATTGATGATTCATGTAATTATGTCGTTTTGGAAAATATTATAACTTGGATGTCATGCTTTAAATATTTTAAATGAAATAATCTGATGTAACAAATTGATTGGTTGTAATGAAATGTGATAAAAATAAAAAGAGATTTCTAACAATAATTTCAAAGGACATTGTCGCTATTATAGACCATTTCATGGAGTCGCTGCTCACTCGGTCGTCAAGCTAGTCCCGAGGATAGAAATATTGTTAAAAGAAAAAAGTGCTTAAGAGACTGTCTTAAGACTTTGTTGTGATGATGCAAATGATGATGATGATGGTTTGCTTTCAGATTTCCATGAAAATATTATGCATGAAATATTGTGAAATGATTTTTGCTAGGCATAAATTCCTAAGTGTGATAAAAATTGTTGAATAATTCCTTAAGAATTATACCATCATTGCAAAATGCAAAGGTTGACATAATGATATGAAATAATAAAAATGTGTTTGCTTTTGAAAAGCATAATTTGTGTAAAATGAAGTCATATGTTTTGTATGATTTTTGATAAATCGGGAAATAAAATTGTTACAATGGTTTGCGCTAGGCATAGAATATGTAGGTATAGACTTATACCATCATCGCGAAGATCAAAGAAAGGATAGTTTTATTACATGATTAATTTTTGATGAACGAGAAAATATGATAATGAGGACTTGCGCTAAGCATAAAATTCCAATTTTGGTTTTGAAACTATACCATCGTTGCGAAAGTCGATAAGATATATATGATATGTTTTGATTGAAATTTTTGATTTTTTCTATTATATAGTTGTCTTTGTGGTAAATAATTGTACTTGGTTTATTCCAAACAAGTTTGCAAAAATAATATTTCAAAGTATTTTGAAGACAAAAAGTTAGATTTATAAGGAATCCCATGTGCATAAGTGAATTCATTGCCAATCTTGATTTATCATAATGATAGACAAAATCTCTCAAATACAAATGTGTGTGCAATTGCATTGTTCATTTACCAGTTTTGAGCAAGATACTATGATACAAGTGATTTGAAGAAACCAAATAAGTGTTCATTAACCATGATGTAGATGCATATAACCATACTAGGCTACTATGTAGATCGGATTATCAAGAGCTAGCTAATCCATAAGCGAACATAGGTCTGTACAAAAGAAGGTCGCTAATGTGACGGACATATCGCCACGCTAGGAGTTACCCAAGGCCAAGCGGGTTGGGCACAAACCACCTGTTATGGGGCTTACCTCATGAGTTTCGAATAATTGAGAATTCCGGGGATTCAAGCTCATTCACCCTTCTTTTCTTTTCAAAGGGTAGGGAAAGGGATTTTATTGCTTTTCTTGCTTTCTTTTGAACTTTGCTTATTTTTCTTTTTGTATTTCTTTTGCTTGATAATGCTTGGAACATTGCTTGACATAACATTTTTCTTTTCTCTTTTTCTTGAATTTTTCTTTTCTTTTTCTTTTTCTAGGGATACTTGCTCGGATTAGTTTGTAGAGCAAGGGATTTTTATTACGGGTAGGGGTGAGCTTGTCCTTTTGCCAATTCTCAAAGATTCTAGACCATGTGCATGATAGGATAGCAAGGGAAACTTTTCACTCAAGAAATCGGTTCTACTATGTAGCAAAACATGGAAATTACAAATATAATCATTTTATTGTGAAAAGATGTGCTTGGTTTAAGTAAATAACAAGATCAATTCTCTATGCTCAAACTTTATTTAATTGAATTTTGTGAACTTTGATATAAGAGAGATTAGTAATCATGCCAGATAAAATCAAGATATTTATTGTGTGAGTGTGCAAGTGAGGGATGCCAAATAAATGCTAGTTTTATCCAAAATAAGTTGAAACATATAATTGCAATAATTGTAAGAAAATAATGATTTTGAGAAAGTTTTGAGAATGTTGACTCTCTCTTTATTATGTATATTGTTTTGGTTTCGAAAGAGTCAAGCATATAGCTGTTTTTGGATTTTTATGTTGATTTTTGTTTTGGAGCAAAAGGAACTTTACAAGTGCTTTAAATAAATGCAATAAATATTTTTGAAGATTTTTGAAGATTTTATGAATGTTTTTGAGGTTTTTGAATAAATTGAAAGAAATACAAGATAATGATTTTGAACAAATATATACATGGATGAAATGACCAAATTTATGCATAATAACGTTTGAGATGTAAAATATTCATGGGTTCTTTAAGTTCTTTACCATCTAAGGTAGATAATTTATATGCTCCTGATTCAAATTTTGCAGTAATGATGTATGGTCCGAGCCAGTTGGGCTCAAATTTACCTTTAAGTTCTTTGGTTGCATTTGTATTTTTTTTTTTTTTTTTGAGGATTTTGATTTTTTTGTATTTTGATTTTAATTTATGAATTGAAATTGGGGGTATATACAAGATGATCTATATACACTATACAAGGTTATTTGAGTATAGCATGTCTAAGGTTGCTTCAAAATCAAAGGAGGTTTTGAAGGATAATCTGGTTGAGGTGAAGGTAAGAATAGAAGGTGATGAATAAAAGGTAGTGATAACAAAAGCTTTGTTATAATGTAGAATAATGTAGAAAAAGATTTGGCTTTTATATGTGTAAAATTGATCATGTTACAAAATAAAATGTAAGAAGGATAAGAAAGTTCTTCATTCTTATCACTATATTCCAAATATTGATAAGATAGAGAAAGTATATGTGAAAGATATGCATGGATGTTATTTGGTAAACAAGGATGATCATATATGGATAAAGAAAAGTGATGGATAGAAGAGAATTGTGATAATAAATAATATATAGAACTTGATGTTTCAACCATTAAATATTCTTCAAATGGTGTTGGGTCACCATGTATGGTAACAATTTTATTTACAATTTCAAACTTCAAACATTGGTGAAGAGTGGAAGGGACAACTCTCATCGTATGAATCCAAGGACTCCGGAGAAATAGGTTGTAAGGTGAAGGGCAATATCCTACATAGAACAAAGTATCCAGGATCTTGGATCCAATATTGAGGGGAAAAATTATAGTACCTTGAGCTTCTTGAATTTCATTGTTAAAAGATTTTATAATAACATTTGATTTATAAATATCTTCTTCCTTTATTTTGAGTTTTTGGAATAATTGATAAGTGCATAAATTAAGAGAGGAGTCATTATCTGTCATGATAGTTTTAACAAGTGTTTCTTTACTAGATCCTGTAATGTAAAGATAGTAGTCTTCTTGTGGAGTAGAGGAAGGAATCTCCTCATCATAGAATGAAATATGGTTAACCTCAAGAGGGTTTACACCATTAATTATGTTCTTAGAGAAGATATGATGAGGAACAAATTGTTGGCTAGGTATTTTGAACAAAATTTCCTTGTGATAAATTTGTAATACTTCTAAAAGGGATATCTTTGCTTGAGGATTAATCACTTGTTTTTGGTTATCAAAGTGGATTTCAAATTGAGATTTTGATTCTAAATATGAGCTTTCTATGCTTACATTCCATTTTGGATCATTATATAGATTCAAAGATAGTTTTGAAGGTTGGTCAAATGAGGAATCCATATCTTGAATATCAGATTGGGTTGATTGAATTTGAGGTTGCTTATTTGTAGTTTTTGTTACAATATTAATAATATCATCATGATGGGACACATTAACATGAAATATTTGATTGGTTTCTTGTTGTTGATAATTGAGTAGGGGTTCTTGGGAGATCCCCATGTCTTGATTGATTATTGGTATTTGTTGTGTAGGAGTTTGATAGTTTATTGGAGATTTATAATCAGTTGTAGATTGTAATTCCTTTATATTAAAAAGATCCTTATCAATCAAATCTTGAATTGCACATCTTAAATCTTTACAATTTTGTGTCATATGTCCATCTACTCTATGATATTCACAATGTAGCTCAGGTTTAAACCAATCTGATGTGGTATCAGGTTGTCTTATGGAAGGAAGTTCAATAATATTTGTGTCAAGTAAATACTTGAGAATTATATCCATTGGTTGATTAAGCCTAGTAAATTTACGTGATGAAGGTTTTTGAGAGGTTTTTGATAAATGCCTTAGGAATTTCGTCATAAAAGGACCTAATGGTTTCTCACCTCTACTTTCTTCATTTTGGGTAGAATTATGATAGGAAGATTGCGATGTAGGAGGTGAGTGAATGGTAGAATTGGAAGAATAAGTATTTTCTTGTTGAAATGGATGTGTTGTATTGAAAGAAGAGTATTGAAAAGGTGGTGGAGGATTATATGTGGGTTGATAGACATAATATGGATATATGGGAGAATAGATAATATCATTATGAAGAGGATTGGCAAAGGGATTGTTTTGTTGGGTTATGGATGAAAAATAAGAAGAGTGTGATAGAGGTGGTGTTGAATAGGGATGAGGTTGGTCATAATCAACAAATGTATTTGGATGAATTCTTCCAACATTACTAATGGGCTCATATTGATTTGAGTAAAAACTCATGGTTTCTTTAGTACTTCTAAAAGTAATATTTAGCATCTACTATTTAGAATTGAATCTAAAAACATACAAACTTGAAATGATGATTTTGTTATATTTTTTTTTGCACACATATATATTTTTTTGTTTTTGTTTTCAAAAGGTTATGATGCATTCACGTCGGGTTCACCAAAATGTATCGCTCCAAATTTTTTGCATCCCTACCTTCAGGCTATTGGATCCGCGCCCGGAAGGAGGATGGGAAAAGGATGGTGCGGTACCTCGGACGAGAGGACTTCACGAAGGTCCCGCCTCTCAAGGGAGGTGCATTTTGGTGATTTTTCGACGGATGGTGGGTTCACCAGGGAAACATTTGGCGGCAGTTTCCACGCCTAGGTTTTGGGAATGAGTTTTGATGAGTTCGTTTTATTTTTAAACATTCATCCTAGGTTTGGCCGAATGATTCTAACTTAAACTACATGAAAATGCAATTTAAATGAATACAACAAACAGAAAAGAAAGCAGAAACAGAGAATTTGCAGGAGGCCAATGAAGATTACCTGATCCGGAAGTCTGATGAAGTTTCTGATTACTTGTAGCAGTCTGGATCATCTGCAATTCAACAGAATCGCCTTCAATTTGATAAAATCGTCTAAACTGACAGGATCGTCTGCAATCTGACGAATTCGTCAGACGAATTCATCGAGACACTGCAAAACAGACAAGCAGATGCGAAATACAAGAAATTCTATTTTGTAAACGGGGGCAAACTATATGAAAAAGTAATATGAGTATTGAACAATATACAAGAACAAAAGTAAATGCAAATCATTGTGTTTAGATAGCCAGAATATGATCTTAATATGCAAACTAGACAAAATGGGTGAACTCCAGATGCAATATAGTATAAAAACTGAATAGACAATCTAATTTATAGCATAAAATGACAGAGAAAAGAGAAAGAAGAGCAAACTCCAGGCATTGATTGCCTCGATGTGTGCTGCGATCGAAATCGTCTCGCATCGAGACGAGATCGTCCCGAATTTGACGAGATCGCCTCCGATCTTGACAGGTTCGTCGGCTGCGATAGGTGCTGGCTCCGGCTGAAAACCAGTGGTGTACCTGCAATAAAATTAATATAGGACTAGTGCAAGAGCAAATTTGAAGTGTTTTAGCGCATAGGGAGTTGATTTACATAAAAATTCAGCCAGGGGTTGGGGAAGGAAAAGTTTTAGAGTTAAATAGGCATAGGATAGTTGTTGGGAGGTTGGAGATCATCCCAATTTGGGAGATCTCCAACGGGGAAGGGTCCCAACGGCGCGGACACGCTTCTGACCGGATTGGAGACCCGTTGGAACGGATTCCAACTATGCAAATTCAGTTTTGCGACAAAATCGTACGGACGTTCTAGTCCGGACGAAATCGTCAAATGCAGGGCGATATCGTCCGATCGGAGACGATATCGTCAAGCGGTCAAAACAAGCTGCTAAAAATGGCACGAAAAAAGAGGAAACGGGTTTCTCGGCGGTTAACGGGCGGTTTGGGAGGTTAAATTTGAATTTAAATTTATTTACTAAGGTGAATGTAATTATTCCAATTTCTTGCGCCAATTTTAGGGTGCTACATTGACTAACTACGCTATGAACCGATGAATAGCTTGAATTCAACCTTGCAAGCTACACAACTTGGTCAAGGTGCGAGGAGGACGTATATTAGTGATAGTTTCTATCTGAGTGGGATCCACTTCAATAGCTCACCTAGAAATGATGAAACCTAACAACTTTCTATATGTGACTTCAAACACACACTTAGAGGGCTTAAGACAAACCTAAAATTACAAAAGCCTTTCAAAATTTTATCTTAGATTGTGAACATGATCCTGTTAATGTATGGAATGACTTAGGAGATAGTCCACATAGTTTTGTAAAATATCATGCATCATGTCATGAAAAATATAATTCATAACCCTCTGATATGTGGCACCAACATTTTTCAAGCCAAAATACATGACTGTATAGCAGAAGGTACCCCATGGTGTGATGAAAGTTGTCTTAGCTTACTCCTCAAGGGTAACCATGATCTGATTATATTCTAAGAAACAATCCATAAGTGAGAGCATACCATATTTGGTGGTGAAATCTACTATCTAATCTATATTGGGGAGAGAAAAATCATTCTTTGGATATGCTAAGTTAATTTCTCTAAATTTAGTACATATCTTGATTATCTTAGCTATAGGAATGATATTGGAGATCCAATCATAATAGTCTATGGCTTTTATAAAACTGACATCAAGGAGTTGTTGGAGCTTCTCCTTAACCAAAATGGCAACCTTAGGATGCATCTTCCTAAGTTTCTACTTAACAGGCTTAGCACTAGGCTTCACTAGCAAGTGATGCATAACAAGGGAGGGATCAAGCCTTGGCATGTTGGCATATGACCAAGCAAAAATATCATGGAATGGTTTTAACAAATTGGTCAATTGCTCCTGCTCGTCCATGGACAAGGCTTTACCTAACTTAAGGACTCTAGGACTCTCCTCAAAATATATGTTAACATATATGGTCTCCTCAATGAGAATGGATGAATCATCCTCAATAAGAGGTGGGATAGGAATCACTCCTAGTTGCTCAAGGTCCTCAAGAGACATAGAACCAAAGTCCTCTTGAGAACTAGAAGACTCAACCTGCACATTGTAAGGGACTAGCCCATCAAAGGAAAGCCATTCCCATGATGTCCTTATAATCTATGTCACAAAGAGTTTCACCTTCGACATACTCCTCTAGGGTTGCAACTAACCCTAGATGCACCAAATTTGCCATACTATAAAATAGAGAGGGATAATGCATTCCCTCATCCTCATCACTCCACTCTAAGCCTTGATGATATTGTTCTAGAAGAGTCTCTTGAAGAAAAGGATTGACTTGATCCTATGATGAAACATTGATTAATGGTTCCTCACTCACCATTAGATTTTTAAATTTCTTAGCTATGTGAGATGAAGAAATTGAAAGACATAAATAAATATCATATTGGGCTTGCTTCACCATTGAATAATATTTGAATGGGTGAGGATCACCTAGAATGGTGATAAATTGTTTCTTAAGAACTTCATACATTCATAAAAAGTAGAAGAGACAACCCTCATCTCATGAATCCAAGGATGTCTAAGAATAAGATTAAAAGATATGGGTAAGACACCACATAGAACAAGGTATCTAAGATATTAGGTCTAAATCTAAGAGGGAGAGACATAATATCATAAGCCTCTTGGGACTTTTTGAAATATTTAATGATGATATCGAATTTAGTTAAATCTTCCACTTTTAATCCAAAATTTTGGAAGAATTGACAAGTGCATAAATTGAGGGAAGAGCCATTCTCAATCAAAATCCATTTGATAAATGTTTCCCTAATAAATGCAATTATGTAGAGGGATGAATCCCCTCATAAATTTGATTAAGGCATATCATCATCCAAAAATATGATATGATGTATCCCAAGAGAACTTACAACATTAGTTATAGCACTAGGGGGAATGCCTTAAGCAATAAATTGTTACCACACTGTTAACAAGCCTACTATCCGTTACCCCATCACCAATTATGTGCTTGTTATTATAATGCATTTTAGTGGTCCTATATTATTTTAATTTAAGCTAACCTCTTCTGATAAGGGCTTTCTCTACCCTTCTTGCTAGATCTATAGCTTGGTTAAAAGACATGATAGTTTTTTCCAATTCATAAGATATTTGTTCTTGAAAATTTCCAATAAATATCCCAAGCATGTCTCAAGGAGGTAAGGTATATCTCAAAAATCCAAATAGAATCCTCCAATGAGACAAAATTTTTGAAAACCTTTCATCTTTACTTTGTTTTAACATATAGACATATTTCATAGTCACACTATTTTCAAAATATACACCAAATTATTGAACAAACATTTCAGCTATCTCTTCAAAATTCCTCAATGAATTATTAGACTGTTGATAACACCACCCTGATGCCATACCACCAAGGCTCTTAGGGAACGTATTTAGCAACAACATGTCATCATATATGATATCATGGCATGATGTCCTGAAAATCCTTAAATATTCAATTGGATCCTTCCTTCCCTTATAGATAGGAAAAACTAACATTGGAAAATGCTTAGGGTAGGGCCTCGAGGCAACTATAGGGTCTAAGGGCTAATTGCACATTTCTTTGTAGTTGTAGGTGAAATTATGCGGTTGAATCATATCCACTCTCGAAACCACTTATTTCACCATATTAGTTAAACTTTCCATTTTAGGATTATTGTTGTGCAGTACCCCTAGATTCCCTATGGGAGGGGTATAGGTAGGCTGTTGAAAGGGAAATTGATCAATGATTGAGGTATTGACAATGTTATGGTATGAGTTATGATATATGGTATCTTGCTATGGAGGATAACTAACATTTGGTGGAATAGAATCATGAATGTCGATATTTGTATAATGAGGAGTAAATTAACATGATCTTGATATGCACTACTAGTTGGAGAAACTTGTGGAATTCTCTCTACGTTGGTGGTTATAGTAGTTACATGTTGGTTTAGGACAAGGATAAACGTGATGCAAATATTCAAGAAATGAATTGGTATGGACATTCAAAGGAGAATTTTTTGGAAATATAAGCAAGATTTGTTGTCATTGATGTCAAGAGTTAGTTTCAGTGAGCAATGCAAAAGGAAGGACGTCAAGAGTCAATTTCAGTAAGTAGTACAAGAGAAAGATTGCTTCTAGGCCTAAGGTAAATAATATTATAATATTATTTTTCTTGGGCCTTCCTATTGCTCCTTTAGACCTCATCTATCCACCTTGAATATTATAATAAGGAATATTATAATATTCAATGTGGACAGATAAGGTCTAAAGGAGCAATAGGAAGGCCCAAGAAAAATAATATTATAATATTTTATTATAATATTAAAGGTCTAATGTCAAGACCTAAAGTTGTTAAATTAATTATAAATTAATTATAATAATTTCATTATAAATTAATTTATAATTTAATTTAATTAACCCTAAATTTATTAAATTAATTATAATAATTTTATTATAAATTAATTTATAACTTAATTTAATTAACCCTAAGGTTAGGTTTATAAGGACAAATGTTTAATTATGAGCACCGATTTCATATGGTTTTCCCCTCCGTCGACGTCCAAAGGGAGATGGCACAATGGTATAAATACCACATGCATTGGTTGACTAAAACCTAACCTTCGTTTGAATTATATAGCTAGTGCCTGCAAATTTCTACGATCTATGTGCAAAGAAAGATAAATTTTGTTTTATTCAACACCAACAAAGGGATAAAGGAAGGGAGGCTTAAAGCCTCATTACCAACCAAGGTGGTTGGGCTAGCGGTAAGCGGTTGTGTGTTGAGACATTGCAAGGCAGGAGGTCCCACGATCGAATCTTGATGACAGTATTTTAGAGGTGGTATTTTCATTTTGGATACCCAACATAGAATTCAAAGCACACAAGGTGCTTTTAACTACCAAGGTGAGCACCTAGCTCACACGAAAGCTAAGTCGCGGCTACGATGCTAGTGGCAATGCAGCGAGAGATCGAATCCCATCGAGAGAAAAAGAGGTATTTAATTTTTTAATTAAATTTTGTCCTAAGGTTTTATGTGGCATAATTTTTTTTAGGAGGGAGATAAGGTTTATAAAAATTTAATTTTATATTGTGATTTTGATGATTAGAATTTGGAAGGATTAAAAAGGTGGATTAATAAAATTAGTTGTTGAAGTGAGTTGTTTAATTTTTGCTAATCATTTTTAAGTGTGGATATTATAAGGTGTAATTGAGATTTAATGTTTTGTATGGTGAAATATTTTGAGGGAATATTTGAATGAAATTTTGATAAGGTTTTGCTACCTAACCTTTGACATTGGCAAAGAGGGTGATTGTGATTGAGATAGGTTTTGAGGTCAAAACTTCATCAAACAAAAGGTATGGGCACATCTTCCTTGTGAGTGAAATATTGTTGGATGTTGTGAATGCTAACCTAGAGTGAAAAGGATTGTTTGATAAGCATTGTTGTGTTTTGTTTTGAGATATCCAATGTTGATGGATGAGGGTTTTATGGAATTAAAGTTGATTCTAGAAACCTTGTTTGATAAGCATTGTTAGAAATATGGAATGAGCCTTCATGTGCCTGATTAGGATTTGTGAAGATCATGAGTATCATTGTTATGTGAAGTTGAGAACTATATTGAACTAGGATTTTGTGGAAAGACCATGAGTATCATTGTTATGTGAATTTGGAATCATCTTGAGTCAAGTTTGAGTTCTATAGTGTGAGTTGTTGAAATTATTGTGAAACACTTGTTTAGGGTTTGTAAGCAAGTTGTGTTTCATTGAGTGATTGGTTGAGTGGATTTGATTGACCATAATTGATTGAGAGTGTTGGACTGATAGTTCAAGTTCTATGAAACAACTTGTTCTTTACTAATTGAAGTAGGTAAAAGCAGTGCACCTAATGATGAATAACAATATGTGTATCTATCCTATCTCACTTATGAGCATCAAACGGAAGCATGCATGTGAAAATGAAGCAATACCAAACAATAAGAAATGAAATGAAATGAGTCTCTTCTTATTAATTTTATGGATCAAAATCCAAGGTTACACAACAGTCCCCTTGTTGGAATTTAAAAGGGTAAAATGGTAAAAATTTGTTTTACCATTGTAATATTTGGACCTTACCCTTTTACCTCCTTGGACGAAAACTAAGTCAGCAGGATTGGATGACATGGATGGTAGGGATTTTGACTCCTAATTCTATTTTTCCTTTCCTCCCTAATATCTCTCCTAAGCTTTCTAGGTTATGGTTATTAATCTATGTATTTAAGCATTGTAATATTTCGAACCTAAAGTTAATGAATATCAATGTGATTATTATTTGTGCTCCTAAATTTCTAAGTGCTATATCTGGTATCAAAGTTGCATGTGTCTAAGTCTTCAAGGCTAGGCATTGATCCTGAGGAGGTCTAGGAGACCCACAAGTGAGGCACAGATCTCGAGGAGGTTTAGGAGGCCCATAGAGCGAGGTCGAGAGGGCTTGCAACATGTAAACTAAGGCAAGGTCAAGAGGAGGCCCGTAGAGAGCACGTGGATCAAGGAGCTAACCAGAGGTGAACATGTGGTGAGCAGACAGTGAGGTAGACATGTGGACCAGAGGAGAGTTGACTAGACAGGTGACGTGGTAGACAAGCAACGTGGCAGGTGACATGGTGAACAAAGGGGCAACTGGCAACATGGCATGAGGAGATTGGCTTGGCTATAAGTCAAAATGGCAGTCACTAATTTCCTTAAGGTAATCGATAAGCTTAGTGCTTCTTTGTGCTTATAAAGCACTATTTCCCCTCCACATAGTGGATGTGGGATAAAAACTTATAAGTATTTTTTTATGTTTCACGTAGTTGTGACGGAATAAAGGAGGCAAGCCTCCCTTGCCTTCTCATCAGGCCACACAGCTTGACTGGCTCAAGGAGCCAGCCTTAAGCCACTCGCCCCCCAGCTCATTGCCGGATCGAAACCCGGTGGTGACAAAGCTGTTAAAATTTATTTGTTGAAAACTTGCCCTGAATGATTAAGAAATTATAATGTATAGTGCTTGAGTCCTATCGACGGTGGAAGCTGAGTTGGCAAGGAAGATTTTCTTGGAAAGAGGAGTCGCGGGTTCAACTCCTACGGAGGATAATGTTTTTTTAAAAAGTTTTTTTTCTAAAGTTTATTATTATATATATTAAAAAAATATAACTTTATATTATATTTAATAAAATTAAATAATAATTGTTTTAAAAAAAAATTATAAAGCAATTATATTTTTTTATTAAATACAAATATAGACATGTTTTTTTTTTATATAATAAAATAGAATAAAAATAACTTTGCCTAAGAGCAATTTAGGTAAGAGGACTCAAAAGTGAAAAATTGTGACTAAGAGGTTTTCAAAAGAGAAAATATGTGTAAAAGACCTAAAGGGCTTTAGAAATTTCTTTCTAAAATTTCGAAAGAGTTAAAACATTGAAGACTAAGAATTTGTAAAAGAGACACATTGAAGGACAAAATTCATGATTCGCTCCACAGGATGTTATCATGCACTTTGTGCACTTTTGGTAAGAGAGAATGCTGAAATATTTGATGAAAAAGTACAAGCTTATGGGCTTCATACTATGTTTAGTTAGTTGCAAAATGCAGTAATATCACATCAGAGACATCCGAACTCAAGGTATGAGGTAGACTCTAAAGACAATTCATTTGGGAGTGGATTTTAGCAATCCAAATCCATAGAAATTGGACCTCAAGAATCTAAATATACTCATTATAGTAATTCAGTGGAAATTCTAGAACCAGAATCACCAAAGATAATATTTATTAGTGACTATGAAGAAGAAGTAGTAGATAATTTTGTGACTCAAGAAATAGCAACACCACAACAAGAGGAACAAGCCATCAGTGATAGAGTGAATCAAGCCAGATTTGACTTAAATTTGTAATCTCTTCTTTCTTTCGTATTTCTTCTTCCTTCTTCAAAAAATTAGAGTGCTTTATTGTAATCGAGAAATAAAAAGAGTGTTTTAGTAACTATGGCCTCACATAACAATATACCAATTCCAGAGTTCAACGGGTATGACTACGAGTATTGGTCTATCAAAATGAAGATCTTGCTCATAGGAAAAGTTTTGTGGGATATAATAGAAGAGGGTTTCATAGAACCCATATATTGGGCTACATTAAGTGTCGTAGCTAATAAAACAAAGAAATAAGCACAAAAGAGCAACTCTTTTGCTCTTTATCATCTCCAAGCAGCATTGGAGAAAAGTATATTCCCTAGAATAGCCTCTTGTATAAATACACAAGATGCATGGAAATCTTTGAAAGATGGATTCCAGGGAAGTGATCTAGTGAAGCAAGTGAGGCTTTAAACATTGAAATGAGATTTTGAAAATTTCAAAATGAAAGAAGACGAAAAATTTGGTGACTACTGTGTCAGAGTCAAGGCAGTAGTTGATAAAATGGTTACTCTTGGCAAAGAAATTAATCCTGAAATAATTGTAAAGAAAGTATTACGAAAACTTATTCAAAGATGGAATCACAACCATAATCATAGAAGAGTCAAAAGATCTTTCCACTTTAACATTTGATGCATTAATTGGGTCATTAATGTCTCATGAAGAGATATTACAGGAATCTCCTTCAACCAGCTATGGAGGTGATTATAAAGCCTTCACATCCAATGAAAATGTTGGAAGATGTGGAATAGGTCAAGGCAGAGGCCAGCAAAGAGGTAGAGGTAGAGGCAACTACAAAGGAGGCAATCATAATAGAGGAGGCAACTCCAATAGAGGAGGCAATCAGAACAGAGGTGGAAACCAAAATTGAGGAGGAAATCCAAGAAGAAGTGGAAATCAAGGACGAGGAAGTGACAAGTCTAAAACAACTTGTTTTAACTATGGCAAGCTAGGTCACTTTGCTCATGATTGTTGGTCAAAATATTCTCAAGGCAATAGCAGTCAATATGGAAATTATGGAGAAGAAGATGATACCTCTAATATTTTTCTATCATATGGAAAATCAGAACATAATCTAAATGACACATGAATTTTGGATACTGGTTGCTCAAACCATATGAGTGGCAAATAAAATCTATTTGCTACTCTAGATTCCACTTACAAATCCTAAATCAAATTAGGGGATGATAAATTTTTACAAGTCAAAGGCATTGGAGCCATGGAGGTTCCAACAAAAGAACGACTATAGAAAGTGAATGACATCTACTACACTCCAAAGCTCTAACACAATCTGCTAAGCATTGAGTAAATGATGGAGAATAATTACAAAATTGTTTTTTATGAAGGAAAATGTATCATTCTTGATAAAAAAAATTGTAATCGTGTCATCACATAGGTTCCTATGACCAAGAATTAGTTATTCCCTCTCAAATTTGGTGAGCCAGGGGGAGCTCAACTTGAAAATGTAGCTATAGCAAATCCAAGTGTGCTTTGGCACTTGCAATATGGTCACCTTACTTTTGCTAGCTTGAAACTATTAAATTCTCAAGCTATGGTGATAGGACTTCCCAAAATCAACGAAAAAAAGGAGGTCTGTGAAGGATGTGCTTTGGAAAATCACTCAAGGTCTAAGTTTCCAAAAGGACAAGCATGGAGAGCCAGCTATCCACTTCAGTTAGTGCATTCGGACATCTGTGGTCCAATGCAGACAAAGAGTATAGGAAACAATTCCTATTTTCTCACTTTCATAGATGATTTCTCTAGAATATGCTGGATTTATTTCTTGAAACATAAAGATGAAGCTTTTGATTGCTTCATAGATTTCAGAAACAATATAAAGAAACAAAGTGAGTATTTTGTAAAATGTGTTAGAACAGATCGAGGAGGTGAGTACTCCTCAAAAGAATTCTTGAAATATTGTAAAGCAAGTGGGATCAAAAGACAATTCACTACTTCCTATACCCCACAATAGAATGGTGTGATAGAGAGAAAGAACCACACCATAGTTGAGATGGCGAGAACGATGCTTCAGACTAAGCATATAACTAATATGTACTGGGTTGATGTTGTAAGAACTAGTGTATATATTCTAAATAGAAGTCCAACTTCTAGTTTAGATGGAATCACTCCTTATGAGGGGTGGTATGGAAAAAAACCAAATGTAAAGCACTTCAAATTTTTTGGTTCTTTAGCATATGCACACATTCCTGATGAGAAGACAAAAAATCTTGATCCCAAAAGTCAAGCTTGTATATTTTTAGGGTATTGTGAGTCTACGAAAGCTTATAGACTCTACAATCCCAAGTCTCATAAGATTATTCTTTCAAGGGATGTAATTTTTAATGAAGGGGAAGAATGGGGTCATCAAAGAATTTTTTTTTATGATGGATCCCAAGATGTAAATTCTTCATAGGTACAGTAGGTACAATAGGTGTCTCCCAAGAAAAGCAAAGGCACACCACCCCTTCCAAGCCTAAGTAGGATTACTTCGAGTACATATGACACTACTCCAAGTCCTTCTCCACAAAGATCAGTAAGTTCTTCTCCGATGGACATTGACAGTGACTCTCCATCAAGAGGCAAAATAACTTTACAACATCATCCATCCTTTCAAATGCTGGATCAAAATTTCCAGAGAATATTCACTAGAAGCCAAGCTAGTGAAATGAATATAGTTTTGTAGCAACTTGAAAATTTACAATTGTATGGGTATGATAACTCCCAAGATCCTAAGGGATATGTAGTCAATTATGCTTTGTTGGCTAATGCACATCTAGAACTAGCTAGCTATGAGAAGGCTTGTACTCAGAAAGTATGGCAAGAAGCCATGAAAGAATAAATAACCTCTATAAAAAATAATGATACATGGGAGCTTGTAAAGCTTCCAAAAGGAAAAAAATGTGTTAGATGTACATGGGTCTACAAGACCAAATACAATGTTGATGGAAGCATTGAGAGGCACAAGGCAATATTAGTAGCAAAAGTTTTTACTCAAAAATTTGGCATTGACTATGAGGAAACCTTTGCTCCTATTGCACGACAAAATACAATCAGATCAGTTCTTTCCTTAGCTGCCCATAAAGGATGGAACATTCAACACATGGATGTGAAAAGTGCTTTTCTGAATGGATACTTGATAGAGGAGGTTTATGTTCAACAACCTCAAGGTTTTCAAGAACAAGGAAAGGAGAACCTTGTTTATAAATTGAAAAAAATACTTTATGGCCTCAAGCAAGCACCAAGATCTTGGTACTCATGCATTGACAACTATTTCAACGAGTATGGATTCACTAGAAGCAGAAGTGAACCAAATATGTACTACCTAAAGTATGATGTAAACATTCTCATAGTTTGTTTGTATGTGGATGATCTAATATTTATGGGTAGTAACACTAAAATGAATATGGAGTTCAAAAACTCCATGATGAAGTAGTTTGAGATGAAAGATATCGGTTTAATACGATACTTCCTAGGCATGGAAGTGCATCAATCAAATAAGGGGATCTTCATATGTCAACACAAGTATGCTCGAGACATGATCAAGAAATTTGCCATGGACCACTGCAAATCAGTTGTAACTCCAACTGGACATGGAATCCAATTAAGCAAGGATGACGGAGCACCAAAGGTTGACATGACCACTTACAAGAGTATGGTTGGGAGTCTGATGTTTCTCACCAACACAAGGCCCGATATTCAATATGTTGTTTCTCTAGTTTCAAGGTTTATGGCATGTCCATCTGAGCTGCATCTACAAGCAACTAAAAGAATCTTAAGATATGTAAAAGGTACATTGGATTTTGGAATCCACTACCACAAATGTAATTCTATGAAATTAGTTGGCTTCAGTGACAGTGATTAGGGCAGCAATATAGATGATAGGAAATCTACATCAGGGAACTATTTTAGTCTAGGATCAAGACTAATAACTTGGAGTTCCAAGAAATAAACTGTTGTAGCATTGTCATCTACTGAGGCTGAGTATATAGCCATCACACATGCTAGTACTCAAGCCCTATGGTTGAGAAAAATCCTTGAAGATATTGGAGAAAGTCAAAGTGGTCCAACTCAACTGTATTGTGATAACATAAGTGTCATTCAGTTGGCATACAATCCAATCCACCATAGCAGATCAAAGCATTTCGATATGAAGTATCACTTCATTCGAGACATGGTGGAGCAGCAGATAGTTGAGCTTAAATATTGTAGAACTTTGGAAAATATTGCAGATATATTCACCAAAGGCATGGCTAAAGCTCAATATATAAAGCTAAGAGACTGTATAGTCAGTCCTCTCAACTTTAAGGGGGAGAATGTTGAAAGTTAAAAGGATAAAATGGTAAAAAATTGTTTTACCACTGTAAGCTTTGGACCTTATCCTTTTACCTTCTTGGATGGAAACTAAGTTAGCAGGATTGGATGGCATGGATAGTGGGGATTTTGAATCCTAATTCTATTTTTTCTTTCCTCCCTATTTTCCTTTCTCCCTAATATCTCTCCTAAGCTTTCTAGGTTATGGTTATTAATCTATGTATTTAAGCATTGTAATCTTTCGAACCTAAAGTTAATGAATATCAGTGTGATTATTATTTGTGATCCTAAATTTCTAAGTTTTATACCCATTGAGGGCTCAAATATGATACAATTGTTACAAATTTTGGGTTCCCAAGGATCAAATCCTCCAAGAAATTCGGGTGCACATCTAGTGCTTTTCCTCGTACCGACAATCGAGATGGGCGGGCCAATGCCACCATTGCTTGTATATTCAATATATGATGTTTGATATTTCTTCCCAATGCCTTATAGTAACCTATACCTACACACAAGGAAGCCAAAGGGATCAAATAGCAAGGGTGTATGGTGGAAAACATGCAATCCCCACAGGGGTAAAATAACGCATATATTAAAAATATATCAAATCATATCAGAATGACTTGAAAATTTGTGGAGATGTTAAATACAATTTTTTTATCGGATATCACCAAAAAAAGATCTGAAATTGCATTTTTAGACCCCTTGATTTTGTGTCGCTCTCCTACAACCTGTGAAAACCAAGACAAGCAAATCCCAAACCTAAACATATCCAAAACTTATGAAGTTTGTAAAGAATGCATAAATGGACATTTAAAGACAACCCATATGGTTATATTTTCAAATTGAGGCCCAGATCCACCTGCATACAACTAGGGTGCCCAGATGGGCCCTATGGACCTACAAAAAAAAAATGCTATAACTTGGTCAATTTAACTCGAAATTGCATGAAATTTAAACCACAGCATCATATGATAGTCTAGAATAATATCATTAAAAAATAGTAATAAAATTATGCAAGGATCTGTCCTCATATCGGGGGGACGGTGGTGACTGCAACTAATTGGGGGGCACACTAGGAAGGGATACCCACCTATTGTGGCTGATCCACAACACACCCCAAAATTGGGGACCCATCTTTTTTGCATGCTTTGCAAGAAGATTGTAGTGGCCCAAATGCTAAAAAAATCAAAGGAATATCAAAGAAAAATAGCAAAAATGAAAAGTTGTCACGATATCGCGACATGTTGCTTCGTCGTGGCCAAAAATGAAAAGTTGTCGCGATTTCGCGACATGTTGCTCCATCGCGGTCAGAAATGAAAATTTGTCACGATATCGCGACATGTTGCTCCGTCACGGCTAGAAATGAAAATTTGTCACGATATCGTGACATGTCTCATTTTTGCGGCTCAAAATAGCAAAGTACAGCAAAATGAAAAAGTGTCACGATTTTGTGACATGTCACGTTTTCGCAGCTGAGAGCAAAAGAATGCAGCATGAAGGAAAAATGTCATGATATCGCAACATGTTGCTCTGTAGCGGCCAAAAATGAAAAGTTGTCACGATATCGTGACATGTCACGTTTTCGCAGCTCAAAATAGCAAAGTACAACGGAATGAAAAAGTGTCACGATTTCATGACATGTCGTGTTTTCGTGGCTGAGAGAAACAGAAGGCAGCATGAAGGGAAAATGTCGTAATATCATGACATGTTTTGTTTTCACGATGCTTGATGGATAAAAGAGCCAAGTGCAGAAGTTTTCGTGATATCACGACATGTCATAAAATCACGGTCAAAGCAGTCAAACCGGGCAAGGTCATAGAATTATCGCAATATCACTACATGTTGCGTTTTCGCAACCTGAAGATGGGATGAAGAGCAAACAAGAAAAATGTCGCGATATCGTG
Organism: Wollemia nobilis; assembly: GCA_028583015.1. Taxonomy (NCBI): domain Eukaryota; kingdom Viridiplantae; phylum Streptophyta; class Pinopsida; order Araucariales; family Araucariaceae; genus Wollemia; species Wollemia nobilis. The sequence continues at coordinate 5,885,624 of JAQPPZ010016983.1, read as the reverse complement.
ACATGTCAGAGTTTCGCAACCTAAAGCAACCAAAGTGGATGTATAGGAAAAGTGTCACGATTTTGTGACAAAAAATAAGAAGATGGCGCAGAGTGAAAATAGTGTCACGATTTTGCGACATGTCACATTTTCACTGTTAAGTGCTGCAAGATAGCCCGAAAGAGAAAAAAACGTCACGATTTCATGACAAGTTGCATCTGCGCGGCCCGAAACAGGAAAATGTCACGATATCGTGACATGTCTCATTTTTGCGAAGCTTCAAGACGAGCAAAGCTGCGGGTATAAAAACATCGTGATATCGTGACGTGTCTTGTTTTCGCAATACAGGTGGAAGAACAAAGCTGCAGATAGAAAATGTCATGATATCACGACATGCTTTTTTTGGTCACGATTCATAGCAGACCATTACCAAACATGCAGGGAAGCACTGAGCACATGGCACAAAGGCATAAGGGTTATGATAACACTTCAGATCAACAGTTACAATTAGCAAAGAAGACCAAATGTTTTAGGCTCGAGCAAAATGCCAAAACACCAAAGAAGTAGGAAAATGAAGCGAAGCGATCTGGAAGTTGAAACGAAGCGATCTAGGAAATGAAATGAAACATCACAGAGCGAAACAGAGAACTGCAACAGAAAGTTTAAAAGCAGAAGTGAAGACAGATACAAGGGCTAGAAATTGTAACAAGAAAATCATTATTTTCTTAGAATAAAAGGAGTTTATTTGGCAAGAGTAACTTTTGTGTGTGAAATCAAAAGGATATTGAAAGCTAAGACTACTATTATCTCTGTAGATCTTTCCTTTGCATTATTTTTTCTTGTATCTATTTGTTTACACCATAATGTGGGTTACGATAGGTGAATTATAGAATGATGCAATTATTTATTTCCTTAGAGTCTTGCATCTGATCTGATTCGACTGTGCTTTATTGCAGGTCTGTTATGTCAGGTTGTTTTATAATTTCATCTCATAACTTGGGGTTTTACAGGGAGGAGATTGCTAACCAAATTAACGTCATGTTTTAGTTGTTCCATCTGATTCTCATAAAGAATGTTTCTGTTTTAGTTTCTGATGTTATATTTTTAATCTTACTTGAAAATCTGTGTTTCAGATTCTGGTACATTCTAGAATACTTTGCTAATTTTGCTAACACCAAAAGCTAATATAGAAATAGCAGAACAGTGTTAAATAAAAATATAAAATGAACCCGTTAACTATAAAATGAACCTCATGTTAAAGGCACGAAGCTTAAAATGAAGTGACTTATACCATGCATTTTCTCATTTGAAATCCTTTTAAGCCGAAAGATAAAAGAGGTCACTAACTTATTTTCAGGTAGACTTCATTATTCTCAAGAGCATTAAGATTACATAATTGGTTAATTTAATAGATTACGGTTACAAAGTTTTCTTTGAATCATTAAAGGCCCCTTGTTAACAATTACTTGCAGGGTTTAAGTTATTCTAGTATACATTCATTTATTTTCTTTAAGTCTTAATTGGTTATACGCATATGAATGTTTGTTCACAAGAACCTTGGAGAAATTAAAAAAAATAACAAATTTCTTTGCAAGAAAGAGTTTCCTGTCTGAGACTCTAGTTGCATGATCATTTTGTTATAGGGAAAAATATCAACTCAACATTTTGGCACTAGAAGGAGGGCCTTCTTTATTGCTTTGTGATTATGATCTGTTCTAACGATTAACGTGGGTAGTTATGTTTCCACCTATTGTGCTTGCAAGTATAACATTTAGATATTTTATGTTGCAAGTAAGTTGAGAGAAGTCTTTTAGATTTCTAGAGTTTTCAAGCTGGCCCGACCTGAGTACATAGCTACTAGGTCCAAGACCAAAGGGGAAACTATTTTCCAAAGCCTTTCTCCCACTGCTAGGAAGCCAAAAAACAAAACATTAGAGATCAAAATACCACCCAGTATACTTGAGTTAGAGATTTCTTTAGACTCAAGTATGTCTAGCAGGCCTGAGCCCTCAGTTTCAAGTGCGACAAAAACACCAGGTGTATTTTTCCCCATCGTTCCAAGCATTTCCATTGTTCCCACAGGATTAACACCTTTGAATAACATGGCCCAACAACAACAACAACAACAGCCACCTGCCCTCTGGTATGGTGCGCAAAGTTCCCCCTTGGATATTCTTGGGGCAGTCCATGACTTGCCTAGAAACATTGTGTTGTGGCTGATCCACAACACACCCCAAAATTGGGGACCCACCTTTTTTGCATGCTTTCAAAGAAGACCACAGTGGCCCAGATGCTAAAAAAATCAAAGGAAGAGCAAAATATAGCAAGAAAAAGAAAGTGTCGCGATATCGCGACATGTTGCTCCGTCGCGACCAGAAATGAAAAGTTGTCGCGATATCGCGACATGTTGCTCCATCGCGACCAAAAATGAAAAGTTGTCACGATATCGCGACATGTTGCTCCGTCACGACTAGAAATGAAAAGTTGTTGCGATTTCATGACATGTTGCTCTGTTGCTGCTAAAAAAAATAAAGTTGTCGCGATATCACGACATGTTGCTCTGTCGCTGCTAAAAAAAATAAAGTTGTCGTGATATCATGACATGTTGCTCCGTTGCGGCCAGAAATGAAAAATTGTCACGATATCGCGACATGTCAAGCTTTCGCGGCCCAAGCAAGCAGGAAGAGGTGTTGATAAAAAATTGTCACGATTTCGCGACGTGTTGTGAAATCGCAGTCCATAGAGGAGAGAGAAAGACAGAATGGAAAATTGTCACGAAATCACGACATGTCACAAAATCATGGTCAAACCAGTCAAACAGGGCAAGGCACTAAAGTTGTCATGATATCGCGACATGTCATGTTTTCATGACCTAAAGCAGCAAGACATGCCAAAGATGAAAAGCATCGTGATTTTGTGACAGGAAGCATCAAAGGGGTACGAAGCAGAAAAATGTCACGATTTCATGACAGGTTGCATTTTTGTGGCTCCAAGCAGTGAGATGGTACGGACTGGAAAAGTGTCACGATTTCGTGACAAAAAATAGTGAAATAGCCCAAAAGATAAAAATGTCACGATTTCACGATAGAAAGCCGGAAGACAACTCCAAATGAAAAGCGTCGCGATTTCACGATAGAAAGCAACCAAGTAGTACGGAATGAAAAATTGTCATGATTTCACGATAGAAAGCAGAGGATGGTGCAAAAGAGAAAAGTGTCACGATTTCGTGACATGTCGCATTTTCATGACTAAGTGCAACAAAACCCAGCGATAGAGAAAAATGTCACGATTTCGCGATAGGTTGCATCCACACGGCCCGATAGCATAAAAATGTCACGATTTCGTGACATGTCTTATTTTCGCTATGCATGAAGGCAGGAAAGGTTGCGGGCATAAAATTGTCATGATTTCGTGACATGTCTCATTTTTGCGTAGAAGGACAAGGCTGTTGGCAGGAAAATGTCGCGATATCGCGACATGTCGCGTTTTCACGATGAAAGTAAAGGAGCAAAGCTGCATGCATAAAAACGTCGCGATATCGCGACATGCTATTTTTTTGTCGCGATTTACACGGGGCCATTACAGAACATGCAAAAAAGTGCGGAACACGTGGCGTACATGTGTAAGGGCTGCAGAGGCGTTACAGTTCACAGAGAAGATCAAGCGTCTCAATGTCGAGCATAAAGTCAAAAGCAATGGAAAGGCGGGGAAGGTGAAACGAAGCAATCTGGAAGACGAAACGAACCGTCGTGGAAGGAGAAGCAATTTACCAGAACTTTAAAAGCGGAAGCACAGATTGGTACGAGGGTCGGAAAACCGCTACGAGCAGAGTTGCAGTGCCAAAGGCGAGAAGCCATTCTGGGCCTGCTTAGGAGTGTTTTTCTTCCCCTTTTTCTGGTTTTGAGAAAACTAGAGATTTTGTTATTGTAAAATGACCAATTTTTAATACAAAAAATTCAGAGAGTTGCACCTCATTGGCAAGAAAGAAGGAGTTGTTTTCTGCATGCAGGATTAAATGTTTATCTTTCCCCTTTTCATATTTCTAGGCTTATAGGTGAAGTTTAATGCAAGTTCTCTTGGTTGCTTCATGCGAATGTCTAAATCTGAAAATCACAGTGAAAACCCCAGAAACCAGCACTTAACTTATCTCGGATTGTGCGTGTTTTGCGGGTTCAATAAGTTAGGTTGCATGCATGGAAACCTCATTAGCTTCGGTTTTGTCAGAATAGGATTGCATCACCCTGAATGCATTTCATTTTACTTTTGCATTTTATTTTCATTTTTTTTCTGCACTTTATTTTATTTACAGGCATTAAAATAAAATAAAAAAATAAAAAACTAAAAAATCTCAAAGTCAGAAAATAGAAAATTTCCATTTCTAGGCCAGAATTTCATTTTACAGTTTTGTTTTTCATTCATGAGCAGATGATGATATTCCCTTCATAAAATTCCAATTTCATTGAAGGGGTTATGTTTCAAGGCATTTCATCAGTTTCCATTTTGAAATTACAACTTGGTCATATAGAGATCAAATCATATTTGCTTTATTAGGGTTCAAAGAACAATCATTAAAGTTTCACGATAAAATAAACCAGCATTGCCCCTTGTTTTCAGTTACTTGCAACCACTAAGGTGTTCCAAGCATTTTAATTGAATATCTTCATTTGAGATCATTAATACACAGATGCAAAATGCTAACATAACAGGAACCTTGGAGAAATTACTTATTTAATTTCTTTGCAAGAGAGGATTTAGAACCCAAATCCTATCGGAGAGTGTGTTTTCACAATCGGGTGAAAATACCACTCAACAGATTGGCGCTAGAAGGATGGTCGGATGGATGAGTTTATTTTAGTGAGATTTAAAATTTTTGTATATTTCATGCCCTACTGATTGTTATCTTTAGCCTTCTAACACCACTCAACAGATTGGTGCTAGAAGGAGGGCATGAAAAGGTTTATTTTATCATGATTTTAGATGCTATAGGTTTATAATTGTTTAAGAGCTTTACATTGCTAAATATTTCAAGTCCATTTGATTAGCATCTTCGGCCTCCTCTAACACCACTCAACAGATTGGCGTTAAAAGGAGGGCTTGAACTGGTTTATTTCACGGTGATTTAAGTGCTACAGGGATTTAAATTTTGAATATTTCATGCCCTATTAATTGTTATCTTTACTCCTCTAACACTCGACAGATTGTTAAAAGGACGGCCTGAATTGGTTTACTTTATTCTATTTTAAGCAATTCAGGTATGTTGTATATTTTTCTGATTGTTCATACAGAAACAATGTGATTTGATTTAATTTTGAAAATTTTGGTTTTGACTAACAAAGTGTTGTTTTCATGCAATTACTTTTCATTTGATTTTAATGAATACATCTCTTAGTTGATGCTAACTTGATTTTTTTTATACATTGCAGGTTGAATATTCAACAGATTTGGTTCTAAAATTACATTTTAAGTTTCACTAATGGCAACACTTGAGGAGCAAATGGTATCCCTAAGAGCTGAAATAGCATCTCTAAGAGAAAGAATGGTATCTACAATGGAGGATCATTATAAGGGTTTGTCTATACATGTGATACCCTATCAAATTCCTAAAATGTTATTGGATTTTTTACGGTGTTTTAATCAAGAGGTGCCACTAGAATACTTGCAAAGACTGCATGTCTACAAGAATACATTGTGTCAATTCCAGATTTTCTATGAGGAGGTGGCTTGTAAGTTATTTGCATACATTTTGGATGATAAGCCATTCTTTTGGTATAGCCAACTACCCATGGAGGTTAGGACTTCTTGGATACAACTAGAAGCAGCCTATCTTTATCATTTTGGTAATCAGGTTGACTTAGAAATCTTGAAAAATCAGTTTACCTCCATATGTAAAGAGCCTAATGAATCCTTGAGTCAATTCAATGGAAGATTTCATGAGTTGCACTCCCAAATGTGGGAAAATTTTAACACATTAGAAGAGGAAGCCATGGAAGTATACCTAGGAGCCATACACCCCACACTTGCTTCACACATTGAGAAAAAAATGAGTGGTTTGTCTCTAGAGAAAATCCATGAGATCTTGGAAGAGATAGAACGACAAGGTCTTGAAGAAGAAAAGGCACAACATGTTCATATGAGAGATTGTTCTTTTGATGCCAACCTACACCAACCATCAAATATAGCACCCTCCACTCCAATGATATCTAAGGTAAATGATCAAGGGGATGAATTTGAATATCCAAATTTTACAACCACCTTAGATGTAGTCCACGAGGAGGTGCAAATTGCTAAGCCAACATCCGCTAGTGAGGATTATGCAGAAATGATCTCATTCATAGAGATACACGATTATCCGGATGAAGGGGTTCTAAATTCAACAATGTTTGATATATGTGATAGGATGGAACCCACCATAGAATTGAATGAAGTGGTTGAAAGTGAAATGGAAAGAAAATCAATAAATAAATTTGAAGATATGATAGAATTTCACCACTTGTTCTTGGAAGATACTATTGATGAGATGTGTAAAATTAACGATCAAGAAATTCTTCACCCTCCAAATTATGATAAAATTGAATCATGGGTTACTAATTTGGACGATGATAGCCTTACAAATTTGAATTCAAGAAATGACCCACTTTTGGAAATAATTGAATCATCTAAGGAAGGTGAAGATGAATTTGATGAGAAACACATTGATGAAATGGAAGATGTTGAAGAAGTAGTTGAACGTCACCACTTGATTTTGAAAGAGGATTATTATGATGCTTGGAAGAAGTGGGAAGACTACACTCAATCCAAAACTACTAATGAAACTTGTGTGCCAATTGATATACAGGACAACATAATCGCCTACTCGAAGGAAGATATTACAACTCCTATACAATTTGAGGATGTTTTGGAAGAGGGTTTCAAATCTCATCAAATTTTGGAAGATTATAATGATTCTATTACCAAGGACAAAGAAGAAAATGAATTGATGAATGAATCAAAAGATCATGTCACAAATATCATGGAATTTCATGCCATGGATTTGGATGACGATTTTCACAATGGTTGGGGGAGATATGATAATGCATTCTTTTCTCACATCCCTATAGATGAAACTCATATTTCACTTGATATGCAGGATGTTGAACCTTCTACATCATACGAAGATCTCATATTCACAAGATTTGAAAAGGTGACAAAATTCGATCATGTTGAATATAAATTCATTGAAGGTGCGGATGCAAGTTTGCATGATGATTTGGAGGATTCAAATGAAGAGATACCATGGATAGTGAACAAAGAATTGGAACCAAATGACAAAGAGATTGATCAATTGGAAGCAACTCAAATGAAGGATCATCAAGATGAGTCATGGGACATACACTTTGACCAAGAATGTTTGAGGATTGAAAAGGATGACCATATTTTGAATTTAAATAATGTTTATGGTGAAATGTCATTAAAGGTAAATGAAAAACAAGGTATAATTTTTAATCACACCTTTAATAACATTGTTTTAATGAATGGAAAAGAAGTTGATGCACTTGAATTGTTAAATCAAATTCATCAACAATTGCTAATCGAATCTAGGGTAAAAACTGTTAATGATCCTAATTTAGTAAATATCCTAGATGCTTGCAAACTGTTACACAAATTTGATTGGCCTACAAATTTGGAAAATAATTTGGCTTTAAAATTTGTAGAAATAGGCTCCTACTTACAAAATTGCATATTGGAAGAAGATAGCCTAATTCTAAATCAAAGATTGAGTTTTGAAATGGAAGTTTTAGAGAATAGACAAGATAAAATTGAATATCAATCATTGTCTAATCAATTTGAAAATTTGAAGCTCACCTATGGGAATACTAATGGAACTAAATTTAATTGGTGGGGTGAGAGAGGAAAGTTGAAGTGGGTTGCATTGTTTGGTCTTGTCTTGTTTTTGTTGGATTCCCACAACATTTGGCATGCATATCATGTTATATTTTTGTTAAAATGTTCTAATCATGTTTGGGATCCAGGAAAGTGATAGTCCAAGCTTTGCATCATCTTGTATTATAGTGTACATTTGTATATAGATTTTGGTTTTTGGTTTTGGGTTTGTGTTTTCAAGTTTCATTTTGGGATTGCTATTTGGATTTGGATTTAAGTTGTGTGTTGGTCCTTTGGACATTTTTGGTTTGTTTATGAAAAAAAAAAATAAAAAAATTGGTTTTGAGATGTCAACTTATGCCTAAAATCAGGAGAATATGAAACATTGGAATTGTGTTGTAGAAAGCTCCACAAGTAACACAAACATTTAAATGATATCGTTTGAATCTTGTGATGCATGAAGTTGTCAGTTTTGCACATTATGGTAAAGTAGATGATATATTCCAAAAGAAGCGAGTGCATTCACATCTCATGTCACATTCCACATGGCATATATACATGTCATCTCAAGTTACATTTTCATTTCATGTGCAATCATTGAGAAGGTGTCGAATCCTCTTAGGGTTATTCTATAACATAAAACATAAAAAAATCCTAAGGTTGGGAACCGATGTCCGAACTATCTTGAACCAAGCACATTCCATGCACATTAAAAGAATCTTGAGCAAAATGGTCAAAACCATACTTGGATGAAAAGGTGAGGTGAAAAGAATATTTCATGTTTGTCCTATCATGCAACATAATCCTTGAAAAAGTGGTTTTTACCACTCCCATAAAAGCTTAAAGCCTAAAACCAGAGTAGTAAGGATAGGGTTAAATCCTCATCGAACTTAGGTTGAGGATCCAACTCCCCAAAGCTCTGATTTGACCTACATGGAGTAGTAAGGATAGGACATAATTCTCATCTCGCTTAGGTTGAGAATCCGATTCCCCAAAGCTTCCATTTTTCCCACTTCATCATAAAGCTTGGATTGGAAGGATAGTACTACATGTCCTCTGCAAAGGATGGGTAGTCATCCCAAAGGTCCAAGTAATAAAATTAACTAATATTTCCCATTTTGTCTTAATATTGGATTGGAAGGATCGTACTACATGTCCCTAGCAAGGATGGGTAGTCATCCCCAAGGTCCAAGAAGTAAAAAATTAATATTTCCCATTTCATCTCAATATTGGATTGGAAGGATCGTACTACATGTCCCTAGCAAGGATGGGTAGTCATCCCAAAGGTCCAAGAAATAAAAGAAAAAGAATGAATGAAGCCAAGCCAGGGATTATGGGGTTAAGTATGCTCATGCGTGGCAACATGTCTTGTCTAAAAGCAAGACCACTGATTGCTCATATGGATAGACTAGCCTGACCATTTCATCCATAACAGGTTAAATCATTTTGTTCAAGATGAGGTAATGAACTCCAAATCAGAATAGTAAGGATAGGGTTAAATTCCCATCTCGCTTAGGTTGGGAATCCTATTCCCCAAAGTTCTGATTTCACTTACACTTGCACATGGGTTCAAGATGGTAGTGACACATAACCAACTTTGGGATCTAATAAATTAATTTAGTAGACATATATTTGGTCCTAAGAGGGTTTGACAACTTTAATATGTTTGTTCATGATATTAGAAGGGTTGAGCCTTTGCAATGCAGGTTGTTATATCTTTAGCATCTTCATCATGCATTAAATCCTGCACAAATTATTCATAGCCTTGCATACAAATCATAAGTGAAACTGACAATGGAATGTTGATCAAGTTCAAGCGATAGGGAATGAAAACACATTGCACACACCGAGCTGATACTTAATGATTCTGATGTTTCATGTATTTCTGATCTATCGGTATTAGTTTATCCTTTATGTGCTGACGCTTGTATCTAAGCTTCTATATTTCAGGTTGGGTTCTCACCAAAATGCTCAGGAGCATTTGACAACAGAGTCGCCATTTGTTGTGGCTGATCCACAACACACCCCAAAATTGGGGACCCACCTTTTTTGCATGCTTTCAAAGAAGACCACAGTGGCCCAGATGCTAAAAAATCAAAGGAAGAGCAAAATATAGCAAGAAAAAGAAAGTGTCACGATATCGCGACATGTTGCTCCGTCGCGACCAGAAATGAAAAGTTGTCGCGATATCACGACATGTTGCTCCATCGCGACCAAAAATGAAAAGTTGTCACGATATCGCGACATGTTGCTCCGTCGCTGTTAAGAAAAATGAAAAGTTGTCGCGATATCGCGACATGTTGCTCCGTCGCGGCGAAAATGAAAAATTATCGCGATATCGCGACATGTCAAGCTTTCGTGGCAGGAAGAGAGGAAGAGGTGTATGATGAAGAAATTTTCATGATTTCATGACGTGTTGTGAAATCGCGGGTCATAGAAGAGAGAGAAAGATAGAATGGAAAATTGTCACGAAATCGTGACATGTCACAAAATCGCGGTCAAACCAGTCAAACAGGGCAAGGCACTAAAGTTGTCGTGATATCGCGACATGTCGTTTGTGACCTAAAGCAGCAAGACATGCCAAATGAAAAGATGTACGATTTCATGATAAGAAGCGACAAAGTGGTATGAAAAAAAAATGTCACGATTTCGTGATGGGGGCAAGTGGTATGGAGGAAAAGGTGTCACGATTTCATGACAGAAAATAGTGAAATAGCCTAAAATAGAAAAGTGTCACGATTTCATGACAGAAAGTTGCAAGACAGCTCCGAATGAAAAGGCGTCACGATTTCATGACAGAAAGCAACCAAGGTGTATGAAATAGAAAAGTGTCACGATTTCGTTACAGAAAGCAACCAAGTAGTATGAAACAAAAAATTGTCGCGATTTCGCTACAGAAAGCAACCAAGTAGTACGAAATGAAAAGGTGTCACGATTTCGTGATAGAAAGCAGAGGATGGTGCAAAAGAGAAAAGTGTCACGATTTCGTGACATGTCACGTTTTCATGGCTAAGTGCAACAAAACACAACGATAGAGAAAAACGTCATGATTTCACGATAGGTTGCATCCTCACGGCTCGAAAGAGAAAAATGTCACGATTTCGTGACATGTCTTATTTTCGCTATGCATGAAGGCAGGAAAGGTTGTGGGCATAAAATTGTCATGATTTCATGACATGTCTCATTTTTGCGGTGCATGAAGGCGGACAAGGTTGTTGGCAAGAAAATGTCACGATATCGCGACATGTCGCGTTTTCATGATGAAAGTAAAGGAGCAAAGTTGCATGCATAAAAACGTCGCGATATCGCGACATGCTATTTTTTGTCACGATTTACACGGGGCCATTACAGAACATGCAAAAAGGGTGGAACACGTGGCGTACATGTGTAAGGGCTGCAGAGGCGTTACAGTTCACAGAGAAGATCAAGCGTCTCAATGTCGAGCATAAAGTCAAAAGCAATGGAAAGGCGGGGAAGGTGAAACGAAGCAATCTGGAAGACGAAACGAACCGTCATGGAAGGAGAAGCAATTTACCAGAACTTTAAAAGCGGAAGCACAGATTGGTACGAGGGTCGAAAAACCGCTGCGAGCGAGTTGCGGTGCCGAAGGCGAGAAGCCATTCCGGGCCTGCTTAGGAGTGTTTTTCTTCCCCTTTTTCTGGTTTTGAGAAAACTAGAGATTCTGTTATTGTAAAATGACCAATTTTTAATACAAAAAATTTAGAGAGTTGCACCTCATTGGCAAGAAAGAAGGAGTTGTTTTCTGCATGCAAGATTAAATGTTTATCTTTCCCCTTTTCAGATTTCTAGGCTTATAGGTGAAGTTTAATGCAAGTTCTCTTGGTTGCTTCATGCGAATGTCTAAATCTGAAAATCACAGTTAAAACCCCAGAGACCAGCACTTAACTTATCTGGATTGTGCGTGTTTTGCAGGTTCAATAAGTTAGGTTGCATGCATGGAAACCTCATTAGCTTCGGTTTTGTCAGAATAGGATTGCATCACCCTGAATGCATTTCATTTTACTTTTGCATTTTATTTTCATTTTTTTCTGCACTTTATTTTATTTACAGGCATTAAAATAAAATAAAAAAATAAAAAACTAAAAAATCTCAAAGTCGAAAAATAGAAAATTTCCATTTCTAGGCCAGAATTTCATTTTACAGTTTTGTTTTTCATTCATGAGCAGATGATGATATTCCCTTCATAAAATTCCAATTTCATTGAAGGGGTTATGTTTCAAGGCATTTCATCGGTTTCCATTTTGAAATTACAACTTGGTCATATAGAGATCAAATCATATTTGCTTTATTAGGGTTCAAAGAACAATCATTAAAGTTTCACAGTAAAATAAACCAACATTGCCCCTTGTTTTCGATTACTTGCAACCACTAAGGTGTTCCAAGCATTTTAATCGAATATCTTCATTTGAGATCATTAATACACGGATGTAAAATGCTAACATAGCGGAACCTTGGAGAAATTGTTTATTAAATTTCTTTGCAAGAGAGGATTTAGAACCCAAATCCTATCGGAGAGTGTGTTTTCACAATCGGGTGAAAATACCACTCAACAGATTGGCGCTAGAAGGCGGCAAGGCTGTTGGCAGTAAAATGTCACGATATCGTGACTTGTCATGTTTTCACGATGAAAGTAAAGGAGCAAAGTTGCATGCATAAAAACGTCATGATATCGCGACATGCTATTTTTTTTGTTGTGATTTACACGGGGTCGTTATAGAACATGCAGAAAAGGGCAGAACACGTGGCGTACATGTGTAAGGGCTGTAGAGGCATTACAGTTCATAGAGAAGATTAAGCATCTCAATATCGAGCATAAAGTCAAAAGTAATGGAAAGGTGGGGAAGGTGAAACGAAGCAATCTAGAAGATGAAATGAACCATCATGGAAGGAGAAGCAATTTACCAGAACTTTAAAAGTGGAAACACAGATTGGTATGAGGGTCAAAAAACTACTGTGAGCAGAGTTGCAGTGTCGAAGGCGAGAAGCCATTCTATGCCTGCTTAGGAGTGTTTTTCTTCCCCTTTTTCTGGTTTTCAGAAAACTAGAGATTCTGTTATTGTAAAATGACAATTTTTTAATACAGAAAATTCAGAGAGTTGCACCTCATTGGCAAGAAATAAGGAGTTGTTTTCTGCATGCAGGATTGAATGTTTATCTTTCCCCTTTTCAGATTTCTAGGCTTATAGGTGAAGTTTAATGCAAGTTATCTTGGTTGCTTCATGAAAATGTCTAAATCTAAAAAATCACAGTAAAACCCCAGAGACCAGCACTAAACTTATCTGGATTGTGCGTGTTTTGCAGGTTCAATAAGTTAGGTTGCATGCATGGAAACCTCATTAGCTTTGGTTTTGTCAGAATAGGATTGCATCACTCTGAATGCGTTTCATTTTTATTTTGCATTTTATTTTCATTTTTTTTCTGCATTTTATTTTATTTACAGGCATTAAAATAAAAAACTAAAAAATCTCAAAGTCAGAAAATAGAAAATTTCCATTTCTTGGCCAGAATTTCATTTTATAGTTTTGTTTTTCATTCATGAGCGAGATGATGATATTCCCTTCATAAAATTCCAATTTCATTGAAGGGGTTATGTTTCAAGGCATTTCATCAGTTTCCATTTTGAAATTACAACTTGGTCATATAGAGATCAAATCATATTTGCTTTATTAGGGTTCAAAGAACAATCATTAAAGTTTCACAGTAAAATAAACCAGCATTGCCCCTTGTTTTCAGTTACTTGCAACCACTAAGGTGTTCCAAGCATTTTAATCGAATATCTTCATTTGAGATCATTAATACACAGATGCAAAATGCTAACATAATAGGAACCTTGGAGAAGTTATTTGTTTAATTTCTTTGCAAGCAGAGGATTTAGAACCCAAATCCTATCGAAGAGTGTGTTTTCACAACTGGGTGAAAATATCACTCAACACATTGAAAGGGGATTGCCAAAATTCATGCACGATGGTCCCACAACAGCCGAAGAACATGTCCAAATTTACAAGGATTACATGTTTAGACAAGGGGTTATTCACGAAGATAGTGCTTGGTGAGTTTTCCCTGCTAGTTTAGACAACACGACCAATGAGTGGTACAAGAATCTTTCGACAAGGTCCATCACTTCATGGGCCCAATTAGAAACTGCCTTCATTAGCCAATTTAGAATGTTATTGGATCCCTCCATAATTTATAATTTGTTCGTATCATGCAAAATATTACCCAATGAGCCCATACAAACATTCAATTAGAGGTTCCAAAAACTATACACGAATTTGACTCTTCACTTTGCGGTAGATCCTGCGGTCGCCCTACAATTATATTTCGAAGCTTTAGATCCTTTAACATATTTATTGACTAGAAGGAATCCTCAGGTTACGATGCTTCCTTTAGCCTATGCAGAGACAATGACTCTCAAACAACAAATGAACTTACTAGGAGCAGGATTGTCTCAATTGACTGGGATGGGACAATACGGTCCATACAGTCAATTCACCATGATGAACCAGTTAATGGCACCACAGGTTCCTACGATGAACAATTTCCAACCACCCGCTCAAGTGGCGTCATTTCCAACTTATCCTAATGCCTCTGTTCAAACACAGGGATTAATTCAAAATAGCCCAATGGGTTTGCCTGGGTTCGACATGGGCAATAATTTATTGACCATACCGGGGTTTGCTTCGATTAGCACGCCAAGCCCAACGACTTATCCAAAAATCACTTCGATTCAAAGTGTGAATCCAAGATGGAATCCAACTGCCCAGACCCAAGCCATTGTACCTATTCCAGAGGTGGCTAATGTAGCAAACACAACTGGACCTGAGATTACCGCGCCCCAACCACAAGGGCCCGAATCCACGATAGAAAAAATGAAGGAGACTTTGGCCAAAGTTTTTGTTACTGTGGGAAATGTCAATAAAAATGTTGACCAAGCCATGGGTCATAACCAACTTCACAACCATAGAGAAAAAGGAACATACAACACGTAGCCTAATAATGGGCGAGTACCCAATCCTGTAGCCAATCAGGTAGATGTCTTGGAAGATTTTGGAGAATTAGGACCTTGTGATAACGATTGCCTACACTGTGGCCATTGGAAGCAGGAGTTTATACTGACTGAGGTTATACATTCCCAAGAAAGTGAAGAAGAGGAGGATGTGGAACTTTTTGGAAACAAAGACGAAGAAATGTCGGAAGTTCATGCCAACAAACATTTTGGGAAAGGAAATCACAAATATCACACTAGGAGTTCTAAGGAGCCCAAAACTTCTTCTACTCCTCCAAACAACCAATTAATCCCTCCTAATTTCAAAGGAGATGTCAATCCCTCTCCTCCATCCATGGTGTAAAAGTCTAATATGGTGCAAAACATGTCAAATTCAGAAAAACCCACTTACGACTTGGTAGAAGACATGAAGAAAACTAAGGCCAATGTCTCAATGTATGATATGTCCCGACTATTAGGCCAAGAAGTAAGTCCACCAAAAAGTTTGGATCCATCTACCCAAGTTCATGAAGATAAAAGTGTTGAGTCCCGATTGGTTTTGAAAAGGGAAAAGCGAGATATACCCCCTTTTCTGATAACCATTAGAATTGTGGGTAAGAATCTACACAATTGCCTAATAGATTCAGGGGCCTCGGCTACCATTATGCCCTTAGAAATATTTCAAAAATTGGGACTTACACCAAAACCTTCTAGAAGTAGGGTGGTGCAACTGGATAGATCGACCATGGAAGCAGTGGGAGAGTTGGGTGATGTTCTTATTCAAGTCAAATCAGAACCTAGGGTTCAACATCACATAGATATATTGGTGCTCGACATTCCTATCAAATATGGCATGGTGTTGGGAAGATATTAGATTAAAAACTTAAACGGTTACATTGTGACAGACTCTTCACATATGTGGTTTCCTTGGAGGGGAGTGGCCAACCAAATTCAGATTGATAGTGAACCTAGGCTCAAGGAAATGATCACAAAATACAACAAACCTAATGATATCCAATACATTGAAGCTGAATTAGGAGCATATTGTTTGGACGTAGAAACACTTGAAAATTCCCAAAATTAAAGGATTGGATGCAATGTTTCTTAAGGACACCAGGACATTTGGACTTTAAGATTTGATGGATCCAATTCCAGACAAGGGGCAGGAGCTGGTATTGAACTGTCATGTTCAGACAGAGAGCCTATGTTCACTTGCATATAGACTACAGTTCCCTGCCACCAACAATGTGGCAGAATATGAGGCCTTGATTCTCAGACTTCAATTGGCCCTTCGAAAGAAATTTAAATGTATCAAGGTCTTAGGTGATTTAGAATTAGTGGTAAAACAAGTGAAGGGACAATATGTATGTAAGAACAAGCGACTAAGCCTTTACTGAACCAGGGTTAGAGATTTAATAGATGATTTTGATGCTTTTAACATATCTTTGATCTCTAGAAAGGGCAATCATTTGGCAGACTCTTTAGTCGTAGCTGTAAGTATGTTGAAACCAACGGATCACAAGAAATGCAAGAAATTTTCCATAGAATTGGTCCCTTGCCCCTCGATGCCGGATAATGTCATGAATTTCCAAGTGTTTGATAGTGACAGACACATATTCCATTTTGTCACTAATTCTGGTATCTTTGAAAAGCAGGTTATAGATGAAGATGAGAGGGACCTAGAAGAGGTAGATTTGGAAGAAAAGGTTACTGGAAAATGTAATAAGATTCCAAATGATATGGCTTCATTAGAAAAAATGTTCGATATTGGATACCAACCAAAAGGACGTAGAAAGGTTCCACCTCCCAAAGAAGCCTATGACTTAGTTAATATTGGAAGTGCAGATTACCCTTGAGAAGTATTCATAGTGAAAGCATGTACCAAACATGAGAAGTATTCCATTATCAATGCATTAAAAGAATACATAGATTGCATAGCTTGGAGCTATAAGGAACTGAAAACTTATGATCAGAATGTTATAACACATACGATTCCTTTGAATCCAAACTCCAAACCCTTTAGGCAAAGACAGAGGCCAGTCAATCCATTATTGGAACCCTTGATAGAGAAAGAGGTAAAGCGACTGTTAGAAGCTAAAATCATCTTTCCTGTTAGGCATTCCACATGGGTTGCTAATTTTGTCCCCGTGAGGAAAAGAGTGGAGAAATAAGGCTATGTATTGATTTTAGAAATCTTAATAAAGCCTCACAAAAGGACAATTACCCTTTACCCACAATTGATGAAATACTTTAAAAGGTAAATGGGTCAAAAATGATGTCATTCCTAGATAGTTATTTAGGATATAATCAGGTCCTTATCCATCCTAATGATAGGATGAAAACCACCTTCACCACAAAATGGAGCACCTTTACATACAGGAGAATGCCTTTCGGACTATTAAATGCAGGTGCCACATTCCAACGAGCTATGGACTTTTCTTTTAAGGGGCTCATAGGTAAGTGCATTATTGTCTATGTAGACGATATTCCTGTCTTTTCTAAGAGTAGGGAAAACCATGTCAAGGATCTAAAGAAAGTCCTTCAAAGATGTAGGGAACATGACATTTCACTCAACCTAAGGAAGTGCATTTTTGGGGTAACAGAAGGAAAATTATTGGGACATGTAATATCCAAAGATGGAATTTCCATTGATCCTGAAAGAATAGAGACCATACAATAGATTCCTTGTCCCAACAACAAAAAATATTTGAGATCATTCTTTGGGAAGATTAATTTTGTTAGAAAATTTATTGCAGATTTTGCAGAAATAGCAAAACCTTTGAACGACATGTTAAAGAAAGAGGTCCAAATCAAATGGACAAATGAAAATAGAGATGCTTTCAAAAATATCAAGGATGTGATTTCTAAAGCCCCAGTTTTAGTGAGTCCTGATTATACGAAACCTTTCTATATTTACACATTTGCTTCAGACCATTCCTTTGCGAGTGTTTTAACTCAGAAGAGTGAAGGCAACATTGAAAATACTATTGCCTTCCTAAGTTGTCCTCTCAAAGATGCGAAATTGAGATATTCCATATTGGACAAGCAAATATATGCTCTATTTAAGACAGTTAAAAAATTCAGGCATTATATAGTCCACAGTAGGATGTTTGCTATAGTCAAGGATCCTGCAGTCAAAGCCATGTTTATAAAGAATGAATTAGGTGAAAGACGAGGTAACTGGATTTCAACTCTGCAAGAATTTGATCTTGAGATTCAATCCATGAAGATAGTGCGGGGACAAGGGTTGGTTAAGGCTATAGCAGAAAAGGATCCCTTAATTTCATGTCAACATTATGAAATTGCAGATATAACCAAAGATGAGTGGTACGCAGATGTTGTGTATTTTTTACTAAATGGTAAATGTCCACCACATTTGAATTCTACTCAACGAAGAGCCTTGCGCTTGAAATTTGCTAACTTTCTAATTAGATCTAACACGTTATACAAGAAAAACCATGAAGGAATTTACCTTCGTTGCATTGATCGAAGAGAGGCAGTGCAAGTACTCGAGGAATTTCATGGTAAATATGGGACAATACATGGGTCTGCTAATGCCACAGCCCATCAAATCCTTAGAGCCAGTTATTATTGGCCTCGATTGTTCAAATATGCCCATACTCATGTGAGGTCATGGCATACATGTCAAACTGCAACCAATAGAGAAAGGGGTGCTTCCATGCCATTACAATCTATAATTGAGTCTAGACCTTTTGCACAATGGGGCTTGGATTTTGTTGGGATTATCAGTCCCAATTCATTTGATTCCCATAAATACATTCTAATAGCTATAGATTATTGCACAAGGTGGACAGAAGCTATCCCCATAAAGAATGCCACTTCAGAGGTTGTTATTAAATTCTTAGAGGATAATATTGTCACTCGATTTGGAATGCCTAACTCCATTGTAAGTGACAATGGTTCAAATTTCTCCTCTCTAGAATTTGCTAATTGGGAATTTGACAACAGGGTGAGTTTAAAATTCTCTTCCAATTATTATTCACAAGGTAATGGATTGGCTGAATCTTCTAACAAGAATTTGTTATGCATCATTAAAAAATTGTTGGAAAGAAATCCTAGAGATTGGCATAACAAACTTAAATTGGCTCTTTGGACTGACAGAATCAGAGTCAAAGAATCAATAGGAACATCTCCTTACCATATGGTTTATGGACAAGATTCCATTTTTCCTACAAATCTCAAGTTACAAACACTGCATTTCATGAAATATTACTTCGGAACTGATGATAAACTTGAGTCTAGAATAACACAATTAATGTATCTGGATGAAAAAAGGGATGAGGCTATGCTTCATTTCAGTAAACACCAAGATGTAATAAAAATATGGTTCGACAAAAATTCTAGAGCCAAGGCTTTTAAAATATCAGATCTAGTGTTGTTATGGGATAAAATACATGAGAAGAAAGGATATCATGATAAGTTCAACTACTTATGGTTGGGTCCTTACCAAATTTCAAAAGTCCTAGGGGAAAACAATTTTAGACTAAAAACCTTGGATGGAAAGGATTTGGCATTACCTGTCAATGGGTTGCACTTGAAACACTATTTCCAGGCTTGAAGCGGCTGGGTTTTGTATTATATGTAATTATGTCATGATTTGTTTCTTTTGTGTGTGTAGATTTGATGTTTAAGGGGTGTGTTTATTTGACATGTTTGGTTTCTCAATAAAAAATAATAATAATAATAAAATTATGAAAACGTTGTTTTTTTTTTAGATGCTAACTTATGCTTTAGATCAGGGAAATATGGAACATTGGAATTATGTTGTAAAAAGCTCCGCAAAAAAAAATAATAATAATAAAAATTTGAGATGTCAACTCATGCCTAAGATCAGGAAAATATGAAACATTGGAATTGTGTTGTAAAAGCTCTACAGGTAACACAAACAGTTAAATAATATTGTTTGAAACGTGTGATGCATGAAGTAGTCAGTTTTACAAATTATGACAATACTTTATCTACAATTCAAAGGGCAATGCATTCATATTACATCTCACTTTGCATATACATGCCATCTTGGTTGCATATGTATTTCAGATACAAATCATTAAAGTGTGTCAAATCCTCTTAGGGTTATGCTATAACATAAATAAGAAAAAATCCTAAGGTTGGGAACTGAGGCCCGAGATATCTAGAACCAAGCACATTTTATACACATTAAAAAGGATCTTTAGCAAAATGATCAAAACCTTGCTTGGAATAAAAGGTCAGGCAAAATAAGTATTTCATGTTTATCCTATTATGCAACATGATCCTTAAAACAGTGGTTTTTACCACTTCCATAAAGCTTAAAGCCTAAAATCAGAGTAGTAAGGATAGGTTTAAATCCTCATCGAACTTAGGTTGAGGATCCAACTCCCCAAAGCTCTGATTTTACCTACATGGAGTAGTAAGGATAGGGCATAATTCTCATCTCGCCTAGGTTGAGAATCTGATTCCCCAAAGCTCCTATGTCTCATTTCATCTAAATATTGGATTGGAAGGATCATACTACATGTCCTATGCAAAGGATGGGTAGTCATCCCCAAGGTCCAAGAAATAAAAACTAAATATTTCCCATTTCATATTTATATTGGATTGGAAGGTTCGTACTACATGTCCTTTGCAAAGGATGGGTAGTCATCCCCAAGGTCCAAGAAATAAAAACTAAATATTTTTCATTTCATATTAATATTGGATTGGAAGGATCATACTACATGTCCTCTGCAAAGGATGGGTAGTCATCCCCAAGGTCCAAGAAATAAATAAATGAAACTAAATCATGGATTATGGGGTTAATTATGCCCATGCGTGGCAACATGTCTTGTCTAAAAACAAGACCACTGATTGTTTAAACAGATAGACTAGCATGACCATTTCATTCATAACTGGTTAAATTATTTTTCTCAAAGTGAGGTAATGAATTCCAAATCAGAGTAGTAAGGATAGGGTTAAACTCCCATATCGATTAGGTTGGGAGTCTGATTTCCCAAAGCTCTGATTTCACTTTCACTTGCACATGGGTTCAAGATAGTAGTGACTCATAACCAACTTTGGGATCTAATAAAGCAATTCATTATACATATAGTTGATCCTAAGAGGGTTTGATAATCTTAAATATTTGTATATGATATTAGAAGGCTTAAAGCTTTTATAAAGTAGGTAGTTATATCTCTAGACCATTAATTAGGCCATGCAAATCATTCACAATCTCACATATGCATTCATGTGAAACTGACAATGGAATGTTGATCAATTTCAAACGATAGAAAATGGAGCACATTGCACACACCAAGACGATACATAATGATTCTAATGTTTCATGTATTTCTGATCTATCGACATTTTC
Organism: Wollemia nobilis; assembly: GCA_028583015.1. Taxonomy (NCBI): domain Eukaryota; kingdom Viridiplantae; phylum Streptophyta; class Pinopsida; order Araucariales; family Araucariaceae; genus Wollemia; species Wollemia nobilis. The sequence continues at coordinate 5,864,430 of JAQPPZ010016983.1, read as the reverse complement.
TTTATCTTTCATGTGTTGACGCCTGTACCTAAGCTTGTGTATTGCTAGGTTAGGTTCTCACCGAAATGCTCAGGAGCATTTCCCAGTAGAGTCACCATTTGTTGTGGCTGATCCACAACACACCCCAAAATTGGGGACCCATCTTTTTTGCATGCTTTGCAAGAAGATTGCAGTGGCCCAGATGCTAAAAAAATCAAAGGAAGATCAAAGAAAAATAGCAAAAATGAAAAGTTGTCGTGATATCGCGACATGTTGCTCTATCGCGGCCATAAATGAAAAGTTGTCGCGATATCACGACATGTTGCTTAGTCGCGGATAGAAATGAAAAGTTGTCGTGATATCGCAACATGTCGCATTTTCGCGGCTCAAAATAGCAAAGTACAGCGGAATGAAAAAGTGTCACAATTTTGCGACATGTCACGTTTTTATAGCTAAGAGCAATAGAATGCAGCATGAAGGGAAAATGTCATGATATCGCGACATGTTGCTCCGTAGTGGCCAAAAATGAAAAGTTGTCGTGATATCATGACATGTCATGTTTTTGTAGATCAAAATAGCAAAGTCCAGCGGAATGAAAAAGTGTCACGATTTTGCGACATGTCGCATTTTCGTGGTTGAGAGCAACAGAATGTAGCATGAAGGGAAAATGTCGCGATATCGCGACATGTATTTTCGCGATGCTTGATGGATAAAAGAGCCAAGTGCAGAAGTTGTCGCGATATCGTGACATGTCATAAAATTGTAGTCAAAGCAGTCAAACCGGGCAAGGTCATAGAATTGTCGTGATATCGCTACATGTCACGTTTTTGCGACCTGAAGACAGGATGAAGAGCAAACAAGAAAAATGTTGCAATATTGTGACATGTCGAAGTTTCGTGACCTGAAGCAACCAAAGTGGATGTATAGGAAAAGTGTCATGATTTTGCGACAGAAAACAAGATGGCACAGAGTGAAAACAGTGTCGTGATTTCGTGACATGTCACATTTTCACTGTTAAGTGCTACAAGATAGCTCGAAAGAGAAAAAAATGTCATGATTTCATGACAGGTTGCATCTGCACAGCCCAAAACAAAAAAATGTCGCGATATCGCGACATGTCTCATTTTCGTGATGCTTGAAGATGAGCAAAGCTGTGGGTATAAAAACATCACAATATCGCGACATGTCTTGTTTTCACGATATAGGTGGAAGAACAAAGTTATAGATAGAAAATGTTGCAATATCGCGACATGCTATTTTTGGTCGTGATTCACAGCAGACCGTTACCAAACATGCAGGGAAGCGCTGAGCACATGGCACAAAGGCATAAGGGTTATGATAACGCTTCAGATCGACAGTTATAGTTAGCAGATAAGACCAAATATTTTAGGCTTGAGCAAAAGGCCAAAACACCAAAGAAGCAAGAAAATGAAGCGAAGCGATCTGGAATATGAAACAAAGCGATCTGGGAAATGAAACGAAACGTCACAGAGTGAAACAGAGAACTGCAACAGAAAGTTTAAAAGCAGAAGTGAAGACAGATACAAGGGCTGGAAATTGTAACAAGAAAAGCATTATTTTTTTGGAATAAAAGGAGTTTATTTGGCAAGAGTAACTTTTGTGTGTGAAATCAAAAGAAGATTGAAAGCTAAGACTACTATTATCTCTATAGATCTTTCCTTTGCATTATTTTTTCTTGTATCTATTCGTTTACACCATAATGTGGGTTATGATAGGTGAATAATAAAATGATGTAATTATTTATTTCTTTAGAGTCTTGCATCTGATCTGATTCGACTGTGCTTTATTGCAGGTCTGTTAGGTCAGGTTGTTTTAGAATTTCATCTCATAACTTGGGGTTTTGCAGGAAGGAGATTGCTAACCAAATTAACATCCTATTTCAGTTGTTCCAGCTGATTCTCATAAAGAATGTTTATGTTTTAGTTTCTGATGTTATATTTTTAATCTTACTTGAAAATCTGCATTTTGGATTCTGGTACATTCCAGAATACTTTGCTAATTTTGCTAACACCAAAAGCTAATATATAAATAGCAGAATAGTGTTAAATAAAAATATAAAATGAACCCGTTAACTATAAAATGAACCTCATGTTAAAGGCACGGAGCTTAAAATGAAGTGGCTTATACCACGCATTTTATCATTTGAAATCCTTTTAAGCCGAAAGATAAAAGAGGTCACTAACTTATTTTCGGGTAGACTTCATTATTCTCAAGAGCATTAAGAAAAGATATTTACACAATTAGTTAATTTAATAGATTACGGTTACAAAGTTTTCTTTGAATCATTAAAGGCCCCTTGTTAACAGTTACTTGCAGGGTTTAAGTTATTCTAGTACACATTCATTTATTTGCTTTAAGTCTTAATTGGTTATATGCATATGAATGTTTTTTCACAAGAACCTTGGAGAAATAAAAAAAAATAACAAATTTCTTTGCAAGAAAGAGTTTCCTGTCTGAGACTCTGGTTGCGTGATCATTTTTTTATAGGGCAAAATATCAACTCAACACCACCAATTATATGCATGTTTTGCTACCAATCCCATTGGGTAATGATCCTAAATAGTCTAAAGGGTTTTTTCATAAAATTTGGTGAATAAATTCACCTGGATAGAAATGTTATGCTCAAAAGGCCCTCTTGAAGTCACCCAATAACCTCCTTCGCTAAGAGGAGATTCTGAGGATAAGAGAGCTCAATAGGTTGGGGGGAAATCTTGACAACACTCCATTGCATATCCTAGAACTCCTCTCCTTGTTTTTTTGTGGACCATGTATCCATTTTATAGCCCAAAGGGGCTCATGTGCAAAAAGGCATGCAAGGGCATGCATGGCAGGAGGTGCCATTTGTCAAAATGGAGGCATGCACTGGATGGGAAAGAGAATCTCCATTTTTGGCCTCCATTATGAGGCATGTCATAAGGATGAAGTTCCCTTTGACCCGCATGCTCCAAATGGTGTGATAAATGGTAGTTTCTGAGTGCCAAATGTCCTAGATTTGACTTTTTATGGGTCAAACCTGCTCATCGTCCCACCCTGGGATGATGGCTCACCATCATCCCAAGGTGGGATGGTGGGAATCTGCCACCATACCAGGATGGGACGGTGGTGAATTTTGGGCCAAAATTTCCTAAAATTGGGCCAAAAGCCTCCAAAAACCTTTATGGAGTGGCTAGAACCACTGTGAGCCTTCAGAGGGCTGCCCAAGGGGCCATATGATACCAATTTGATCATTGTTTATGGGTGCATAATCGAGCTGACCACATTTTAGTGTCTAAATATGCCCATTTTTTAGATGTGTTGTGTGTAGCATAGTGCTGACCAAAAATAGATGACAAGGTTACTCGATAACCTAACCAACTTTAGATGCCCCAATCATGAAAATGGCATGTGTTCTTGAGTCCTTGTTTCTGACTCATTAAATGAACATGCATATACTTGAAAATTATCTATCATTAAGGTCTAGGGTCCATGACTTCATGATGCCAGTAATATGAAGCATTATTATGTGATGTTGTGTTCTTGTTTGCTACCCTAAGCAGGAGCATGATTGTATTTATCGAAGATTCATTGAACAAACGCAATTCACATAACTGAGTGTGTGCTTGCTAATTTGAACTGAGTATGAATACCCCATCAAGTGATGAGTTGATGAGGGAATTACCAGTGAGAAAAGCAATGAGTCACTTGACCCAATTGACTTGTGTTATGCTTACCTTCAATTTTGTCCCTTGAAAAATAGGGCAATTTGAAGAGGATTTTGGTGACTTTGTTGAGTTTTCTTGGAGAAAAGGAGCTGAAATGAGTGGTATGGCTACAATGGCATTATTATAGCATTAATGAACAACTTTTCCATCCCTCCTAGGATCATCATGCTTGCATTTTGATCTATGTGAAATTTGGACCCAATTTGAGCTATTTTGGTGCAGTTTTGGACCTGTTTTGGGTCATTTTGGGTTGTTTTGGCCTATTTTTGCTACCACCATCCCAATGTGGGATTATGGAATGTTTTACCACCATACTAGGGTGGGACGGTCAGCCAAATATGTGCTCATACCACCCTAGGATGGTGGTGACCCCTGCATCTTTATATAAACCCAAAATATGAAGGTTAGACTCATTTGTGCATGCTTTCTTTGGTAGTTTGAGAGGTGAGGAGTAGGAGAGTGATTCTAAGTAGTGGAATGCTGTCAAATTCATCCCACAGTCACCATAAGTCAGTGGGAAGACTCAGCCAGTGGAGGAGCCGGTGTGAGACAGGTATGCCAAGTCTCTCTTATTGTATTTTCCTAGTAGTAGGAGTTGATTTTTTTTGCTTTTATGGTATGTTTTTGTCTTGGAAGCATATCACACTAGATTATAGGTAATTAAACATAATTTATGAGATATGTACCAATTTTTGTTTTTTATCCATGTTTTTGTGTAATTAGATTGCATTTTATAGGTCCAATTTTTCCTTGTTTTTGCTATTTTTTTGATGGCCTGAAGGCCTTTTTGAGTCTAATTTTTTTGAGTCATCCCTATATGGGATGGCTAGGGTGGGCTGATCATATGCCATCCCTTTATGGGCTGTCCATAGGGTTGGGGGCTGTTCCTAGGTTGGACGACCATAAAATGGCTTCAAATAGGGGTCGTTTTGAGTCTTTTCTTTTGAATGTTTTTGGGGTCATGCGAGGCCATTTTGAAGGTGTATTATTGAGTTGCTTATTCTTACTAGGTGGTGAGGAGTCGGTATCGAGTACCTACTCTCTTTGATTCTATGAGGGATGCCTTAGCCATAGAGTACTGGGAATGGCTAGATGCCATTAGCCTCAAGCAGGTGACCCGGTTAGAGGCTGTGATAGGAGACCATGCATATATAACTACCCTGATTGATCTGTGGGATCTACGCACCAATACCTTCCACCTACCCATGGGGGAGATGATGGTGATGCTTGAGGAAATTTATTGGATTCTTTATATTTTGATATAAGGGCAGCCAATCCACACAACACCATGAGATCAGAGACAGGCAGTGCTCGATAGGTACTTCAGTTGTGATCTAGAGATGGTAGAGTTGGACTACTTGAAGGGGGTATGCTGGTAGGATTCTGGCATGAGGTGAAGGTATTGGTGGTTAGGCATACACTACTTATGATGCTCATCTCCAATATGCTATTACCTGATTCTTTTAGAGTGAGGTTCCCATGGAACCTGGTGGAGATAGTGTTTGCACTGGTGAGGTGCATTGTGGCAGAGCCACTAGTGATGGCATGGGGTACTACACCATTGGAACAACTCTACGATGAGCTGTATGAGATCTACTACCATTAGTGGAAGGGTGTGGGGTGTAGATTTTTGCTATAATATTGAGGATATCAGCACATAGCTATGGGGCAACCACAGGGGCTACCCTGGATGACTCAAGCACAGCTAGAAGATAGGGATATAGGATATGGTATCCTATGGCAGAGGGCTTAGTAGAGGGGATAGAGTCAGTGATTCATAGGTGATGTGGCTTACTATGTAGATATTTTCTCATAACTCGAGTTTGGGTAGGTATTTTGGAGGCCATACAGAGATTACCCAAAGTGGATAGAGGCTACTGTAGAGATTCGTAGGGTGCAACGAGGCAGATGGATTATTGGATGACATGGCACATAGCAGGAGTACTTCTCATTTTATCAGGTGATGCAAAATTTTGGGCTATGCTAAGGGGTTCCTAGTGATACAGTACCTTATCAGCATCATGGGGATGAGAGGACATTGGCATGGCCGATGGTAGAGGCGGTGGCATAGGATATAGATCCTATAGTAGATATTTCAAATGTGGGCAATGCCAGGACTACAATGGAGTATGATGTTTGGTGGGTGATAGGCCAGGGGCATGGAGAGGGGCCACTAGGTATGGGTACATCTAGGGAGGCACATCAAGAGGTTTTTGGTGAGGACCAGGGTGAGGCAGGTGATGGAGCATATGGTTCTCCTGGAGTTAGGAGATAGAGGTGACTTGGGGGATGATGTTGGGGATAAGAAGGTGTAGGCACCACTGATGGCACCAGGGGACATAGAGGTAGAGCTATGATATGAGATACTCAGGGTTAGACAAGAGAGAGATCTCCTATGAACATGGTGCATGATGTACAGGTGGAGCTAGTAGCACAGCAAGTCGAGGTACATGTGGCTCAAGACGAGATAGCATCTCTTTGGGCATAGTTACAATCTCGAAGCCCTACACGAGATGACTCTAGCAATGAGGAGGTGGTTAGGCTACAATTAAAGGTGACAAAACTCCATTATGTGGTGGAGACTTACCAGGCATGATGCCAATGGTGGTAGGCCTATGCAGATGAGCTAGAGACTGAGGTACTGTGCCTTGGAGGGCATCTGCAGGATGATGTAGCTGCTAGTGGGTCATACTAGAGTTGCTATAGTAGGACAGGGTAGTCCTCCTCTAGGATGGAGGCACTAGGGTATAGGCAGAGTGCTAACAGGGTAGGTGGCAACAGGTATGGGAGTTCATAGAGGACTCCGACTACAAGTGGGAGTGTGAGTCATAGTACCGATCCTACGTGACCATGGTAGCGGCTTGCGTGACTCTTTTTGTGTTTTTATTTTGGATGCTTTAGCAGTGCAAAGTATAAGGACTTACTTTATTGTAGCCTATGGGAAACATGATGTATATTTTTGTCCCATACATATATAGATATATATATGATTTTTATGTGGTTTATCATCATGTGTTTATTGTTTTATGAAATGTATGCAAATGTATGCAATTTTGATTTATGTGATGATGATGGATTCCTATGTATGCATATGTTTGTAATGTGATTTGATTTGATCTTGAATTTTGTACATGCATGGATGTATGATGAGATGGATTACTATATGACGTGTTATGCTAGCACCATAGATGATATATAATGCATCAATTCATATGTAATGTTGTCCTGAGACTATATAATGGATTTGTGAATAATGTAATTGAACTAAATGTGGTGAAGTGATATGATGTTTATAAGATGTTCATGAGGTTTTCATGAAACTCAAACACTCTATTCAATTGATTAAAAGTTTTATACTAACCATGCAAGAATTTTTGACAAGGTATGAATATGTTAGGATGACCAAGATACTCAATATCCCTGTGTCTACAAGTGAGTTCATTCCTACAAGATGCATAAAGATACTGCCATTGACAAGTAGGCTATCCACCAAACCTATAATGAGGATCACTCTATGAATGCCACAATCCAGAGTTCTATACTTAGTTGGATTAGACCACTAGGTAGTATAGGTGACCAAAAGCTAGCTCATCCACATGCAAACATTGGTCTACACACATGCAAAGCTAATGTGGTAGACATATCATCATGCGTTTAGGATACCATCATTTCCGGATAGGCTATCCACCAAACCCATAATGAGGATCACCTAAATGGTTTTTCAAATGCTGATAATTCTAGGGATTCAAGCTCAGGCGCCTTACTTTTATTCAATTTTACAAGGATACTTGCTCATATGTAGTGATGATAATTACTGTTTATTTTGTATTTGATTTTCTTTGAGCAAGGGATTTAGGGAGTGGTAATAACCATTGTTTCTTTTTGAGAACTTTGATTTTGAATGTGGAGTTCAAACTGAACTTGTGGAATTTTTTGCTTGTGAATGGTATTGATCTTTTAGGCCTTGGATATGACTACCCATCCTTCTTAGGGATGTGTAGTATTAATCCTTACGACTTTAGGGATCAAGGGTGTTTAGTAATTTTTATGGGGAGCTTTTGGGATTTTGTTTTGGAATGGTATTGATCATTGAGGTCTTGGGGATGACTATCCATCCTTCTCAAGAATGTGTAGTACGAATCCTTATGACATTAGGGATCAAGGGTTTTTAGGATTTTTTGATAGTGGTGAAAACCACTATTTATTTTGGGGAATTAGGTAGGGAAGAGCTTGTCCTTTTGCCAATTCTCAGCATCCTTGAACCATTAATACATGGGGATGAGTAGGATAAAATTTTCACTCAAGGTACCCTAGACCACTTTTGTGGGTTTCATATTTCCTTTCATAAAACTTGGATTTATTAGTGTGAAATGTGTTGGGATTTTATGTATACGAGGCACAATCTAAGCAAGACTCTACCTCCTAAAAATCTCACTAGCCTTCTACAAAATCTGAGAAGAAACTAGATATGGCTAAGTGATCGAAAACCCTAATGACATTCTAAAACAAATTACTAAGTGAAGGAAATGGACACGACCATGGAAATGTAGGAAATGGAGATGGAAATGATAAGTAAAATATGGAATGAGGTGAATGATGACCTTGACAACATTGATTGTGAATTGTACTTAGTGTACTATTTTAATGCTAGCCATGCATGAGCAACTCTAAAATGTAAAGTGCAAATGATGATTATTTCTAAAGTAAGCGATAATGCAATGGTATGCAACTTGATTAGGATGCCATATTTTTTGAAATTTTGAAATTTTGATAATGCCCTTCTTTTTTTTTAAATGTCGATTGTTATATATGTATGAAAGTGCAATGTGATGCAATGTTTTTGTATTTTGATGATGTTTTTGAGTTTTTGATTGATATGTATATACATGTGACCAATGGGATTATTTGGGGGTCATTGGGGTGGTTGGTGGGTGACCTAGACAATCATAGATAGCCTAGGAGCATTTTTACTTGACCTAGACGATGAAAACCCGCTAGGAGCCTTTTGGGTGACCTAGACGTTCAACGACACTTAAAAGTGTCTACGAATGCCTAAGGGTATTTTGTTGTGACCAAAGGGCTTATGGATGCCTTTGGGGCTTCTAGAGTTGACCTAGATGATTGTAGATAGTCTAGGAGCATTTTTACTTGACCTAGATGGTGAAAACCTGCTAGGAGCCTTTTGGGTGACCTAGACGGTCAGCAGTACTTAGAAAGTGTCTATGACTGCCTAGGGGTTTTTGGTTGTGACCACAAGGCTTATGGATGCCTTTGGGGCTTTTAGTGTTGACCTAGATGATCATAGATAGCCTAGGAGTATTTTTATTTAACCTAGACGATGAAAACATGCTAGGGGCCTTTTGGGTGACCTAGACGATCAGCGACACTTAGAAAGTTTCTATGACTACCTAGGGGCATTTGGTTATGACCAAAGAGCTTATGGATACCTTTGGGGCTTTTAGGGTTGACCTAGATGATCATAGATAGCCTAGGAGCATTTTTACTTGACCTAGATGGTGAAACCTGCTAGGAGCCTTTTGGTGCTCTTTGAGCATGAAATGGTCGCAAGTGAAGGATGTTCAAGGGTTTAGGATCCTTGACACCTTAAAGGGAAGTTACGTGATAAGTTCCAAGCCATATTTGACTAGTGATGACAAAGGGACCTAACTAGTTTACCACAAATTTGTCCTACAGGTGGGATGGCAAGCTAGAATTTTGTTGGTTCTCTTTTAGGACAAGATCACCAACCTGAAAGTCTCAAAGATGGAATTTCATATTGTAGGCTTTCTTGAGCCACTCCTGATACACACGTAGATACTCAATCACATTAATGTGATGTTCATACAACAGCATAAGTTGATTTAGGTGAGCTTGTCATGCAAAGTCATCATTGATAAACTCCTACATGGATATGTGCAGTGATGGGAATTATAGCTCTAGAGGTATGACTACCTGAGCTCCATACACTAGTGAGAATGGATTTGCCCCAGTGGGCATCCGAATGCTAGTGCGATAAGCCCAAAGGGCAAGTGGCATTTGCATGTGCCAATCGGTATGATTCTCTCGAACTATTTTCTTCAATATGGTAATTAATGTTTTTTTTTATGCTTCTACTTGCCCATTTGCTTGTGGATAATAAGGTGTCGAAAAGTTGTGCTGGATATTATACTTTGCTATCAAAGCATGCACATATTTTTTATTGAATGATGTCCCATTATCTGAAATGATCTTGGATGGAATACAAAAATGACAAATGATATTATGCAATATGAACTCTGCTATGCGGGCTCCTGTCATAATGGTAAGGGGGATTGCTTCCACCTACTTTGTAAAATACTCGGTAGTCGTGATGATAAATGTGTGATGGCCCGAGGATGTAGAGGAGATTTTCTTGATTAAATCCAATCCCCATTGTGAAAATGGCCAAGTCGATTGGATTGGTTGTAAGGCTTGAGAAATTACATGTGTTAAGTTAGCATGGTGTTGACATTTCATGCACTTCCTCACATATGTGCAACAATCTCACTCTAAAGTTGGCCAATAATAGCCCATTCGAATAATATGCTTTGCGATGGCCATGACACTGAAATGGCCACCACAAGTACCGTTGTGTGCTTGGACCATTGTCCAAGTTGATTCTTGATACTCTAAGTAATGAAGGAGGATTCCTTCGTAGCTTCGATGGTATAGGATGTCTCCTAATAAGAAAAATTTTGCTGCCTTCCATTTAAATGTCCTTTTGGCAGCATGCGATAATCTAGGAGGGAGATTACCAAGTTTTAGGTACTCTCTAATCTGTATGGACCAGTCCTGCTGTGTGGAAGACTTGATTGCATGAATTTCTTATCCCTCATGAAGTTCATCCCGAGAAAATGCATATTGGGATAGAACTTGTAAGAATAGCATTGTGCTACTATCAAAAGAGGTTTGGGTGAACAAATTCCCCCAAGCGGCACGATTCAAGTGCTTGTGAATGTACAAGAATATCTCTTGATGATGTTCTAATTGAATAAAGTGGACTTTCGGTATGGCTTGAGTGCTCTCACGCTCAACCGTTTATTGTGATAGCATCTTGACTTAAATGGTTGTCATCTCCCCTATGGGGTATTGCAAGATCAAGGATCCAAAAGAGTCCATTGTATCTACAAAATGATTAGACGATCAAGGGAGTTCTTCGATGTCATACCATTCAAATTTTTCCAGGGATTTGTCCACAAGGGCTTTATAGGCTTGTAAAATTGGGCACTTGAATTAGAAAATTCCCTTGACCTAGTTGACAATGAGCAAGGAATCACCAAAAATGTTGAGATAGGTGATTTTCATGGAGATAGCCATTTTAAGACCTATAAGCAAGGCTTCATACTTGGCACTATTATTGGTGCAAAGGAAATCAAGTTTAAATAACAGGGGTATGGGAGCCCCATGCGATGTGAAAAACACGATCCTTGCACCACCCCCTTGCTCCCATTTGGAGCAATCGAAGAAAAGAGTCATATCCGCCTATGACTTAGGCTCACCAAAATTAGGCGATTTTGATATTTGGAAGACTTCATCATAGAAAAGCTCCATGCTAAGAGGTTGATAATATGGGAGAGGAGCCTTTGCAAGTTGATCAGCAATAACCTAACCCTTGATTTACTTTTATCCTATGAATTCTAGGTCAAATTCTATCAACATGATCCATTTCACCATCCGACTACTATGATAAGTACAACTCATTATGTATCACAATGGATTCTCTTTAGATACAACATACGTAGTGTGGCTAAGCATATAATTTCATAGCTTCTTGGTAGCAAAAACCACCACCAAACATAACTTTTCAATGTATGCGTACTTGATCTCATAGCTCACTAGGGTGCGACTAAGATAGTATGTGGCATGTTCCTTGTGTAGTTCATTGTTTTGGGCTAACATGGCACCCAATGTGGTCTCAGTAGCTGAGATATACAATCAGAATGACACCCCTGGTCTAGGTGGATCTAACATTGGTGGTGAAGCTAGGTATTGTTTAATTGCATCAAATGCATCCTGACACTCATCATCCCAGTGGAATGTGACCCCCTTGTGCAAAATTTTGTTCATGGGTCGACACTTGTGCTATGAAGAGCTTGATGGATGCAATCCTCCCCTACAAGCTACGAAGCTACTTGATGCTAGTCGGGGGACGTATTTAAAGGATTACCTTGACCTTATTAGGGTCAAATTTGATGCCTCTTTTGGAAACTATAAATCCTAAGAGCTTTCCAGATGTGACACCAAAGATGCACTTATTGGGGTTCAGTATCACATTATGCTCAATAAGGAAATCAAGGACTTTGTGCAAGACATCTAGGTACTCATGACGTAATAAATATTTAGCTAGTAAGTCATCAATGTAATCTTATAAAATCTTGTGCATGTAGTCATGGAAGATATATGTCATGGCACGTTGGTAGGTGGCACCAGCATTCTTAAGGCCAAATGGCATGACCTTGTAACAAAATGTTCTCCAAGGTGTTGTGAATGCTATTTTGAGCTGGTCTTTAGGGTTGATACAAATCTAATTATACCTAGAGAAGCCATCCATAAGGGAGAGCATTTCGTGTCCTGTAGTGGCATCTACCAGGACATCAATGTTTGGCAAAGGAAAATCATCCTTAGGACTCGCTTTGTTTAGGTCTCAAAAATTGGTGCAAATGCAAATCCTCCCGTCAAGCTTCTTGATGGGGACCTGTTGTTCACGAATTTGCCTAGTCATATAAAATGCACCCTAGACCCGACCAACATTGAAAGGCCGAGAGAAAGAGAAGTCTCCCGAGCCAATCTCTAGAGAGGGCTGGCTCCCAAACTAATCTAAAATTGATTTCAAGGTAAGGGTTAGAAATAATAGAAAGAGATGGAAATATGGCCGAAGCCGACAGTTGATAGGGAGAACAACCTCAGATAGCAAATAACCTCAACTAGATCCTGAAGATAAGCAACAACTAATTCTTAGAATGCACATACAAAAATTGGATCAAACATTGACCATAAGTTTACCTTCAATTATACTTCAAATGTTCAAATGAAAACATAGCCAAATTCATAACATCAAAATTCAACTTTTATTTTAACACTGGACTAAGCAGAAGTGAATCACATAGAAAGCATCACATGAACAACAATTTGGATCACCAACTCAAAAGACTCTAAGAATAGAGCAAAATGCACTTAGGATTTCTGCTTTAATTTTTGCAAAAATGTCCTCCTCCTTTTTCTTGAGATATACATGAGTATTTATAGAGGTCTTCCCTCTTTCTTTCGAATCGTAGCATTTAAAACATAAAACAGATTTTGAAGAGGAGATCCACAAAATATGCACTTGAAAATAGAAACAATCCACCTAAATCTGCTTCGGAGAAATCACATTCCCTATTTTTATGGATCAATCTTGAAAATAAAATGGAAACAAGGGACTAGATTTCTCCATTAAATGACCATTCTCGGGGCATGCTTGAAGTTGTTAGGAAATCACAAACTGGAGCTTTTAATACTGGGGGCATCTTTAATTTTGGTGGCATCGAAAGCTGCATGATTTAACACGTTCTCCCATCTTGCGCACATAGATAAACAACAAAACATTTAATCTTGGAGCCTCTCTGACCTCGATCTCAAAATAAGTTGGAGAGATTTTAAAACATGCAATCTGAAGAAAAATGAGGACAAAACTTTATTGGACCTTTGTTGTCGCTACTGTTGTGAAAATGCGACATGTCACGATATCGTGACATTTTTAACTTACTGCTTTCTCCTATTGCCACCAGTCACGAAAATGCGACATGTCGTGAAATCTTGACAATCTTCCCTTGCTTTGCCCTTCCATCGCCTTTAGTCACAAAAATGCGACGTGTCATGAAATCATGACATTTTCCTCTCACTTGGCTCCTTGGCTGCTCCTTGTCGCGAAAATGTAACATGTCATGAAATCGCAACATCTTCCTCTTGGCGCTGTCCTTTCTGCCTTCTCACCGTGAAATCATGACAAGTCACGAAATCGTGACAATTTTCTCCTTCTGGCTCCTTTTCCAAAAATGTCATGAAATCACGACATCTTGCTCCCACCTTGTACTTTTGTCTTCTTTAGTCACGAAATCACGACGTGTCACGAAATCGTGACATTTTCCTCCAGCCTATCTTTGCTTCCAAAAATGTCATGAAATCGCGACATCTTTCTCCCTTTGGCTTCGTATCCATGACATGTCGTGAAATCGTGACATCTTCCTTCGTTTCGTTCCTTTGCTGCTCCAAGTTGTGAAAATGTGACAAGTTGCAAAAATGCGACATGTCGCGATATCGCGATAATTTTCTCCTACCTTGTACTTTTCTGCTTTTGCCCCGTGAAAACGCGACATGTCACAAAATCACGACATGTTCTATCTTCTCCTTCGTTGCCGCTTTCTTGCCATGAAAACGCGACATGTCACGATATCACGACAATTTTCCTTGGTGCCTCTCTTTGCTACTGTATGTCACGATATTGTGACATTTTCCTATCACTTTGCTTTTTTGCCACCGTCTGCCACAAAAATGTGACATGTCATGATATCGCGACAACTTTGCCTTTACTACTCCCTCATCGCAACAAGTTGTGAAAATGCGACATGTTGCAATGTCGTGACAACTTTGCCATTACTGCTTCCTTTGTTGTTTTCTAGAACGAAAACATGACAGGTCATGAAAATGTGACATGTCGCGATATCATGACATTTTCTATGCTTAGCTTTTTTTCGCATCGGATGCCGCAAAAACGTGATAGGTCATGAAAATGCGACATGTCGCGATATCGCGACATTTTTCTCTTACTTTGCTTTGGCACAAAACTTGTAGAGATTTTTTTTTTTACTTATTATCCCTTTTGAGATGCTTGGAGGAACAAACAGAGGAGTGAGTATCTCTACAATTTGTGCATTCTTTTGCATGAACAGCAACAACAAAAACAATGTGGCAAAAATGCCAACAAGACCATGTTGGACAACCATGGTGGATAGTCTACAAAAATGACAAACTTGGCATCCAATAGTTTTGGTAGCTCATTTTTGACCATCAAGGCCACTGTTGGGTGCATCTTTCTCAACTTTTTCTTAATAGGCTTGACTTTGGGGTCAAGCGTTAGATTGTGGGTGACCAGATTTGGATCTAGTCTCGATATGTCCTTGTAAGACCATGCAAAAGCCACCTTCTTCTTTGTGAGAAGGGCTATGTAATTGGATTTCTCTTCATGGGATAGGCTTTTGCCTAGCTTGATACATTGTGAGTTGTCAGGATCTGAGCCGATATCTTTGTCAATCGTAGGCTCGATTGACATATGCGACCCCTCCTCCAACTGATGGGGAGTAGGGATAAAATTGATGTCATTAGCTATATTTAAATCCTTGATGCAAACCTTGGGTTCCTCATTTGTATAGAAGACATCATGAGTTGGTCTTGTGGTGAAGTGAAACAATCCACCGCAAGCCCAATACTCAAAGGGTGATGGGGGTGAATTAGCACGATCCCAATCAATCATGTCTAGGTCTAGATGGAGTGGTTTGGAAGGATCGGTTTGGTTGTGGAGTTGTGTGGTCAAATCAATGGATATCATATTGATAAAATATGTTTGCTCTCCAGGACCATGTGCATGTGACTGTGTATTGATATCATCTCCCACCTCCATATGTGGTTCTGGGGAATGGGGATCTTCAGATCCTATCTAGGAACAAATTACAATATGAGATCATTAGGCTCAAGGAGCTCCATGTGTGTGGGTGGTTCAGGGATGACCTTGTGGTGAATCTTGCCTAAATTGACAGGCATGGTCCAACATGCAACTGACGATAGACTTCATCTATGTCGATGGGCTCATGATGATGGTGCAAGTAATGAGGGCCAAGGTATGCCCTCCGTGTTTCATCCTCATAATCACTTTCATATATGGGAATATTATTGTTACCCCTTGGGATTGGGTGATCAGGTAGGTGTGGTCCCATATATGCTAGTTCCTCATAATCATCATCATGGATGAGGATTTCTCCATTCTCATATTGTAGTGCCTCAGGCTCGCGAGGACCTACCTACTCAAGTAAATTAACTACTCCCTCCCTAGGAGGTCTAAATTCCTATGTGTGAACCAGCTCTTCAGGAGTAAGGAGCTACCGCTAGACAGAAGCGAGGAAATGGAACAAATGTATGAGGCCTTCTTGTTGGTCGTTAATGGGGACAATTTTTGAATGATCACTATCCAACTAAAAAGGATCATACAATGCCACCTCGTAACCTAACTCATCATCTGAGGTCAATTCATATGAGGTGCCTTGATCTGACTCATCACAGACATGGGGACAACTTTGTGAACCTTATCCTATCTCAAAATGTGGGGGAATGTCACTAGAGATCGTAGGGTTCCCATCTAGCAGTGGGAAGTAATCCCCAAAGGAGTAGATTGTATTAGGATTGGCATAAGGATCTTGGGCCAACCTACCCCCATAGCCTATATTTAAGAAATTTAGGCTATCCATGAGGACATCTAGAGGCAAGGGATTGTTGCGTCCCACTCCCGACTTGTCATAGGGCATTTGATATTATGGTTTATAAGGAATTCTTGTGCCTTGATCATATATTCCTAACCCATAACCATACCAGTTGCATAGGTCAAGGTACTTCAAAGCAAAGTTAGGATTAGACAAGTAGTTAATATCTTCTCTGAAAGGCTCCTCATCCTCCTCCTACTGTTGGTAAGGTTTGATGCCATAGTCAAGACACCCATAGATAAAATTTGTTTGATTAGGAGGAATACCAAGAGGTATGATAGTGCCTATGGGAAGACGAGGTCTACCCATGTCTCGCACTGACTCTATCGCAGGAGTAGTGGTGACATTCCTAACCATGTATTCTCCCAATCTGGTAGAAACCAGGTGTACTGTAATTTGGGGTTGCAGATAGAAGAGCGATGAGAGTGAGACTTGATTTGGTGCATCGTTTGCCTTGTGTGGTGCCTCTTCATCATCTAGGATAAATATATCCTCTATAGAGATAGTGGATATGATCGGTTGGTCCTCATAAATAGGTTGCTTTTCTGGGTTCCTAGGCAAAGGAACCATTGGTATACTCGACATCCAGGGTGGAGCCGATGATGAGGATGACATGGTATTCGATAGTGATGGGGCCGAACCTCGACCAAATTTATTCAGCTAAAAATCTAGATTTTTATCGATGGTAAGGTTGACTCGGGTAACTGATGCACCATGTTACAGTACTTGAAGGGCTCTAGGTCTGTGGGGATGACATGAACTTGCCCTTTGTGAGTGTACTTGAGGCACTGGTGAGCGATGGAAGGGACACACTTCATGTCCCCGATCCATGGTCTTCCTAACAATATATTGTATGCCATATCCCCCTCCAGGATGTGGTACATCATCAGGATGATCTTTTCTCCTACCTAAATAGGTAGGATGATCGTACCAACCATTGAGCATATGGCATCATTGAATGCTCAAAGGGTGTAGGTAGATGTGACAATGTGAGATGTTGGGAACTTTAGGTGCTTTAGAGTTTTTGTAGTTATGATGTTGCTCGAAGACCTAGTATCTATCAATACTCTCTTGTATGGTGTTCCATTCACATGTGCGATAATGTGTAAAGGGGGATCCACAATATCATGTGGAACCAGTTTAAGTTAATATTCTCGAAAGGTAATCATCGGTTCTATGCATTGTTGCACATGCCCCATAAAGTCGTTGAAGGAGTTAGACTCCTGGGGCTAAAGCTCAATTGCCTTAAGGATCTCCATCAAGGCTTCTCTATGAGGTTATGATTACTGGATGAGCTCATAGATGGAGATTCGGGTAGATGTTGTTCTTAAAATATGAGCGAGTCTACTCTTAATGGTGACTACAGGCCTAGGTGGGACGCTCAGCCCGGGAGGCGATATAGGTTACGATGACAAAGGGACATCACTCTGAGCTACAGGTGGTGCGAAAGGACTTGGATACCACCTATTTCTTGTCATAATACTGACCATGCCAACATATCCTTCCTTAGGAGGAGCGTGGTGAACCTCATTCACCTGGGGCACTGGTTTGGCCTACTTTGCATGGGCAGGTAAGGGGTCCTTGATGACCTCCATCTATTGGTTGTTTGGTGTGATAGGGTTGTCTACCTGGAGGGTGTTCCTATCAATTAGGTC
This sequence comes from Wollemia nobilis, assembly GCA_028583015.1. Taxonomy (NCBI): domain Eukaryota; kingdom Viridiplantae; phylum Streptophyta; class Pinopsida; order Araucariales; family Araucariaceae; genus Wollemia; species Wollemia nobilis. The sequence continues at coordinate 5,846,547 of JAQPPZ010016983.1, read as the reverse complement.
TTACACCAAGTGTTTAAACTTGAAACTCATTTGCACATCATGCTCATTTTACCTATGAAACTTGCAATATAGGTCTCTATATCCTTTGGGCTTCAATGCATTTGGGTCGATAGGTTGACTGTCATGTAGATGGATCGCATTGGATGCCAAGAGGTGATCAAACACTAAATCCATAGTTTCTGCAATGGGTGTAAATTGTCGCTTGGGGCGACACTGTTGATTTTTCCCTTGACCATTATGGTTATCCTTGGCATAGTTCCCGGGAGTGGCCTAATAATTAGGCTTTTGAGGTGGCACGGCTTGCGCTAGCCCTAAGAAACTAATGGTAACCTAATTTACTGCTGCTAACTTAGCTTGCACTGGGGTTTTCTTAGCATTCTTGTTCCATTCCTTCTTGCGAGGCTTCACAATATCACCCTATTGAATCTTGATTTCTTCGATGATTCTAGCCTGTGCTAAGGCATCTTCAAGAGTGGGGTATTGTTACAACTACAACAATAAGGATATTGGCTTCAAGTAACTTTTGGAGAACATCTGAGTCAAATATGACATGGGGAGAAGATAAGGTAGCTTGGCAAGCAAGGTTTGCCATCTATTGCCATAGTTTGTTATTGACTCATCATCATACTATTTCAACCCAGCTACATCGGCCAATGTTGCCTTCCTCTTGGAGTTGAAGTCAAAGCACTCTAGAAATGCATCCACAAGTTGGTCCAATTTATGGATGCTATGCTTAGGGAGTTGGTAAAACCACTCGAAGGTAGGGCCTACGAGGGTAGTCACAAATGTCCTCAGAAGAAAAGCATCATCGTCATGAATGCCAAAGTATTAACCTAGGAACGTAGTGACATGTTCTTGCGCATCCTCTTCTCCCTTAAAGGTATCCAATTGAGGCAACTTAAATTACTCTGGATAGGGAGGCATAGGTACTAACGGATGGATGGGTTGACTACGTAATTGGTGCATAGTGGGATTTTGTGATTTCAACCCAGAGGTCTTGTTATCTACTGACTCCAGGTGTTCTAGCAATGCTTTATAAGGTCCTGAGGACTTGATCTCCTCATCCTTATTCACATCTTGTGGTGGAGGTCTAGGATCCTCCAACCTAGGGTGAGGCGGTGGTATGTAACCCCCTACCTCGGTAGGGCATCTCAAACATACTCTACTTCTAGCTCATGCTCAGTATAAGCCCTGTAAGGCATCTCTTGAGTCGGTCTATAAATGGGGGTATCTACCCGCAGTGGGCACCCTATGTTTAGCCTAGGAGGCATCTCTTGATCTAGCCTAGGAGGTCATGGATGCAACATTTGATAAGGTCTCGGGGACCTCTATCGAATGAGCATGGGTTGCCTTGGGTGGACTTCCTGCCTATGTGTCTTAGGGGTAGGAACCCTCTCTCATAAAATCTTTTAGAATAGCTCGTTGGTCTGTCATTCGATCCTTTCTTTCTCAAACTGGTGCAATTGGTCTAGTTGCTCTTTATCCCACTGAAGATGCTTGAACTGAGCTTGGCATTCTGTATATCTTGCAACCGATTGCCTAATTTGATATGCAATGCGAGGCCTAGGGGGCCTAGGAGTCTCACCCTAGGGTCGACCTTGTCCAAGGTAATCTATGTTCTCTATAGGGTGCTTGCCTCTCTCAAGGTTCACTATATTGAATTAAAGCTCGAGAAGGAACATGTGTTCATTATAATCAGCTGGCACAGAGGCACATCAGGCATGCACGAAATATTGTTCTTGAGGAAAGTCTAGGGTCTCCTCACATCTTCCCTCTTGGATGAGGAAAGGTAGGGCAAAATTGGCTTGCCTCAACCAATGAATGTCATTTCCATCAGGCTGCATGAGTTGCTATATACTATCAAAGCAATGCAAAGGTAAAGTCGTATCGACTTGCTTCGACCAGTGTGTGAAGTCATGCTCCTGCCTATGATTAGGTGTGTCAACCCTGATGAGAACATGGATTTGTGGCACCACTCTGTCTATTAGTGCCTCGATGTGTAGTTTCCTTTCACCAAGGAAGGCTTGTGAAATATCTCCATACCAGGAACACTCTCCCATGTAATACCCATCATCCCTCGAGGTTTCCCGTAGAGGGTCCCTTCAAAGATGAGGCTCATGCCCTGCTATCTTGGGACTAGGTGGAGTAGAAGCTCACCAGGGAGGTATAACCAAGTCCCTAGGGCTATATCAAAGATGATTCATGTCTCCTAATCCACTCTCCACAGCTTCCACTTGTGCTTGGGCTTGGCTGTGGGTGCGCACCATTATGCTCCTCTATCAGTACCCCAAGTGATTGTCTTCTTTACAAAATTTTAATGAAACAACATACAAGAAGGAAATACTCAATAATACAAATGATTATCTATTTTAAGTTTTAAGTGTGAATCCCTAAACTATTTTGTGTGTTTTAGATGTGTTGTTTTGCAAAGGATGACCTCATGTCACGTGTTTGAAATATTGTTGAATTGTAATCTCATGTTGAATTGGATTTCACTTGTATACTCGTAGCTCAAAAACCTAGCTATGAAATCTAGGTTGTGTTATCCCACTTATAATGTATGGTGATGAGATCCACACATGGCTAGGGAGCACAGGTCCTACCAGTTCCTCACCCAATTCACCTGCAGTCTGCGATACACCTCCCCGAAGGGTGATGCGTGCTATAACCCACAGGCTATGATGGATCTTGGAACCGGCCTTGGCAAGATGGATCGGGTTCATGGGATTTGAGCCAAGTGGATGGAGATGAAACCCACCGTCACTTGCACTCTACTAGTGGATGGTAATGAAGTCCACCTCACTAGCGTTTACATGAATCATGGTGTGTGTGGTTCTTTATTATCCAAGAAAGTAAGCAAAGAAGCAATCAATGATAATTCACTAAATGCATGCAAATAAGTGTGTTTTACTTTCAAAAAGTTAGGATAAAGAACCTACAAATGTAACTTATGAATGCAAATCCTAAATGTTAGCTTACCCATTGGGTAAGCCATAAACAATCAAGCCACAAAGATGCATTGCTATTTTAGATTTCCTTTGATTTTTCTTCTTCCTTTGCTATGTTATGTTGTAAGAAAAAATATAAATTTTAACCTTTGTATGCAAGCAAACGAAGTAAGAAAACCAATTTTTGACAGTCTTTGAAAATGTAGCAGAAAAATAGAGGTTTTAGGCACTTACTTTGTGCATTTTGAGCTCTCCAAATTCTAAATTTTTTTGCAAAAATTTCTCTGTTCTCTCACTGCTCCAGGGTGGGACAATTAGAAGCCTCACCACCATCCCAGGGTGGGATGGTGAAGCCACTATCCTAGGGTGTGCCAGATAAAGGCTCTGCCACCGTTCCAGGGTGGGGAGGGGAGCACCTGCAACACAAAAAGGGCAAAAATTAAAAAATTGAGGTCAAATTTTCACCCAAATCATAAGGGACAAGGGTCCCACCATGATTGCAACTAAAGTAGGGAAAATCAATGCACCTAATGATGAATAAAAATATGTGTATCTATCCTATCTCGCTTATTGTTGTGGCTGCTCCACAACATACCCCAAAATTGGGGACCCACCTTTTTATTTTTGGTATTTGGATGTTTACATGTTGGTTTCGAGTGTCTAATGCTCGACTTGTTTTGAATTTGCATTTATCATTAGTTTTTGTCAACGGCTTTTTCTTGTCGATGATATTTTATTATCGATGACTTTTTCTTGTTGACGATATTTTATTGCCGATGACTCTTTCTTGTCGACAAATTTTTCTTGTCGACGATATTTTATTGTCGATGACTTTTTCTTGTCGATGATATTTTATTGTTGATGACTTTTTCTTGTCGATGATATTTTATTGTCGACAACTTTTTCTTGTCGATGACCTTTGTCATCATTTTCTTGTCGATGATTTTTTCTTGTCGACGATATTTTATTGTCGATAATATTTTATTGTCGACGTTTCTTTTGTTGTCATCTTGTGGTTGATGATTTTTATCATCATTGCTGTGTCGACAAGTTTTTCATCGATTTTGTGGTTAGTGTTTTCATGGTTACTATTTGGGTTTTCTTTCATTTGTGTATACCAAAAAATATACATTATTATTATTATATATATTTCGTATATAATAATAGTTAAAAAATGGTGTATGGTGGTTTTGTGTTAAATTTCATATTAATAATGATAACTCCCAACTTTAGGAGGTGTCAGTTGGGATGATATTGCTTAACCGTGTACATGGTCATAAAGGTTTCTCACAATAACCAAACAAAAAAAGCAATAAAATTATATATATATATATATATATATATATATAATAATAAAATAAAATAAAAAATAAGCAATCAATAAAATAAAAGAAAAGAATAAACCTATGAATATAATATTTATAATGATAAAAGGCTTGTATTCATTTCAAATATTAGGGCTTTGTATAAGACTAAAGCCCTTTTTGTGTCTTCGTGCAGGTAATGTGATTGCCGAAAGAGTGAACGGTTGGAGGATACATGGAGATAGCTAGTTGAAAGCGGACAAAATTTACCGGACCAACATGCAGGTAGAGTACTGGATACAACGGAAGGACGATGAATTCCACGTCGAATTGAATCGGGGTGGCTCGCGTGTGCAGGACATGATGGGGGTCCACCAAACACCCATTGGACCAACGATGATGCCCATCACACGTGGTTGGAACAAGAACGTAGCGGTGGGCCCAAGCAGTTTACTTAGAGGGTTTCATAGTGGTGAGGAGGTCTCATCCACGACGTAGCGATAGCATCAATCCAGACCCATGGAAATCTACGGCTGTAGGTGATTGGCGGCACTAATCTCGGGGTAAAAACAACATTGTGATAGACGACCAGCATTGTGAGCTTACCTCGCGACAATGGACCTTAGGATGAAGTGGAGATCGAGGGCATCGAGTTGGCACTTTGACAGGGATGAATGAGCGGCTAGGGCTACGTCGGAGTGGCAAGTGACCAACGAAAAATGGTTTTTGGGGCTTCAGAAGAAAAGCAAGAAACACTGGGATGATGTCGGTGACAAGAAACACCCGACGACGATGATTACGCGATAGAGTGTGTGGTGCGCACGTTGGTAAAAGAGAAGTCTCCGTGTGGAAAGGGGAACCAGGCCTATACGGTGGAATATGGGGGTTGCCCAAACATCGATGATGATTGTTGTATGTTCGTAGATTACGTGGATGTTGGTCTATAAAGGATAAGCAGATATCCACCACGTCCAATTAAAAGCTTTAATAATAGACAAAGGCCTTTGGCTAAAACATGTGTGCACCTAACATTAAGCCATGTAATCTTAAAAATAAAATAGGAGGTTGGATGGTATCGCATGAAGACAAATTGTTTTATTTATTAAAGCTTAATAAAGTCTAAAATAGACGGCATCATCAAAACAAAAGAAATACAGCGTTTGAAAGAGGAAGAACATGAAAAGGAAGCAAAAATGAAACGTTGGGAAAGAAAACGAAGGAAAATACGAACAACATTGGAAAACTAAAAGAGGCAAAGCAAAAATGTTAAATGCTTATGCGAAAGTGATTACAGAGGTCGAAAAATGGTTTTGGAAATGCAAGATTGCAGATTTTTTTCTGGATTTGTTCCTTTTGGAGCTATTTTTCCTTCCATGGCTGAACCCTTTTGGAGGCCAAATTCTGCTATTGTAAAATGACACATTTTTAATGCAGGAGTTTTCATAAATTTGCATCTTGTGGGCAAGAAAGAAGGAGATTCTCTTTGCATGCTATGGATTTAAAGTCTATTTTTGTTCCCTTTTTCAAATTTCGAGTTTGTAGATGGAGTTAATACAAGTTTGCTTGGTTGCTTCATGTGAATGCTTGAACCTAAAATTTATTTTAAACCCTAGGAGCCAACACTTAGTCTATGGGGATTGTGCTTGTTTTGCAAGTCCAATAGGTTAGGTTGCATGCATTGAAACCTCACATCTTCAGTTTTGTCGAAATAGGATAGCATCACACTGAATGCATTTTATTTTCAATTTTCTGCATTTTATTTCATTATTTCTACATTTTATTTTTCTCGAAATTTTAACTTTTTTTTTTAAGCAAAATACCCCTTGCAGGGCCGCCTCGGTCTGAGAGACCACGAGCAGGGGGTTCTATACCGTCAAAGTCACCCGGGAGTCGCACCCAGCCCTGCCCGCACCAACATTATCAATTGGATTTTGGGTACCCAATTCAGCTTTTTGGTAGGGTGGAGATTTGAACCTGGGACCTCCCTTGGAGGATTGCCCTCTCCTCTCCAACTCACCGACAACACTTGGGTTTTTTTATTTTCAGGCATTAAAATAAACATTAAAAAAATTTCAAAATCCAAAAACAATTTTACCATTGCGTAGGTTATACTTCATACTTTCAATACGCATTTTAAAACTTCATTTTTGGAGTTGTTTAGTATTTTTAAAAATTCATCAAAGTTGTTATTTTATTACAGATTTTGAAAATTCCAAAAATAGAAAATTTTCATTTTTGGACCGAATTTCATTTTTTCAGTTTCATGTTTCATTCATGAGCCTATGATGACATTCCCTTCATGAAAATTTCAATTTCATTGAAGGTTTTATGTTTTATGGCATTTTACAAATTTCCATTTTTGGAGCCTAAAATTGCCCTCTCTTCATAAAAATTCTGATTTTACGAAAGAGGGGTAATTTGAGCATCACATTGAAGGTCATTGATTCAAAGCATTTAATTTTTCATATTTATGAAAATTTGATTTCATTTAAGAGGGATAAGTTTAGGTGACATTTAAAGCCCTTACTTTAAGGCCATAAATTATTTCTTCTTTGTGAAAACTAATTTCACCAAAGAGGGATAGTTTATCTATCACATTGAAATCTATCTTCATATTCATGATAAGAAGCCATATTTGGACTTAATAAATAAGATAAAATCTATTTTAAAACCCTCAAGATAAAAGGAATTAAGGCACTACATCGTGGTCATATGAGGGCCAACTCACATTTGTTTTATTTTGGTTCAATGAACAATCACTAAAGTTTCATGGTAAAATAAACCAACATTGCCTCTTGTTTACAGTTACTTGCAATCACTAAGGTGTTCCAAGCATTTAAATTGAATATCTTTATTTGAGATTACTAATACACATATACAAATGCTAATATAGTGGAGACCTTGAAGAAGTTGTTTGTTTAACTTCTTTACAAGAGGGGATTTGGAACCCAAATCCTAAGGGAGAGTGTACTTTCACAATTGGGTGAAAATAACACTTAATAGATTTGGTGCTAGAAGGAGGGCCTAAATTGGTTTATTTCAGCGTGATTTAAATGGTATAGGGATTTAAATGTTGAATATTTCATGCCCTATTGATTATTATCTTTAGCCCTCTTTTAACAATACAACCTTGTAGTGTTAAAAGGAGGACATGAATTGCTATGCATTATTTTAACGCTTTTGATTGTTCATATAGGAATAATGTGTTTTGATTTGATTTTGAAAAATTTTGGTCTTGACTAACGAGGTTGTCTCCATGCAATTACTTTCATTTGATTTTAATGGATACATCTCTTGGTTGATGCTAAAATGATTATTCATATGTTACATGTTTGATATTTGCTAGTCATTTCATGCTTATTTATAAGGAATTATTTTGTCTAAAATGTATTTGTTGTCGGTATTATGCTCTTCACTTGCGTGTAATGCGATCTTGTGAATCAGAAAGCCTACAACACTAGGAGTATGCTCTTCACTTGCGCATATGTGATCTAGTGAATCAGAAACTAATTTACATTTTTAGAATTTTGCTTTGTCATGGTTCCTTCTTTTATTCATGACTAACAAATTGGTTTTGAAGTTATTCTTTGAGTTTCATTAATGGCTACAACTATAGGAACGTGGTATGGGATACATGTTAATCCTTTGAACATTAGTGGAGATTCTCATGATTTACCCAAGAACATAGAAAAATGTTTGCCCAAATTTAAACACAATGGTCCAACATTAGCAAAGGAACATATTCAAGCCTATGTGGATGTCCTAGTTAGATGGAATGTCGAACATGAGGATGTGGCATGTAGAATGTTTCTTGGAACCCTAGATGAGGTGGCATATGATTGGTACATCAATTTACCCACTGGTTCTATTACATCTTGGACTAAATTGAAAGATTATGTTATCAATCAATTTAGGTTGCTCATTGATCCTCTCACAATATATCAACAATTTACTTCTTGCAAAAGAGAACCTAATGAGCCAGTGAGAAGTTTCAACATGAGGTTTTGAAAGCTTTATGCGAGATTAATTTCTCCCTATACTATTGAGGAAAGTGGTGCTCTTCAAATATACTTTCGAGCATTGGATCCATGGTGTGCAATATTTATTAGGATGAATCCCTTAGTTACTGATCTTGCATCGGCCTACACAGAAGCTATGATTGTAGATCAACAATTGAGGCCACAAGGTTATGGAATGGAGCAATCAACTATGGTAGGACAACTAGGGGCTTGCAATCAAACCTCGATGGTAAATCAAGTGTGGGGACAACAAAATTTGATATCAAATGTTTTTCCCTATAATCAACTTCATCCTACCATACCAACTTATGCTCCCACATGTGTTTATACAAGTACTTCCATCCATCCAACTATGCCTCAATTAGAGAATCATGTGGTCACTCATGGAACCATTGCAACAAATGTTCAAGCTTTGTCCATGGATATCAGTCCAACTAATCCTACTACTTCTACCACTAAACCCAAAGAGTTCGTATCGGAAGTAAAAGAGCAAAAGAAAGTGGTTAAGAAGGTATGTAGGCATGTTCCACCACAAAAACGAGCACGTCAATATATGCATCCAAATCATCCTAGGAAGAAAATTCATAATGTCGATCTTAATGATGTTTCATGTTATGCTTCTTCAAGTGATACAAGATATTTTGACGTGACTTACGTTGAAGTAAATACCTATTCGAAATGTCTTGAATAGCATGAATATTTTGGAGAAGAAATTCTATGGATGGGTAACAAGAAGTTGGAATCAAATGATCACCATCTTGTTTTGGAAGAAAAATATCTAGAATCATTACCCAAAAAAGAGGATTTGGATGAACAAACTTATGTGGATATGATTTGGTCAGATGTACTTGCAAATAATTGGAGCAACTATATGACATAGAATTCAAAAATAGATCCCATTATAGGAGCTCCTAAGCCATCACAAGTGGTTGAAAATGAATTTGAAAGAAAATCAACAAATGAAGTTGAAGACATAATCGAATTTCACCACTTGTTCTCGAAAGACACTTTGGATGATGTTCTCGAAAGTGATGACCAAGAGGATCCACACCTTCCAAATTGTGATAAAATTGAATCATGGGTTACAAATTTGGATTATGATAGCTTTACCAATTTGAATTCAAGAGATAGCCCACTTTTGGAAATAACTGAAACATCTAAGGAAGGTGAAGATGAATCGGATGAGAAGCATGTTGATGAATCAGAAGATGAAGAAGAAGTACTTGAGCGTCACAAATTGAACTTGGAATATGATTACTATGATTCATGGAAGAAATGGAAAGAATATTATCAATCTAAATCTTCTAATAAACTTGTTGTGTTAGTTAATATGTAGGATAACTCAATTGCTTCCTCACATGAGGATACTATAAATCCTGTACAATTTGAGAAAGTTTTGGAAAAGGAATTCGAATCTCATCAAATTTTGGAACATGATAAGGATTCTAAAACCATGAATCAAGAAAGAGAGTCATTTTCTTTAGATTCCTTTGAACGAAAAGAAATTTAAAATCTTGATCTACTTACCTATGCTACAATGACTATGCCATTTCAAAATGAGAAAATTACAAAACCTAAATCATTTGGCTTTGATATCATTGATGATCCAATTGAAAATCTCATGTTACCCAAAACAACCCAAGTGATTGATCATGGAAATGTGTTAGTTAACCCACCCCTAGATAGACAAGACTTATGGTTTGAAAGGGATGGACATGTTTTCAATTGGGTACCTAAGTTTGGTGCCTTTGATAAACAAGTCATGGAGAAAGAACAAGTGCTACATGATGATGAATGTCATGAGAGAAAAGAGGAATTTTCAAATCCTCTTCAAGTAAGGTTAAATGAAAACATGCCAAAGGTAAAATCTCACCTTTTTGGTTTCACCATGCAAAATTCGAATGAGGGTTTGCCTAATGAATGGTTTGATTCAAATATTATTAATGTTATGGCTTTATTGAATGAAAATGAAAGCTTGTTTCTACACCATGAATAAAAGTGCAGAATGGACATCTTAAAGAGTAGACATAAAAGAATTGAACATCAATCATTGTCTAATCAATTTGAAAACTTGAAACTCCACCATAGGATTATTAATGAAATTAAATCAAATTGGTATGGTGAGAGGGGCAAGTTGAAGTTTGTTTCTTTTTTTGGTTTGATGTTGTTTTTGTTGGATTCCTACAAAATTTGGTATGCGTATCATGTCATATGTCTTTTAAATAATTCTAATCAGGTTTGGGATCCGAGAAAATGATAATCCAAACTTTGCACCATCTTGTATTCTATTGTACATTTGTATATACTGTTGGTTTTCGTGTTTTGGTTTTGGATTGGATCTCATTTTGGTTTTAAGTTTTGTGTGTTGGTCCTTTGGACACTTTTGGTTTGTCTTGAAAAAAAAAAAAAAAAACGAGATGTCAACTTATGTCCTTATGAATGTTGACTAAGACTAAGAGAATATGAAACATCATAATTGTATTGCAGAAAGCTCCACGAGTATCGCAAACACATTAAAGAATATCATTTGGAACTTGTGATGCATGAAGTTGTCAGTTTTACATATTATGAAAAAGTAGGTGGTATACTCCATCCGCATTTCAAAAGGAGCAATGCATTCATCCATATCTCATGTTACAGTCCACATTGCATATACATTTCATCTCAATTGCATCTGCATTTCAAATACAATCATTGAAAAGGTGTTGAATCCTCTTAGGGTTATTACATAACATATATTAAAAGGATCCTAAGGTTGGGAACTAATGCCCAAACTATCTTGAACCAAACACGTTCTGCACATATTAAAGAGGATCTTGAGCAAAATGGTCAAAACCATACTTGGAAGAAAAGGTGAGGCGAAAGGAGTATTTTGTGTTTGTCCTATCATGCAACATAATCCTTAAAACAGTGGTTTTTACCACTCCCATAGTACTTAAAGCCTAAAATCAGAGTAGTAAGGATAGTGTTAAATCCCCATCGAACTTAGGTTGAGGATCCAACTCCCCAAAGCTCTAATTTGACCTTCATGGAGTAGTAAGGATAGGGTCTAATTCTCATCTCACTTAGGTTGAGAATCGTATTCCCCAAAGCTTCTATTTTACCTCCATCACGCTTTAAGAAATTAAAAGTGCGATCTACACTCAAGAACTTGAAATTCCAAAACAAATATCTTTCATCCTACTTTCATTTTATCATTAATATTGGATTGGAAGGATTGTACTACATGTCCCTTGCAAGGATGGGTAGTCATCCCCAAGGTTCAAGAAATCAAAAGTAAAGCTAAATCTTGGATTATGGGGTTAATCTTCAGCAGGGCTATAGACGCCTGACTGGCAGTGGAGTATGCTCATGTGTGGCAACATGTCTTGTCTAAAAGCAAGACCACTGACTACTCAAATGGACAGACTAGCCTGAGAATTTCATCCATAACAAGTTAAATCATTTTGTTCAAGATGAGGTAATGAACTCTAGATCAAAGTAGTAAGGATAGGGTTAAATTCCCATATCGCTTAGGTTGGGAATCTTATTCCCCAAAGCTTTGATTTCACTTACACTTGCACATGGGTTCAAGATGGTAGTGACACATAACCAACTTTGGGATCTAGTAAATTAATTCAATATACACATATTTGGTCCTAAGAGGGTTTGACAGTTTATTCATGGTACTAGAAAGTTTGAGCCTTTGCAAAGCATGTTGTTATATCTCTAGCATCTTCACCATACATTAAATCCTACAGGAATCATCCATAACTTCTCATATGCATGAATCATAAGTGAAACAAATGATGGAATGTTGATCAATTTCAAATGATAAGGAATGAATCACACTGCACACATTGAGCTAACGCTGAATAATTCTAATGCTTCATGTATTTCTCATCTAGTTTCATTCTTTGGATATTTGTTGACGCTTGTGTTTGAGTTTTGAAGGTTTTCAGGTTGGGTTCTCACCGAAATGCTCAGAAGCATTTCTTAGCAGAGTCGCCATTTGTTGTGGCTGCTCCACAACGTACCCCAAAATTGGGGACCCACCTTTTTATTTTTGGTATTTGGATGTTTGCATGTTGGTTTCGAGTGTCTAATGCTCGGCTTGTTTTGAATTTGCATTTATCATTAGTTTTTGTCAACGACTTTTTCTTGTCGATGATATTTTATTGTCGACGACTTTTTCTTGTCGATGATATTTTATTGTCGATGACTTTTTCTTGTCGACGACTTTTTCTTGTCGATGATATTTTATTGTCGATGACTTTTTCTTGTCGACGATATTTTATTGTCGACGACTTTTTCTTGTCGACGATATTTTATTGTCGACGACTTTTTCTTGTCGATGACCTTTGTCGTCATTTTCTTGTCGATGATATTTTCTTGTCGACGATATTTTCTTGTCGACAATATTTTATTGTCGACGTTTCTTTTGTTGTCATCTTGTGGTTGATGATTTTTATCATCATTGTTGTGTCGGCAAGTTTTTCATCGATTTTGTGGTTAGTGTTTTCATGGTTACTTTTTGGGTTTTCTTTCATTTGTGTATACCGAAAAATATACATTATTATTATTATTATATATATTTTGTATATAATAATAGTTAAAAAATGGTGTATGGTGGTTTTGTGTTAAATTTCATATTAATAATGATAACTCCCAACTTTAGGAGGTGTCAGTTGGGATGATATTGCTTAATCGTGTACATGGTCATAAAGGTTTTTCACAATAACCAAACAAAAAAAACAATAAAATTATATATATATAATAAAATAAAATAAAAAATAAGCAATCAATAAAATAAAAGAAAAGAATAAACCTATGAATATAATATTTATAATGATAAAAGGTTTGTATTCGTTTCAAATATTAGGGCTTTGTATAAGACTAAAGCCATTTTTGTGTTTTCATGCAGGTAATGTGATTGCCGAAAGAGTGAACGGCTAGAGGATACATGGAGATAGCTCGTTGAAAGTAGACAAAATTTACTAGACCAACATGCAGGTAGAGGTAGAGTACTGGATACAACGGAAGGACGATGAATTCCATGTCGAATTGAATTGGGGTGGCTCGCGTGTGCAGGACATGATGGGGGTCCACCAAACACCCATTGGACCAACGATGACGCCCATCACACGTGGTTGGAACAAGAACGTAGCGGTGGGCCCAAGCAGTTTACTTAGAGGGTTTCATAGTGGTGAGGAGGTCTCATCCATGACGTAGCGATAGCATCAATCTAGACCCATGGAAATCTATGGTTGTAGGTGATTTGCGGCACTAATCTCGGGGTAAAAACAACATTGTGATAGACGAATAGCATTGTGAGCTTACCCCATGACAATGGACCTTAGGATGAAGTGGAGATCGAGGGCATCGAGTTGGCACTTTGACAGGGATGAATGAGTGGCTAGGGCTATGTCGGAGTGGCAAGTGACCAACGAGAAATGGTTTTTGGGGCTTCAAAAGAAAAGCAAGAAACACCGGGATGATGTCGGTGACAAGAAACACCCGACAACGATGATTACGTGATAGAGTGTGTGGTGCGCACGTTGGTAAAAGAGAAGTCTTCGTGTGGAAAGGGGAACCAGGCCTATACGGTGGAATATGGGGGTTGCCCAAACATCGATGATGATTATTGTATGTTCATGGATTACGTGGATGTTGGCCTATAAAGGATAAGCGGATATCCACCACGTCCAATTAAGGTTTAATAATAGACAAAGGCCTTTGGCTAAAACATGTGTGCACCTAACATTAAGCCATGTAATCTTAAAAAGAAAATAGGAGGTTGGATGGTATCGCATGAAGACAAATTGTTTTATTTATTAAAGCTTAATAAAGGCTAAAATAGATGGCATCATCAAAACAGAAGAAATGCAACGTTTGAAAGAGGAAGAACATGAAAAGGAAGCAGAAATGAAACGTTGGAAAAGAAAACGAAGGAGAAGACGAACAACATTGGAAAACTAAGAGAGGCAAAGCGAAAATGTTAAATGCTTATGCAAAAGTGATTACAGAGGTCGGAAAATGGTTTTGGAAATGATTATAGATTTTTTTTTGGATTTGTTCCTTTTGGAGCTATTTTTCCTTCCATGGCTGAACCCTTTTGGAGGCCAAATTCTGCTATTGTAAAATGACACATTTTTAATGCAGGAGTTTTCATAAATTTGCATCTTGTGGGCAAGAAAGGAGATTCTCTTTGCATGTTATGGATTTAATGTCTATTTTTGTTCTTTTTTTCAGATTTCGAGTTTGTAGATGGAGTTAATGCAAGTTTGCTTGGTTGCTTCATGTGAATGCTTGAACCTGAAATTTATTTTAAACCCTAGGAGCCAACACTTAGTCTATGGGGATTGTGCTTGTTTTGCAAGTCCAATAGGTTAGGTTGCATGCATGGAAACCTCACATCTTCGGTTTTGTCGAAATAGGATAGCATCACACTGAATGCATTTTATTTTCAGTTTTCTGCATTTTCTTTCATTTTTTCTACATTTTATTTTTCCCAAAATTTTAACTTTTTTTTTTAATTTTCAGGCATTAAAATAAACATTAAAAAAATTTCAAAATCCAAAAACAATTTCACCATTGCATAGGTTATACTTCATACTTTCAATACGCATTTTAAAATTTTATTTTTGGAGTTGTTTAGTATTTTTAAAAATTCATCGAAGTTGTTGTTTTATTACAGATTTTGAAAATTCCGAAAATAGAAAATTTTTATTTTTGGACCGAATTTCATTTTTTCAGTTTCATGTTTCATTCATGAGCCTATGATGACATTCCTTTCATGAAAATTCTAATTTCATTGAAGGTTTTATGTTTTATGGCATTTTACAAATTTCCATTTTTGGAGCCTAAAATTGCCCTCTCTTCATAAAAATTCTGATTTTACGAAGGTCATTGATTCAAAGCATTTAATTGTTCATATTTATGAAAATTTGATTTCATTTAAGAGGGATAAGTTGAGGTGACATTTAAAGCCCTTAATTTAAGGCCATAAATTATTGCTTCTTTGTGAAAACCAATTTCACCAAAGAGGGATAGTTTATCTATCACATTGAAAGCTATCTTCATCTTCATGATAAGAAGCCATATTTGGACTTAATAAACAAGATAAAATCTATTTTAAAACCCTCAAGATAAATGGAATTAAGGCACTACGTCGTGGTCATATGAGGGCCAACTCACATTTGTTTTATTTTGGTTCAATGAACAATCACTAAAGTTTCATGGTAAAATAAACCAACATTGCCCCTTGTTTACAATTACTTGCAATCACTAAGGTGTTCCAAGCATTTAAATTGAATATCTTTATTTGAGATTACTAATACACATATGCAAATGCTAATATAGCAGAGACCTTGGAGAAGTTGTTTGTTTAACTTATTTGCAAGAGGGGATTTGGAACCCAAATCCTAAAGGAGAGTGTACTTTCACAATTGGGTGAAAATAACACTCAAAACTTATGAGCTTCAAATGGAAGCATGCATGTGAAAATGAAGCAATATCAAACAATAAGAAATGAAATGAAATGAGTCTCTTATTATTAATTTTGCAAATAAAAATCCAAGGTTACATAGCAGTCCCCTTGAGGACTCAAAGGTGATACAATTGTTACAAAGTTTGGGTGCCCAAGGATCAAATCCTCCAAGAAATCTGGGTGCACATCCAATGCTTTTCCTCATACCCACAATCGAGGTGGGTGGGCCAATGTTGTCACTGCTTGTATCTTCAATATCTTATGTCTAATATTCCTTCTGAATGCCTTCTAATAACTTGCACATATACACAAGGAAGCCAAAGGGGTCAAATAGAAAGGGTGTATGGTGGAAAACATGCAATCCCTACAGGGGTAAAAGAATGCATATATTAAAAATATATCAAATAAGATCAGAATGACTTGAAAATTTATGGAGATGTTAAAAAGGATGTTTTGAGGGATATCACCAAAAAAATATCTAAAATTGCATCCATAGACCCCTCAATTTTGCACCGCTTGCCTACAACCTATGAAAACCAAGACAAGCAAATCCTAAACCTAATCATATCCAAAACTCATGAAATTTGGAAAAAATGCATAAATGGACATTTTAAGAAAACCCATATGGTTATATTTTCAAATTTATACCCATATCCACCTGCATACAACTGGGGTGCCTGGATGGGCCCTACGAACCTACAAAGACTTAAAAATGCTATAACTTGGTCAATTTAATTCCAAATTGCATGAAATTTAATCCACAACATCATATGATAGTCTAGAATAATATAATTAAAAATAGTAATAAAATGGTGTAAGGATTTGTCCTCATCCTGGGGGGACGATGGTGAATGCAACTAATTTGGGGGCACACTATGAAGGGATACCCACCAATTCTGCATACTTTTTTCTACCAATCCCACTGGGGAATGATCCTAAATAGTCTAAATGGTGTTGTCATCAAATTTGGTGAAGAAATTCACCCGGATGGAAAATTTATGCTCAAAAGGCCCTCTTGAAGTCTCTTGGTAACCTCCTCCACTAAGAGGATATTTCGAGTGCAAGAGAGCTCAATAGGTTGGGGGAAAATCTTGGCAGCACTCCGTTGCATATCCTAGAACTCCTCTCCTTGTTTTTTTATGGACCATGTATCCATTTTATAGCCCAAATGGGATCATGTGCAAAAATGCATGCAAGGGCATGCATGGTAGGAGGCACCGTTTGTCCAAACGGAGGCATGCACTGGATGGGGAAGAGAATCTCCATTTTTGGACCAAAACTTCCCAAAATTGGGCTAGAAGCCTCCAAAAACCTTTCTAGAGTGGCTAGAACCACTGTGAGCCTTCTAAGGGCTGCCCAAGGGGCCATATGATGCCAATTTGATCATTGTTTGTGGGTGCTTAATAAGGTTGACCACATTTTAGTGTCTACACTAATTTAAGAAAGAGATTGAAAGTGATTGAGTGTGAAACATATTGAGTCTCTTACCATTATCTATATGTTTCTATGGTTAAAAAATTTTGAGTAAAATTTATTTGTGATATTGAAGAGGGTTTCTGGAAGATATTAAGTTGATTTTTGTCAGTGTGAAACATATTGAGTCTCTAACCATTCTCTATATGTTTCTGAAGTTAAACAAGATTATGTGTAAAACTTGTTTGTGAGATTGAAGAGGTTTTCTATGATAGATTGAATTGATTTGAAAAAGCTTTTGTGAAAGCTAGTGAGCAGATTTGAGCAAGTCCTAGAGTGGACTTAAGGTCAGAGTTGAGTAAGATTTTGTGGAAGCTTACAATGCATATTTAAGGTAAATCTTGGTGAAGACTTGTTGAGCAGATTGGATAAGTTCTAGTGAGGAATTGTTGAGTATATTTGAGGTTGTTGGCAATTTTGGGTTTGAGATCCTAGCTTCTTGTCTATGAGTTGTCATTGATGTCAAAAGGAAATGGCATTAATGTTAAGAGGATGTGTTGGCTTCAAAGGTGGAAGATTCCAAGAGAATCCGAAGAGATTCCATTGGCAAGGGTTTTTCATTAAAACCAAGTTAAATGGTTTTTATTAAAACCAATGGAGGTTCTCTTTATTATTTATTTAATTATTATTTAAAACCCTTCAAGGTTTTAATTAATTAATTATTTAATTAATTAAGGGAAAAATTATTTTTAATTTATTAAAAATACTTAAGGGTTTTTAAACCCTTTAGAAAGCAAATTTTGATTAAATTCGAAATTACTTTTCTTTGCAGCCGACGTGTTCTAAAGTCCACGTATGGACTATAAATATGAGAAGGTTCCTAAGGTAAAAGTTACTTGGAAAATCGAAGGCAATTAATTGGTTTGGTTGCGATCGAATGTTTTGTTTACGCTGCGAAAGAGGAGAGCTCGTGGTTTGAAAAGCTTTCGAAAAGCTTGACCGTTCATGTGGAAGGAAGTCCGTCTTGGACTTTGTAAGCCTCTTGTGGGCTAGTGGTAGTGAAGGCTGCGTTTGGGCTTTGCATAGGCGGAGGTCTGTGTTTCGATCCCCGCGGAGGGAGTTGTGCATGGATTAGTCACATTTTTATTAAAACATGTTTTGTGTCGTGAATTTCGGATTCTTCAAGGGCAGCCATTATAAGGTGTGATTATTTTCTTGATATGATTTTTGGCATTGTTTAGCATTGTTTAAAAGACATAGGAGAAATAAGGGGATATTTCTTTGATTGTATTTTTGAGATTAGTCTTTTGCTATGCTAAATTAAAAAATGGAGATATAAGGTGTAAGTTTTGGTTGTTGTGTTTTTGGCTTCTTTGGTGGTTGTTTTTAAAGAAGAGGAGCTAAAAGGTGTATTAAGGAAAGTTTTTATATATGCTCATTTATCTTGGTTCTAACCCTAACTTGGTTGGAAGTTTGAGGGTTGTGTGTGGTGACAACTTTAAGGATCAATTTTCTTCTACTCCAATAAGGTATGGGCACATTCTTCTTATGAGTATGATTGGTGTATGTTTTATGAAATAAGGTTGGAGTGAAAAGGTATTCTACTAGGTATCCTTTGGCTAGGTGTAAATCCTATTTTCCGGTTTGTTGAAGACTACTTATGCATTGTTATCCTTAAGGAGAGTTTTTGGTGAATGCATAATTTCTGGTTTGAGATAGTGGAAGCTTTGTGCACTAGGGTTTATATTTGTGAGTCTAGCTACTTGCATTGAGTTGGTGGAACCCTTGGTTGGCTGTTTTGAGTTTTATGGTTGATTTGCTTCCATAGAGGTTGTTTGATCAAGTTATTGCTTTACTAGATTCATGATATTGGGCTTACTCCATTGAGTTTATTTGAGCAAGTTATTCTTTGCATTTGGTGATATTGTGTTGGTGGCTATTTTGTTCAAATATCTTTGGAGGGAAAAGGATTTCTACTTGTTTTCTTTTCTTGTGATGATTGGTTGAATGCTTCAAGGTTGATGTTGAGTTGAATGGTGTTGGTTGACTAAACGTTGTTTGATGAGCATTGTTGTTGAAAACCTAATTGATTGTGAAAAGAACATGAGTATCATTGTTAGGTGATTCTTTGCATAGTTGGAAATTATTGGGGTTCATGTTCTTGAAAGAAAACATTCTATCCTATCCATTTCAGATATTGAGTTGAGTTTTCAGATTTGAGATTGAGATTAATCTGAGTTGATTTGAGTTGAGTTTTGAGATTGGAAGTTTAGTATAGAACATATTGAGTCTCTAACAATTGTCTTTATGCTTCTATGAGTTTGAAAAATCACATTGGGTCTCTAACAATTCACTTTGTGATTTCCTACTAAGAAAGTTTTTCTTGGTGAGCTTGCTGAGTTTTTGGACAGGTTCCAGTGGGGACTTGTGAGCAGTTCTTGGACAGGTTCTAGTGGGGACTTGTGAGCATTTATGGACAGGTTCTGGTGGGGACTTGTGAGCAGTTTTGGACAGGTTCCGATGGGGACTTGTGAGCAGTTTTGGACAGGTCCTAGCAGAGGACTTGTGAGCTAAGTTTGTTAGTTCTATCAGAGAACTTGAGGACAGAGGTGCATTGGTTCTATGAGAAGAACCTAAGGACATATTTGGTAAGTCTTTGAGAAGGCTTGTATGTAGAGGATTGATTTGTTCATTTGTTGGACAGATCTGACAGACAGAGGAAGACTTGTACTAGACCGATTGACTATGTTTGGTACAGGTTGCTAAGCTGCTATGGATGTGATCATAGAAGGCAGAGGTATCTTAGGCTAAGCATTAAGGACAGGAGGTCTTCTATGTTACTGACTGTACTGTTCCCAAGAATGAAAGTGATGAATATAAATAGGATTCTAAGAGCAAGGATTCTGAAAAGCGCAAGCATCATAGGAAAAACAAAGATGAGCACAACAATCAAGGAAAGAGGTATTCTCACAAGCACAAGAAGAGTTTATACCTAGACAAAGCAAGTAAGTGTTCTAGTAGTGATAGTGAAAGTTCTTCAAGTGATAATGAAAATGAGATGTTGTTCATATCAAAAAAGAGGAAGAACCGAAACATAGATTCATTATCATGAAATGTATTAGATGTGGAAATTTTGGTCACCTTGAGGATGATTGCACAAATAATGATTTGGTTTCTAGTATGTATGAGGATGCTTCAGAAAACTATAATGAAGATGCTTGTATGGTTTTTGAAAAAGGTAGCACCTCTAGTGATAAGAAATCTGAAAAATGCTTTGATGATTCAGAAAGCAAACAAATAAAGGATCTTGAAAGTGAACTTATTAATGCTCTTAGTGCTTTGAAAAAGGAAAGAAAGAAGAATGCTAGACTCAAGGATAAGTTAGATGAATGTTGTATGGAGAGAGATGATCTTATAGAAAGTCTTGACTTCTCTATGGCTAAGACACAAGAACTCAAGGATGAGTTAGAGTCTAAGGTTCTTGAGTATAGTGAGTTAGAACAGAAAATAGCTTCTTTGAAAGAGAAAACTAAAGAGTACAAGGATAAGCTTTATAGGTTTCAAGATAGCTCCAAAAAGGTTAAGTCACTCATCAAAGGTCAAAGAAAGACAACAGATAAAACAGGCCTTGGTTTTGTTAAGCTACACAAGGAATAAGTTGGAGATTCTAGTAAGAGACTCCAAAAGGAAGAGAGTTCTGATGAGGAAAGTATTTCAGAAAAGGAGTCCTTGAATGATAGATGCACAGAAACAAAAAATAGAATTTAGAATGAGAAGAAGAAGTTTTTAGAACCTAAGAGTTCAATTAAAGGAAAGTTTCAAGGCAGATGTTTTTCTTGTCACAGGTTTGGTCACATGGCTTCACATTGCATGGCTCAAGTGAAGGAGGTAAATGTCAGTTTCAGAAGTGCTAGTTGCTTTTAAGGGTATTGCTACTCTTGTCAATAGTTTGGGCACAAGGCAATTTATTGCAAGGCAAATAGGAACAGGTTTGGTCAAAACAGGTTTGGCCAAAAAAAGTTTGGTCATAACAGGTTTGGTCAGAATAGGTTTGGCCAGAACAGGTTTGGTCAGAACAGGTTTGGCCAAAACAGGTTTGGTCAGAATAGGTTTGGTCAGAATTGGTGGATTCAAAGATCAGGTTTACCTCAGAGAAACAACATTGTCAAGTGTTTCAAGTGCAACAATGAAGGTCACACAATCAGATAGTGTAGAGCTAAAATTCCAAAATACAGGAACAGAAACAGTGGCATGATCAGGTCCAAGGATCAAGGCATGGACAAGAACAGGGATGAGAACAAGAACAAGAACAGTGACACGAACAATAATATGGACAAAGAGTTCAAGATAAGGCCCGAAAAGGAAGTTATAGATGCTGATGATGATCAGTGCCTAATGGGAGTTTTACTCCCACCCAAGAATTAATCACCTCATTAGGAGGTGGGGGAGGGACTAAGCTAAGAGGCTCATTCTTAGTCCCGAGCCCTAAAGGTGACCCTTTTCCATTGATGACAAAGGGGGAGAGATTTGAGTAAGGGTGAGAGCCTCAAGACAGGGGGAGCTATTTATGTTGAGTTTCTGTGTTGTTGAGAAGCATGGTTTGCCATCAATGACAAAGGGGGAGATTTTTGGCAATTTTGGGTTTGAGATCCTAGCTTCTTGTCTATGAGTTGTCATTGATGTCAAAAGGAAATGACATTAATGTTAAGAGGATGTGTTGGCTTCAAAGGTGGAAGATTCCAAGAGAATCCGGAGAGATTCCATTGGCAAGGGTTTTTCATTAAAACCAAGTTAAATGGTTTTTATTAAAACCAATGGAGGTTCTCTTTATTATTTATTTAATTATTATTTAAAACCCTTCAAGGTTTTAATTAATTAATTATTTAATTAATTAAGGGAGAAATTATTTTTAATTTATTAAAAATACTTAAGGGTTTTTAAACCCTTTAGAAAGAAAATTTTGATTAAATTCGAAATTACTTTTCTTTGCGACTCGACGTGTTCTAAAGTCCACGTATGGACTATAAATATGAGAAGGTTCCTAAGGTAAAAGTTACTTGGAAAATCGAAGGCAATTAATTGGTTTGGTTGTGATCGAATGTTCTGTTTACACTGCGAAAGAGGAGAGCTCATGGTTTGAAAAGCTTTCGGAAAGCTTGACTGTTCATGTGGAAGGAAGTCCGTCTTGGACTTTGTAAGCCTCTTGTGGGCTAGTGGCAGCGAAGGCTGCGTTTGGGATTTGCATAGGCGGAGGTCTGTGTTTCGATCCCCACGGAGGGAGCTGTGCATGGATTAGTCACGTTTTTATTAAAACATGTTTTGTGCCGCGAATTTCGGATTCTTCAAGGGCAACCATTATAAGCTGTGATTATTTTCTTGATATGATTTTTGGCATTGTTTAGCATTATTTAAAAGACATAGGAGAAATAAGGGGATATTTCTTTGATTGTATTTTTGAGATTAGTCTTTTGCTATGCTAAATTTAAAAATGGAGATATAAGGTGTAAGTTTTGGTTGTTGTGTTTTTGGCTTCTTTGGTGGTTGTTTTTAAAGAAGAGGAGCTAAAAGGTGTATTAAGGAAAGTTTTTATATATGCTCATTTATCTTGGTTCTAACCCTAACTTGGTTGGAAGTTTGAGGGTTGTGTGTGGTGACAGCTTTAAGGATCAATTTTCTTCTACTCCAATAAGGTATGGGCACATTCTTCTTATGAGTATGATTGGTGTATGTTTTCTGAAATAAGGTTGGAGTGAAAAGGTATTCTACTAGGTATCCTTTGGCTAGGTGTAAATCCTATTTTCTGGTTTGTTGAAGACTACTTATGCATTGTTATCCTTAAGGAGAGTTTTTGGTGAATGCATAATTTTTGGTTTGAGATAGTGGAAGCTTTGTGCACTAGGGTTTATATTTGTGAGTCTAGCTACTTGCATTGAGTTGGTGGAACCCTTGGTTGGCTATTTTGAGTTTGATGGTTGAGTTGCTTCCATAGAGGTTGTTTGATCAAGTTATTGCTTTACTAGATTCATGATATTGGGCTTACTCCATTGAGTTGATTTGATCAAGTTATTCTTTACATTTGGTGATATTGTGTTGGTGGCTGTTTTGTTCAAATATCTTTGGAGGGAAAAGGATTTCTACTTGTTTTCTTTTCTTGTGATGATTGGTTGAATGCTTCAAGGTTGATGTTGAGTTGAATGGTGTTGGTTGACTAAACCTTGTTTGATGAGCATTGTTGTTGAAACCCTAATTGATTGTGAAAAGAACATGAGTATCATTGTTATGTGATTCTTTGCATAGTTGGCAATTGTTGGGGTTTCATGTTCTTGAAAGAAAACATTCTATCCTATCCATTTCAGATATTGAGTTGAGTTTTTATATTTGAGATTGAGATTAATCTGAGTTGATTTGAGTTGAGTTTTGAGATTGGAAGTTGAGTATAGAACATATTGAGTCTCTAACAATTGTCTTTATGCTTCTATGAGTTTGACAAATCACATTGGGTCTCTAACAATTCACTTTGTGATTTCCTACTAAGAAAGTTTTTCTTCGTGAGCTTGCTGAGTTTTTGGACAGGTTCCAGTGGGGACTTGTGAGCAGTTCTTGGACAGGTTCCAGTGGGGACTTGTGAGCAATTTTGGATAGGTTTCGATGGGGACTTGTGAGCAGTTTTGGACAGGTCCGAGTGGGGACTTGTGAGCAGATTTGGACAAGTCCTAGCAAAGGACTTGTGAGCTGAGTTTTTTAGTTCTATCAGAGAACTTGAGGACAGAGGTGCATTGGTTCTATGAGAAGAACTTTAGGACATATTTGGCAAGTCTTTGAGAAGGCTTGTATGCAGAGGATTGATTTGTTTAAGAGTTGGACATATCTGACAGACAAAGGAAGACTTGTACTAGACCGACTGATTGTGTTTGGTATAGGTTGCTGAGCTGCTATGGACGTGATCATAGAAGGCATAGGTCTCTTAGGCTAAGCATTGAGGACAGGAGGTCTTCTATGGAAAGGAGTTCCATGTGCTAGCAAGAGTTAGATGCAGTTGATCTTCTGAGGGATCATTTCCAGAACAGAGGGAAGGTATCTCCTTTGAGCAAAGGCTCATAAATTCTGATTGGGGGAAGGTATCTCCTTTGAGCAGAGGCTCATAAATTCTGATTGGGGGAAGGTATCTCCTTTGGGCCAAGGCTCATAAACATTGTAATTGGGAAGGATTCCCAAAGAACTTTGAGATAACTTTTAAAGAAAATTTTTGTGGACGTAGCCTAGCCATTCTAGGTGAACCACGTTAAAATTGGTGTCACTTTGTGGATGATATTGTGCATTGCTTTGATATTGCTTTGGGTATATTGCTTTACTATTTTGAAGTATAAAGGAAAAAGTAAAAAGAGGTCTTATACTGTTCACCCCCCCTCTTAGTATAAGCTTGTGTTCTTCAGAGGTAAGTCTTGGTGAAAACTTGTTGACCATATTGGACATGTTCTTGAGAGGACTTTTGGACAAATTTGAGGCAAGTATTTGAGAAGACTTGAGAACATATTTGATTGATTGATTTGTTCAAGCGTTGTGTTAAGTCTTGGGGAAGATCAAGTAGAGTTTATTTGTTATTGGATCAAGATTTGTGTTGAGGCTTGAGGATATATTTGAGATAGAGATTGAGAAAATTTATGCTAGACCTAAGGATTGTTTTTAGTACAAATTTGAGATATAGATTGAGCATATTTATGCTAGATCAAAGGGCTATGTTTAGTGTAAATTTGAGACAAAGATTGAGTAAATTTGTGCTAGACCAAAGGATTGTGTTTAGTGTAAACTTGAGACAGATATTGAGTAGATTTGTGCTATACTGAAGGACTATGTTTAGTACAAATTTGAGACATATATTGAGCAAGAGCTGAGAGTAAGCTTTGGAGGTGATAGAGTAAAGGATAGTAGTCTCCAATGGATAGAGATCCATTAGCCAAGGTAGTGAGGACATAGGTCTTCTGAGTGAGGATAGGAGTCTTCAGTCGAGAGATATCCACAAGCTAGTGCAGTGGAGGCAGTAGTCTTCTAGAGGATCACCAGCTAGAGTAGAGGAGAAGGAGTTCTCTTGTGGATAGAGATCCATAAAACAACTAAGGGTATTGGTGTCTCCTATGGATAGAGATACACAAACTTGATTAGGGGATTGGTGTCTCCTTTAGACAGAGGTCCATAAATATTGTAATAGGGAAGGATTCCCAAGATATTTGTTGAGAAAATATTAGTGAAATATTTTCTCCATGGAGTAGCCCACATTGGGTGAACCACGTTAAATTGGTATCCCTATTGTGTGTGGTGATTTGTGCATTGATTTAACTACTTATGTTTATATTGCCATTGATATATTGGATAATATTATTTAGGAAAATATAAGTAAAAAGTGATCTTATACTGTTCACCCTCTCTCAGTATAAGCTTGTGTTCTTCAAAAATATCTTGATGATCAGAAGTCTCAGCTTCCTCGAGTCAGGATTCCTCATCTATGGTATTATTCAAGGCATCTCTATGATACTTGTAAAAATTCCAAACATGATTAAATGATTTAAAGTTAATGTTCCCATTGGATCCCTTAGTAGGATCAAGGTTGTTACCAACTTCATTTTTTCCTCTTCTAGATTATGATTCTCTCTATCAATCTGATCATATTCTTAAAAAATCTCATTAGACTCTAAAATATTTTGAAAGCACGAGATTTCGGATGAAAGAAACACTAATTGCGATGTATTCAAAATCAAACACGCTTAAGTCCTAAAATGTAGAATGCATGAAGTGAAAGAGACGAATTGAATGGAGATACAAGAAAATGGAGAAATCACAGCCCTTTTATTTAACTCTCTTGATCTCGGTTACAAAGATGCCTCCTCCCTTTTCAGGGGCTAGGAGCGTTAAATGAATTTGGTTACAATCAAGACTTAATGTTCCTCCTTCCGCGTGCCCACATTTGAAATGGGCGGGCCAAAACGTTGCCGTCACTGGTGTTGATGAGTCCTTAACCTTTGCTGCTCCTCCTGCGATCAAAGAAACAACAAAGATGTTAGTAGCACCTATGACAAATAAGAAGCGTTTGATCTTAAAACCAATGGAAGATGCATGCGTAAGATTAACTAAATCGATAAATAAGATGACTCCAAATAACCTGCAAACTCGACAGAGACCAGAAAACATTACCAGAGGGCCGCTGCCATCGAAACAGTCGGCCAATTCGCACTCAACTGTAATTCGTCCCTGGTCAGGATGAATTCGACTGTAATTCGTCCTCGGGTAGGACGAATCCGACTGTAATTCATCCTCGGGTAGGACGAATTCGACTGTGATGAAAAGCCGAGATGATGCCGTCCAAATGTCACGTCTCGGGATCTCCAAATGACCTGCAAACATAGGGGTTAGCTAATTGGGGGCATTTTGGGACGACCCAGATGGTCGGATTCTCCCAATTTGACCTCCATCAGCGAGAATTTGGCGTCGCTACCTGCAAGTTAGTGGGACAACAAAAGCGACGAGAACATGATGAAATCTGATCAAAACATTATGAAATCGAACATATGAACTATCTAGACAGCATAAAATGAAATGAAAGATGAACAAATGACAAAAGAACAAATTAGAATGAAACTTAAAAAGTGTGGGGCGCCCAAGTGGGCCGCCCACCGTTGGAACTTGATTTTGGCACCAATCCACTTGGGATGGGCCCAAAATCTCTTAGGATGGGGTTGTCAGCAAATTGGTGGATTAAAGTGGTCAAATGTCGGGTTTTTGGGTCCGAATTCACACTTCCAATAGCCACCCAATAACCTCTCTTGCGAAAGAGATTAAGGATGTGGAAAATGTAAATCAAAAGGGTAAAGGCGTGGTATCAAATCGGTAGCACTTCGTTGCTTGAAAATGCCTCCTCCTTGTCCTTTTGGGTGGGAAAAGTCCACCATTTTATAGACCCAGGGGGTCTCTTTGGAGAGGCATGCATAAGCGCCATGTGGTGGTCATAGGTGCCATGTGGCGGTCATGTCTTCTCATGAGAGAGGAAAGTCCTCCATGACTTGGGCTTTCATGATTGCCCTTGTGACAGTCCTCTAACGGCCCATCTGCCCACCTACACGCGCGTGCGAGGCGAGAGTCATCAATTGACTGTCTTTGGCTGCCACTTGGCGCCATTCTTCTTTTTGCCCGTTAAACCTGGAATTCGTCCTGACCAAAGACGAATTAAGAATTCGTCCCTGGGTGAGACGGATCCCAGTTTGAATTCATCCCTAGGTGAGATAGATCCTAGTTTGAATTCGTCCCTGGGTGAGACGAATACTGAGCAAAGTGCCTGAATGTGCCAAATTGCCTTTTGACCTTACAAAATTGCTATAAAAGTGGTTAGGACCACTGTTTAACCTCTCGAGGGCTGCCCTGGGGGCTTGTGTGTGTCAAAGCGATCAGTGTTTGCAGTCACATAATCGGATTGGTGCTGTTTTGGTGTCTACAGATGCCCCTTTTTGGGATGCGCTGTGCATGGCGCAGCGTCGAGCAAAAATAGATAACCAAAGCACTAATGATTAGGGTTTCTCGGTAACCTAACCAACTTTTGATGCCCCAAGTATGGAAAGGGCATGCATTCTTGAATCCTTGCTTCTGACGAGCGAAGGCACTCAATTTCAAGTATTAACCTATTTTGGTGAGGTGTGACTTGAGCTTGGACATTGATCAGTCATGAATAGGCAAAGGGCGCAACCTTTTGTCCACGGGGGGAACCTTGTGTTCATGATTCACAAAATGCCAAGTGATCTGATCAGATTGTGATTGTTGCTTGTTTATTGCCCCAAGCAGGAGCGTAATTGTCTTTGTCAATGATTCTTTGAATGCATGTCATTGCCTTGATTGGGTGTGTGTTTGTTGATTGGTGACTAAGTGTGACTACCCCCTCAAGCGACGAATCGATGAGGGAATGACCTTCGTGAGAAAAGCGACGAGTCGCTTGACCCAAGATGACTTGTGCAAGGGTGCCTTTAGATGGTTTTAGCGTTAAGCATATGCAATTTTCTGACATTTAGACCTATTTTTGGTGGGTGGTAACCCTTTTTGCGACGCTTTTTGTGGCTAAAATTGGCAAAAATCCGTCTTCCCGTGGAGCGGTCCGGCTATGGTAGCCTTCTTAGGGAGTAGGATAATGACAATTTGTGACCCCAACGTCGGTTTTGCATGCCCGGGATGTCAAGTGCAACAACACTCTTATCGGGCAAGTTTATTATCTGTTTTAGTGCATTTTAGTTCATTTTTTGATGTTTTTGAAGTTTTTGGCCTGAATTCGTCCCATGGTGGGACGAATTCCAGCTTTAGAATTCGTCCCTGGGTGGGACGAGTGCTAACCAGAGCGCTCGTCCCAGTAAAGGATGAATTCCAGCTCAAAAGGCTTATTTAAGGTGCAAAACTAGGGTTTGGGCTCATTTGCATTTGATTTTTCTTGCGATTTGGAGCTCTGGGGAGGAGGAAGTTAATTCTGCGAAGCGAAGCGCTGTCGAGATTTTCCCTGCCATCATGAGTGCACAAACCGGATCGAGCGGCGGAGCCGAAGCGAGACCAGTAAGTGCTCCCTAGAGTTTATTACTTTTTGTTTAAAATTGCAATTGTTTTGTTTAATTGTTTTTGTGATGTTATTTTTCAATATATTTTTTAAACTTAAACCCTGAAACTGAGCTTAAGACAACTAGGACTTAGTGTACAACTAAACGTAGCGCAAAATCTAGGTAAAGAATTTTTTCTTCAACTAAACCCTAGGATAAACTAAACGTGAACCCTAAGACTCAATGTTTGTATTTTTGAATTTTTGTTTTGTTTTTAAATTAATCAGTTAGGATTAGAAACCCTAGAACTGAAAATTTAATTTTTGTCTAAATTTTTGTTTGTTTTTGTTTTAAATTAATCAGTTAGGATTAGAAACCCTAGAACTAAAAATTTAATTTTTGTCTTAATTTTTGTTTGTTTTTGTTTTAAATTAATCAACTGAAAATTTAATTTTTTCTTAATTTTTGTTTGTTTTTGTTTTAAATTAATCAGTTAGGATTAGGAACCCTAGAACTGAAAATTTAATTTTTGTTTGAATTTTTGTTTGTTTTTTTTTTTGTCTGTACATTGATAGGCAATGTTGTATATGCATGTTATTGTTGTACAGTTCTTTTCCATGATTTTAATTTTTTTTGAATTGTTTTCTTTTGCAGGTTGTTAGGAGCCGGTACCGTGTATCCATTGCTTTCGCTGAAGCATGGGTGGCGCTGACTGAGGCTGATTGGGAGTGGCTTGATGCCCTTGGGCTCAAGCAGGTGGCTTGACTAGAGCCAGTGGTCGCGGATCAGGCTTATTTGATGGCCCTGATCAATCTTTGGGATCCGCGGACCAACACCTTCCATCTCCCGATAGGGGAGATGACTGTTACTTTGGAGGATATCTATCGGCTTCTATGGATTTTGATAGATGGACTGCCCATCAGGACATCGCCGTGTGATCAATGGATGACTGTACTGACGAGATGCTTCGGGCATGGGGAGGAGCTGGGTGTGGAGGAGCCACTGGAGAGGGCAGAGGGCGACTGCCAGATTGGCAAGATTTTGGTCAGATGGTGGCAGGAGAGGGGGGTGTTGGGAGTGAGGCACGCATTCCTTATGGGCCTCATTTCCAACATGCTATTACCTGACTCTTCAGGTGCGAGGTTCCCATGGAACCTGCTGGATTTGGTTTGGCAGTTGGTAGAGTGCCCGATAGAGGCACCGCTTATCTTGAGATGGGGACAGACATTGTTGGCACAGCTCTATGGGGAGCTGTATGAGGTCCGCTATCGACAACGAAAGGGGATCAGCTGCAGTTATCTGTTGTAGTGCTGGGGTTGGCAGCACATAGCAGTTGAGAGGCCAACCGGGTTACCATGGATGACTCGGGTGGCGATGGAGGATAAGGAGATAGGGTATGCAGTTCTGTGGCGGCGGTCCGGAGAGCAGGGACAGAGTCGACGTTGGGCAGGTGTCGTAGGGCACTATGTCGATACCTTCTCTCGGCTCACTCCTAGGGAGGTGGTTTGGCGTCCTTATCGGGACTGTCCAGCCTGGCCGAAGGCTGGAGAGTGGCTCCGATGGGTACGCAGAGAGCGGTGGTTGATTGGGCGGCATGGGACCGAGCATGAGTTCTTCTCGTACAGTCGGGTTACACGACAGTTTGGGGTGCGCCAGGGGTTTCCTGGTGAGCCCGTGGTCTATCGACATCGGGGGGATGAGAGGACTCTAGACCGACCAGTCATCGCGCCACTGGGTGAGGATTCAGATGCGATGATCGACGTCCTGAATGTGGATGATGTCGGGACTACTGCTGAGTACGACTAGTGGTGGGTACTACGGCGATGGCGGGGAGAGGGGCCACTGGGAGGCACGGAGGCGGCAGCGACGGGCGGGGAGGGTGCTGAGGCACCAGGGGATGATTGGGGAGCTCCTTTGGAGGACATGGTGGAGGTGGAGGGTGTTGATGCGGATTTGGGGGCTCCGGATCAGTCGGAGATGCAGGACATGGCAGAGCAGTGGGAGCCAGAGTAGGTTGTTATTCTAGAGAGTCCCATGCCTTCGGCGTATGCGGAGGACACAGAGTCTGGGGTACGTGCTGAGAATGCACGGTTGGCGGAGCTGCTATGGAGGCGAGATGAGGAGCTAGGGGATGCGCTGCGGGAGAGGGATCTCCTACGGGCTCGGCTAGCAGAGCGGGAGAGCGCACGGGTGGCGCCTCGCCAGTAGGAGGGTGATACTGATGCTGCATGGGAGAGGGATCTCTTACGAGTGCAGCTGGCCCAGCGCGATGATGTAGTCATGATGTACCG
Organism: Wollemia nobilis; assembly: GCA_028583015.1. Lineage (NCBI taxonomy): Eukaryota > Viridiplantae > Streptophyta > Pinopsida > Araucariales > Araucariaceae > Wollemia > Wollemia nobilis. The sequence continues at coordinate 5,815,546 of JAQPPZ010016983.1, read as the reverse complement.
TAGGCAGGAGTCAGAGTGGTGCCAGCATCGGATGGATTTGGAGGGGGAGATCATCCGCCTTGGGGGGCGGGTACCTGAGCCTTCGGGAGGTGGATCTTCGCGTCGGATGAGGGACAGTGTTACTGAGCAATCAACATCATCTCGTCGCAGGCGATTGGATGAGGGAGGCGACAGTAGGCGTGATGTTGGGGCTAGCAGTAGCCGCCCTATGGGGTCCCATAGGACCCACACCACGGGGGGTAGTTCCCGTCGCACCGATCCTGCGTGATCATGGTGGCCGATGCCTTAGGCTGGGTGGTTTTGTTATGTGATTGCGGGGTCAGAGGACCAGTTTTGTAGCCTGCGGGCATTTTTTTTTGATGATATATATATATATATATCGACTTTATTTTGTTTATGCATATGTGATGATTTGATCTTATGTATGATGGTTGATGAATATGGATGTATGCATGTTAATTTATTTTGATGGATGCATATGTTATGTTGAATGCAAGTGTTTTTGATTTATATGTGATATGCAAGAATGAAGTGGATGAATGGAATTTGTGATGTTTGGTTAGGGCACCATAGACTGTTTAGGACTTTGTTTATTTTGTTTTTAAGCCATTGCTGTAATAACTGACTTTGTATGTATACATGTGGTTTTCCTTTTTTTGTATTTTCTGATGGTATTGTAAGGATGAAAAGTAGCGCAGTTGGTTTAGAAATGTAGCTAAGTTTTTCTGAAACTCCGACGGTTTTAACTCACTAGCCACGATTGTGCTTTATCTTACAAGACTTTTGAACAAGGTATGAATCGGACTTGTTTTTGACCAAGTTATTTCACATCCCTGTGTGTGCAATTGAGTTCATTTATGTGGTATTTATCAGGATACCGCCAGTGCCAGATGGGCTTTCAACCGAACCTGTACTGAGGATCACCTAATTAGCTCCACTAACTCCTTTATTGTATTTAGTCAGATTAATCTACGGTGTTTTCTAGGATACCATAAGCTAGCTCATCCACATGCAAACATTGATCTGTACACAAGTTAATGTGACAGATATATCGTCATGCGGGAGGTTTACCGCCAATGACCAATAGGCTATCAACCAAACCGGTACTGAGGCTTACCTCATGACCTGTCGAAATGCTGAGAGTTCCAGGGATTCAAGTTCGACTCCCTTTTTTTCTTCAATTGTATTGGGATACTTGCTCGATTGTAGTGATAAAAATCACTGTTTATTTTTATATATTTTTCTTTTGAGCAAGGGATTGGGATATGGAGTGACGAGAATCACTATTGTATGTGCCTTTTGATGTGTGCACTTTGGGGATGATGTCAAATTTTTGGAGTTTTGACGTTTGCAAATTTTTGATGTTTTGCAACTATAGAGAATTTTGGGATTCTTGGGGAATTGGGTAGGGAGGATGCTTGTCCTTTTGCCAACTCTCAGCATTCTTTGGGTCATTTACACAGGGGGATAAGCAAGATAACCGTTTCGCTTATGGTGACCTAGATTACTGTGCAGGTTTCATCTTTCGTTCGTACAACTTAGGAATTGTTTTATGTGTTTTAGCTTGTGATAGGATGTTACGTAACAAGGCGTATTTCAAGTAGAACTCTACCTTCGTAAAATCTCTCTGACTTGGTACAGTACGTGGCTAGAAAGCAAAATGACGACTGAAAGATGAAAACTCTTGATACATTATAAGACCACTGACTCTATTGTGGTAAACAACAGTAAATGGCGTTTGTTTTTTTGTTTTGTAAGATGGAAAATTATGGAATAAGATGGACTAGCAGAATAATTACAGTCTATGGTGCCTTTGACCTGTACGAACACAAATATGCAATGTATGGGTGTGATGTTTAATGTAGCTACATATTTTTGTATTTTTGATGGATTGGTTGTTTTTTTGTGAATATGAAGATGAGATGCGAGAAGAGCTTTGTATTGATGAATTTGAGCATGCCTAGAAATGAGATGCAAATTTTTGTTATTTTTGATGATTTTATTTTTCTTTTGACCAAGCGATTGCGGGAATCCTTGGAGCTTTTTGGGTTGACCAAGCGATTGCGGGAATCCTTGGAGCTTTTTGGGGTTGACCAAGAGATTGCGATAATCCTTGGAGCTTTTTGGGATTGACCAAGCGATTTCAAGAATCCTTGGAGCTTTTTGGGATTGACCAAGCGATTTCGGGAATCCTTGGAGCATTTTTGGGATTGACCAAGCGATTTCAGGAATCCTTGGAGCATTTTTGGGATATGGCTCTCTTAGATATGGAATGGTCGCAAATGACTGATATTCAAGGGTTCTGTTTCCTTGATTCCATCAAGAGATGCTAGCCGGTATGTCCCGGGTCCTATTTTGCTATCAATGACATATGGACCTAACCAATTTGCCGTGAACTTGTCCCTGAGATGGGGCGGCAAACTAGAGTTCTGTTGGTTTTCCTTCAAAACCAAATCACCAACCCGAAAGTCCCTTAGGTGAACTTTCATGTTGTAAGCTTTCTTAAGTCGCTCTTGATAGATACGTAAGTGCTCGAGAGCATTAACGCGTCGTTCGTCAAGCAACGTAAGTTGGTCTAACCGGGCCTGCCGCACAGCATCATCATTGATGAACTCTTGCATTGATATGCGCAGGGAAGGAATTTCCAACTCTAGAGGCATGACTGCCTCGGAGCCATACACGAGCAAAAATGGAGTAGCCCCAGTGGGCATCCGAATGCTAGTGCGATAAGCCCAAAGGGCAAGTGGAATTTGGATGTGCCAATCCTTATGACTGTCTATGACCATCTTTTTAAGGATGGCAACTAGCATTTTGTTTGACGCCTCTGCTTGCCCATTTGCCTGCGGATAATAGGGTGTCAAAAAACTATGCTGAATTTTGTACTTTGTGGTCAAAGCACGCACGTCTTTGTTCTTGAATGGTGGCCCATTATCCGAGATTATTTTGGATGGAATACCAAAACGACATATGATGTTATGCAAAATGAACTCCACAATGCGGGGTCCTATCGTAGAGGTCAGCGAAATTGCTTCCACCCACTTGGTAAAATACTCTGTGGCCGTTATGATAAACGTGTGACGGCCTGACGATGCAGGGAGATCTTTCCAATTAGATCGAAGCCCCACTATGAAAATGGCCAAGCGAACTGGACTATCTGCAAGGCCTGGGAAGGTACGTGCATCAAATTGGCATGATGTTGACACTTCACGCACTTCTTGACATATGCGCAACAATCTCGCTCTAAAGATGGCCAATAATAGCCCATGCGAAGAATGCGCTTTGCGATGGCCATACCACTGAAGTGGCCACCACATGTACCATCGTGCACTTGGGCGATCGCCCAAGTGGACTCTTGCTGGTCCAAGCAACGAAGGAGGATCCCTTCATAGCTACGACGATACAAAATGTCTCCTATCAAGACATACTTAGCCGCTTTCTGCTTGAATGTTCATTTTGCGGCATGCGTCAATCCAAGCGGGAGATTACCTAACTTGAGGTAGTCTCTAATGGGTAAATACCATCCTTTGATCGAAAACCTCGATAGTATGAACAGCCAATCCCTCTTGAAGTTCATCCCTAACAAATGTTGAGCGGGATAGAACTTGTAAGAACAGTGTTGTGTTGCTATTAATGGGAGTAGGGGAGAACAAGGACCCCCAGTTGGCATGTTTCAGACGATCGTGGATTCGAGAGAACTTATCCGAGGATGGTTCAATCTGGATCATGTGGATTCCTGACGTCAAGTCAGAGCTTGCACGCTCCATCATGGATTGCGATAGGGTTTTGACTTGAATGGTTGTCATATCACCGAAAAGGTCTTACGGGATTAGTGACCCCAAGGAGGCCATTGTGTCCGCAAAATGATTCGATGATCGAGGGAGTGCCTCGATGTCATACCATTCAAGTTTTGCCAAGAATTTGTCCACAAGGGCTTTATAAGCCTGCAAAACTGGGCATTTGCATTGGTATACCCCTTTGACTTGATTGACAATTAACAACGAATCACCAAAGATGTTCAGTCGTTTGATGTTCATGGCGATTGTTGTCTGAAGACCTATGAGCAAGGCTTCATACTCTACATTATTGTTGGTGCATGGGAAATTTAATTTAAATGACAGGGGCATTGGAGTGCCCTGCGGTGTGAAGAATACTATTCCCGTGCCACCACCTTGCTCACACTTAGAACCATCAAAAAATAAGGTTATGTCGGCCTGTGACTCAGGCTCATCAGAATCTGGCGATTCTGAGACATGGAAGACCCCATCATCGGGTAGTTCTATGACTAGAGGCTGATCGTCTTCAAGAGGAGCCTCTGCTAGTTGATCGGCTATGACCTGTCCTTTGATAGATTTCTGTCCAATAAACTCTATGTCAAATTCTGTCAACAACATGATCCATTTTGTCGTGCGACTACTATGATAAGTACGACTCATCATGTATCGCAATGGATTCTCCTTAGACACAACATACGTAGTGTTGCTCAGCATGTAGTGGCGTAGCTTCTTGGTAGCAAACACCACTGCCAAGCAGAGTTTCTCGACGTATGCATAGTTAAGTTCATAACTGACCAGGGTGCGGCTAAGATAGTAAGTAGCTTGTTCTTTGTGAAGTTCATTCTTCTGGGCCAGCATGGCGCCCAGTGCCACCTTAGTAGCTGAGATGTATAAGTAGAACGACACTCCTGGTCTAGGTGGTGCCAATACTGGTGGCGAAGCCAAGTATTGTTTGATGTCATCAAAGGTCGATTGGCACTCGTCATCCCAGTGAAATGTAACCCCCTTGTGCAATAATTTGTTCATGGGTCGGCACTTGTCAGATAGCTGCGCTATGAAGCGCTTAATCGATGCGACCTTTCCTTGCAAACTTCTAAGCTGCTTAATAGTAGTTGGGGGAGGCATTTCAAGGATTGCCTTGACTTTCTTTGGGTCCACCTCGATGCCTCGCTTTGAGACTATAAAACCCAAGAGTTTTCCAGATGTGACGCCGAATACGCACTTCTTGGGATTCAATCTGACCTTATGCTCTATGAGGCGATCGAGAATCTTGCTTAAGTCATTGATATGATTTGAGCGCAAAAGAGACTTGGCTAACAAATCATCCATGTAATCTTCCAAAGTTTTATGCATGTAATCATGGAAGATGTATGTCATGGCACGTTGGTAGGTGGCGCCAGCATTTTTAAGGCCAAAAGGCATGACCTTATAACAAAATGTCCCCCAAGGCGTTGTGAATGCCGTTTTGAGTTGATCCTCAGGATTGATACGAATCTGATTGTATCCTGAGAAACCATCCATGAGGGATAGCATTTCATGACCTGTTGTAGCGTCTACCAACGCGTCGATGCTTGGCAAGGGGAAATCATCCTTAGGACTCGCTTTGTTTAGATCTCAAAAATCAGTGCATATGCGAATCCTCCCGTCGGGCTTTTTGACGGGCACCATGTTGGACATCCATGGTGGATAATCCACGTAGATGACAAACTGTGCATCCAACAGCTTTTGCAATTCGTCTTTGACCATCAAGGCCATTGTTGGGTGCATCTTACATAGTTTTTGCTTAACTGGCTTGATTGTCGGGTCAAGCGTTAGATTATGCATGACTAGCTATGGATCTAGCCCCGACATGTCTCTGTATGACCATGCAAAAACCTCCTTCTTCTCTTTGAGAAGGGCAATGTAGTCGGCTTGCTCTTCAGGGGATAAGCTTACCCCCAGCTTGATAATCTGTGGATTCATTGGATCTAAGCCGATGTCTACGTTAGTCATCTCCTCGACTGACATGTGGGATCCGTCCTCCAACTGATGTGGAGTCGGGATCAAATGGATATCATTAGCTGAGTTTAAATCTACGTTTGGAACCTCGGGTCCCTCTTTAGCTTGAAAAATATCCTGAGTTGTCCCTGGGGTAAAATGAGGCATTTTACCGAAAGGCCAATACTCTGATGGGGAGAGCGATGAATTGACGCGATCCCAGTCGATGGCATCTATGTCTAGATGCAATGACCATGCTGGATCGGTCGGATTGCGGATGGGTGCGGTCAAATCAATGGAGATCATGTGGATGAAATGAATTTGGTCTCCATTACCGTGGGTGTGATAACTCAAACATTCTGGATGCTCCCTATGCTCTGGATCTGGCTCTGTAGGGATGGGCATGAATGGATCGGCCCTATGTGTTGATAGGAAGACAGGGTCTTCCCTCGACACTGATGTCATTATAGGGTCTCGGGGTGGACGGTGCTCATCGTAAACTTGGAGCCATGGATCCAACACTTGGTCCCACCCTGCTGGGTCTACGTACCATTCATGCCCTAACCTTATGCCTAGTTGTGCCATCAGTTCTTCATGGGTTATAGGGTGATTGTGCCGTCTCGCATGATTAAGATATTCCATCTCAGTTTCATCTTCGTAATCATTGTCTGTGATCCAAAGGCCCTCGTTGGCCTCGATAGCTGTCTGTGACATATTATGCTCATCTTGTTCAAGCAAATTAATCTGATCCCATTGCGGTTGTTCCACACTCGGTGGGGGGACCTGATTCTCTTGACATTGCACTGGTTCAATTGGAACCTCTAAAGGGAACAATTTCAAAAAGATATCTGGACACTGTTTATGCTCTCCTTGGAAGTTAGTGTCCAAACTTTCACCTCTCTCTATCAATGGAGAAGGGTTATTGATGTTACCAAGGGTGGTTGTTGACCATGGGAGATAATCTCCCAATGTGTACGTTGTGTTTGGGTTGGCATAAGGATCTGATGCCAATCCACCCTTGTTGCCTATTCCTAGGCCTTGCATGTTTTCCACCAAGATGTCTAAGGGTAGGGGGTGGTTGAACCCTACTCCCGACTTATCATAAGGCATTTGATATCTTGGCTGGCAAAGGACACGCACCCCTTGCTCATACCTGCCTAACCCGTATCCGTGCCAATTGCATTGGCCAAGATATCTCAGAGCGAAGTCCGGGTTCGACAGATAATTGACATTTTTGGCAAAAGGCTCTTCGTCCTCGTCCTTTTGCTTGCATGGTTCGATACCATGATCAAGGCCCCCATACACAAAATTTGTCTAGTTTGGTGGGTAACCTAAAGGAACAACTATCCCTATGGGAAGGCAAGGTCTCCCCATGTCCTACACTGATTCTAGCATGGGCGTTGCTACAACATTCTACACTAGATATTCCCCCATGCCCGTACTGGCTATTTCAACGATAATTGTTGATGATTGAGAGGGAGGAAATGGAAGGCCTTCCTGAGTCCATTCCATGTTGGGTGGATTAGGAGCTTTAGCTTCCATTGTGCTAGGTATTTCTTCTGTTGAGACAGTTGATATCGTTGGCAACACCTCTTCTAGGGGTTGAGCCTCTTCCAGGATCTGTTTTCCTTTGTCCTTCTGTTTAGCCATGATAGGTGGCATTGGTAATGAAGGAGTAGATGATGAAGATGCACCTGGATGGGGTTTTGATGGATTAGTCACCAGTGGTGCCCATGGCATCGGACCCTGTCTAGATGGATTTAACTGGAAATCCAAGTGCATCGACAGGGAGGGTCGATTGCGGCATCAATTGCACTGCATTGCAATATTTGAAGGGTTCTAAGTCCATCGGGACTACATGTACTTCTCCTTCAAATGCATACTTTAGACATTGGTGAGCTATCGAAGGGACACACTTCATGTCCCTGATCCATGGTCTCCCTAGCAATATGTTGTATGCCATCTCGCCTTCCAAAATATGGCACAATGTGGGTATCGTCTTTTGTCCTACCTGGACGGGTAGAACAATTATGCCGACTATCGAGCATATCGCATCGTTGAATGCTCGTAGTGTGTATGTGGAAGCCGTGATATGAGAGGCTGGCAGCTTCATATGTTTTAATGTTGTAGTGGTAATGATGTTACTAGACGAGCTAGTATCTACCAACACTCTCTTGTACGGGATCCCGTTGACCCGCGCGATAACGTGCAAGGGTGGATCTGCCATGTCATTCAATACTATTTTAACTTCATCCTCTCTAAAGGTAATGACCGGCTCCGTACATCTTTTTACATGTCCCATGAAGTTATTGAAGGAATTCACTTCGTGAGGCTGTAACTCGATGGCTTTCAAAATTTCCATGAGAGCTTCTCGATGGGGCGCTGACTACTGTATAAGCTCATAGATGGAAAGCCTAGCCAATGTAGTCTACAAACTCTGCGTGAGTTTGGTCCATATCATGACATCGGGTCTAGGTGGAGGCAACTACATAGGGTGTTGTTGAGGTTGCGACGTTGTTGGAACTTCTCTTGTAGCTGCCTCAGGGGCAACTCTTGGGTATTTCTTGTTTTTGGTTACTATGCTGATCATTCCCACATACCCTTGCATGGGGAGATTCTGTCACACCTCATTGACTTGAAGAGGTTTTGCCTATGCCTCATGGGTAGGTAAAGGGTCCTTGAATACCCCCATCTACTAATTATTTGGCGCTATGGGGTTGTCCACTACCAATGTTTGATTATCAATCAAATCTTGTATCAATCCCTTGAATTTCCAACATGAGTTTAGGTCATGTCCCCTTCGCCTGTGGAACCTACAATATAAATCCTCTATGTATCCCTTAGGCTTAGGAGCATTAGGATCTATGGTTTAGATTTCTAGAAGGGTGATTAGATTTGCCGCTAACAAGCGGTCAAATAGGGAGTCTCTGGACTCCGTATAAGGGGTGAATTGTCATTGGTAAGACCCCAAGGTCTTACTATAAAAATATTAATAAATTAATGTAAATGTAATCGCAGGCCACTTAAAGGGGGCTCCCTTGTAATCGCTTTGCCGCTATAGGGGGCTCCCTCCTTTAGAATCTATGATTCTTATTCTTATTCTTCTTATTTGATGATTTGATATGGATGGCCAACCTAATATATATATCTACCCTAAAGCTACGTTGGTGAAGAGATGTGATGGTTCACATTATGAAGGGTTGTGATGGTTCACTTTATAAGTTAATAATATAATAATTAAATGATTAATAATACTAACTAATAATGTTAGGATTGAGGATCCTAACATGCCACCCTCCTTAAAAAGAGCTTTGTCCTCAAAGCTCAAAGTGAGAAGCTTTGTCCTTTGTTTTCCAAGAAGGATTTGTGTAAGTTCTTGAACTCTTTTAATGGCATCCTTTCATAGGTAGGGATATCGAGAAGGATGAAGCATTAGCAAGGGGTCGCCAAGAACAATAGTAGAATCTCCCTTAGGAAAATCATGATGACGATGGGAGGGCAATCCTTGGGGTTCATCAAATACTTCAGAATGATGCATCAAAAGTGATGGTAATGATTTCATATCCTTTTTTGGTTCCTTTGTAGAGCCAACGGAGAAGGAGTGTGTAGTCACTCTGCGTTGGTTCCGAATAGGTTTAGTCATATGGCAAGAACTCACTATTGGTGAAGAAGGTATGTGTAGGTCTTGTAGAGTGCATGTTTGGCTAGCATTGATCACTTTGGGTAAGTCTACCTCATCCTTTCTTGTTACATCAATCACTTCTTGCACATCGACCTCATTGTCTTCATTGCGGTGAGTAGGTGCACTAATCGCTTCGGAAACAACTACCTCATCTGCTTTCTCTATGGAGAGACAAAGATCAAATTCCTTCAATAAATACAATGTTAGTGTAGCACATTTATGGTGGGGTCCAAATTATTCATCACAATTATCACAGAGTCCTTTTGCTCGTCGTTCCTTCATCTCCTCAAAGCTAAGATGTTTAATTCGTAAAGTTTGGTTAGATTTGGGGGTTGTGTAAGTGCTTTGTGCCCTTCCATTATGCATAGGTTTGGGAACGATGTAAGTGGTCAAAAATTTTTCCATAAGGGGTTTCCCTAATCGTTGTTGTGCATTGATTTTATATTCAGCTAATCTTGCCAATCCATAGGTCTACATCATGGTATATGGATTGAACCTTGTCACCTCCATTCTAATTTCCTTTTTTAATCCCCTAATGAAGCCATTGATGAGAATTGATTCATCCAATATTGTGTTGTGTTTGGTGATATCCTCAAACCGAGTTTGATACTCATGCACAGAAGTGATTTGATGAAGATCTTTGAGCAAATACCACATGGTTGGATCCCACATGGCTCTGATACCAAATGGTAAGACCCCAAGGTTTTACTGTAAAAATATTAATAAATTAATGTAAATGTAATCACAGGCCACTTAAAGGGGGCTCCCTTGTAATCACTTTTCCGCTATAGGGGGCTCCTTCCTTTAGAATCTATGATTCTTATTCTTATTCTTCTTATTTGATGATTTGATATGGATGGCCAACCTAATATATATATCTACCCTAAAGCTACGTTGGTGAAGAGACGTGATGGTTCATGTTATGAAGGGTTGTGATGGTTCACTTTATAATTTAATAATATAATAATTAAATGATTAATAATACTAACTAATAATGTTAGGATTGAGGATCCTAATAGTCGCTTAGGGCAATGCTGCTGATTTTGCTCCTATTTTTTATTTTCTCTTTCATAATTAGGAGGCACTGCCTGATAATTAGCCTTTTGAGGTTGTATTTCTTACACAGGCTTGGGGACATTTATCGCAACTTGATTAACCACAACGGGTTTTGGTTGCGTAGTCCCTGTCTTAGTGTTTTTGTTCCACTCTTTCTTTTTAGGCTTGGTGATTTTGCCTTCTTATATTTTGATCTCTTTGATAACTCTGGCTTGCGCCAAAGCTTCTTCTAGGCTGGCATATTGTTGCAGCTGCAATAGCCCAGAGATCGATCTCAGACAACTTCGTGAAAACATTTGTGTGAGGTCGGACATAGGGGGAAGGTAAGGTAGCTTAGAAAGCAGAGCCATCCATCGATTCTTGTAAGCCACCATTGTCTCTTCCTCATATTGCCTGAGGCTGGCCAGATCACTCAGTGATGCCTTCTTGGTGTTGAAGGCAAAGCATTCTAGGAATGCATCTACTAATTGATCCAAGTTATTTATGTTGTGCTTCGAAAACTGTGTGAACCAATCCGAGGTAGGACCTATGAATGTGGTTATGAATGTCCTTAGCAATAGCGCATCATTATCCTAAATGCCAAAGCATTGGCTCAGGAATCTTGTCACGTGCTCTTCAGCATCCTCTTCACCCTTAAAGACTGCCAACTGAGGCAAATTGAAATTTTTGGGATAAAGAGGTGTGGGCACTGATGGATGCACCAGATGACTGTGAAGTTGTCGTAACATGGGCTTTTGGTGCCCAGAAGCTTTTGTCTCTACAGACTCCAAACGCTCTAATAGCGCTTTGTATGCATCAGAAGATTTAATATCTTCCTCTTTTTTTTGCTCCCATTATGAGTTGTGGGAGACTAGAGGCCTATGGGGGGGTGGCCGAATGGTAGCCCTTACACCTTGATAGGGCATTTCGGACCATTCTTCTTCTGGTTCATACTCCTCATAAACTTCCTGAGGAGTCTCTAGGTGAGACCTATGACCCTGAGTGAGTCCCCGCTGAGGGTACCCATCATTATTTCAGGGAGTGGCCTCTCTCTCAGGTCTATGGGGTCTCGAAGGCAAAGCTTGGTGAGGTTGCGAGACCTATCCTGCACCAAGGGATTATACCTCTCATATTGTTCTGCTTTTTGAGTGTGAGGGGTTGGCACCCTCTCAAGTAGTTTGTAAAGCAGCTCGTCTACTTTGCGCTAAATGCGCTCTTTGTTAAGGCAATATAAGCGCTCTAACTACTGATGATCTTGCTCAAGCTACATGATCTGGGCTTGGCGGGCAGCATGTCTGGCGACTGCCAGGTCAATTTGATCCGCCATATTGGGCTTAGGAGGCCTATATGCCTCTCCTATGTATTTGCCTTGGTCATGATGATCCAAGATTTCAATGGGTTGCTTCCCTCTGTCGAGGTTGGTGACATTTACTTGAGGCTCTGGTCTTAATGTGTGATCATGATATCTAGTAGGTGCGAAAGTGCAAGGCTCCCGTGCTGTATATTTCTCTCGAGGAATGCGATGATCTTACTTGTACTCCCTTTCATTGGTGTGAAAGGGGCAGGCGGAGTTAGCTCGCCCTGTGTGGAGAGACCTACGCTCTGGGTTTTGTCTTTCAGTTCTAACAATGATGGGAGGCAAAGGAGAGATGCCATAGTCATGTTGTCTCTCCTCATGGACACTGTGCCTCTCTAGCGCTTTGTTTCATGGTGGCCACTCATATCTAGCCTCTAAATGCGGTCTTCTATTTGCGTTGAGTGTCACGCGTAAAGGTTCTTCCCCAAAGGGGCTATTCTAAATGGGCGTATCCCCCAGAGGGGTGTCTCTATAATTCCACCTAGAAAGGGAATGATGTGGATTCTCTTGTGGCCCAGACCACCAAGGCGGTATGACCAAGTCTTCAGGGCTAAAGTGAAGGTGACTTGTGCCCACTTCTTGTGCACCTTCCGGAGCTTCTGCCCTTGATTGGGCTTGGCTACGGGTGTACACCATTGTGGTACCTTTCTACTAGCTAAGAAGATTTTTATCTTTTCGTTTATGATTTATGATTTTTTTTTTTGTTACACTAAGCAGAAATGAACACACATACACAAATGGTGATTATCTCTTTTAAAGATTAATGGTGTGTCCTAGACTAGTTTTAGTGCATTTTGATGATTTTTTTTTGTTTTTGAAAGTTTTGAAGAACGTTTAAATGTAGTATGTTGGCTCATATGACTCCCATAGATGGTCGCCCATTCAATATACCAACCAGGTCGATATACCAACCTCTCTATATACCTGCCCTTACGAGAGGGAGACTATAGGTATGTGAGAGCAAATGGTACATGGTACGTAGGCGGTATGGAAGGGGGATTGTCCTGTTAATGACACCTACCATAGAAGACTTATCCTTGTGTGCTGGGAATCACCCCAGCGACACTCGATCAGATTTCGTCAGGATTTACGCCTAACAACAGTGACAATCGAGGAAATGGATGCAAAATCAAGCCAAGGTGGTGATGAAATCCACCAATGGTCTTGATCAAGGGCTGGGGTTTTATGACCAGCTCCTTGGTTTAAAAATGTTGCGTGAAGTGTGTGTGGTTATTTTTATTAAAAATTGAAACAGGCAGAAACAACTTTCCCTAAGAAGGCAAAATTAACAGAAAACAAAAACAGAAAAGCAAAAAATGACAGGAACAATTTTAGGACCCTTACCTTTCTCTGCCTAAACCTGCTATTTCTGATATTCAGCTTTAAAAATTCATAGAAAGAAATTCGTCCCTCTGTGAGATGAATTATAGAATAGAATTTGTCCCTCCTAGAGACGAATTAGAATTCGTCTCAGGGTCAGATGAATTGCAGTAAAGTAATCGCCACGGGCAAAGACGAATAACAGTCAAAAATTGAAAAAGGTACCTGTCAAGCACAAAACACAAAAAATTGATTAGTTTCTTGATCTTAAAACCAGGGGATAGCGTCCCACTATGATCACCACTGAAAGCACGAGATTTAGAATGAAAGAAACACTAATTGCGATGTATTCAAAATCAAACACGCTTAAGTCCTAAAATGTAGAATGCATGAAGTGAAAGAGACAAATTGAACGGAGATACAAGAAAATGGAGAAATCATAGCCCTTTTATTTAACTCTCTTGATCTCGGTTACAAAGATGCCTCCTCCCTTTTTAGGGGCTAGGAGCGTTAAATGAATTTGGTTACAATCAAGACTTAATGTTCCTCCTTCTGCGTGCCCACATTTAAAATGGGAGGGCCAAAACGTCACCGCCGCTAGTGTTGATGAGTCCTTAACCTTTGCTGCTCCTCCTGCGATCAAAGAAACAAAAAAGATGTTAGTAGCAGCTGCTAAAAATAAGAAACATTTGTTCTCTAAAATTAATTCAGGATGCATGTAAAAGATTAGCCAAATCGATAGACAAAATGACTCTAAATGTCCTGTAAATTTGATAGAGACCAAAAAACATTACCAGAGGGCCACTGCCATTGAAACAGTCAACCAATTCGCATTAAACTACAATTCGTCCCTGGTTAGGATGAATTCGACTGTAATTTGTCCTCGGGTAGGACGAATTAGACTGTAATTCATCCTCGGGTAGGACGAATTAGATTGTAATTCATCCTTGGGTACAACGAATTTGACTGTGATAAAACGCTGAGATAATACCGTCCAAATGTCGTGTCTCAGGATCTTCAAATGACCTGCAAACATAGGGGTTAGCTAATTGGTGGCATTTTGGGATGACCCAAATGGTCGGATTCCCCCAATTTGACCTCCATCAGTGGGAATTTGACGTCGCTACCTACAAGTTAGTGGGACAACAAAAGTGACGAGAACATGATGAAATCTGATCAAAACATTATGAAATCGAACATATGAACTATCTAGACAGCATAAAATGAAATGAAAGATGAAAAAATGACAAAAGAACAAATTAGAATGAGACTTAAAAAGTGTGGGGCACCCAAGTGGGCTGCCCACCGTTGGAACTTGATTTTGGCACCAATCCACTTGGGATGGGCCCAAAATCTCTTAGGATGGGGTTGTCAGCAAATTGGTGGATTAAAGTGGTCAAATGTCGGGTTTTTGGGTCCTAATTCACACTTCCAATAGCCACCCAATAACCTCTCTTGCGAAACAGATTAAGGATGTGGAAGATGTAAATCAAAAGGGTAAAGGCATGGTATCAAATAGGCAGCACTTTGTTGCTTGAAAATGCCTCCTACTTGTCCTTTTGGGTGGGAAAAGTCCACCATTTTATAGACCCAAGGGGTCTCTTTGGAGAGACATGCATAAGCGCCATGTGGTGGTCATAGGTGCCATGTGGCGGTCATGTCTTCTCATGAGAGAGGAAAGTCCTCCATGACTTGGGCTTTCATGACTGCCCTTGTGACAGTCCCCTAACGGCCCATCTGCACACCTACACGCGCGTGTGAGGTAGGAGTCATCAATTAACTGTATTTGGCTACCACTTGGCGCCATTCTTCTTTTTTCTCGTTAAACCTAGAATTCGTCCTGACCAAAGACGAATTAAGAATTCGTCCCTGGGTGAGACAGATCCTAGTTTGAATTCATCCCTGGGTGAGACAAATCCTAGTTTGAATTCGTCCTTGGGTGAGACGAATACTGAGCAAAGTGCCTGAATGTGCCAAATTGCATTTTGACCTTACAAAATTGCTATAAAAGTGGTTAGGACCACTGTTTAACCTTTGAGGGCTGCCCTGGGGGCTATGTGTGTGTCAAAGCGATTAGTGTTTGCAGTCACATAATCGGATTGGTGCTATTTTGGTGTCTACTGATTTCACTTACCCCTAAGGTTGGAAGACATTAGGATAAGGAGAAATGTTAGAGTAGAAAAGGAGGAAAACTAAAAACTATCAAAAAGCACACAAAATATTTTTAGATGTTTTTAATGATTTATAATCTAAACAAACATAACTAGTGGTCTTATTTAAAGTTTTCAAGGGAAAACAAAGGAAGAGGCTTCATGTTGTTGCCATCACACAATGTACCCCAATTTGGGGACCCACTTAAAATTTTGAGGTTAATGTGAAATTTTGTTTGCATTGAGTGTTCTATTGATTAGTCTATACCAAGAAATTTTGCAATGTGGATTACAAAGTTTTGAAATTATAGGTCAAGGTTTTGAGATATTATGGTTGAGTTTTAGTTTATGATGTCATAAAGAAGTCAATGAAGTCCGAAGGTTTACCATTGTCATGGTTTTAGCACTTGATATTTTTGTGATTGATCTCATTAGAAGGTTTTAGCGCAACGCGAAATAAAAGGATAATGCTCTTAAGTGCAAGTGTGCAAAATAACCATGATGTGTGAAAATATTTTAAAGTGTAGCCAAGTGCAACTTATGTGTGTAATAGAACAAAGTGGAAGGAGCACAACAATATATCTTCAATGATGTGATATTCTTTATCTCTTGATTTGAAAAATCTCTCTTCTATTTGCTTTATGGTTGTCTTCTATAAACCAAAAAATTTAGCTATTGGCCTCATTGTGAAGTATATACCTACTCCATATCAACAAAAAAATGATTTTAGGCAGTGCCAAACTGATGAATTTTCCTAATAAATATTTATCTTAGGACATTTCATGAGAAAGTGTGTTGTGGTTTCCTCACCATTGAGATGGAGACAACACTATCAAAGGCCATGGTATTTCAATGATCCATATGGTGGTATTATATTGCCTGGCAAGATTTGAATCTGGGTATCCCCATTGGGAATCCATATTTTTAACCACATTTCTAAGATAACAACATTTATTTTTATGCAGACTATATATTTTGTTCCAAACTTAATCTTTTTGTACCATTTTGTGGAGGATTACCTCATTTATTTTTTTCTTAGGAGTGAAGATGATATAAACCTAACAATTTATTTCCTTAATAAAGAAAATGAACTTGATTGTTGTTTGAGATTTTGATTTGCAGGATGTGAGCATTCTTCAGTTATTTAGGGAAACGCTTGCTAGTTTCACTTTAAGAAAGTTATAAAAGGATAAATAATATTTTTGAATGAATTAGTAGTGTGATCATTTACAATGATCAAGTGATATATCTTAGTGACAACACTATTGATTCTTAGAGAAAGTAGGATAGCTCTGCCAGTAATCACCCCAAAATTTTATTGAACATCCATATTAAACCCACCAAAAAGAATGTTGCATGATAAAAGGGCTTAGGGAATAAGTTTTTCGCATATTCGTGAAGTTAATTCCATTGTACAGGTCATGCACTGTTTTGAAGATAATGATATTGTTCATGTGAATGGAAAAATTGATCTAAAATCAGACATAAAGATATTAAGTAATCAATTTGAAGTTGTCAATGATTCTATTGTGTTTAAAATACAACACTACAATATTTGATACCTCACCAATGATGGCATAGAATGGCATGCAATGTTTTATTGAACATCATGATTGTATGATTGGAAGCACTTCAGTAATAGTGGACGTTGATGGAGGCTTTGAATTCCTCTTTATGATATTTCAGGAGTGGTTGCAGAGAGAGTTTTAATTAGAGGTAAAATCTAACATAGTTGCACTGGATCACCCCATGCAACTACGGTCAAGGTCATGCTCACTCGATCAAATCCATGAAGCTATGAACTAATTTTATCTATAGCAAACGAAAGTGGAAATGGTTGGTCCCTTGTCGTATTCTATTTATCTTGCAAGGTACGCAAGTTTAGTACTAGAATCTCATGCAAGAATCTCCACAAGTCCTAGCATTCTAGACTCGTGTATATGTTCTTTATTGTCTCAAATCCAAGCCCATGAGAAGTCCAGTGGAATTGTAGGGAAAGAAATTATAGAATTAGAACCATCCATGGATAAAATAATTGATGAGAACAAGTCTCTTACTATATCATATGTGAAGAGGTAGAGAAAACTAGGTAAGATTAGTGAAAAGGGACCAAATCGTGAGCCTAGATTTTCTTTCTTCACAAAAAGCAATGTTGATCGTCTGGAAGATGGCTATCGATGGTGCAAATATAGCCAAAAATCTTTAAAAAATAGTTGCTATCCCATTTATTGATGGTGCTCTAAAAAAGGAAGATACATTACATCATGCACAGAGTATCATTCAACCTCTTCCTAGTAAAAGCAAAAGCAAAGCTATGAAAGGGAACAATTTTTTGTTGAAGAGAATAGAACCCATTGCATAATAGTTATGAAACTGAACAACTAAAAATTTGAAATTATAAAATTATAAATAGTCATTGAGACCCGAGGAGAAGAGGTCGGAGGCCATTTGGAGCAAGAATATTTTAGAAATTTTGGTTGTTCTTTGTTGTCAATGAGCATCTCCTCCCTGGTTGCTGGAATTGAGAATTTTATCTATTGTAACCACCTGATGCAAGGAAATATGAGTATGTATTAATTTAATATCTCTTTTTAATACAATATATTGGATTTTTTTATGAGATATGTGCATGTTTATGGTGTTCTTGTTTGAGATAATTTTGGTATGTTGTTTCATTCCCTTTAGAAGATTGCACCAACTTAATTCCAGATTGTGTGAAGGCTGATCAGGTTAAGATTGGTTAAATTCAAAGCACTTGCTTCAATAGATTTAGGATGAAGTTCAAAAAATTATAGTGACCTGTTTGTTTTCTTTATTTTATTTTTCTAACCCTATCTTTTTATTTTTCTTTAAAATATGAATAGATTAATTGAATATTTTATTTTTGAAATTTATTCTTATGATCCTATGTTTAATTTTGGTAAATTTTAGAATTGCAACAATTGTAATATATTAATAACTCCAAAAATATTAAATTTTTGGTATAAAAACATAAAAATAAAAAATATATAGAAGATCTTGTTGGTTATTGATATTTTGAAAGTAATATCTGATATTAAATGTATATCCTGATAGTTTCATGAACAAAAAAATTGAATCCTTGAAAAACAAATTAATTAAATTTACCCCTTGTTAATAGTTATATATTTTTCTGAGTTGTTCATCTGATTTTTACATTGCATATTTTGATAAGTATACAACCAGGTTAAATTAAATTTACTCGAACCTTGGGGAGATCAAGTATTTCCTTTCAAGAGAGGATATCTTGAATGAATCCTAACTATGGGTATGTGTTTGTAATTGGACAAATATATCACTCAACAGAATTTGCGCTAGAAGGAGGGCATAAAGGTAATTGATTTGATTTTTAAAGTTTGAAGTTCAAATTTATTTTAAAAATTTTAAATTCTCTAATATATGTTGCATTAATTCTGATTTGTTACAAATTCAAAAATATTTTTTATGGTTATGGTTAAATTGTTGTCGTTATAATTGTTGAATATGATGATTTATCCTTCCAACATTTGAAAATTGTGAGTCTTTTCACATATCTTTGCATGTTATATTTCTTAGATTATCAAAGTTGGAATAAAAATATTTAATCACTAGGTCTAATACTTTTGAAAATGTTGAATTCTATAGCCTTTCTCCTCCAAGAAGGTCCAGAAGGTCTAAAATTCAATCAAGTACTATTCCACCCATTAACACTTCATCTCAATCCATTGTACCATTTATCACCTCTCCAACAATATCAATGGTAGGAATTGCATCCTGGTTAGGTGGTCATAGCAGTCCATTAAATATTCCTAGAGTATCCCATGATATTCCTAAAAATGTAGAAAGATATTTACCCAAGTATAGACATGATGACACCAGAATAGCCGAAGAGCACATTCAAGCATACAAGGATGCTTTAATTAGACTACAAGTTGAACATGAAGATGTTGCTTGTAGAATGTTTTCCCTCACTTTAGATGAACTGGCATACAACTGGTATATCAACTTACCTACCAATTCCATCACCTCTTGGGCTGGATTAGAAATAAATTTTATCAATCAATTTAGGTTACATATAGATCCTACTGTTATATATCACCATTTTGCCTTGGCTAGGAGAGATCCCAATGAGCCTTTGAGGCTATTTAATACCATATTTCATATTTTTTTAATAGGTTTAGTACTACTTATACGCTTCAAGCATAAGTAACCATTCAAATGTACTTCAGAGCATTGGATCCTCTAAAATCCATATTTGTAAGAAGAACACCTCATATCACCACTCTTCCCATGGCATACAGTGAAGCCTTAATTGTAGAACAATAGTTGATTCCTCAAGGCTTTGGAATAGGACAACTACATTCCATAGGACAACCAGGTGCTTACAATCAAGTGCCCATGATAAACTAGTATTTGTCACAATAATTACCAATGTTGAATGCCATACCATACAATAATTTCAATCAACCATATAATCCTCCTATCACTCCCACACATCCTACCACTCCACTATATTTAGACAACCAATTCATAACTTACAAAACTACTGAAACTAATGCTCAGGTCATACCTGCATTTTTGAATACAACACACACTCAAAACTTGTCAACAATTTCCCAATGTTAATCTTTATCAAAATAACCCAAGATTTTCACATGTTTTTTTTGAAAATTTTGAAAAAAATTGTATTAAAACAAAGATCAATTACAATATGGGAAGAGACTCTTCCCAGCCGAATTTAGAGAGAACACAAGCTTACAATAGTAGAAGAAGATTTGCAATGGAGCCAAATCTCCTGAACCATTAACTAGCTAGTAGGGGGTCGACATGGACAGTTGATGCAGGTTGTCACAAAATCGTGACACTTCTTCTCCTTAGGCCGCAAACATGCAACATGTCACGATATCATGACACCTTTCCCATTTGGCCGTGAAAAAGCATCATGTCGCAATATCGCAACATTTTCCTCCTTTGGCCGCAAAAATTCAACAAGTCATGATATCACGACACTTTTCTCCTTTGGGCACAAAAGTGCAACATGTCGCGATATCGCGACACTTTTTCTCTCTCGGTCGTGATGAAGCAACATGTCGCGATATCGCGACACCTTTTCTCCTTTGGCTACGAAAATGCAACATGTCGTGATATCGCGACATCTCCTTTGCTCACGAAAATGCAACATGTCATGATATCGTGACACCTTTTCTCCTTTGGCCATGAAAATGCAACATGTCTCGATATCGCGACACCTTTTCTCTCTTGTCTACGAAAATGCAACATTTCATGATATCGCGACACCTTTTCTCCTTTGGCCGTGAAAATGCAACATGTCGCGATATCGCGACACCTTTTCTACCTTGGCCATGAAAATGCAACATGTCATGATATCGTGACACCTTTTCTCCCTTAGCTACGAAAATGCAACATGTCATGATATCGTGACACCTTTCCTCCCTTGGCCGCGACGAAGCAACATGTCACGATATCATGACAACTTTCCACCCTTGGCCCCGACGAAGCAACATGTCATGATATCGTGACAACTTTCCATCCTTGGCTGCGACGAAGCAACATGTCATGATATCATGACAACTTTCCACCCTTGGCTGCGACAAAGCAACATGTCACGATATCGCGACAACTTTCCACCACTGGCCGTGACAAAGCAACATGTCGTGATATCGCGACAACTTTCCACCCTTGGCCGCGACGAAGCAACATGTCACGATATCACAACAACTTTCCTCCCTTGTCCATGATGAAGCGACATGTCGCAATATCATGAAAACTTTCTGCCCATGACCGCAATGACACAACATGTCGCGATATCGTGACAACTTTCCTCTAGTGACCGTGACGACGCAACATGTCACAATATCATGACAACTTTCCTCCAGCGACCACGATGGTGCAACATGTCATGATATCATGACAAATTTCCTCCCTTTGATTTTTCTTTGATCATTGGCTCAAGGACCTTTCCAGACCCTGTCTAATCACCTCATCCTCAATATCCATGTCACTGTGCAACTGAAATCCAACCTCCTTTTCCGCACCCATCTTAGCCAGAAAGTCAGCCGCTTTGTTCAAATCTCTATTCGCATAAACTGGTATCACGTCCTCCAATTCATTCCATAATTATTTAATTTGGGTAACAAGATCCCTCAACCTCCAAGCTTTTAGATCAAAGTTCCTCATGCAGTCTAGAGCTCCAACCATTATTTACGAGTCTGATTCAAGAATAATCCTGCGATGGCCATTTTCACTACCCAAATAGAAGTAGACTTGATGGCAATGGCTTTGGATTCATTGTTAGTGGATCTTCCCATGACTTGCAATTCCCAATAGAGCATAGTCCCAGCATGGTTTTGGCACACCACTCCAATTCTGGCTCTACCCGGATTGCCTTTTGTAGCTCCATCAGTATTGATTTTAATCCAACCTTCAGGGGGAGGTTTCCAACAATTTCTATCCTATCCCTCTTATAGTTCAAGGCATTCTTCCAAAGCTCCAATGTCAATTTGAGCTTCCTCCTTAGCATGAACAGCCACAGTTTCGGTAACCTTGCTCCAAATGGTCTGCCAAACCCCATCTAGAGCAGTAAAAGTTTCTCTAAAATTTTTGGCATTTATTTCTAGCCATACTTGCCACCAGATAAAGCTTAAACCAAGCTCCAAGCCAAAATTAAAAGCTTTAAATTTGAATCTACCTTTCTGCCATTTTGCCCAGATATTCATCTAGTTCAGGTCACCACTTACTTGAATTTTAAAGTAAGCAAACCAACGCAGCCAAATCTGTTGGGTGAAATGGCAACCAAACAACAAATGGTCAATAGTTTCCTCACTCTTGTAGCATAGTATACATTGAGAAGGGCCGATGATACCTTTTGATCTGAAATTATCAAAAGTGAGGATTCCATTTTGCATGCACTGCCAGGCAAAAAAGTTAACTTTTGGCCAGCCTTTAGAGTGCTAGATTTTCCTCCAATCCTCAACCTGAAAAGTATGAGGGGGGGCTCTGGGATAATGTTGTCATATTCATCCTTTACTATATAGATGCCAAGACTCCCAAAGCCCCAGGATAATTCATCCTCCATGTCTCCCCCTGTAAGAAATATTTCTGTTAGAATTTTAGTCATGATGGGAGTCAAATCCAAAGGGATTGAAATGGGCCACTCATCCAACTTCTTGAACTGCTTAAACTTACACTCCCCAAACTAAGTATTTGTGAAATAACTTTCAATACGGATCCATCCCTTGGCTTCAATGGCTACTTTTATTGGCTGTAATTATGGAAATTCATCAATGATGGGTGGAAACTGATCCCAAGAATCTATCCAAAAATGAGCCTTCTCCCCTCTTCCCACTTTCCAAAATAAGCGGTCTTTAACAACCTGAGACCCTAACTTGAGAGCCTACCAAACTAGGGACCCAGTGCCATCCAAGGGGATGTGAGCTACATCGATTGGGTTAGCCTGTCCCAGGTATTTTATAGTTAGGATTCTACTGAAAAGGGAGATGGGTTGGGAGATCCATCTCCAGGACAATTTTCCAGCCAAAGCTTTATTATTCAGCTTAGATTTTCTCAAACCCAGACCTCCTTTAACCTTGGGCTGGGTAACTTTGTCCCAACCCAATAGGGCCCACTTTCTCTCTCCCTTTGCTCCTTCCCATAAAAAATTTCTAGCCATCCTGTCCAACTCTTTCCATATTGTAATTGGGGCAGCCAGGATAGAGAATTTGTAAATTGGCATGGCTTGAATGACTGACTGTAAGAATGTTAATCTGCCACCATAACTTAACCACTTGTGAGACCAATGATTAATTTTGTCCTTGATACACTCCATCAGATTCCTCCATGTGTCTAATTTTAGCTTCTTAAAGTGCAAGGGGAGCCCCAAGTAAACCATTGGGAGAGAAGTCCTTATGAATCCCAGGATTTCTAAAATTTTGTTCTGAAGCCTTTGCTCCATATTAAAAAAAATCGCTTTGGATTTCTTATCATTAATGACCTATTGAGTAGCCCTGAGATAGACATTAAGAGTATCCCTAATCATTCTTGCTTCCTTGAAGCTAGCCACTCCCACCAAACCAGTGTCATCCACAAACTGTAGGTGCGTTAAAACTTCGTCACCCACCCTGATACTCAATAATCTACCTTGTTGTCTTCTCCTCAAGAAAATTCTGCCAAGACCTTCAACCAAAATGAGAAAAATATAAGGAGAACATGGATCCCCTTGGCACAGTCCCCGAGTAGCTCCAAATGGTTGTGAAGAAAGGGCCTTGATTAGCATAGAGTAAGTTAGGGTAGAGACACAGCTCATGACCCACTCTATCCAGTCTTGATAGAAACCAAAGGCTGCCATCATTTTAGCCAAGAAACTCCATTCAACCCTGTCATAATACTTTGACATGTCCAATTTTATGAACATCCCTTTATTACTAGAAGTGTGCATTGAATGGATTGCTTCCTGGGCCACAACCACCCCATCCAGAATCTATCATCCCTCAACAAAACCCCCTTTCTCAGAGGAGACAATGTTGTGAAGAAGAGGTTTTAGGCACTCAACCATTACCTTTGTGATTATTTTGTACAACACATTACATAAGGCAATAGGCCTATAATCTGAAATATGAACCCCCTCCTCCCCTTTTGGAATTAAGGTAATGAAAGTGTGGTTTATAGCTTTAATCATTCTCTTATTTTCTCTGGACTCTTCTACAAAAACCCTTACATCTTCCTCTAAGTAGTCCCGGAAAGCCTAAAAAAACTCAATTGGGAAGCCGTCTAGACCTGGAGTTTTACCAGTGCTCATTCCAAAGACCATAGTTTTCAATTCATCTCTATCAATGGGTTTGAGGAGGGCCTAATTTTCATCCTTCGAAATAACAACAAGTATGACAAAAATAACTTCATTTTGGGCCTCTACATCTTGTACCACACTTTCCTTAAAAAGCTTAGAAAAATAATCCATAGCATGGGAATGCATACCTAGAAGTGTATCAAAGGAATGACCGTTATCATCTTGAAGGACCTCCATCTTATTCATCTGTCTTTGAGCACAAGCAGTTCGATGAAAGAATTTTGTATTTCTGTCCCCTTCTAATAACCAAGTGGTTCTTGCTCTCTGCTTCCAATAGGTCTCCTCTTGGTTGTCAATGTCCTCAACCGCTGTACGCAAGGCATCATCCTCAGCTTTGAGTTGGTCTGTAATTACTCCTTCTCAGAACTATTTTTGGACCTCATCCCATCTGGCCACCAATGGAGCTCTTTGGGCCTGGAAGTCTATTTTATTAGCATGCCTCCAATACTTCAACTAAGTTTTGACATATTGTAGTTGTTTGTGTATTATGAACATTGCTCTCCCATAAGTTGGGTAACCTTCTTCCCACCACTATGGAATTTTCTCCCAAAGTTCTTCTTTCTGAAGCCAAAAATTCTCAAATCTGAAAGGTTTGTGATGCTGCCCCATCCTAGTCTCGCCTACCAATAGAATGGGATAGTGATATGAAACTGGGCCTTCTAAAATCTAAAAATTTATATTCCATTTTACAAACACCTCCTCTAAAACCAAAAAATGATCTAGCTTAACCTTCCTGCTATGTGGCTCTCGCCTTTTATTAGTCCAAGTGTAGTTAATGCTAGGACATTTAATGTCCACTAAGTGCAAAGCCTGGACTTGGGCAATCATGAAACGGTCCCCTAGGTCCAAAAATGGTGTTCCCCCTTCCTGGTATCTAGAAGATAATTTAGCGTTAAAGTACCCCGCTATAATCTAGTATAGATCTTCCCTTGAGGTTTGCATGTTATGCACAACCTTCCACTGCCACCTCTAACCATCTAGGTTTTGAGACCCATAAAAGTTTATGATTAGAACGTGTTTCGCAGTGACATTATTCCTAAAAAGAGAAGTGAGAACACCCCTCCAGGAAATATGTTCTATTGCAGACCATTCAAGAGAGTTCCACAGAGTAATAATCCCCCTTGAGGCACCTTGGGCAGCCACATCCATATGACTAGCACCCCTCCAAATTCTGTTGACTGTTTTGGACATAAGATCTAATGACATCTTAGTCTCCTATAAAAGAAAAAAATTAGTATTATGATTCTCTAAAAGTCTTCGAACAACAGATTGATGGGTTATGCTGTTTAAACCCCTCACATTCCATGATTGTATAATCATTGGTTACCATGGGAGCAATAAGAGTCTATTTTCCTCACCGATCCTCCCATAATCAGTTTGTCTCCTTGGGCTGCTAGCAACTCCTTATTGGATCTTCTACCTACTCCCTGAGAATTGTTGTTTTTTGATCTTTTTTCTACCTGGGTTATCCCCAAAGTTGGCATTTCGCTGTTCTTCTCTGTTATTCCCATGTTGACATCCTGAGATATTGTCTGCTCCTGGTTATGCACTACTAAAGCCCCTGAACACACTGGTTGTGATACCTCATAGAGTTTAACTACCTGCTATATGACGGGAGGAGATGAGAGAGGGAGTTGCCCAAGAATATTAGAATTTTCCTTATTACCCTCCATGCCCTCCATAGATTGTTCCTCTTCATCAACCAGTGACTTAAAAATCTCATACCTATTGGCAGGTCTGAGATGGGATTGCTCCTTTCCCTCTTTTTTCTTTGTCTGTCTTTTTCTTCTGGGCTATTCAAAACCCTCTCTCTGAGCTTCTTGGCCCTGAACGGTGCTATTAGAATCTTTATTAAGTGTTGCCTTATCCTCTTTAGGCAAGTTTGGCATTCCTAAAGGGGCCTCCATTTTAGCATTCATATTATTAGGGCAGAAACGGGCCAAATTTCCATGTTTGTGACAAACCCTACATCTAAATGGTAGGGCCTCATAGTCCAATTGTTGAATCTAGGAGAGTCCTGCCAATTCAATTTCCATCTCTACCAACAAAGGCTGGCTAAGATCCATCTCCACACATATTCTTGCATACACCGCCATGCTCCCTTCAATTGTGTCTCTAGCAACACCCAAATGTCTTCCAATAGAATTGCCAATCCTTGCCAACACCTGCTCACTCCAAAATTCCATTGGAAGAGCATATAGTCGGATCCATACTGGGACAACAGTAGGTTCAACTCGGGGATTGAATCCCACTCTCCATGGTTGAACAAATAGCCCTGCCGAGCCATGATTTTTCTTCTCTGACTCAAAAGCCCTATTTCTATCGGCCAAAGATGAAAAGCTAACAATAAAATATCCATTGCTAATAAACCACAATGAATACTCATCGTGAGGTTCCTAGTTTTGGCGGATCCAAGAGTGCAAAAAATTTAGGGAAGGATGTATACCCATGAACTTGCAGATTAAATCATGATTAGCTCTGTAAATGACTGATTCTTCAACCATACTTGGCTCGATGACAATTTTTGGCCTGGTTTCGGCCTGCGACAAACATCCATTCACATGATGTGCTGTCGACCTATTCCTAGTAGCTGTGAAGAGCATTTTATATGCCATTTTTTGAGCTTCGTCGTTCTTTGGAGGATATTTTTCTTTAAACAAATCTACGTATGAGTTGCTACTACCTAGAAAAGGAGTCGGAGAAGTCCCCATTGGACCCTCCTGGGGCACCAATCTAGCCTTCAGATCCACCGTATCCTGAAGGCACTTCTGCAATCCAGCTGATGCCCTAGATTTTTTGAAGTTCTAGAAACCCTAGTTCAGAGGAAAAAATTGCCAGAGCTCATTTCCCACCAAAGTCCGTAGTATTGAATAATATTCCATTTTCACATGTTGTTAAGAATGAAAATATACCAAATTTATTAAATCCCACTGCTGCTACAAATAACACAACCAACCATATTATTTTAGGATAGATTAATGAATCTAATTCTTAGTTAGACAATATACAAAGAGTAGTCCAAAAGCTCAAAAGTGACATGGTTCATTTGCAGAAACAAGTACCTCAAAATTCACCTCAAAATAAGAATTTTAGTTTTCAAATAATATAATAGAACACTCATCCAAATAATGGAGGGGTGCCCAATCCTATTGCTAATCAGACCAATGCTATCATTAATTTAAATCAAACTAGTACCACAATTAATATTTCGGATCTAGCCTTGAAAAATCGGTGTAGAGTGCATTCTACTGCACACCATAGTAAAAATGAATGCCTTGATTTCAAGACAGCCCTAGACATACTTCAAAAAATAATTCCAAGTGAAGATACTTCCCAATAGACTAGTACTAGCAAATGAAAAGGAACATTAGTAGTTGAAACCTTTGAATCAACTGAAGGAGATGAAGGACATGATGGATCTCTAGAAGAGGAAGTACAAAATTTTAGATAATTCAAGAAAGAAAACATAATTACAAGCTTAGGAAATACAACACACACTCAGAACTTGTCAACATTTCCCAATGTTAATCTTCATCAAAATAACCCAACATTTTCACATGTTATTAAGAATAAAAATATACCAAATTTCTTGAATTCCATTACTGCTACAAATAACACAACCAACAAGACTGTTGTATGATATATTAATGAATATCATTCTCAGTTAGACAATATACAAATATTAGTCCAACAACTTAAAAGTGACATGGTTCATTTACAGAAACAAGTACCTCATAATTCACCTCAAAACAAGAATTTTAGTTTTCAAAGAAGATAATGGACCACTCATCCAAATAATGGAGTACCCAATCCTATTTCTAATCAGACCAATACTATAATTAATTCAAATCAAACCAATAATATAGTTAATATTTCATATCTAGCCTTGAAAATTTGGTTTAGAGTGTATTCTACTGCACAACATAGTGAAAATGAATACCCTGAGTTCAAGATAGCCCTAGACATACTCCAAAAAGAGATGGACAACATGGAAATAATTCCAAGTGAAGATACTTCCCAACAGGCTAGTACTAGCAAAGGAAAAGGAACAACATTAGTAGTTGAAACCTTTGAATCAGTTGAAGGAGATGAAGAAGGATATGATGGATCTCTAGAAGAGGAAGTACAAGCTTTTAGACAATTCAAGAAAGGAAATCATAATTACAAGCTTAGGAGCAAGAGTAAAGCTCCATTCACTTCTTCTACTCCACCTAATGATACCATCATTCCTCCTGATACACAAGCTAATAATAATTCCATGCCTCCATCTGAAGTTTATAAAGCACTAGAACATGATAAACTTATATATAATATTATAGAAGATTTAAATAAGACAAAAACAAATATATATTTATTTGATGTTGCTTAATTTACTAATCAACAAGAGTTTTTTATTAAGGTTTTTAGTGATCATGGTAAAAATGAATCCCAAAAAACCATGGATGCATAATTTATCTCATGAAAGGACAAAGGAGAAGCTCCTCCATTTATTTTGACTGTAAGAATTGCAGGAAGAAATATGCATAATTGCCTTGTTGATTCAGGAGCATCAGGAAATGTTATGCCATATATTATTTATCAAAAATTGGGTTTGAAACCCATCCCTTCCAATAGAATAGTAGTGCAGTTGGAAAAAACTAAAGTTAATATGGTAGGTGTGCTCAAAAACATTCACATACAACTAGCATTAGAACCCAGGATACAACAATATATAGATATACATGTTGTAGATATACCAGATAGGTATGGGATGTTGTTAAGCAGAGACTGGTCCAAAAATTTAAATGGATACATGGCCACTAATTTCTCACATATGTGGCTACCATGGAAAGGAGTAGCCAACCAAATAAGAATAGAGAGAGAACCTAGATTTAAAGAATTGATTACTGAGTATAATAAAACTAATGAAGTTCTCTACAATGAGTCTGAATTAGGAGTTTACACTCTAGAAACCAAGTTGGATGCAGATAAATCTGAAACTAAAATACCATCCAATAACCCAATTAAAGATGAAAATCTAGTTTGGACTCTTAAATTTGATGGATCCAAGTCCAAACAAGGTAGTGGAGCAGGAGTTGAACTGATCAATACCAAAGTGAAGTCTTATCTAGCTGCTTATAGATTGCAATTTTCATACACTTGCAATACTGCAGAGTATGAGGCTCTGATTTTGGATTGTAGTTAGCTTTGAAGAAGAATATCAAATGCTTAAAAGTGCTTGGAGATTCTGATTTGGTAGTTAAACAAGTGAAAGGTCAATATACTTGCCATGATAAAATATTAATCCATTACAAGAATAGAGTGAGAGATTTGATCAATGAATTTCATGCTTTTAATATTACATTGATTTCTAAAAAGAAAAATTGAATTGTTGATTCTTTAGTTGTAGTAGCAAGTACTCTAAAACCCATAGATAACAAAAGGCTCAAGAAATTTTCAATTGAATTAATACCCTATCCTTCCATACTTGATAATGTGAAAAACTTGTAGGTGTTTGAAAATGACAAGCATATTTTCAATTTTGTGATTAATTCTGATATTTTTGAAAACCAAGTTATTAATGAAGATGAAAGGCTACAAGATGAAAAAAATGAATACCATGAGATAAACATGAAAACCAATTTAATTCCCAAAGGTATTATTTCTCTTGAAATACTCTTGTACATTGATTATAAAAGTAAAATATGTAATAAAGTCTCATTTCATAATGATGCTTATAACACTATTAATATAGAGGCTAGTGAATATCCACACAATGTGTTCACAGGAAAAGCTTGCACCAGTCAGGAAAAATAAGGAATCATACATGCTCTTAAAGACTATATAGATGTCATAGCCTAGAGTTATGAAGACTTAAAAACATACAATGAAAATATTATAACACATACCATCCCATTGAAACTAGATACAAAGCCATTTAGGCAAAAGCAAAGACCTGTTAATCCATTGTTAGAGCCACTTATTCAAAAGGAAGTTAAGAAAATTTTAGATGCTAGAATCATCTTTCCTATCAAGCACTCCACTTGGGTAGCCAACATAGTACCAATCAAAGAGAAGACTACATAAATTTTCCTATCCATATATTTTAGAAATATTAACAAGGCCTCTCAAAAGGATAATTACCCTTTGCCCTCTATTGATCATATCTTGTAGATGGTTGAAGAACACAATCTTATACTGAGAGGGGGGTGAATAGTATAAGATCACTTTTTCCTTTTTATCTCAAACCAATATATGCAATGTAAAAATAGCAATATCAACAACAGTAATCAAAGCAATGTACACAACACCACACATAATAAAGACACCACAATTTATGTGGTTCACACAATGCGGGCTACTCCATGGAGAAAATATTTTACTAAAACTTTCTCAGTTAATATCTTGGTAATCCTTTCCCAATTACAATTTTTATGAACCTCTACCCAAAGGAGATGTTGATCCCCTAAATATGGTTTGTGGATCTCTATCCACAGGAGAACTCCTTCTCCTTTGCTCTAGTTGGTGATCCTATAGAAGACACTACCTCCACTATACTGACTGGTGGGAAGACCTATCCTCAATATCCTGGTTGATGGATCTCTATCCACTAAAGACTTTGTCCTCTTTACTCTATCACCTCCAAAGCTCTATCTCAAACTGCACTAAACTTGGTACAGTCGGTCTAGCACAATTCTTCTCAATATCTGCACTAAACTTGGTACAGTCGGTCTAGCACAAATATTCTCAATCTCTACACTAAACTCGGTCTAGTCGGTCTAGCATAATTCTTTTCAATATCTGCACTAAACATAGTACAGTCGGTCTAGCACAAATCTTCTCAATCAAGCTCACTCAAATTTGCACTAAACACAGTCCAATCGGTCTAGCACAAATCTGCTCAACTCTGCACTAAACACAGTTCAGTCTGTCTAGCATGAATCTGCTCAACAAGCTCACTTAAATCTGCACTAAATACAGTTTAGTCAATCTATCACAAATATTCTCACCAAGCTCACTCAAATATGCACTAAACATAGTCCATTCGATCTAGCACAAATCTGCTCAATCTCTATCTTAGGTCTGGTACAAACCTATCCTCAAATATTCTCAACAAGTCCACACAGAACTTGCTCAAATATGCTCAACAAGTCCACACAGAACTTGTCCAATCTGCTCAATAATTCCACACAGAACTTATTCAAATCTACTCAACAATCTCACTCAAAACTTTCTCAAATCTGCTCAACAAGTCCACACAAAACTTGTCCAATATGCTTAATAAGTCCACATAGAACTTATTCAAATCTGCTCAACAAGCTCACTCAGAACTTGTCCAATCTGCTCAATAATTCCACATAGAACTTATTCAAATATGCTCAACAAGCTCACTCAGAACTTGTCCAATATCATAGAAACATAAAGAGAATTTTTAGAGACTCAATATGCTCTATACTCATCACTATGCTCAATCACTTTCAATCACTCTCTTAGAAACATAAGGAGAATTGTTAGAGACCCAATATGTTTCAACTCAATGCTCAAACACTTTCTCTACTCAAATCAGAATATAGAATAGTTTGTTTTATGGAACTTGAACAATCACTTCATACACCCACTTGACTAGGCTCAACCAACTTTACTCAACCAATCACTCAAGAAACAACCCTTGCTTACAAACCCTAGTCCAAGTATGTAAACATCAACTCAAAATATTTCCAACAATGCTCAACAACAAATCTCACATAACAATGATACTCATGTTCTTTTCAAATCCTAGTTCAAGTTCTTTGCACAACAACTTACTTCAACAACAATGCTCATAAATCAATCTTCACATAACAATGATACTCATGTTATTTTCTAACTCAAGTTCAAGTTCTTTGCACAATCCAATGGCTTCAACAATGATAATAAAACAAGGTTTTAGTCACAACTCTTAGTTCTAGAAAACCTTGAAGCATTAACTAAAATAATTTTGAAAAGGAAACCCTAATCAAATACTTTTCACTCCACTATTAATTTTCAAGAAAGCCAATCAACCAACTCAACCAAGGAAGAATTTTCCCATACCTTTTTGTTTGACAAGGAGTTGATCCCACAAATCTGCCATACTCACAATTACTATTTTCCAATCTCAATAAGGGTTAGAATACTTTAATAATAACACTATGCAAAATGATGATCCATAATACACCTTATTACTCCAACTCAAAAATAAAATTCATCATAGTCTTATTTAAAATAAAAACCCTTTAAAATAAATTAATGCTCAATAGGCTTAATATATCACTATATAAATTAAGCCTCCACACAATCTCCTTATTACTCCTAATAACAAATCCTTAAATAATATCACTTAATAAAAACCAACCCCTTTAATAATAATTTTCTAACACTCCTTATTCCTCCTTATCATTTATTTCATTTAATTGCCTTTTAAAACCTTGAAAAATCCTTATTACTCCTAACATGCATTAATAACAAACCTTAGGCAATTAATTAAAAATAAATAAAAAATACCTTTGCACTTGGTGGGTTTTGAACCCCTCACCAACACCTCCACAAAAGTCCTAGCCATGGGCTCCATGACCACGTTGACCCCACACACATTTGAAACAAAGAAAGGGCTTCATGCCCTATCAACCTTCGAATGGTACCTCTCGAAAAACAAACAACCAAAACTTTTCACCCATCGCACGCCTCAACTGGATTCGAACGCAAGTCCTCTTCCCCATAAGCGCCTTAACACCATGTGCACTACCAATGGACCATAGTGTCCACCTTTCTTGGAACCTCAAAGTCCCTCAAATTTTTGCTTATGCCTTCAGATGAAAAAGGGTGTTTCGTCTTCTTCCATGCAGACCCTCCAAAATTTGCAATGCTCTCAAGAGTGCAAATTAAAATCAATTAAGGCATATTATTTTCAAAGGTCTTTGTAGCCTCATTTTATACATAAAGTTATATTTAACTTTGAACGTTAGCGCTTCGATTTATTTGATGTCGATAATAATTAAAACCTTTATGAGTGGGGCTTTGATGTGATGATGTCAGCCCATCATTTATTATTTATAAAGTTAAATCTAAAGATTTAACCTTTATAAATTATATTTATAAATATAAACTTTGGCTTATTAAAGCCATCCATGGGTTTTAATATTGCATTCCATTTGATGCCTTTCTACCAACATGGGTCCTTTAAATTCTTGGAGGACTTAATGAAACTAATTTGATCTTCCATGATGGGTTTACCATTGACCCTCATAAGATGATATTTTTCCCACATATTTCACAACCTTTTGCATTGTTTCTGGTGCCAACGAAGATGTGTTCCATGCAATTAATGACTCCTTCCTTTGTTCACTTGGGCAACAATGATGATATTTCACCTTGACATCAATGACAACTAGAATAGCTCAAAATGCCCAACAATGGTAAATGGATCAGAGATGATGTCATTCCTAGATGGATATTCTAGGTATAATCAGATCCTTATAGATCCCAAAGATAGAATGAAAATAACTTTTACTACTAAGTGGGGCACTTTTGCCTATAGAAGGATGCCTTTTGGATTACTAAATACAGGTGCCACTTTCCAAAGAGCAATGGATTATGCTTTTAGAGATTTAATTGGAAAATGCATTGTTATATATGTTGATGACATCCCTATATTTTCAAAGAAAAGAACTGACCATATTAATGACTTGAGAAAAGTTCTCCAAAAATGTAGAGAACATGGTATTTCATTGAATCCTAAGAAATGTATTTTTGGAGTGACCAAAGGGAAACTCTTGGGTCATGTTATTTCAAAGGACGAAATCTCAATAGACCCGAAAAGAGTAGAAGCAATTCAGAAAATCCCTCTCCTTGGTAGTAAAAAGGAATTAAGATCATTTTTTGAAAAGATTAATTTTGTCAAAAAATTCATCTTAGGATTTGTAGAGATAGTTAAACCATTAAATGACATGCTTAAAAAATATGCTAACATCACTTGGACCTTTGAAGCTAAAACAACTTTCCAAGGCATTAAAGATGCTATATCTAATGCACCAGTTCTTGTGAGCCCTAATTATAAGAAGCCATTTTACATTTACTCATTTGCTTTTGAACATTCATTTGCTAGTGTCTTGACTCAAAAAAATGAAATTAATTTAAAAAAGTCCATAGATTTTATAAGCTTTCCATTAAAAGAACTGAAATACACAATTCTTGATAAATAGGCATGTGCCTTATTCAAATTTATAAATAAATTTAGGCATTATATTATACAAAGTAGTATTTTGCTATTGTACCCGACCTAGCTTTTAAAACCATGTTAATGCAAAATAAATTGGGAGAAAGAAGAGGTAAGTGGATGTCTACATTGCAAGAATTTGATCTAGATATTCACCTAATGAAATTAATTAGAGGTCAAGTATTAACTAAAAATCTAGCAAAAACTGACCCCCAAATTATGTGCCAGCAATATACTACTAAAGATATAATAATAGATGAGTGGTACAAAGATATTGTGTACTTCCTACTGAATGGTAAATGCCCAAATCATTTCAATGCTACTCAAATAAGAGCACTACATTTAAAGAGTGCTAATTTCATGATTAAAACAGGTGTTTTATACAGGAGAAATCATGAAGGGATTTTCCTTTGATGTCTAAATAAATATGAGGCTATAGGACTGGATATGGTTCAGTTAATGCCATTGCATATCAAATTTTAAGAGCTGGTTATTACCGGCCACATATTTTTAATGATGCCCATACCCATGTTGTTGGAAATATGAGCAAGATTTGTTGTCATTGATGTCAAGAGTCATTTTTAGTGAGCAGGACAAAAGGAAGGATGTCAAGGAGTCAGTTATGCAAGAAAGAGATTGTTTCTAGACCTAAGGAAAATAATATTATAATGCCCCTAATTATAATATTCCAGGTGGTCAGATGAGGTCTAAAGCACAACAAGAAGGCCCAAGAAAAATAATATTATAATATTAGAGGTCTAAGGTTGAGACCTAAATATTAAATTAATTATAATAATTTCATTATAAATTAATATATAATTTAATTTGATTAACTCTAAAGAGTTATTAATTTAATTATAAGTTAGTTTATAACTTAATTTAATAAACCCTAGAGTTAAGGTTATAAAGGGCATATGCAAAGCATCAACGTCATATTCCATCTCCTCCATCGACGTCAATAATTTTCAAAGAATGGGTATAAATACCCAAGCCTAAAAGGCTTCAAAACCATCCGCAATTTTAAATTATCTCCTAAGAAAAAATTGTGTGCACAATTTTTGTAAGCAAGAGAGGGAAGAAGTCCCCATTGACCCTTTTTGGTAGTTAGCAAAGGAATAAAAGGCACAAGGCACGAAGGCCTTGTCACCACCTAGCCAAGTGGGCTAGCGATAAGTGGAAGCACCTTGGGAACGCGAGGTTCTATGTTCAACTCACAGTAGGGTTGGTTGTGCAGTTTTTTGGGTGCCAATAATGCCAAAGCTTTTTGCTTTGGGCACCAAAGTAGAAGATAAAGTGTCATGGGTGTTTTTTCCTTTCATGTGAGCACTTAGCTCATGCAACTTGGCTACTGTGGCTAAGGTGATGGAGGCATTGTGTTGTGGGATCGACTACCATCAGGAGCACTTTGTGAGATAATAAATTTTTTTATAAATTAATTTGTGCTTCTAAGGTTGTATGATGCATTTCTGAGCTTAGGGAGATATAAGGTTGATAAAATTAAATAATTTTTATTTAATTATTTGGTGGTTTGAGTTGTTTGAGAGTGGAGTTATAAGGTTTAATAAAATATTTATTTTTATATGTTTTGGTGAATGATTATTTTAAAGGAGTAATAAAGTGTATTTGAGTTTAATTATTTTTGTAATTGTAAAATATCTTGAGGGAGTGTTAGAGTGATAATTTTTGTCATCTAACCTTTAAAATTGGCAAAGAGGTAAATTGTGTTTAAAACAGGTGTTTGAGGCCAGATCTTCTTCAAACAAGAGGTAAGGGCACATTATCCTTGAGAGTGATTGTTGGATGTTATGAATGCTAATTTGGAATGAAAAGGATTTTTTGATAAGCATTGTTGAGTTTGATTGTTAAATGTTTTTTTGAGTGGGAGTTGATGATAAGAAACCTTGTTTGATAAGCATTGTTGAGTTTGGTTTTATGGAAATAAAGTTGATACTAGAAACATTATCATTTTTAGAAATATTGAGTAAAGCTTTCATATACTTGAATAGAGTTTGTGAAAGAACATGAGTATCTTTGTTATGTGAAGTTGAGAGCTATATTGAACCATGAGTATAATTGTTATGTGAGATTGTTTGACAAGCATTATTGAAAATAATTGAGTAAGTGTTCATATTCTTGGACTAGGGTTTGTAAGCAAGGAGTGTTTCATTGAGTGATTTATTGAGTGAAGTTGATTGAACCTAGTCAAGTGAAAGTATTGAAGTAATAGTTCAATTTTTGTGAAAAAATTGTTCTATATTCTAAATTTGATTTGAGAAAAAGATTGAAAGTGATTGAGCATTGTTGTGATTGTGAAACATATTGAGTCTCTAATAATTTTCTATATGTTTCTGTGATATTGAACAAGATTCTGTGTGAAGCTTGTTTGTGTGATTGAAGAGGATTTTGTGTTAGATTGATTTTAGTTGAGTAAGATTTTGTGGAAGCTTACAATTTAGATTTGAGGTAAGTCTTGGTGAAGGCTTGTTGAGCAGATTGGACAAGTTCTAGTAAGGACTTGTTGATAATATTGGACAAGTTCTAGTGAGGACTTGAGCAGATTTGAGGTAAGTCTTGGTGAAGACTTGTTGAGAATATTGGACAAGTTCTAGAGAGAACTTATGGATAGATTAGTGTGAGCTTTTGTAGAAGCTTACAAGGTATATTTGATGTAAGTCTTTGAGAAGACTTGTGAGTAGAGTTGATTTACTGATTTTTTCAAACCTTGGATTAAGGTTTGGGGCAGATCTAGCAGAGTTGATTTGTGATTGAGTCAAGCTTTGTGTTAAGGCTTAAGGATAGATTTGTGCTAGATCGAAGAACTATGTTTAGTGTATATTTGAGGATAGATATTGAGGATAGATTTGTGCTAGACTGAAGGACTGTGTTTAGTGCATATTTGAGGATAGATATTGAGGATAGATTTATGATAGACTGAAGGACTATTTTTAGTGCAAATTTGAGGATAGAGATTGAGTAGATTTGTGCTAGACTTAAGGACCATGTTTAGTGCAGATTTGAGACAGAGCTAAGAGCAAGCTTTGGAGGTGAAAGAGTATAGAAGACAATAGTCTCCAGTGGATAGAGGTCCATTAGCTAGGGCAATGAATATAGGTCTTTTGAGTGAGGGTAGAAGTCTTCAGTGGATAGAGATCCATAAGCTAATGTAGTGGAGGTATTTGTTCTTCTAGAATATCACCAGCTAGAGTAGAGGGGATTGGTGTCTCTTATGTATAGATATCCATGAAATTGATTAGGGGATTGGTGTCTCCTTTGGATAGATATCCTTAAAAATTATAATAGGGAAGGATTCTCAAATATATTTTTTGAGAAAATATTAGAGAAATATTTTCTCCGCGGAGTAGCCCACATTGGGTGAACCATGTTAAATTGGTGTCTTTATTATGTGTGGTGATTTCTACATTGCTTTGATTACTGTTTTTGATATTGCAATTGATATATTGCATATTATTGATTAGGAAAGAAAAGTAAAAAGTGGTCTTATACTGTTCACCCCCCTCTCAGTATAAGCTTGTGTTATTCACATTTTTGATCCTGTCATACATGTCAAATTACTATAAGTAGAAAAAGAAACACTTATATACCTTTGAAACATGTATTTGAGGCTAGACATTTTGCACATTGGGGATTAGACTTTGTAAGAGTCATTAGCCCAAATTATTCAGCTTGCCACAAATACATCCTAACTAGAACAAATTATTACACTTGATGGACCGAAGCCATACCTACCAAAAACTACACCACATAAGTTTTCATTCAATTTCTAAAAGAATATTATAATTTAGATTTGAGGTAAGTCTTGGTGAAGACTTGTTGAGCAGATTGGACAAGTTCTAGTGAGGACTTGTTGAGAATATTGGACAAGTTCTAGTGAGGACTTGTTGAGCAGATTTGAGGTAATGGTGAAGACTTGTTGAGAAGATTGGACAAGTTCTAGAGAGGACTTGTGGATAGATTAGTGTGAAATTTTGTAGAAGCTTACAAGGTATATTTGAGGTAAGTCTTTGAGAATACTTGTGAGTAGAGTTGATTTACTGATTTTTTCAAACCTTGGATTAAGGTTTGGGGCAGATCTAGCAGAGTTGATTTGTGATTGTGTCAAGATTTGTGTTAAGGCTTAAGGATAGATTTGTGCTAGATCGAAGAACTATGTTTAGTGTATATTTGAGGATAGAGATTGAGGATAGATTTGTGCAAGACCAAAGGACTATATTTAGTGCATATTTGAGGATAGATATTGAGGATAGATTTATGATAGACTAAAGGACTATTTTTAGTGTATATTTGAGGATAGAGATTGAGTAGATTTGTGCTAGATTTAAGGACCGTGTTTAGTGTAGATTTGAGGATAGAGATTGAGTAGATTTATGCTAGACTTAAGGACCGTGTTTAGTGCATATTTGAGACAGAGCTAAGAGCAAGCTTTGGAGGTGATAGAGTATAGAGGAAAATAGTATCCAATGGATAGAGGTCCATTAGCCAAGGTAGTGAATATAGGTCTTTTGAGTGAGGGTAGAAGTCTTCATTGGATAGATATCCATAAGCCAATGTAGTGCAGGTAGTTGTTATTCTAGAAGATCACCAGCCAGAGCATAGGGGATCAATGTCTCTTATGGATAGATATCCATGAAATTGATTAGAGGATTGGTGTCTCCTTTGGATAGAGATCCAAAAAAATTGTAATAGGGAAGGATTCCCAAAGATATTTTTTGAGAAAATATTAGTGAAATATTTTCTCTATGGAGTAGCCCACATTGGGTGAACCATGTTAAATTGGTGTCTTTATTATGTGTGGTGATTTCTGCATTGCTTTGATTACTGTTGTTGATATTTCCATTGATATATTGCATACTATTGATTAGGAAAGAAAAGTAAAAAGTGGTCTTATACTGTTCACCCCCATCTCAGTATAAGCTTGTGTTCTTCACATTTTTGATCATGTCATACATGTCAAATTACTGTAAGTAGATAAATAAACGGTTCTATACCTTTGCAACATGTATTTGAGGCTAGACATTTTGCACAATGGGGATTAGACTTTGTAAGAGTCATTAGCCCAAATTATTCAGCTTGCCACAAATACATCCTAACTAGAACAAATTATTACACTTGGTGTACTGAAGCCATACCTACCAAAAACTAAACCATAGAAGTTGTCATTCAATTTCTAGAAGAATATATCATTACTAGATTCAAAATACCTTATTCTATAGTTTGTGATAATGGTTCAACATTCATCTCACTTCAATTTGTAGAATGGGCCTATGACAATAAAGTGACTATAAATTTTTCTTCTAATTACTACCCATAGGGTAATGGTTTAGCTGAGTCTACCAATAAAAGCTTATTGACAATAATTAAGAAACTTTTAGAAAGAAATCCCAAAGATTGGCACAATAAGCTAAAATATGCTTTATGGGAAGATAGGACCAGAACAAAAGCATCCATAGGTACATCACCTTATCATTTGGTATATGGCCAAGATCCTATCTTTCCCTCTAACTTGAAATTGTAGACCCTCTAGTTCATGAAGGATTATTTGGAAACTGATGATAGAATAGAAGCTAGACTCACCCATCTAATGAATTTAGATGAAAAGAGAGAATATCTTACAACACTTCAGTAAGCATCAAGGGATAGTAAAAATATGGTTTGATAAGAGAGCTAAAATTATATCCTTCAAAATTCTGATTTAGTATTATTGTGGAATAAGGCACATGAAAAGAAAGGGTATCATAACAAGTTTGATAACCTTTGGTTAGGCCCCTATCAAATTTTTAAAATACTTGGAGAGAATGCCTTTATATTGAAGAATCTAAATGGAGAGGATGTTCCTTTACTTATCAATGGGAAGTTCCTAAAACACTATTTTCATCCTTGAGATAGTATAACACATTCATCATTTGTACATAACACCTTGTTTTACGCACTTTCTTGTACATAATTTCTTGTTTGTATGTACCATTTGGACACAGTCTCCATTTATTTGTTTGTTTTGTTATCTTTGATTTTGAAATTTTGTTTTGCTTTATTTTCTGTGCTTTTCATTAATGCAAGTTCATGTTAGGTTATGTGTTTTGGTTTACTTTCATATTTTGCTTTTCATTTTCACAATGCATTTTTATTTTGCTCCTCTGATTGTGGTATGGTTATGTAGTTGCAATGGACTCTTGGTCCCTCTAAAGGAAATATTTCTTAGTAATGGAAGATGAATTGCTTGTTTGAAATTAGGTGAAACTGAAGCTAGAGAAATTAGATTATTTAGTAGTTATTCTTGGATTATGGATTAAAATGGTGGATATTGAAATAGTGCAACATTTTGCTAAATATTCACATGTAACACCACATTTAAATGATATTTTTGAATCTTGAAGGATGAAGTCATTTTGGTTTTTTGATTAGGTGAAAATTTTATACACTCTATATTTAGCCTTAGGTGATCTCTAATCCAAGACGTACATATGGTATTTGCAAAGCAATCAAATACTAACACAAAAAAATACAAATCAATCAAATGCCTGGGTGTTTCATATAATCTCTATTGAGGCTATAGACGCCCGACTAGCAGTGTAGCAAAGTCTATAAGAGATCAAGATCATCTCCATAAAATTTATGGATGCTTGATTGGCAGTGGAGCAATGTAGAGGTAAATATTTATGAGTGACATATTTAATAGCCTAATTGCAAAATAGATGATAGAATTTTGATTGATTCAAGAATAAAGAATGAATGCACAAAACACACACTAAGCTGAAGCGAGTGGAGTATTTAATTTTAATTGAAACTATTTAACTTCATACTTATTGGATATTACTAGATGATCTATATTTTATTGATATTTGATTTTCTTGATTTCATATTGGGTTATTTATCCAAAATGTTTAGGAGCATTTTTCAGTAGAGTCATCATTTGTTGTTTATTTTTATTTTTTTTGGAAAACATCCCAAAAGGGATGCCACTTTCGGGTAAGACCCAAGGAGGTAGGGGTATCCATTCCACCAAAAATGCCCAGGACTCGAACTTGGCCTACCACCTTTGACATACTCAAGGAGCAAACAAACACACAAAACCAATTTAAAAATAAGTAAATAACAACAAAAATAATAAAATAAAATAAAAAACATGCTCCTTGAGTGTGTCAAAAACAAAAGCACAACCAAACATGCACAATAAGATAAAAGAAACCACAACACAAACCACATAGAAAAACACAAGAACCACATAACAAAACACAAACAAGACAAAAACAATAGAACACTACAAAGACATAACCCAAAAAAACATGAAAAATAAACACAACCAAAACCTAAAAATTTAAAAAAAATAAATAAAAATAAAAATAAAAAACAACCAACAATAGACAATAAACAAAAACAAAAAACATAGAAAACACTCACACATAAAAACATGAAATAACACAAACAAAGAGAAACCCAAGAACAAGAACGAAAAAAACACAAGAACAATAACAAAAAACATAAAAAAAAAAAAAACAAAACAACAAAAACACAAGAACAACAAAAAACAACACAAAGAACACAAACACAAAACAAAACAAAACAAAAGAACCCACCCACCTTAAAAAACAAAAAAGAAAAAAGAAAAAAAAATTGAACAAAACAATGACCTATCTAGACCAGAAGACTATTAAGGCAAGAATCAACAGAGGAAACAAAATAAAGAATAGAATGAGCTAGGGAACTAAAAAAAACTGAATGAACCAAAGAGAAGCAAAAAAAAAAAAACAAGAAGAAACTAGGTACCTTCAGAACTGGAGCCATCCAAAGAAATGATAGAAAGAAGAGCTTCCCTAATTTGAGAAGCCCACCATATAGGAGGGTGGCCATAACAAGTAAGATCACCTTTGTCCAAAGCCCAATTAGCTAAAGCATCAACACTCTTGTTTTGATCTCTGACCACATGATTGTAATCAACTTTCAAAAATCCCATCTGGATTAACTGAATCTTCTCAATAATTCTTTTTATTCTCCAATCCACCTTATGATTCTTAGAAGGAGTCTTCAAGAGATTAATCATAAGTTGAGAGTCGGACTCAACTAACACCTTTTCCCATCCAACCTTAGTAGCCTCCTGAAGGCCTCTGAGGATACCATACCCCTCAACAAGGTTATTGGAAAGAATACCCAAATTCTCAACAAAAGTAAAAACCAGGGAGCCATCCGAAAGTCTACCAATTCCTCCCACACTGGCTTTTCCAGGGTTCCCTCTAGAGGCTCCATCAGTATTGACTTTTCCAAAATCCTTAGGAGGAGGTTGCCAATTTCTAGTCCTATCCATCTTACTAATACTCACATTCCCTTTAAGTTGGTTGCCCTTAGAAGATTTAATCTTCAATATTTGCATCACTTGATCCCATCTTTGGTGGGAGTTTTGGGGGTGATTAAGGAGTTGATGGACTGATTCAACTAAGTTGGCTATGGTATTTTGCCAAATATAGTGAATATCCTTCCTATCTTGATTAAAAATTTGGTTGTTCCTTTCATTCCAAATATTCCAAAGAAGAATGGTAGAACCCATCCAAACTAATTGCCTAATAAAATGATCAACACCCTCTTGATTAGGCCAATCCCTCCAAAGCTGTTCAAAAGTAAAAAAATTGGACCACTGTAAGCCAAGTAAAGTGGCCATTCTCCTCCATAGCTCGGAGGCTAAAGTACACTCAATAAAAATATGGTTGATATTTTCTACATTCTCTTCACACATTTCACATCTAAAAGGGCCATGAAAACCACGCTTCATAAGTTGCTCACCAAGTAAGCACCCTACGATGCAATAAAAGCCAATTAAAGAACCTCACCTTAGGCCAGAGCTTTTGAGCCCACAATCGAGAAAATATGTCAGAAGAATGGTTGGGATTATTATGGCATAAGGTCAAATAACCTTGAGCAACTGAATACTCACCCTTAGTAGTGTTGTTCCATCCAAAACAATATTTTTCATGGGACCAAGAGAGGGATCTCATATGAAGGATGCCTTGGATATCTTGTCTTTGCCTTTCTGGGATTTGAATAGGCCAGTCCTCAATAGGGATCCAATATCTACCAACCTTTGAATTACCAGTATGGTACCACAAGTAATTAGCCACCTTTATCTAATTAGCTCGGTGAAGCTCCTCCATCCAAGGCCTCCAATCGGGAAACCGAGTTATCAAAGGCTTGTGACCATCCCAAGAATCTATCCAAAAATTTGCATGTTGACCATTATGAATGATCCAAAATAATTTTTTCTTTATCAAATCCTCACCAGTCTTAAGAACTCGCTAAAATGGGAGAACCTTTGGTAGGAAGTTGATAGCGAACAAGGTCTTCAGGACTTTTGTTCTCAGCATATTTAGCATGGAGATTATTGGCCCAAAG
The DNA here is from genome assembly GCA_028583015.1 of Wollemia nobilis. NCBI lineage: Eukaryota > Viridiplantae > Streptophyta > Pinopsida > Araucariales > Araucariaceae > Wollemia > Wollemia nobilis. The sequence continues at coordinate 5,771,783 of JAQPPZ010016983.1, read as the reverse complement.
AGCATTGGGGTTATGCAACATCCTCCAATATAATTTAGCAGCTAAAGCTTTGTTGTTATTAATTGAAGACCGGAATCCTAACCCCCCTTCACTCTTAGGAAGACATAAAGTATCCCATTTCACCAAGGCCCATTTTCTTTTCTCCTTAGTACCACTCCAAAGGAAACGATGACTGATTTGATCCAATTCTCGAAGAACAACCTTTGGGATATTCAAAATGGAAGAAACATAAATAGGAATAGCTTGAAGGACTGATTTTACCAAGGTGATTCTACCCCCTGAAGAAAGCCACTTGTTGGTCCACTTTCCAATTTTCTTCTTGACTTTGTCCAACAACCAATTCCAATCTTTATTTTTTTGCCTTTGAATATTTATGGGAATACCTAAATAAGTGATTGGAAGAGAGGTCTTCTTATATCTTAATTTATCCAAGACCATGGATTCCTGTCTAGCAGAGCAAGTGAAAGAAAATAACTTTAGATTTGTCTTCATTGATCAACTGCCCAAGAGCCTTAGAAAAATAGCTAATGATTTGCTTAATATTAGAAGCTTCCTTAATTGTAGCTTTACCTAAAAGAGTAGAGTCATCCACAAATTGAAGATGAGAGATAGGTCTAGCTCCATGAGCAATGGTAACTCCCTCAAGGGTTTTTTTTTCCCTCTTTTTGGTTATAGTCCTACCCAAGCATTCAACAAGAATGATGAATAAATAAGGGGATAGCGGGTCACCTTGCCTAATACCTCTGGAAGCTGGGAAAGACTGAGAAGGCCTAACCATTGATAAGAACTAAGTAGGAAAATCGAAGAGATACATCCCATAATCCAATCCATCCAATCCTTAGAGAAACCAAATTGCCTCAAAAATTTGATAAGGAAGTGCCAATCCACTCTGTCATAAGCTTTGGATAAGTCTAACCGAATGAACATGGAAGGAGAATTTTGCATATCCATGGAATGGATGGCTTCCTGAGCAAGAACTATCTCATCTACTATTTGACGTCCTTCCACATAACCCCCTTGCTCTGGGAAATAATCTTATGCAAAAGAGGCTTCAACCTTTCTGCCATGATTTTAGTAATGATTTTGAGAAGAACATTACATAAAGCAATAGGTCTAAAAGCTGAGATATGATCAACCTCTTGAGCTTTTGGAACAAGAGTAATATAAGTTTTATTGATAACCTTCAAAATTTCTTTGGCTTTCTCGGCTTCTTCCACCACCTCTAATAAATCAACATGAAGGATATCCCAGAACTCTTGGTAGAACTCAATGGGAAAACCATCAGGACCTGGGGTTTTCCCTTTTTGCATTTTAAAAACTACTTGTTGAAGCTCATTGATAGTAATAGGAGCAATCAAAATAGAGTTCTCCTCAGAAGTGATAAGAGAAGGGATTGCTTGAAGAACATTTTGTTGTGAAGCTGAGTCAAGAGGAGTAGCAACAAAAATATTGGAAAAGTAATCAACAACAATAGAGTTCATGCCATCCCAAGTATAAACAACATCTCCAGAATCTAATTTTAAGGAAGAAATAAAGTTGTGAGATCTTCGAGCTAGAAGAGATTTGTGGAAGAAATTTGTGTTTTGATCTCCTTCTTTGAGCCATTGAATTCTAGATTTTTGCTTCCATAAGATTTCTTCTCTTTTTTCCCATTCCTCTAACTCGAGTTGTGAGTTTAATTTCATTCGCACTTCTCTTCTCTGTGAGGCCATCTAAACGGATTTTCTTATTCAAATTTTCAAGATGAGCAATAACTTCATGTTTTTTTTATGAACATCCCCAAACTCTTTCCAGTTCCAAGTCTTGATTTTGGATTTAATGTATTGCAGTATTTTGGCAAAATAGAACATCTTAGTCCCATGCCTAGGTTTACCTTCCTTCCACCATTGTTGCACATGAGGTCTGAAGGAAATGTCTCTAAGCCACATTAATTGAAAACAAAAAGGAGAGAAACTCACATTGGTTTTCCACATTTCCACCATGATTGGCCAATGATCCGAACCAGCATTATTAAGAGTCTTCACTTTAGGAATGTGACCATGGATTAAGAAATTTTCAGAGAGCAAAAACCTATCCAATCTCTCCATTATACAAGCTAAGCCTTGCCTTCTATTAGACCAAGTCATAAGGCCATTATCTCGGTTGGATATCCACAAGATGGAGGTTTGCAATATATTCGCTCATGAGGTCAGTGCTTTTGTCCAAATTTCTATTTCCCCCCCCCTTTTCTCATCCAGAGAGAGGATGGTATTGAAATCTCCTCCGATCAAGATCCAAGATTTAGGAAAATGAGAGATAATATGAGTAATATCCTTCCACTATCTTCTTTTTTCCTCCAAAGAAGTCAGAGCATAAATAGTAATGCAGAGCATAATCTGGTTGGAATGTCTACTTTGAATAGCTATAGCCAACAAACCCCAACTGCCAACCATATGGTGAATAACTACCTCTTTTGGGTCCCAAAGACAAGCAATGCCACCCGAAGTCCCTTGGGAACTGAGGGAAACCACTTTTCTAGCTGGCCAAATTTTACTAGCAATTAAGTCCATATCCTCCATTGACATCTTTGTTTCTTGAAGGAAAACAAGATGTGGATGATTTATTCGAATCATTCTTCTAATTTCATTTTGTTTTGAAAGACTCCCTTTGAGTCCTCTAATATTCCAAGTGATGATCTTCATTAATACCAGGGCTAAAAAAGTTGGGAAGGGCATTAATATTACCTTCCTCTACAAGATTTTCACCTTCTTTTACCATATGATATTGATTGGTCTTGCGACCTACTTTTTGATTAGAATCCATCTTCAATTTTTTTCCCTGTTTCTTGACTTATTCCAATTGAATCTAAGATGGCTTCTAACCTTGAAGAATGCTCGTACACAGCCAAAATTTTACTAGATGGTTCAACGGAGTCTATATTGGGACCTGCATTATTTGAAGTTTTGACATTTGAAATATTGTTTTTCTTGTGTAAATTTTCTCCTTTTTTTCTATTGAAAACCTTTGATTTGTTGGTTTGTCTCTCGAGTTCTTCCCTTCATATTTAAATTGTGTTTCTAAGATTTCAGTTTCCATTATTTCCTCTTCCTCACTTGGGACATCATTTGTGGAAAGGATTTCAAACATATTAGCAGATGACTTTGATTGATCCTTCATAACTAGTTTTTTCTGAGTGTTCTTCTTCTTAGGTATTTGGAAACTTGCTGAGTTTATATCTTCTTTCTTTTGATCAAGAATTTTATTTGGGCAAGCACTGGCCAAATGACCATATTCATGGCAAATTCTACAACGAAAAGGAATGTTCTCATAGTCCACTACTTGCTCCCAAGTGTCTTCCCCAAATTGTAATGTGATCTTTTTAGGTAGGGGTTTGTCAAAATCCATTAAAACACAAATTCGAGCATAAATAATATGTTCAAAATTTTGAGTACAATCAACAATCATCATAAAAGTTCCTAAAGAGTTTCCAATTGAAGAAAAAATAGTAGGATTCCAAAATTCAATAGGGAGGCCAAAGAGTCTAACCCACACGGGAGCTATAGAAGGCATCTCTTCTTCGACTTTAAATTTAGTATGCCAGGGCTTCATGAAAAGCCCTGCCCTTCCAAAAAACCAAGGACCCCCTTGAAAAGTTTCTCTCTATCTTCATTATTAGCAAATAAAACAAGAAAATAACCATTTGGATAAATAGATATTTGTAACTCACCTTTAGTTTTCCAGCTTTTTGCAGCCCAGACTTTGAAAGCGAGATAGACTCGAACGAAAACCCACGAACCGAAAAATTAGTCCTCTTTTTTCCAAATCTTCAATGCCAATCTGAATGTTACCCATATCAAGCTTAACAATAGGAGTTCCATCAGCTTCTTTAAGACATCCTGACTCTATTTTCCTGGGATCAATCTTAGGCATTCTTAGAGGTTTATGGGAAGCCCTAATATTGATATTAGCATTGGGTTGAGGCTGTCCACCATGAAGGGCATCCCTAAAATTCATTTTTGGGACTGAGTCTTCAAAATTCTTACCCTTGACAAGGGTTTTCATAGTAGAATTATTTTTTGGGTGCACCTTAGCACCAGATTCACTTGAGATATGAGCCATTTTTTGATCAACTACTTGAAACTTGTTTCGTGATCTCTTTAATCCTTGCCCTAGATGTCATGGAAAGGTATGGTTTTCACTTTTCTTTTGTGCAGCAAATTGGAAGCCGTTGTCACTCAAGTTCATAGTATGATCTATTGAAAGACAAATTTCTAACCCATATTGTATCCCCTACAACATTTCCTACTAAAATATTGAGCATAAACCACAAAAATATTGGCCGCTAGGGCCCGAAGGCCCTAAAAACCAACCTCTGGAGCTGCTTGCACTCAACCCAGATGAAACCCTCGCATAGCCGCTTGCAAAATATCTCGTTCACACATAGGGATGCGCTAGGATCTGTGTTGCTCCAAATGATATGAAAATTTGTGGAGACATTCTAGGGTTTTTTAGGCATCTACCCTCAAAATTTCAGCTCAATCCGAGTCTGGATGAGTGAGATATGGCCGAAATGAGTTCAGCAGTTTGGGCAGTCCTACGAAAAACGTCTAATCAATTTTGACTCTCCGTAAGTCATCACCATTTTTTTTACCATCACACAACGTACCCCAATTTGGGGACCCACTTGAAATTTTGAGGTTAATGTAAAATTTTATTTTCATTGAGTGTTTGATTGATTAGTCTAAGAAATTTTGCAATGTGGATTACAAAGTTTTGAAATTATAGGTCAAGGTTGTGAGATATTATGGTTGAGTTTTAGTTTATGATGTCATATAGAAGTCAATGAAGTTCAATGGTTTACCATTATCATGATTTTAGCACCTGATATTTTTATGACTGATATCATTAGAAGGGTTTAGCACATCACAATATAAAAGGATAAAGCTATTAAGTGTAAGTGTACAAAATATCCATGATGTTTGAAAACATTTTTTTGTGTAGCCAAGTGCAACTAATGTGTGGAACTGAATAAACTAGAAGGAGCATGACAAGATATCTTCAATGACGTGATCTTCTTTGTCTCTTGATTTGAAAACCCTCTCTTCTCTTTGCTTTATGGTTGTCTTCTATCAACCTAAAAATATAGTTATTGGCCTCATTGTGAAGTACAGGCCTACTCCACACCAACAAAAAATGAGTTTAGGAAGTGCCAAACTGATGAATTTTCCTAATAAAGCTTTAGCTTAGGACATTTAAGGAGAAAGTGTGTTGTGGTTTCCTCACGATTGAGATAGAGATAACACTGTCAAAGGCCATGGTATTTCAATGATCCATATGGTCGTATTATGTTGCTTGGTAATATTTGAATCTAGGTATCCCCATTGGGAATCCACATTTTTTACCACATTTCTAAGATAACAACATTTATTTTTGTGCAGGCTATATATTTTGTTCCAAACTTAATCCTTTTGTACCAGTTCGTGGAGGATTGCCTCATTTCTTTGTTTTCATAAGAGTGAAGATGATATAAACTTGACAATTTATTTCCTTAATAAAAAAAAAAAACTTGACTATTGTTTGAGAGTTTGATTTGTAGGTTGTGAGAATTCTTCAGTTATTTAGGGAAACACTTGCCAATTTCACCTTAAGGAAGTTATAAAATGATAAAGTATAATTTTTGAATGAATTAATAGTGTGATCATTTACAATGATCAAGTGATATATCTTAGTGCTAGCACTATTGATTCTTAAGGAAAGTAGGATAACTCTACCAATAATCACTCCAAAAGTTTATTGAACATGCATATTAAACCCACTAGAAAGAATGTTGCATGATAAAAGGGATTAGGGAATAAGTTTCTTTCACATATTCATGAATTTAATTCCATAGTACAGGTTGTGCATTATTTTAAAGATAATGATATTGTTCACGTGAATGGAAAAATTGATCTAAAATAAGACATAGATCTATGAAGTAATCAATTTGGAGTTTTAAAATATTTTGTTGTGTTTAAAAAGACAACACTTCAATGTTTGATACCTCCCTAAATATGGCACAAAATGGCATATAAAGTGTCATCGAACATCATGATTGTATGACTGAAAGTTCTTTAGTAATAGTGGATATTGATGGAGGCTTTGAATTCCCCTTTATGACCTTCTAGGAGTGGCTACAAAGAGAGTTTCAATTAGAGGCAAAAGATAACATAGTTGCACCGAATCACCCCACACAACCATGATCAAGGTCATGCTCACTTGATCGAATTCCTGAAGCTATGAAATCATTTTATCCAAAGTGAGCGGAAGTGGAAATTGTTGGTACCTCATCATATTTAATTTATCTTGCAAGGCATGCAAGCTTCATACCGAAATATCATGCAATAATCTCCATAGGTCCCAACATTCCAGACTCATGTATATGTTCTTCCTCACTTCAAATCCAAGCCCATGAGAATTCTAGTGGTATTTTAGGGAAAGAAATTCTAGAATCATAACCATCCACAGATAAAATTACAGATGAGAACAAGTCTCTTACTATATTAGATGTGAAGAGGTAGACATAACCAGGTAAGACTAGTGATAAGGGACCAAAATGTGATCCTATATTTGCTTTCTTCACCAAAAGTGATGTCGATCATCTGTAATATGGCTATTGATGGTGCAAATACAACCAAAAAGCTATAAAATATAGCCTCTATCCCAATTATTGATGGTACTATAAAAAAGGGATATGCATTACATCATGCACGAAGTATCATTCAACCTCTTCCTGGTAAAGGCAAAAGGAAAACTATGAAAGAGAACAAATTTATGTTGAAGAGAATAGAACTCATTGTAAAAATAGTTATGAAATTGAAGAACTAGAAATTTGAAATTATAAAATTATAAATAGTCATTGAAACCTGAGGAGAAGATGTCGGAGGCCATTTGGAGAAAGAAGATTTCATAAATTTTGGTTGTTTTTTATTGTCAATGAGCATCTCCTCCCTGGTTTTTGGAATTGAGAATTTTATCTATTGTAATTGCCTAATTGAAGGGAATTTTGAGTATGTATTAATTGAATATATCTTGTTAATACAATATATTGGAGTTTTTTTATGAGATATGCACATGTTGATGATGTTCTTGTTTGAGATAATTTTGGTATGTTGTTTCATTCCCTTTAGAATATTGCACCAACGTAATTCTAGATTGTGTGAAGACTTATCAGGTTAAGATTGGTTAAATTCAAAGCACTTGCTTCAACAGATTCAAGACGAAGTTCCAAAAATTATAGTGACCTATTTATTTTCTTTATTTTATTTTCTAACCCTATATTTTGATTTTTCTTTAAAATATGAATAAAATAGGAGTAGATTAATTGAAGATTTTATTTCTAAAATTTATTCTTATGATCCTGTGTTTAATTTTGGTAAATTTCATAATTGCAACAATTGTAATATATTAATAACTCCAAAAATATTAAATTTTTGGTATAAAAACATAAAAATATAAATATAAAAATATACAGAAGATCTTGCTGGTTATTGATATTATGAAAGTAATCTCTAATATTAAATGTATATCCTGATAGTTTCATTAACAACAAAAATGAATCCTTGACAAACAAATTAATTAAATTTACCCCTTGTTAATAGTTATATGTTTTGTTGAGTTGTTCATCTGACTTTTACATTGCATATTTTGATAAGTATACAACCAGGTTAAATTAACCTTACCCAAACCTTAGGGAGATCAAATATTTCCTTTCAAGAGAGGATATCCTGAATGAATCCTGACTATGGGTATGTGTTTGTAATTGGACAAATATATCACTCAATACTTCCTATCATGGCCACTAAGATGTGTCTTCACATTGGATTCACCAAATATATGGAGGGGGAAAACCACCCTACCACATATGATTCTCAGTTGGATCTACTAGGATCCGATGTGACCGCGGGGGTGTGTTATATTCTCTACACTTGAGGACACCGAAAGAAACGAGTTTACAAGGAATAGTTTTAGGACTCACTCCATGTACATGGTGGGAATGTTAAATGTGTCACTTAAGAAATCATCTATGTTTGGCCTTTCTATGCTAAACTATGGAAATGAAATAACAATGCAAACACACAATATGAAAGAAGACAATGTCTAACCCTAGTATGATTATTTTATTTTATGATCTAACCCTAGGTTTCAAGCAATAAAATTTGTTTTACTTAAGCAAGGGTACTTATCTAATTTGGTGTTTAATCCAAGCTTTGTCTTGCATCCAAAATATCCAAAAAAAATTAAATATGCAAAATAGCTTCACAAAAACTCTATAAAAATATGGTCAACGTTTGGGGATCTACCTAGGATGCTATAATACTGAGCTTGAAGGTACACCAATAAACCCCCCTTTGTCCCTTTAGTTGACCGTTCATGATAAAAATGAGCTTTGACCTTTGAAACAAACACATCAAAATATGACAATATAGATCAACAAACAAAATGCAAATAGAATCGATGCAATGGATGATCAAGAATACAATTTTAAAAACTAGGATTTGGAAAGAGATAATTGCCCCCAAGCTAATATGATATGAAATGCAAGAAAAATAAAATGATAACAGCAAAAAAAGAACACAAACAGAGATGAAACAAAATATAGAAGGTATGAAAATATGTTCTTGAGATTATAAGCTAACAATTTAAGAAATTTTATGTGAAATTAGAGTTCTCTTATCTCCTAGTCCTCTTGGTGCTTTAGTGTTCTACTGTTGATGTGATCCTTGTGATTTGATAAGTGGAGAAATTCTTGATGACAATTTGTCTTCTTAAGGGAGGAGGGGTCTTCCACCTTTACTCTTGCTTCTTCCATGAAATCACCAGGTTGTTTCTTTGCATTCTTTAGCTCACATTTTCATTCTAGTTTATGTTTTGTTGTAGTTTACCTCTATTTTAGGGTTTTAAACCCTCTTGTGCAAATTTGCATCCTGTATGCTATAGGGTGCAAATTTTGTGAAAGCTCTATCGAATTTGTGTTTGGTATCCTATAGGGTGAAAATTTGGTCTAGCTAAGTTTTGGGGTGACTATTCATTCCAAAACCCTAGGGTTTTAGGATGACTTAGGAGAAAAAGAGGATCCAATCCCTTTATTTATAAGGATTTTGAGGGCTCAAATTCAAGATAATGAAATTTAACCTTGATTAAGTCGATGCCCCAAAAGGGTTGGCCTAAAAATTAGGTTTTTGAAGAAAAACCCTAAATTTATTGAATATGTGCCCCATAATTTATTAGGCATAGATTTGGTCAAGGTTAACAAAATAAAGGAAAAACACAAGAAAAATGGGCTAAAATTTCTCTTTGAGAACCTCTCAAAGGAACTCAAGGAAAAATGACTCATCTGGGTGGGTCAATTTTTTGTATCTATAATACTATTGATCGATCTAGGATAATGATGATATATAACCTCTAATATAGAAGCTTATTGATTAGGGAAAGATCAAACCAATATTACAACCATATGGTAGTCCCATTGTGCTAGTACCAAAGAAGGATGTGATATGAAACCTATTATTAACTATAGAATGCTTAAAAAATATAGTGAAGAAGAGGAATCCACTACCATGTATTAGTAACCTATTGGACTAGCTCAAAGAGGCTTGATAATGGAAATTTTGAGGGTAGATGCCTAAAAAACCCTAGAATATCTCCACAAATTTTTAGATCATTTGGAGCAACACAGATCCTAGTGCATCCCTATGTGTGAATGAGATTTTTGGCAAGCGGTTGTGCAAGGGTTTCATCTGGGTTGAGTGCAAGCAGCTCCAAAGGTTGGTTTTTAGGGCCTTCGGGCCCTAGAGGCCAATATTTTTGTGGTTTCTACTAAATATTTTAGTAGGATATATTGTAGGGGATCAAAGATAGGTTATAAATATATCTTTCAACAAATCATGTTGTGAACTTGAGTGATAACGACTTCCAATTTGCTACACAAAATAAAAGTAAAAACCATACCTTTCCACGGTGTCTAGGGCAAGTATTAAAGAGATCACGAAATAAGTTTCAAGTAGCTAATAAAAAATTTCTTAGTTCTCAAGTGAATCTAGTGCTAAGGTGCACCCAAAAACTAAATCTACTATGAAAACCCCTGTCAAGGGTAAGAATTTCGAAGACTCAACCCCAAAAATAAATTTTAGGGATGCCCTTTGTGGTGGAAAACCTTATCCCAATGCTAATATTAATCTTAGGGCTTCCCATAAACCTCTAAGAATATCTAATATTGATCCCAAAAAAATAGAATTAGGATGTCTTAAATAAGTTGATGGAACTCCTATTGTTAAGCTTGATATGGGTAACATTTAGACTGGCATTGAAGATCTAGAAAAAAGAGGACTAATTTTTCAGCTCTCTTTGCTTTCAAAGTCTAGGTTGTAAAAATCTGGAAAACTAAAGGTGAGTTGCAAATATTTATTTATCCAGATGGTTATTTTCTTGTTTTATTTGCCAATAATAAATATAGAGAGAAAACTTTTCAAGGGGGTCCCTGGTTCTTTGGAAGGGTAGGGCTTTTCATGAAGCCTTGGCATACTAAATTTAAAGCTAAAGAAGAGATGCCTTCTACAAATCCCATGTGGGTTAGACTCTTTGGCCTCCCTATTGAATTTTGGAATCCTACTATTTTCCCTTCAATTGGAAACTCTTTAGGAACTTTTATGATGACTGTTGATTGTACTCAAAATTTTAAACATATTATTTATGCTCGAATTTGTGTTTTAATGGATTTTGACAAACCCTTACCTAAAAATATCACATTACAATTTGGGGAAGACACTTGGAAGCAAGTAGTAGACTATGAGAACATTCCTTTTCATTGTATAATTTTTCATGAATATGGTCATTTGGCTAGTGCTTGCCCAAATAAAATTCCTGATCAAAAGAAAGAAGATATAAACTCAACAGGTTTCCAAATGCATAAGAACACTAAAAAAAAACAAGTTATGAAGGATCAATCACATTCATCTACTAATATTTTTAAAATCATTTCCACAAATGATTTCCCAAGTGAGGAAGAGGAAATAATGGAAACAAAAATCTTAGAAACACAATTTAAATATGAAGAGAAAAACTCAGAGACAAACCAACAAATCAAATATTTTCAATAGAAAAAAGGGAGAAAATTTACACAAGAAAAACAATCTTTTAAATGTCAAAACTTCAAATAATACAGGTCCTAATATAGACTCTATCAAACCCTCTAGTAATAGTTTGGTTGTGTATGAGTATTATTTAAGGTTAGAAGCCATCTCAGATTCAATTGGAGTAAGTCAAGAAATAGAGAAAAAAAAACTGAAAATGGATTCTAATCAAAAGGTAGGTCGCAAGACTAATCAATATCATATGGTAAAAGAAGGTGAAAAGCTTGTAGAGGGAGGTAATATTAATTCCCTTCCCAAATTTTTTAGCCCTATTATTAATGAAGATCATCACTTGGAATATTAGAGAACTCAAAAGGAGTCTTTCAAAACAAAATGAAATTAGAAGAATGATTTAGATAAATCATTCACGTATTGTTTTCCTTCAAGAAACAAAGCTTTCAATAGAGGAATTAGACTCAATTGCTAGTAAAATTTGGCTAGCTGGATAAGTGGTTTCCCTTAGTTCCCAGGGGACTTCTGGTGGTATTGCTTGTCTTTGGGATCCAAAAGAGGTTATTCACCATATGGTTGGTAGTTGGGGTTTTTTAGCTATAGCTATTCAAAGTAGATATTCCAACCAAATTATGCTATGCATTACTGTTTATGCGCTAACTACTTTAGAGGAAAAAAGAAGACAACAGAAGGATATAACTTATATTATCTCTCATTTTCCAGAAGCTTGGATCTTGATCAAAAGAGATTTCAATACCATCCTGTATTTGGATGAGAAAATTGGGGGAAATAGAAATTTGGATAGAAGCACTAACCTCATGAGCGAATATATTACAAACCTCCATCTTGTGAACATCCAACTAGATAATGGCCTTATTACTTGGTCTAACAGAAGGTAAGGCTTAGATTGTATAATGGAGATATTGGATACATTTTTTCTCTCTAAAATTTTCTTACTACATGGTCACATTCCTAAAGTGAAGACTCTTAACAATTCTGGTTTGGATCACTAGCCAATCATGGTGGAAATATGGAAAACCAATGTGAGTTTCTCTCCTTTTCATTTTTAATTAATGTGGCTCAGTGATAGTTCCTTTAGACCTCATGTACCACAATGGTGGAAGGAAGGTAAGCCTAGGTATGGGACTAAGATGTTCTTTTCCAAAATACTGCAATACATTAAATCCAAAATCAAGACTTGGAACTGGAAGGATTTTGGGGATGTTCATAAAAAAATATGAAGTTATTACTCAAATTGAAAATTTGAATAAGAAAATCCATTTAGATGGCCTCGTAGAGAGTAGAAGTGCAGATGAAATTAAACTCACAACTCAGTTAAAGGAATGGGAAAAAAGAGAACTTTTATGGAAGAAAAAATCTAGAATTCAATGGCTCAAAGAAGGAGATCGAAACACAAATTTCTTCCACAATTCTCTTTTGGCTCAAAGATATCACAACTTTATTTCTTCTATGAAATCAGATTCTGGAGATGTTGTCTACACTTGGGATGGCATGACCTCTATTGTTGTCGATTACATTTTCAATATTTTTACTGCTACTCCTCTTGACTTAGCTTCTCCACAAAATGTTCTTCAAGCAATCCCTTCTCTTATCACTTCTGAGGAGAACTCTATTTTGACTACTCCTATTACTATAAATGAGCTTCAATAGGTAGTTTTTAAAATGAAAAAGGGGAAAACCCCTGGTCCTGATGGTTTCCCATTGAGTTTTACCAAGAGTTCTAGGATATCCTTTATGCTGATTTATTAGAGGTGGTGGAAGAAGCCAGGAAAGACAAATAAAATTTGAAGGTTATCAATAAAAATTATATTACTCTTGTTCCAAATTCTCAAGAGATTGATCATATCTCAACTTTTAGACCTATTTATTTATGCAATTTTATTCTCAAAATCATTACTAATATCATGGCAGGAAGGTTGAAGCCTCTTTTGCATAAGATTATTTTCCCTAAACAAGGGTATTATGTGGAAGAGCATCAAATAGTAGATGAGATATTTCTTGCTTAGGAAGCCATCCATTCCATGGATATGCAAAAATATTCTTCCATGTTCATTCGGTTAGACTTATCCAAAGCTTATGACAGAGTGGATTGGCACTTCCTTATCAAAATTTTGAGGCAATTTTGTTTCTCTCAGGATTGGATGGATTGGATTATGCGATGTATCTATTTAGTTTCCTACTTAGTTCTTATCAATGGTAGACATTCTCAGTCATTCCTAGCTTCCAGAGGTATTAGGCAAGGTGACCCACTATTCCCTTATTTATTCATTATTCTTGCTGAATTCTTGGGTAGGACTATAACCAAAAAGAGAGAAAACAAAACCCTTGAGGGAGTTACCATTGCTCATGGAGCTAGACCTATCTCCTATCTTCAATATTTTTATGACTCTACTCTTTTAGGTAAATCTATAGTTAAGGAAGCTTCTAATATTAAGAAAATCATTAGATATTTTCTAAGGCTACTAGGCAATTGATCAATGAAGATAAATCTAAAATTATTTTCTTTCACTATTCTGCTAGATAGGAATCCATGGTATTGGATAAATTAAGATATAAGAAGACCTCCATTCTGATCACCTATATAGGTATTCCCATAAATATTCAAAGGTAGAAAACAAATATTGGAATTGGTTGTTGGACAAAGTCAAGAAGAAAATTGGAAAGTGGACCAACAAGTGGCTTTCTTCTAGGGGTAGAATCACCTTGGTAAAATCTATCCTTCAATATATTCCTATTTATGTTTCTTTTGTGTTGAATATACCAAAGGTTTTTCTTCAATAATTGGATCAAATCAGTCATCGGTTCCTTTGAAGTCGTACTAAGGAGAAAATAAAATGGGCCTTGGTAAAATGAGACACTTTATGTCTTCCTAAGAAGGAAAGGGGTTAGGATTCTGATATTCTATTAATAACAACAAAGCTTTAGATGCTAAATTATATTGGAGGATATTGCATAACCCCAATGCTCTATGGGCCAATAATATTCATGCTAAATATGTTGAGAACAAAAGTCTTGAAGACCTTATTCGCTATCAATTGCCTACCAAAGGTTATCCCATTTTAGTAGTTCTTAAGACTAGTGAGGATTTTATAAAGAAAATTTTATTTTGGATCATTCATAATGGTCAACAGGTAATTTTTTGGATAGATTCTTGGGATGGTCACAAGCCTTTGATAAATCAATTTCTCGATTGGAGGCCTTGTATGAAGGAGCTTCACCGAGCTAAATGGATAAAGGTGGTTAATTATTGTTGGTACCATACTGGTAATTTAAAAGCTAATAGATATTGGATCCCTATTAAGAACTAGCCTATTCAAATCCCAAAAAGGCAAAGACAATATATCCAAGGCATCCTTCATATGATATCTCTCTCTTGGTCCCATAAAATTTTTTTTTTTGGATGGAACAACACTACTAATGGTGAGTATTTAGTTCCTCAAGGTTATTTGACCTTATGCCATAATAATCCCAACCAATCATCTAACATATTTTCTTTGTTTTGGGCTCAAAAGCTCTAGCCTAAGGTGAGGTTCTTTACTTAGATTTTATTGCATCATAGGGTGCTTACTGGTGAGCATATTATGAAGCATGGTTTTCATGGCCCTTTTAGATGTGAAATGTGTGAAAAGAATGTAGAAACTCTCAGCCATATTTTTATCAAGTGTAATTTAGCCTCTGAGCTATGGAGGAGAATGGCCACTTTACTTGGCTTATAGTGGTCTAACTTTTTTACTTTTGAATAGCTGTGGAGGTATTTCCTAAAAAAGAGGGTGTTGATCATTTTATTAGGCAGTTTGTTTGTATGGGTTATACCATTATTCTTTGGAATATATAGAATGAAAGGAATAGCCAAATTTTTAATCAAGATAGGAAGGATATTCACTATATTTGGAAAAATACCATTGCCAACTTAGTTGAATCAGTCCAACAACTCCTTAATCACCCCCAAAAATCCCACCAAATATGGGATCAAGTGATGCAAAGATTGAATATTAACTCCTCTAAGGGAAACCATATTAAAGGGAATGTGAGCAATTGCAAGATGGATAGAACAAGGAATTGGAAACCTCCTCCTAAGGATTTTGGAAAATTCAATACTGATGGAGCCTCTAGAGGGAATGCTGGAGAAACTAGTGTGAGAGGAATTGGTAGACTTTCATATGGCTCCTTGGTTTTTACTTTTGTTGAGAATTTGGGTATTCTTTCCAATAACCTTGCTGAGGGGTATGGTATCCTTAGAGGCCTTCAAGAGGCTACTAAGGTTGGATGGGAAAAGGTTCTAGTTGAGTTTGACTCTCAACTCATGATTAATCTTTTGAAGACTCCTTCTAAGAATCCAAAGGTTGATTGGAGAATAAAAATAATTATTGAGAAGATTCAATTAATCCATATGGGATTTTTGAAAATTGATTACAAGCATGTGGTTAGAGATAAAAATAGGAGTGTTGATGCTTTAGTTAATTGGGCTTTGGACAAAGGTGATCTTACTTGCTATGCCACACTCCTATATGGTGGGATTCATAAATAAGGGAATCTCTTCTGTCTATCATTTATTTGGATGGCTCCAATTCTGGAGGTACCTAGTTTCTTCTTGCTTTACTTTTGCTTCTCTTTGATTTGGTCAAGGTAGTTTAGTTTTTTGAGGTGTGTGTGTGTTTTTGTTTTGTTTTATTTTGTATTTTTTGTTTTGTTTTTTTTTGTTATTGTGTTTTTATTGTTTTGTATTTTTTTTTTATTGTTCTTGTGTTTTTATTTTTCTTGTTCTTGTGTTTTTGTATATTTGTGTTAATTGGTGTTTTTTATTTTAGTGTGTGTGTTTTCTATGTTTTTGTTTAGTCTTTTGTTGGTTGTTTTTTTTTTTATTATATTGTATTATTTTTTTAAGGTTTTGTTGTTTTTTTTTCATGTTTTTGTTGATTTTCTTTGTATATTTCTATTGTTTTTGTCATGTTTTTGTTTTTTATGTTGTTCTTATGTTTTTTCTATGTGGTTCATATTGTATTTTTTTATCTTATTGTGTGTGTGTTCAGTTGTGCTTTATCTTTTTGACACACTCAAGGAGCATGTTTTTTTTAATCATATTGTGTGTTTGTGTTAGTGTGTTCTTTATTGTTTTAGGTTTGCTCCTTGAGTATGTCAAAGGTGGTAGGCCAGGTGCAAGCCCTGGGTGATTTTGACAAAAGAGATACCCCTGCCTCCTTGGGTCTTACTCAAAAGTGGCATCCCTTCTAGGATATTTTCTACAAAAAAAAGAGGCTTGATAATTTAATAATATCAACCTTATATTAGGTTATCATAGGTACCATTCTACCCCATAAACAATTAGAATTCAACCTTCAAGCCTAGAGAAGGATTGCATAAATGGCTAGTTATACCTTTTGATTTGACCAATACCTTGAAAACATTCATACACTTGAGGAATAAAATTTTATGATTTATCATAGGTTCTTTCCTCATTGGTTTCTTTGATTACATCCTTATGTTCAACAAGACATAAAAAGAGCAATTGTAGCATTTGTGCCAAGTTATAAATACTCTATGCTAGCACAAACTACAAGTAAATTTGGGTAAGTGTACCTTTCACATTATATGGCCCTCATGTATAGCATACATCATCAATGAAAATTAAATACATATAGACCTAGAGAAAACCCACATCATCCATAAATGGATGAAACTCAAGTTTTCTTGACCTATTCAACTTCTACCTAGGCTTGTATTGGATGTTTTGCATGTTTTATGGCCTTTGAACCATGTCATATGTGGGAAAGTGAAGTTCCAATAAAGTTCAGAAGAACAACAAGTATTTTAAGAACTAAAACAACACCTCTATTTAACTATAGTGCTAGTCATTCCAAACATCATTCAACCATTCAAGTTAGATATTTATGTATCTAACTATACACTTAGCACAATTATAATGTAGAATGAGCATCTAGTAGCATACCATTTTTTCTTTGTATAAGTGAAAAACCCCTTTCAGAGCCGCCTTTGTCTGAGAGACCATGAACAGGGGGTTCTACACCGTCAAAGTCACCCGGGGGTCGCACCCGACCCTGCCCACACCAACATTATCAATTGGATTTTGGATACCCAATTCAACTTTTTGGTAGGGTGGATATTTGAACCTGAGACCTCCCTTGGAGGATTGTCCTCTCCTCTCCAACTCACCTACAACACTTGGGTAGTAGCATACCATTTTGAGACCTTCTGACATAATTTAATTTATTTCACATATGAGAAAGATTTGTACACAATAATTTAAATTGCATGATAGTGGCACTACTACATCATATGAATAAAACCATTGTTTATTATAATTATAGGACTTCATATATTTTACATTCTTAGAGTTGGAATAGAAAATTATAGGCACATGAAGTAGATGAATTGGTTTTAATAGTTTCATGTTATAATAAATTATCATAAAAAAAGAAGAATTAGGGAGCATACTGTCTAATCTACCCATATTTATAAATACTATTTCTAATTATCAAAACCAAAAAGTGTGGTGCCAACGACTATTAGGCATTATACCCTATAGATGTTGACCTTGGTAAAACCCATTGACAACTAACACAAGACAAGTTAGTTCATGAGAATCACCTCCAAGATGGGTCATTATACTATCTTAGGATATTCTACATACCACCTAATATATCGTACTAGCTATTAATCTAGGAGGTACACTAGTTCAAAGTAATTGAAGACGTTGGCATCAATGAGACACTTACTAATAGCCTCAAATGATCTAGGATATGGATCTCTATGGCTATTTCTATGCACCTTACAACATAGCCAATTTCACAAATAGAAATATAAGGCTCAACACACCATTACAATATCCTTCCAAGTCTTGGAAATCCATTTACATGGACTTTCTCTCAGTGTTTCCAATTACAAAGTCCTAACATGGCTACATCGATATTCATTCATAGGGTTAACAAGTTGGCTATCATGGCACCATATATAAAGATAATTGATGCCATTGATATAGTCTATATATTATTTTGGTAGGTATAGATTCACTTTATCCAACCTATCTTGATAGTCTCAAACAAATATTATAGGTTCCTTAACAAATTTTAATATCATCTTTGGAGCCAACTATTCTATAACCTTTCATCTATAGACTTATGGATAGATAGAGTTGTTGAATCAAATTCTAGTGCATCTTCCCCAAATGTATAACCATCATCACCCTTGCACATGGGATTAGAGTCTACCATACATCCAATATTTTTAAAATTGGACATTCACACTTTTATAAGGTAATGTCTTCCATGGTACCTAGGAATAGGTATATAGGATATGATATTATATTGTATAAGGGTATTATGAATAGTTGGCATAGGCTACACATAGCATGTTATAATAATGAGTGGGGTGAGGGTTTGGTAGTCGGATACCCAATTTAGAATTATAATATAGGTATATAAATAAGGGATATTATCATTGTAATCGTCATCATTAATATTGAGTATTCTCTTGTAAAGGCTTATGAGACCTTGCATTTTCTAAGTGGCACTCTCATGTTGGGAGATCTGGTGGAGTTATTCCTTCCTTAAGGAGTGTTAATGGTGTTTCCAAACCATAAGGGTATTATCTATATTTGTGTCTTATTTTTAGGAACCTACTATTAAAAATAAACACACTCACACAAATATTGCAAATAAATATAAAAGCTCACAACACAACTATGAAATATAAATGTAGAAATGAACAATCTCATAGATAACATAGAATCACAAGCCACTTTGAGGAGGCAACTCCTTCAATACTTTTATTCAATTATGCCAAAAGATACATACATTCCTACCCCTCGTATTTTTAAATATTTCATCTACCATCTAACTCTCAAGGTTGTATTACATGTAAAATGACACCCGAGCTAGAATATTTTACCTATAAATCAATGACATTCTTGATAACGATTACATATGATGGTGCCACTTGTATAGGTGCTTCTAGAGTTACAATTATTACAAAATATTTCAAAATATTATTGTGGGTTTTCTCCATGTTTACAAAATATTACAAAATATTATTATGGGTATCGTCCCATGTTCAAAAGATAACATTACATCATAGTGTTAGGATGGGGTCCTAACATGCCCTTTATTTTTGAAAATATTTGTCCTCAAAGCTGAAGGTGAGGAAATTGTTGTTGAATTTGGTGAAGAGTTTCCCACATAGCATCTTCAAGTTATAAGCCATGCCATTGGACAAGACCATTTATGGTGATATATCAATGAAGGTTACATGATCTACAGTTGAGAATGAATTCAAATTAAATAATGATGGAACCCTCCTTGCTCAACTCTAGAAGTGTAGACTGTACCTAGACCTTGTTGCCAATATTGGATAGCCTAAATTTTCTTGGGATCAACCTGAACTCCATCCTTAGTGACAATGTGACCCAAGTATTCAACCTCTTGCTAGCCAAAATAGCATTGTACATCTTAGCATAAAGCTGATGGTCAAACAAAATTTTGAGTGTTTGATCTAAGTTCTGAAGATGCTCTTCCCATGAATGACTATAAATCAATATATCATCAAAAAAGACTAGAATGAATTTACAAAGTAAAGGGAAAAAAATGGAATTCATCAAACTCTGAAAGGTAGAAGGTGCATTGGTTAACCCAAATGGTATAACCAAGAATTTATAATACCCTTCATGAGTTCTAAAAGCAATTTTTAGAATATCCTCATTCTTGATGTAAATTTGATTATATCCTAATCATAAGTCCAACTCAAAAAAATATTGGATCCCAAATAAGTCATCAAGTAAGTTCATAAGTCACCAGAATTGGGAATTTATACTTAATAGTGATCTTATTGAGGTCTTGATAATCCACACAAGCACCAAGTTCCATCCTTATTTCATACTAATAGCACTGGCAAAGAATAGGGACTAACACTGGAATAGATAACCCCTACAATACGAAGCTCTTGCACTATTTTCTTAATTTTTTATTTTTAAGAATAAGGGTACTTGCATGGATGAGCATTAGGGGGAAGACTACCAAGAAAAATTTGTATTGCATGGTCATGTGAGCAATGTGGAGGTGGTCCCTTGGGTTCCTAAAAAATGTGAGCATATTTGTTTAATAATCCTTGTAAATGCACTGGATGGTTTTGTTCTTTTTTCTCAGGGGTAGTTATAACAAAAATTTATGCCACCACTCTATGAGAGGATGTTTTTAAATAAATTTTCCATATTATGTGTAGAAATAAACTAAGCCACACCAAATTTCATGCCACGTAAAGTATATTCCTTCCCCTCTTGACAAAATTTCATCCACAACTCAACAACTAGTCCTAACATTCTCAACCATTATGCTCCTAAAACTAAATTACACCCACTAAGGGGTAAGGCAAACATGTTTATCTTGATATTATAGTCCCCAAATTGAATTTTAACATTACAAATTTTTTCTTTGCATGGGAGGGTGCCTCCATTAGTAATCATGACTTCAAAGGAATTACATGTAGTAATGTAACAATTTCCTTGTTTGGCTACACGTGGATCAATAAATTTATGAGTACTTCTTGAGTTGATAATAATGATGGCCTATTGTTATTTGAACTAGTCAATCACTTTTATTTTTTGGGGAATGGAAACTCTTGCTAAAGCATGCACACATATTTCTAGTTGGGAGTCCTCTGAATCTTCTGCCTGATCTGATGTTTCCTCCTCTTGAGGATCCTCCTCTTCCTCTGAAGATTATATGGTTGGTGTTTCATCTAGATCTAGCAGATACAATTTTTTTTGCACTCACTTATGCCCTCCAGAATTTTTTTCATCACAATTAAAACATAACCCTTGAGCTCTTCTACTCTCCATATCTTCATGAGTTAATTTTTTTATAGTTGGATATTTAGTGGTAGGACTTATCATCATCTTGGGAAAAAAGGATGGTCGAGATTGAGGAAATTTAGAGGTGCATCCTAGAGCCTTAAATTTTTCTTTTGTCAATTTATCCAATTGTATTTCTTGTGATAACTTTTGGGGTCTTAATATTTTAACCTTAGCCCTAATATCATCCTTCAAACCACTCATAAAACAACTTTGTAAAGAGTTGACCGTGAGACCAGTGGCACGATTGGTAAGTTTTTCAAATTGAGTTTGATACTCTTGAATGGTTGATGTTTGTCTAAGTTTAAAAAGAGCTCCTGTAAAATCTTCAAAATCACTAGGACCAAAGTGAGCGAGTAAACATTGTTCAAAATCTTGCCAAGAAAGGTTAGTTTCAACCCTCCTAAATCACATAAACCAATGTAGTGCATCTGTTTCAAAATTAAATGGTCAACCACATGTAGCATGGGACATTGTTAAGAGTGAAATATTCTTCAGTATGACTATCCAAATGAGTCAGTATGACTATCCAAATTTACCTTCATTTCTTTTTGTACATTGATGACCATATAGTTTCTTGGAAGTTTTTGATTTGTGTATTTATCTTTTCTAAGTTGTGGTTGAGTGAGGACCATATTTGTTTGCCCATATTATCCACTTTTTGAGTAATTTAGTTATCTAATTCTTTTTTTTGAGTACCAACAACCATGTTCTTAGAGTTATTTCCTATTGGTGAGACTTACTAAAAATAGAATGGTGGATTTTGGGGTTACTATTTTTAGTAAGTATCCTAAAAAGTGATTTGGGTGCTATATATCAAAATGATCAACTCGAGAAGATGATCAAAATGAGTTATATACCTATTGGAATTTTTGCCACATTAAGATTTTGTAAAATTTTGCCTAGAATATGTAATAAATTTTGCTAGTGAAATTTAGTTTGAGCATTTTCACCACATTAATTTTTTTTTGAAAATTTTCGAAGTGTTTGATGGGTGTAGTTTTGGGAAAACCCCAAGGGAAATTCATTTTCGTCCCTAAGTGCAGTGAAATGCATTTTTACCCCTAGGCACAGCAAAAATTCCTTTTCGGGTAAGGTTACAGTGAGATAACTTCCTAGGAGTTTCACTGGTGAAATTACTTCTTGGCCATTTAGTTGGTGAAACTATTTTGCTTGTAGTTTCACTCCCATTTATAGTGAAACTCCTTTTCACTTCATTTCTTAGAAAAATCTAGATAATAGTCATAATGAAGCCGCATTTCAAATATGGGCCCCAATTTTGGCAATGTAAGCTCTTCTTAGGCAAAGTCATAGCAAAGAGGTAAGTTTGGGGTGAAACTCCCATTTTGCCCACATTTGGGGTGAAAAACCTATTTCACCCACATTTGGGGTGAAACTCCCATTTTTTCCACGTTTGGGGTGAAACTCCCATTTAACCCAAGTTTGGAGTGAAACTCTATTTTGCCCAGTTTTTTAGCTAAAATATTTTTGAGGTGATTCACTAGACACTTTCCAATGCATGTGTTGATTTATTCATTGTTGGTACCAAGAACAAATTGTTGCAGTTTAATTTTTGACTAACTAGAATTTCATTTAATAAGCATTTAATTTTGGAGGCAAAATCCTCTATAAAAACTAAGAAACTTAATGTAAAAAATGAGGATAGAAATTCTGCCAAAAAACTCTTTGAGTTTCAATTTCTACATCAATTGAAAGATTGTTGGCTTCTAGTTCCTAGATCAGTGTCATATGCAATTACTTTTTGACTATCATTTCTGATAATTTCATCAAGTTTAAATTTTGCATCTAAATTTAATTCCTGATAAAGAGGTGAATACTAAAATTATTATTGGAAGTTATCCTTACAAAGCTATGAATAGTTCTTGTGTTTTTTTTCTATTACATGCTAGTTAAAAAATTAATTTAATCTTTAGATGTTAGTTTATCCCCACCTTACATTTCTGGCATACAACCATATTTCCCATCTCTTTTCTTTAATCTCTTTTCCTAAGATTTAAATTGATTATTAGATTAGTACAGGAACTAGCCCTCTTTGGATATTGGCTCGAAGGACAT
This sequence comes from Wollemia nobilis, assembly GCA_028583015.1. Lineage (NCBI taxonomy): Eukaryota > Viridiplantae > Streptophyta > Pinopsida > Araucariales > Araucariaceae > Wollemia > Wollemia nobilis. The sequence goes on along the minus strand of JAQPPZ010016983.1, from coordinate 5,748,728 downwards.
ATCTTTCCTTTGGCATTTCAATGTTGGTTGGGTCTAGGGCACACATATATTTTGTACTCAAGAATATTTGTGACCAATAATTTTTGGCACGCTCGGTGGGACACTAAAGTTCCACTTTAAGCAGTAATAAGGTTTGATGTTTGTATTTTTACTATCTGAATAGAACATCTAGCGACTCAGTTTTATCCAGAAGCCTCCAAACGTTAAGTGAGTGAAAGATTTACTTCATGATCACAAGATCGAAGGCAAAAAATTCTAAAAATCCTATTGAGTTATTTGAGCTTGACACCTAAATTTTCAGAGAGCATTCTAGGTTAGCCACTCCAATTTTTCCATTAGTTGCAACACCTTCACAAGTAGCTGGTGTGTTTTTTGTTCCTTCAATTCCTACTAGCACCACTACTATATTTCCTCCCCAAGAAAACACTCCAGTCCAAATGGCCTAAATTTCACCACCACCACCAAGATAGTTCCCAAATTGGAACTATTCTGGAGCTTTGGATCTGGAAGCTCAAAACCTGATTATGCAAGCAATATTGAAGGCTTTTGGCTACTTACGATGGTACGAGAAAAATAGCTTATGAGCATGTCCATGACATGGCTTCTATGGTGACCATTCATAGTGTCACAGATGAAGATGTCATGGTGATATTTCTCATGCTCTCTTAGAGGGAAGCTTCTTTACTAGTACTGATATTTACAGCTTGCCACCATTACCACATGGGACCAATTTTCTAAATTATTGATAAAAGGTTTCAATGAACAAGAAGATATTTTTTCTTTGTTGCATTAGTTTATTACCATCCAGAGGTATCCATAGGAGAAAATTATGGACTTCAACTTTAGGTTCGCTCAAAATGGGTAGAGAGTTCCCGATGGTCTCTCATCGACTCCCAAATAAGCCATATTTTATTACCTCTGATCCATCAATTCTAACATTAATATGGCTATATGTCAGTCCAATATTGATAAATTCTTGGCCTTGTACTCTACTACACAAAAGGTTGAGGCTGATCTAATTGCTATCGGTAAGCTTCCATTGAAGAGGATGATGCCTATATTTCCTAATCTCCTATATCATTTGCATTCCAATGTATCTTCTCTGTACTTTCCAATGTCCCCCATGTATTCGGTACCTTCATGGAATCCGAGTTCATATTAAACCTCGATAATTTCTATCTCGCAACTAACCACTCCTACCATTCCATAGTTTCCTGCTCTGGTTCCATTCCCAACACTACCATATCTTCCTGTACCACTTCTATTACCATCTCCTCTAGCACCCTCAAATCTTGATCCCTAAGAGAAGTTTCTAAAAGATATGCAATCAATGAACTCAACTATAAGAGCAACGAGCAATGAGATCATGATAATTAAGAAGAAGTGGGATGAGAGATATTTCCAGCCTAAGATATTTCAACCTCTACCAATTACTAGAGAGCAAGCAACTTCGACCAACAAGGTGTCTTAGAGGAATTCGATCGTATTGACAAATGAAAATAAGTTAGCCAATTTGAGAAGATGTATTGGTGCTCTACCTACAATGATTTTCATGGCAAAGAAAATTGTATGGTTCATATAAACTATGCACATACGTTGGAAGATAGCTCTTCTGGTTGTCAAATCAACATGATTATAGAGGTTGACCATAATTTCATGGTGTCTTTCGAAGAACAAGTTTCAGTTCTTATGAGAGCTGAAATAAAGCCAATTATAGTGGATCCACCTAAAATGGAGCCATTGAAGGTACCTATTGATCCAAAAGTGTAGAATGAGAAAAAATAAACACAAGTGAAAGTGTCTATTCTAGCACCTAAGCCAGATGCACCTATCCTATTAAAGGATATTTTACCTCCATGAGCAAAAAAATGATTGCAAGAAAAGGCTTCAAATTCACAAATAAAAGCTAAAATGGAGGAACCAGACAGAGAAAAGCTCAAATACCCATCCTTGACCAAGTGTCAGAGGGTGGAAGCCATGCAGTAGTATCAAATCAAGTATGAGGCTACCAACTAAGGAAAGGAGTCCAACATACCTACATACAACATTGTTAAGGAGCTAAAGAAGATTCATACCAAGGTTAGTCTCTATGATGCATTGCAATTACTTGGACAAGTTGACTTGTTGCAAGAATAGTTGAAGTTTATAAGGGAAATAATCCTACTACAACTTTTTTTGCTCAAATGTTAACCACTTCATCTTCTAGAAAGAAAATGCCACCCACTTTCTACTTTTCTCTCAGGATGGAGGGTTGGATTGTGCATAATTGCATGATCGACTCTAGTGCTGTGAAAACTATCATGCTAAAGGCAATTTGTGATGTTATGGGTATGGAATTGTTGAGTGAATATTTTTCCCGATTGTAAAATCTCCACCAAAATCAGGGTATTAAACCAAAAACCCTCTCTTGCAAAGAAGATAAACAAATAAAAAAACTTCTCCAAGGTTTCGGTATATAAGCATTACACAAGTATATTCGAAAGTAAAATATTCAAGAATAACAAGTGCTAGGAAAAACCAAGGATTTGCAAGTGACTGTAAACAAGGGGCCTACTGGATTATTTCATTCATGCTTTGTAATTAATTTCCTTAGATTTCCATGATTGTGTCTTAATGTGAACTCATAAAATGAAGTGCTACTTCACTGATTATCTTTACATTTATCTATCTTACCCTAAATCCCTATTAAGGGATTCATTTTAATCTTTAGATTAGGATGCAAAGTTAGAGTGTTGTATAATTATCCACTTCATTTTAAATCCATGCCTTTAATGTGATATTGCAGTTAGTATTTATAGTTAGTAGGTTCAATTTTATCTTCAGATTATTGTTCCACTAATTGCAAAGTTAGAAGTCAGTAGGTTAGAAAGTTAGAATGTTAGAAAGTTAGCAAGTTAACATTCATTATTTTCTTTGCACTTAAGATGAAATAATAGGTTAGTAACATTCCCTCCTAGACTAATTTTATCTTGCTTATACCATGTGAGAATTATGCAAATTCATTCCTTTTAATACTCTTGAAAGATTATCCAAATAATTGTAAAGGTAAAGCTTAGAAAACTAATTACTTGGATCATGTACACTCTATATTTCCCATATCATATTTATGATATAAATAGGATATTTTGGGATTCTAAGTTTCAAATTGAGAATTGTAGAAATAAGTTTTTGGATGTGCAAAAGGAAGAAAACTTGCATGTATAAACTACAACTAACTATGCTAAAGCTAGAATAAAAATGCAAATATAATATGATATCATGCTCCCCTACCCTGCAAAACCAAAGATCATGAGTCACTCACAAGGATAACCCAACCTAATCAAACCTGCAATAGCATAATCAAATTATATCAAGTGCTAGACTCAAAGGAAAAATATAACCTGCATCAACATAAACCTTCATGTAGTGTAACCTCCTAAGAGCATTCAAAAATAAATATAAGTTTAAAAAATATAGTAAAAAGAATGTATATTAACACAATAATCCTTAGAAATGAACTCCTTAAGTCTTTCTTACAAGGTGCAAGTTTCCATATCAATATGCATCAAAATGGTATTATTTTATTACAAAAATTCCAGCCCCTTCAACATGGTCTTCCATGGGTATTTAACAATTTTAGGAACCCTTTCGTTTCATCTCCCTTTACAAAAAAAATGAAAGTGTAAATAACCTCCAACATTTTAAACATTTTCAAAATAAGATGACAACAAAAAAAACAAAAAGAATAAAGTTCAATGTTTCCCTTATATCTCCTTCTGAATTAGAACTTTACCCTTTGGTCCCTATTCCAAAATATTTAACCATAATCATACTAAAGGGTCCCAATAATAATATCTAACCCTTAAAAAAATGTGGGTTAGGCTCGTGGGCACTACCAAGGCCAAAAATACCTTTATTTATAATTCTTTCTACCAAAGGGGCACATGATATACTAATATCAATCAATAAAAAACATTACAATATTCAAAAATAAAATAACAAAACTCCCCTTATCATCCTTCAAGCGGTGCCAATGTGACTCAAACCCAAGTCGATGGGGTGCAAGCCCTATCTAGCTTACCCCTACCACTATGCCCAAGCTTGGGCTAAGAACCAAACTCTGCAGCCACCATCTCATTTATCCTCCCTTCGTGGTGCTTGTCCAAATGTTTCTTCTATGTGTCATGGCTCCTCTCACATAGCGCTCTACTTTACCTCACATTTTCTTCTACATGATGTTCTGCTTGATTGCTAGTCCAGGCCCTCCTTCAACATCAGACGTATCTTCCACTCACCCATGTTTATCAATCGGTCACTTTGATGTGTGTTTATTAAGGAGAGATGTTAGGGTTTGTGTTAGGATTCCTCTATCTTGATGCCTTGACTAATGAAATCTTTATCACCTACCACTCGTTGTCCTTTGGTAGTGGTTTGGTGAGGGATATTATCTCCCATTCTCACTTCCAACGATCTATAACTACTCTAAAATCATGATCCTTGGATTTGCCATGTGTACACACAATATTATAGTTTGTGTGGGAGTTTCATTTATCCCACCTACTTCCTTTCGTTACTTATGAGTGCTTCATAAGGTGGACTCTGCCCATAATTTATTAACTATCTTCGGGTAGTCTTTCCCCTGTGCCACTTAGTTTTGAGGTCCCATCATTGGTCACCTATCCATGCGGTAGGCTACCACGTCTCTATCCTGCTGTCTCCACTGGTTCACCTTGACTCCACTATTGACGCTTTGAATTCGTTGCTTCATTGTCCTTCGACTAGTGTGTTCGCTGCTCTGCTATCGATGGTTATCCCTGTACACATATTTTGAAATTTATAACATAATAGGGTGAGGGTAAGGAAGGGAATTTTAACATAAGGACCTTATTAACCTAAACATAAAGGCCAATTTACATAACCATAACATGAAGATAAAATTGACTAAAAGGAATCGCATAAAATATTAAAGCAACCCAAATAAAAAAGAAACTAAATAAAACACAAACCTAAGCAATAAGAAAAACTAACTAACAACTATAGTCTAAGGAAATATAATACAATCCACACAAAAATAAAATGCACTAACATTAAAACACATAGTGCACTCCTCTTTAAAATAAAATAACATGATCTAAAAAAAGAAAAAAAAAAACTAAAATAAATACAACACAAACTAACTACTAAAGTCTAATAAAGAAAACTAATAAAATTACACACCAACAACAAACCAAAATCTAAAGATTGAGCAATGTTAAGAATAATTTTGCTACTCCTAGCAATTCTCAAATGAAGGGCTAACTACTAGCAAAGTGGTCCTTATTAGTACTATATTCAATGAAATTCAAGGGACACACATCAACCAAAAGAAGCATCCAACTACTCAGTACTATCCCATTAGCTCAATTTTTTACTAATTTCAAGTGGGTCCCCAATATTGGAGTTAGTTGTGAAATAGTCACAAAAAATGGCGACTTTGTTGGGAAATGCTCTTGAGCATTTTTTATGAGAACCCAGTTCTGAAATTAATGAACCAAAGGTTAGAAAAATATATCTCATTTAATGACATCCTAGGAAAGCAAGATCAATAGTTTCACATGAGAACAAATGAATTATTTGCTTCAGATAGGTGTGTGCATTGTGATTCAATTTACACCCTTGGGACCATCCAAATTCCATCATTTGGTTCACCTTCAGGCTATGAAATAGTGCTCATAAAACTTATTTTAAATATTATTTCGCAAAGTATCTTTTGATAATGATCTAAACAAAGCCCAACTACCTGTCAGGTGTCCATAGCCCTAGTGGAGTTCATCCAAATCTAGTGACTCATTTGATCAAGCTTTTTGATGCTCTTTTATTTTTATTTATTTTTTATTATTATTTTTTAATATTTTGTCTAAATAGAGCCCCACTACCAGTTAGGTGTCTATAGCCTTGGTGGAGTTTATTCGACCTAGTGACTAATTTGATCAATCTTTGTATTGCTTGTATTCCTCTTTTATAATAAACTTTGCAAACATGTATGTGACATGAGCATGTTAGATTATCCTTAATCAGTTTACCAAAATGATTTCATTCTTCAAAATCCCAAGATATGTCTCTTCATGTGATTCATTAAAGTGAAGCTTTGACATAATATTTCATTGTTTCACACTCCACTACCTTAGTATACTTAACCAAGGATAGCCATTAAATAGATTTTTTTCCTTACCTTTAGTTTCGTTTGATTCTTGGGTTGTATTATTGACTCTGAAAATATACCATTTTGTCAGTAACCATCCCAAAACCAAAACCACAATAAAGGAAACTACTCAAAACTATAAATGCATGGGAACATGAACCTCTAACCTTACACACACAAGGCCAGTGAAAACACAGTAAAGAAACAATCTAACTAACCAAAAATCAGCACACCAAATTGAAAAGAAAAGAAAAGAAAAGAAAACATATATGTACATATAATACACAATCACACATTTCATGGGATAAAGTAATGCTTTAAATGTAGCCCATTAACATGCAAAGATAATTCCTTTCCATCCAATAATTTTAATCTGAAAGTGATTTACCTGGGATTTCAGAAATTTGATAAGGTCCTAACCATAAACAATCAAATTTGTCATGATCCCACTTTTTTTCATGTTTTTTATCCCACAATAACACTAAATCAAAAATATTGAAAGTTTTAATTGTAGCTCTCCTATCAAACCACCTCTTTACTACATCTTGATGTTTGCTAAAATGAAGCATGGATTCCTCTCTTTTTCATCAAGATGCATCAAGTGGGTTAACCAAGCTTTAGGTTGATTATCAGTTCCAAGATGCAACCTTATATTAGTGGGAAAAATGGGGTCCTGCCCATAAACTAGATGATATGGAGATGTTCCAATTGATTCTTTCACTCTAGTTCTATCAGCCCAAAGAGAAAATTTTAACTTACCATACCAATCTCTAGGATTCTTCTCAAGAAACCTTTTTATGCTAGACAAAAAATTCTTGTTAGAAATTTTTTCCAAACCATTACCTTGTGGATAATAATTGGAAGAAAATTTTAAGCTCACCTTGTTATCATATGCCCAATCTACAAATTGAATAGAAGAAAATGTGAAACCATTATCACTTACTATTACATTAGGCATTCCAAAATGAGTTATAATGCAATCCTCTAAAAACTTAATAACAACATCAGTGGTAGCATGCTTTGTAGGGACTACTTCTATCCACCTAGTGCAATAATATGTAGTTGTGAGGATGAATTTATGAGAATCAGAAGAGTTAGGATTAATAACCCCCAAAAAATCCAATTCCCACTATGCAAAAGGCCTCATATCCACTACAGGTTGTAAAGGTATGTTTGTGTTTCTTTCCCTATTGGCCACCACCTGCCATGTATGGCAAGATCACATATGAGCATATGCATATCTGAAAAGATGAGGCCAATAGTATCTAGCTCTAATAATCTGGTGTGCCATTGCACTAGCTAACCCATGTCCAATTCCATATTTACCATGGAAGTCATTAAGCACTTGGGTTGCCTCCCTTTGATTCACACAATGAAGGTAGATTCCTTCATGGTTTCTCCTATTAAAAACACCAGATTTAATCAAAAAGTTTGCAGATTTCAACCATAAAGCTCTTATTTTTGTAGAAGTGAGATGTGATGGACACTTACCATTCAACAAAAAATATACAATATCTACATACCAATCATCTTTAGTAATTTCTTCTACAGTATAATTTTGGCATGATATTTGAGGATCAATTTCAGCAATTGATTTTACCAATCCTTGTCCACAAACTAGCTTCATAGGTTGGATTTCAAGGTCAAATTCTTGGAGTGTAGAAATCCATTTTCCTCTTCTCTCACCTAGTTTGTTCTATGAAAACATAGTTTTGATAGCAGGGTCAGACACAATAATATAAACCCTACTACGTACAATGTAATGTCTAAATTTTTTTATCATTTTAAATAGTGCATACATTTTCTTGTCTAAAATAGAATATCTCAACTCTGCACCTTTCAAAGGAGAACTCAAAAAAACGATAGGATTTTCAACATTACCTTCACCCTTTTGAGTTAGGATATTTGTGAACGAATGTTCGGAAGCAAACATATAAATATAAAAGGACTATGAATAATCTGGACTTACCAAAATAGGTGCCTTAGAAATAAGCATCCTTACTCTCATTTGTCCATTTAATTTCAACATCCTTTTTTAGCACGTCATTCAATAATTTAGCAATCTCAATAAATCCAGCAATGAACTTCCTTACAAAATTTATTTTACCAAAGAATGATATAACTTTCCTTCTTGTTATGGGAAGGAGGGATTTATTGGATAGCTTCTATTCTTTTGGGATCAACAAAAATTCCATCTTTTGAAATAATGTGACCCAAACATTTACCCTCTGTTACTCTAAAGATGCATTTTCTTGAATTTAGGGAGATCCCATGTTCCATACATCTTTGGAGAACTTTTCTCAAATATTTGACATGATATTCTCTCTTCTTAGAGAAGGTAGGAATATCATCTACATAAACAATAATGCACTTACCTATGAGTCCCTTAAATGCTTAATCTATGGCACATTGGAAAGTTGTACCTGCATTTAATAATACAAAGGGTATTCTCCTATAGGTAAATGTTTCCCATTTGGTTTTAAAGGTTGTATTTATCATATCACTTGGATGGATGGGAATTTGGTTGTACCATGAGTACCCATCTTAGAATGACATCATTTCTAACCCATTTACCTTTGGATTATCTCATCAATGGAAGGCAATGGGTAGTTGTCCTTTTGAGATGCTTTGTTCAGATTTCTAAAATCTATGCACAACCTTATTTCTCCACTCTTCTTTCTCACAGGAACCAAGTTGGAAACCCATGTAGAATGCCTAATAGGAAATAAAATCTTAGCATCTAGCAATTTTTTTACTTCTTTCTCTATCAAGGGTTCTAAAAATGGGTTTATAGGTCATTGTATCTCTCTAAAGGGATTGGAGTTAGGTTTCAATGGGATCATGTGCATTATAATATTATGATCATAGATTTTTAGTTCTTTGTAACTCCAGACTATACAATCCACGTATTCTTTCAATGCATGAATGATAGACTCTTTTTTTTCACTTGTACATGCCTTGGCAATGAATACCTCTTGAGGATTTTCTGCACTCCCCAGGTTGATTGCATCACATGCTTCTTTAGGGGATGGTATCATTTTTCCTCTTTTTTCTTGATACCTTGTATCAAATAATTTTTCTAGTGAAATAATTCCTTTAGGTATTTTATCATTTTTTGTGCTATTTCACTACCCTTGTCTATTTCCTCTTGCCATATCTAGTCTTAATCTATGATCTGATTTTAAAAAATACCAGAGTTAGTAACAAACTTAAAAATATGCCTGTCACTCTCAGACACCTACAAATTCCTAACATTATCTGGTATTCAAGAACATGAAACTAGTTCAATAGAAAACTTTTTATATTTTTTATTATCAACTGATTTGAGCGTACCTGCTACAACATCTAAAGAGTCAGCCATCCTATTACCTTTTCTAAAGATAAGAGAAATTTTGAAAGCATCAAATTCATCTATCAAATTCCTAACTCGAGTCCTATAATGGTTCAATATTTTATCATGACATACATATTTCCCTTTGACCTATTTAACAACTAACTCAGAGTCTCCTAAGACCTTGAGACACTTGAATTTATTACTTAGTGTAGACACCAAAACAACACCAATCCGATTAAGTGACTACAAACACTGATCGCATTGACATACACAGCTTTCAGGGTAGCCCTCAGAGGTCAAACAGTGGTCCTAGCCACTCACACAATAGTTTAGAAGGTCCCACCATGATCGCCATTGAAAGCATGAGATTCCGAAATAAAAGAAACACTATGCACAAGACAGAGAAAAGAAATAAATTGGAAATAACAGAAAGATGTATGAAAGCACAACCCTCTTCATTCAATTTTCTTATCCTCGGTTACAAAGACGTCTCCTCCTTTTTAGGGGCTAGGAGAGTTAAATGGATCTCTGTTACAGTTATGCACATTGATCTTCTTTTCGCATGCCCACATGCAAAGTAGGCGGGCCAAAATGTTGCCGCCGTTTATGTCTGATGAATCCTTACTTGCTGCTGCTTATCCTGCGTTCAGAGAAACAACAAAAATCGTTTAGTAGCACCTGTGTTAATAAGTGAAATAAGTGAATCTTGAAATAAGTGAAAGATGTATGCATAAGGTCATTAAAAACAATGCATAGAACGAATGTGAATGACGTGCACGTTTAATCAGAATAAGCACTAAAACAACAGAACGTAGAACGTAGTACGTAAAGCGTCTAACAAAATAACATGTTGTCTTATGATATATGTATATTCAGACACTGTTGCTTACAAAATATATTCGAACACAGAAATATAAACTATTTAAATACTGCGTACGACGTAATAAGAAAACTACGTGATAGCAGAATAGTTTAAGATGAAATTAAAGCTTGTGGGGCACCCGAGCGGGCTGCCCACTGTGAGAATCTGATTTCGGCGCCAATCCACTGGGAATGGGCCCGAAATCTCAAAAAAAAGAGTTGTCATCGAATTAGTGGGATATAGTGATCCACTGTCGGGTATGAAGGTTCGGCTTCACCTTCTGGAAAGCCACCAATAACCTCCCTCGTGAAAGAGATTACAAGTGCAGAAGACTGAATCCGAAAGGAATATGATCGGGTCTCTAGATGAGCAGCACTTCGTTGCGTTTCGAAAATGCTTCGTTTGTCCTTTTTTACATTGCATTGAGCTAGTTTTTATAGAGGATTTCGCCTCTGAAACATTAATGTCAAACCCTAAATCCGTAGGGGCCGCTGAGATTTGACCCCTGACAGGTGATTATGAGACATGGCTCGCATTGAGACTATCGCCAGGAACTCACATCAGTAGTTATGAGGCATGGCCTCGGATCGGATTTGTTGTTGAAACTGCTCGTCTCATTAATGCAGTTGGTGAAGTCCGTCGTTCTTACAGACACACGGGGTCTCTTCAAAAAAAGGGGTATGCAGTGACGCCACATGGCGGCCATACCTTATTGCTTTGAAGTATGCAATGACGCCACGTGTCTGCTTTTAATTGGTCGAATTCGCCTTGACTAGTCGCAAGTCTGTTAAAGCGCAAAATGCCGAAGTGTCGCGATATCGCGACGTCGCGATATCGCGACACTTCGGCCGAGCCTTCCCTTTGGGCCTTAGGTGTCGCGATATCGCGACGTCGCGATATCGCGACACCCTCGGCCGAAGCTCCCTTCGGGGCCTTAGGTGTCGCGATATCGCGACGTCGCGATATCGCGACGTCGATATCGCGACACCCTCGGCCGAAGCTCCCTTCGGGGCCTCGTCGCGATATCGCGACACCCTCGGCCGAAGCTCCCTTCGGGGCCTTAGGTGTCACGATTTCGCGACGTCGCGATATCGTGACACCCTCGGCCGAAGCTCCCTTCGGGCCTTAGGTGTCGCGATTTCGCGACGTCGCGATATCGCGACACCCTCGGCCAAGCTCCCTTCGGGCCTTAGGTGTCGCGATATCGCGATACCCTCGGCCGAAGCTCCCTTCGGGCCTTAGGTGTCACGATTTCGCGACGTCGCGAAATCGCGACACCCTCGGCCGAAGCTGCCCTTCGGGCCTTAGGTGTCGCGATTTTGCGACGTCGCGAAATCGCGACGTCGTGATTTCACGACGCCTAAGGCCAAAGCTCCTTTGCTTTTAAAGTTTGCTTAAGATTTGAAGTTTGCTTAAGATTTGTTCTCGCTTAAGGCTTGAAGTTTAAAGTTTTGCTTTTGATTAAAGGCTTGCTTTTGACTTTGTTTTAATGAAGGCTTGTTAAAGCGACCAACTTTGCTCTGCTCATTTTTTGACCTTCTAAACTGCTGTGTGAGTGGCTAGGACCACTGTTTGACCTCTGAGGGCTGCCCCGAAAGTTGTGTATGTCAATGCGATCAGTGTTTGTAGTCACTTAATCGGATTGGTGCTGTTTTGGTGTCTACAGATGCCCCTTTTTGGGAAGCGCTACGGGTGACGCGGTGCTGAGCAAAAATAGATGACCAAAGCACTAATGATTAGGGTTTCTTGGTAACCTAACCAACTTTTGATGCCCCAAGTATGGAAAGGGCATGCATTCTTGAATCCTTGCTTCTGACGAGCTAAGGAATTTGATTTCAAGTGTTAACCTATTTTGGTGAGGTGTGACTTGAGCTTGGACATTGATCAGTCATGATTAGGCAAAGGGCGTAACCTTTTGTCCACAGGGGAACCTTGTGTTCATGCTTCGGGAATGCCAAGTGTTTGATCAATTTAATGATTGCTTGTTTACTGCCCCAAGCAGGAGCGTGATTGTCTTTGTCAATGATTCTTTGAATGCATGTCATTGCCCTGATTGGGTGTGTGCTTGTTGATTGGTGACTAAGTGTGACTACCCCCTCAAGCGACGAATCGATGAGGGAATGACCTTCGTGAGAAAAGCGACGAGTCGCTTGACCCAAGATGACTTAGGTTAGGGTGCCTTTAGATGTTTTTACCGTTTAAGCACGTGCAATTTCCCGACATTTGGACCTATTTTTGGTGGGTGTTAACCCTTTTGGTGATGCCATAATGGGGTGAAATCATCAAAAACCTGTCTTCCCGTGGAGCGGTCCGGCTATGGTAGCCTTCTTGGGGAAGTAGGAGAGTTATAATTTGAGCCCCGACATCGATTTTCTTTATGCCAAGAGGTTAAGTGCAAGAGCACTTGTGTCCGAAAACTTATTGCTATGGTTTTTGTGTTGCATTTTTGTGATGTTTTTGTTGTTTTGATTTTCTTTCTTTGTGTATATGTCATGATATTATGGTATGCATAATGATTGATGTTGATGGATGCATGCTACTTTATATGGATGCATATGGTATGATAATTACGAATGTTGTATGTTGATTTATTTTGATGGATGCATGATGAATGCAAATGTTTTTGATTGATATGTGATATGCAGGAATGGAATGGATGATGGACTTTGTGGTGTTTGGCTATGGCACCATAGACTGTTTAGAACTCTATTATTTTGTCTTTTAGGCGATTGCTGTGGTGCATGATTTTGTATGTATACATGTGGTTTTTCTTTTCTTTTGTATTTTTTGATGGTATTGTAAGGATGAAAATAGCGCAGTTGGTTTAGAAATGTAGCTAAGGTTTTCTGAGACTCAGACAGTTTTAACTTACTAGCCATGACTGTACTTTATCTTACAAGACTTTTGAACAAGGTATGAATCGTACTTGTTTTTGATCAAGTTATTTCACATCCCTGTGTGTGCAATTGAGTTCATTTATGTGGTATTTGTCAGGATACCGCCAGTGCCAGATGGGCTTTCAACCGAACCTGTATTGAGGATCACCTAATTAGCTCCACTAACTCCTTTGTTGTATTTAGTTAGATTAATCTGCAGTGTTATCTAGGATACCATAATCTAGCTCATCCTTATGCAAACATTGGTCCACATATACGCAAAGCGAATGTGACAGACATATCGTCATGCGGGTAGGATACCACCATTGCCGAATAGGCTATCAACCAAACTTGTAATGAGGATCACCTAGATGGTTTTTCGAATGCTGAGAATTCCAGGGATTCAAGTTTAGGATGTTTGTGGGCTGAATGATTTAGAGAGTTGCTCGTCTATATAGTGATGAAAATCACTGTTTATTTTCTATTAATTCTTTTTGAGCAAGGATTTTGAATAGTGGCGATGACCACTGTTATTTGATTTTGTGTTTTGTGTATTGTGGATTTGAGCTTGTGAATGGCTTTGATCCTTGTGGCCTTGGGGATGACTACCCATCCTGGTTAGGGGCGGATAGTACGAATCCTTACGACGTTGGGGACCAAGGGGATGATGGAGGTTATGGAGTAAGGGCATTGATCTTGTTAGGCCTTGGGGATGACTACCCATCCTGGTTAGGGGCGGATAGTACGAATCCTTACAACTTGGAGACCAAAGGTGAATGGAAAGTGTTAGGATGATGATTTGTTGGAATTTTGTTTGTAAATGGTATTGGTCCCTTTAGGTCTTGGGGATGACTACCCATCCTGGTTAGGGGCGGATAGTACGAATCCTTACAACTTTGGGAACCAACTATGATTGGGATTTGGTAGTGGTGAAAACCATTGTATATGGAGGTGAATGGATAGGAAAGAGCTCGTCCTTTTGTCAATTCTCAGCATTCTAGAACCATTCGCACGAGGGGGATGAGCAAGATAACCGTTTCGCTTATGGTGACCTGGATTACTATGCAGGTTTCATCTTTCGTTCACACAACTTGGGAATTTTTTTATGTGTTTTAATTTGTGTTGGGATGTTACGTAACAAGGTGTATTTCAAGTGTAACTCTACCTTCATAAAATCTGTTTGACTTGATACATTACATGGCTAAAGAGCAAAATGATGACTGAATCACGAAAACCCTTGATACATTAGAAGACCACTGACTCTAGTGTGGTAAAAACAATGCATGGTGTTTTTGTTGTTTTTGCAAAATGGAACAGTGTGGAACAAGGTGGACTAGCAGAGCAATTACAGCCTATGGTGCCTTTGACCTGTACGACCACAAATATGCAATGTATGGATGCAATGCTTTGATGCAGCTATATATATATTTTTTTGTGTTTTTGATGGATGGATTTTTGTGAATATGAAGATGAGGTGCGAGAAGAGCTCTCTTATTGATGAATTTGAGTATGCCTAGAAATGAGATGCAAATTTTTGTTGTTTTTGATGATTTTTGTTGTTTTTGAATTTTCTTGATTTTTGACCAAGCGATTGTGGAAATCCTTGGAGCATTTTGGGATTGACCAAGCGATTGCAAGAATCCTTGGAGCCTTTTGGGATTGACCAAGCGATTGCAAGAATCCTTGGAGCCTTTTGGGATTGACCAAGCGATTTTGACAATCCTTGGAGCATTTTGGGATTTGACCAAGCGATTTTGACAATCCTTGGAGCATTTTGGGATTGACCAAGCGATTTTGACAATCCTTGGAGCCTTTTGGGATTGACCAAGCGATTTTGACAATCCTTGGAGCATTTTGGGATTGACCAAGCGATTTTGAGAATCCTTGGAGCCTTTTGGGATTTGACCAAGCGATTGCAAGAATCCTTGGAGCCTTTTGGGGTTTGACCAAGCGATTTTGACAATCCTTGGAGCCTTTTTGGGATTTGGCTCTCTTAGATATGAAATGGTCGCAAATGACTGATATTCAAGGGTTCTGTTTCCTTGATACCATCAAGAGAAGCTAGCCGGTATGTCCCGGGTCCTATTTTGCTATCAATGATATATGGACCTAACCAATTTGCCGCAAACTTGTCCCTTAGGTGGGACGACAAACTGGAATTTTGTTGGTTTTCCTTCAAAACCAAATCACCAACCCGAAAGTCCCTCAGGTGAACTTTCATGTTGTAAGCTTTCTTAAGTCGCTCTTGATAAATACGTAAATTCTCGAGAGCATTAACGCGTCGTTCGTCAAGCAACGTAAGCTGGTCTAACCGGGCCTGCCGTGTAGAATCATCATCGATGAACTCTTGCATTGATATGCGCAGGGAAGGAATCTCCAATTCGAGAGGCATGACTGCCTCGGAGCCATACACGAGCGAAAATGGAGTGGCCCCAGTGGGTGTCCGAATGCTAGTGCGATAGGCCCATAGGGCAAGTGGGATTTGAATGTGCCAATCCTTATGACTGTCTATGATGGTCTTTTTAAGGATGGCAACTAGCGTTTTGTTTGACGCCTCTGCTTGCCCATTCGCCTGCGGATAATAGGGTGTTGAAAAGTTGTGCTGAATTTTGTACTTTGTGGTCAAAGCACGCACGTCTTTGTTCTTGAAAGGCGTCCCATTATCCGAGACTATTTTGGATGGAATACCAAAATGACATATGATGTTATGCAAAATGAACTCCACAATGCGGGGTCCTGTCGTAGAGGTAAGCGGAATTGCTTCCACCCACTTGGTAAAATACTTTGTGGCCGTTATGATAAACGTGTGATGGCTTGACGATGCAGGGGAGATCTTTCCAATTAGATCGAAGCCCCACTATGAGAACGGCCAAGCAAACTGGACTGTCTACAAGGCCTGAGAAGGTACGTGCATCAAATTGGCATGATGTTGACACTTCACGCACTTCTTGACATAGGTGCAACAATCTCGCTCTAAAGATGGCCAATAATAGCCCATGCGAAGAATGCGCTTTGCGATAGCCATACCACTAAAGTGGCCACCACATGTACCATCGTGCGCTTGGGCGACTGCCCAAGTGGACTCTTGCTAGTCCAAGCAACGAAGGAGGATTCCTTCATAGCTGCGACGATACAAAATGTCTCCTATTAAGACATACTTAGCCACTTTTGTCTTGAGTGCTCATTTTGCGGCATGAGTCAATCCAAGTGGGAGATTACCTAGCTTGAGGTAGTCTCCGATGGGTAAATACCAGTCCTGTTGATCAGAAACCTCGACAGTATGAACAACCAATCCCTCTTGAAGTTCATCCCTAGCAAACGCTGAATGGGATAGAACTTGTAAGAATAGCGTTGTGTTGCTATTAATGGGAGTAGGGGAGAACAAGGACCCCCAGTTGGCACGTTTCAGACGATCTCGGATTCGAGAGAACTTATCCGAGGATGGTTCAATCTGGATCATGTGGATTCCTGGCGTCAAGTCTGAGCTTGCACGCTCCATCATGGATTGCGATAAGGTTTTGACTTGAATGGTTGTCATATCACCGAAAAGGTCTTGCGGAATTAGTGACCCCAAAGAGGCCATTGTGTCCGCAAAATGATTCGATGATCGAGGGAGTGCCTCGATGTCATACCACTCAAGTTTTGCCAAGAATTTGTCCACGAGGGCTTTATAGGCCTGTAGGACTGGGCATTTGCATTGATATACCCCTTTGACTTGATTGACTATTAACAGCGAATCACCAAAGATATTCAGTCATTTGATGTTCATGGCGATTGTTGTCTGAAGACCTAGGAGCAAGGCTTCATACTCTACATTATTGTTGGTGCATGGGAAGTTTAATTTAAATGACAGGGGCATTGGAGCACCCTACGGTGTGAAGAATACAATTCCCGTGCCACCACCTTGCTCACATTTAGAACCATCGAAGAATAGGGTTATGTCGGCCTGTGACTCAGGCTCATCAGAATCGGGTGATGCTGAGACATGGAAGACCCCATCATCGGGTAGTTCTATGACCAGAGGCTGATCGTCTTCAAGAGGAGCCTCTGCTAGTTGATCGGCTATGACTTGTCCTTTGATAGATTTTTGTCCAATAAACTCTATGTCAAATTCCGTCAACAACATGATCCATTTCACCGTGCGACTACTATGATAAGTACGACTCATCATGTATCGCAATGGATTCTCCTTAGACACAACATACGTAGTGTTGCTCAGCATGTAGTGGCGTAGCTTTTTGGTAGCAAACACCACTGCCAAGCAAGTTTCTCAACGTATGCATAGTTAAGTTCATAACCGACCGGGGTGCGGCTAAGATAGTAAGTAGCCTGTTCCTTGTAAAGTTCATTCTTCTGGGCTAGCATGGCGCCCAGTGCCACCTCATTAGCAGAGATGTATAAGTAGAATGACACTCCTGGTCTAGGTGGTGCCAATACTGGTGGCGAAACCAGGTATTGTTTGATCTCGTCAAAGGCTGATTGGCACTCGTCATCCCAATGAAATGTAACCCCCTTGTGCAATAGTTTGTTCATGGGTCGGCACTTGTCAGATAATTGCGCTATGAAGCATTTAATCGATGCGACCTTGCCCCTGAGACTCTCGAGCTGCTTGATTGTAGTTGGGGGAACCATTTCGAGGATTGCCTTGACTTTCTTTGGGTCCACCTCGATTCCTCGCTTTGAGACTATGAAACCCAAGAGTTTTTCGGATGTGACGCCAAAGACGCACTTCTTGGGGTTTAGTCTAACTTTATGCTCCATGAGGCGATCGAGGATCTTGCTTAAGTCATCGATATGATTTGAGCGCAAGAGAGACTTGGCTAACAAATCATCCATGTAATCTTCCAAAGTTTTGTGCATGTAATCATGGAAGATATATGTCATGGCACGTTGGTAGGTGGCGCCAGCATTTTTAAGGCCAAAAGGCATGACCTTATAACAAAATGTCCCCCAAGGTGTTGTGAACGCCATTTTTAGTTGGTCTTCAGGATTGATACGAATTTGATTGTATCCCAAGAAACCATCCATTAGGGAGAGCATTTCGTGACCTGCTGTAGCGTCTACCAATGCGTCGATGCTTGGCAAAGGGAAATCATCCTTAGGACTCGCTTTGTTTAGATCTCAAAAATCGGTGCATATGCGAATCCTCCCGTCGGGCTTCTTGACGGGAACCATGTTGGACAGCCATGGCGGATAATCCACGCAGATGACAAACTATGCGTCCAATAGCTTTTGCAATTCGTCTTTGACCATTAAGGCCACTGTTGGGTGCATCTTACGTAGTTTTTGCTTTACAGGTTTGATTGTCGGATCAAGCGTTAAATTATGCGTGACTAGTTGCGGGTCTAGTCCTGGCATATCTTTGTACGACCATGCAAAAACCTCCTTCTTCTCTTTGAGAAGGGCAATGTAGTCGGCTTGCTCTTCGGGGGAAAGACTTATCCCCAGCTTGAGAATCTGTGGATTCATTGGATCTGTGTCGATATCTACATCAGTCATTTCCTCGACTGACATGTGGGATCCGTCCTCCAACTGATGTGGAGTCGGGATCAAATGGATATCATTAGCTGAATTTAGATCTGCATTGGGAACCTCGGGTTCCTCTTCAGCCTAAAAAATATCTTGAGTTGTCCCTAGGGTAAAATGATGCATTTCACCGAAAGGCCAGTACTATGATGGTGACAAAGGTGAATTGACGCGATCCCGATCGATGGCATCTATGTCTAGATGCAATGACCTTGCTGGATCGGCCGGATTGCGGATGGGTGCGGTCAAATCAATGGAGATCATGTGGATGGAATGAATTTGGTCTCCATTACCATGGGTGTGATAACTTGAATCTTCTAGATGCTCCCTATACTCTGGATCTGGCTCTAGGGGAACGGGCACGAACGGATCGGCCCTATGTGCAAAAAGGAGGACAGGGTCTTCCCTCGACACTGTTGTCATGATAGGGTCTCGGGGTGGACGGTGTTCATCGTGAATTTGGAGCCATGGATCCAACACTTGGTCCCACCTCGCTGGGTCTACCCACCATTCATGTCCTAACCTTATGCCCATTTGTCCCATTAGGTCTTCATGAGTTAAAGGGCGATAATTCCGTCGCGCATGTCTGAGATAGATCATCTCAGTCTCATCTTCTGAATCACTTTCGGAGGTCCAAAAATGTTCATTTTCTTCAGCAACTGTTACTTGCGACATTGAGGGTTCTCCTTGTTCCAGTAAGTTAATCTGGTCCCATTGCGGTTGTTCCACTCTTGGTGGAGGGACCTGATTCTCTTGACATGGTATTGACTCAACTGGAACCTCTAAGGGGAATAGCTTCAAAAAGATGTCTGGACATCGTTGATGTTCTCTTTGAGGATTAATGTCCGAACTTTCACCTCTTGCTAGCAAAGGAAAGGGATTACTGCTGTTGCCAAGGGTGTTTGTTGACCATGGGAGGTAGTCTCCCAATGTATATTCTATATTTGGGTTGGCATAAAGATCTAGTGCCAATCCCCCCTTGTTGCCTATTTCTAGGCCTTGCATATTTTCTACCAAGATGTCTAAGGGCAGGGGGTGGTTGAACCCTACTCCTGACTTATCATATGGCATCTGATATCTTGGTTGGCAAAGGACCCGCATCCCTTGTTCATATCTCGCCTAGCTCGTATCCATGCCAATTGCATTGGCCGAGATATTTTAGGGCAAAGTCTGGGTTTGACAGATAGTTGATGTTTTCAACAAAAGGCTCTTCGTCTGCTTCCTTTTTTGGCATGGTTCAAGACCATGATCAAGGCCCCCATACACAAAATTTTTCTGGTTGGGTGGGTGACCTAGAGGAACAACTGTTCCTATGGGAAGGCGAGGTCTCCCCATATCCTGTACTGATTCTACTGTAGGCGTTGCCACAACATTCTGCACTAAGTACTCCCCAGGGCTCTGTCGGCCATTTCAATAGTGATTGTTGATGCTTGGGAGGGAGGGAACGGGAGTCCTTCCTGAGTCCATTCCATGTTTGGTGGTTTAGGAATCTCAGCTTCCGTAGTGCTAGGTGTTTCTTCTGTTGATACCGTTGAAATTGTGGGCAAACCCTCTTCTAAGGGCTGAGCCTCTTCCATGATCTGTTTTCCCTTGTCCTTCTGTTTAGCCATGACAGGTGGCATTGGTAATGAAGGAGCAGATGATGAGGATTCACCTGGTCGGGATTTTGGTGATTTGGTCACCAGTGGTGCCTGCGGTATTGGACCCTGTTTAGATGGATTTAACTGGAAATCCAAATGCGTTGAAGAGAGGGTCGATTGAGGCATTAATTGTACCGCATTGCAATACTTGAAGGGTTCTAAGTCCATCGGGACTACATGTATTTCTCCTTCAAAAGCATACTTTAAGCACTGGTGAGCGATGGAAGGGACACACTTCATGTCCCTGATCCAAGGTCGCCCTAGCAGTATATTGTAAGCCATCTCGCCTTCCAACACATGGCACAATGTTGGTATTATCTTTTGTCCTACCGGACGGGTAGAACAAGCTGTGCCAATTGTCGAGCATATTGCATCATTGAAAGCTCGCAATGTGTATGTGGAGGCTGTGATATGAGAGGCTGGCAACTTCAAATGTTTTAAGGCTGCAGTGGTGATGATGTTACTGGACGAACCAGTATCTACCAACACTCTCTTGTACGGGATCCCATTGACCCACGCAACAACGTGCAGGGGTGGATCTGCCGTGTCATTCGATATTGCTTTGACTTCATCCTCTCTGAAGGTGATGACCGGCTCCGTACATCGCTTCACATGTCCCACGAAGTTGTTGAAAGAATTTGCTTCGTGAGGCTGTAATTCGATGGCTTTTAATATTTCCATAAGAGCTTCTCTATGAGGTGTTGATTGTTGAATAAGCTCGTAAATGGAAAGCCTAGCCGATGTGGTCCACAAACTCTGCATGAGTTTGGTTCATATCGTGACCTCGGGTCTAGGCGGAGGCAACTGCGTTGGGCGTTGCTGAGGCTGTGATGTTGTCGAAACTTCCCTCGTAGCTACCTCGGGGGCAACTGTTGGGTACTTTTTGTTCCTTGTCACTATGCTGATCATTCCCACAAATCCTTGCATGGGAAGATTTTGTCGCACCTCGTTAATCTGGAGAGGTTTTTCCTGTGCCTCGTGAGCAAGCAAAGGGTCCTTGAATACCCCCATTTGTTGATTATTTGGTGCTATGGGGTTGTCCACGGCCAATGTTTTATTGTCGATTAAATCTTGGATTAATCCTTTGAATTTCTAGCATCCATTTAAATCATGTCCCCTGCGCCTATGGAATCTACAATACAATTCCTCTCTGTATCCCTTAGGCTTGGGGGCGTTAGGGTCGATAGTTTGGATTTTTGGCAAGGTGACTAAATTTTCCGCCGACAAGCGATCAAATAGGGAGTCCCTGGACTCCGTGTAAGGGGTGAATTGTCACCTAGGGCGACACTGCTGATTCTGCTCCTGTTTCTTATTGTCTTTTTGATAACTAGGAGGCACTGCCTGGTAATTAGCCTTTTGGGGCTACATTTCTTGCATAGGCTTGGGAACATTTATCGCAACTTGGTTAACCATAGGGGGTTGTGATTGCGTTGTCCTAGTCTTAGTGGTTTTATTCCACTCTTTCTTTTTAGGCTTGGCGATTGCGCCTTCGCCTATTTTAATCTCTTCTATAACTCTGGCTTGTGCCAAAGCGTCTTCTAAACTGTCATATTGCTGCAACAACAATAGACTAGAGATTGATTTTAAACAACTCTATGCAAACATCTGTGTAAGATCAGACATAGGGGGATGATAGGGTAGATTAAAAAGCAAAGCCCTCCATCGATTCCTGTATGCTATCATTGTTTCTTCCTCATATTGCCTGAGGCTGGCCAGATCACTCAGTGAAGCCTTCTTCTTTGTGTTGAAGGCAAAGCATTCAAGAAACGCATCTACTAATTGATCTAGGTTGTTTATGCTGTGTTTGGGTAATTGTGTGAACCAATCCGAGGTAGGGCTTGCGAATGTGGTTATGAAAGTTTGAAGCAACAATGCATCGTTATCTTGGATGCTGAAGCATTGACTTAGGAACCTTGTCACATGTTCTTGTGCGTCCTCTTCACCTTTAAAGACTGCCAATTGAGGCAACTTGAAGTGTTCAGGGTAAAGAGGTGTAGGCACTGAGGGATGCACTGGATGACTACAGAGTTGACGCAATGTGGGTTTTTGATGCCCAGAAGCTTTTGTCTCTACAGACTCCAAACGCTCTAATAGCGCTTTGTACGCATCGAAATATTTTATTTCTTCCTCTTTTGTTTGCTCCCATTGCGAGTTATGGGAGACTGGAGGCCTATGGGGGGGTGGCCGAGTGGCAGCCCTCCTGCCTTGATGGGGCATTTCAGCCCGCTCTATTTCTGGTTCGTACTCATCATAAACTTCTTGACGAGTCTCTGGGCGAGACCTATGACCTTGATTGAGTCCCCATTGGGGGCACCCATCATTGTTTCGGGGAGTGGCCTCCCTCTCGGGTCTATAAGGTCTCAGAGGCAAAGCTTGACGAGGTCGTGGAGACCTGTCCTGCATCAAAGGGTTGTGCCTCTCATATTGTTCTTCTCTATGGGTGCGAGGGGTTGGCACCCTCTCAGGTAGTTTATAGCGCAACTCATCCGCTTCGTGCTGCATGCGCTCTTTATTTAGGCGGTATAAGTACTCTAACTCCTTATGACCTTGCTCAAGCTATGTGATTTGGGCTTGGCGAGCGGCATGTCTGGCGACTGCCGGGTCAACTTGGTCTGCCCTCTTTTGCTGAGGAGGCTTGAATGTTTTTCCTATGTGTTTGCCTCGATCTTGATGATCTGAAATTTCAATGGGTTGCTTCCCTCTGTCGAGGTAGGCACCATTTACTTGAGGCTCTGGCCTCAATGTGTGATCATGATACCTAGCAGGTGTAGAAACGTAAGGTTCCCGCGCTGTTTGTTGTCCTTGAGGAATGCGATGGCTTTCCTTGTACTCCCTTTCATGGGTTTGAAAGGGGCGAGCAGAGTTAGCTCACCCTATGTAAAGAGCCCTGCGCTCTAGATTTTGTCTTTCTGTTCTGATGGGAGGCAAAGGAGAGATTTCGGAATAAAAGAAACACTATGCACAAGACAGAGAAAAGAAATAAATTGGAAATAACAGAAAGATGTATGAAAGCACAGCCCTCTTCATTCAATTTTCTTATCCTCGGTTACAAAGACGTCTCCTCCTTTTTAGGGGCTAGGAGCGTTAAATGGATCTCTGTTACAGTTATGCACATTGATATTCTTTCCACATGCCCACATGCAAAGTAGGCGGGCCAAAATGTTGTCGCCATTTATGTCTGATGAATCCTTACTTGCTGCTACTTATCCTGCATTCAGAGAAACAACAAAAATCGTTTAGTAGCACCTGTGTTAATAAGTGAAATAAGTGAATCTTGAAATAAGTGAAAGATGTATGCATAAGATCATTAAAAACAGTGCATAGAACGAATGTGAATGACGTGCACGTTTAATCAGAATAAGCACTAAAACACAGAACGTAGAACGTAGTACGTAAAGCGTCTAACAAAATAACGTACTGTCTTATGATATATATATATTCGGACACTGTTGCTTACAAAATATATTTGAACACAGAAATATAAACTATTTAAATACTACGTACGACGTAATAAGAAAACTACCTGATAGTAGAATAGTTTAAGATGAAATTAAAGCTTGTGGGGCACCCGAGCGGGATGCCCACTGTGAGAATCTGATTTCGGCGCCAATCCACTGGGAATGGGCTCGAAATCTCAAAGAAAAGAATTGTCATCGAATTAGTGGGATATAGTGATCCATCGTCGGTATGAAGGTTCGACTTCACCTTCTGGAAAGCCACCAATAACCTCCCTCGTGAAAGAGATTACAAGTGCAGAAGACTGAATCCAAAAGGAATATGATCGGGTCTCTAGATGAGCAGCACTTCGTTGCATTTCGAAAATGCTTTGTTTTTTTTTTACATTGCATTGAGCTAGTTTTTATAGAGGATTTTGCCTCTGAAACATTAATGTCAAACCCTAAATCCATAGGGGCCGCTGAGATTTGACCCTTGTCAGATGATTATGAGACATGGCTCGCATAGAGATTATCGCTAGGAAATCACATCAGTAGTTATGAGGCATGGCCTCGGACCGGATTTATTGCTAAAACTGCTCGTCTCATTAATGCAGTTGGTGAAGTCCGCCGTTCTTCAGACCCATGGGGTCTCTTAAAAAAAAAGGGGTATGCAGTGACGCTACGTGGCGGCCATACCTTATTGCTTTGAAGTATGCAATGACGCCACTGTCTACTTTTAATTGGTTGAATTTGCCTTGACTAGTCGTAAGTCTGTTAAAGCGCAAAATGCCGAAGTGTCGCGATATCACGACGTCATGATATCGTGACACTTCGGCCGAGCCTTCCATTTGGGCCTTAGGTGTTGTGATATCGCGATGTCGTGATATCGCGACACCCTCGGCCGAAGCTCCCTTCCGGGCCTTAGGTGTCGCGATATCGCGACGTCACGATATCACGACACCCTCGACCGAAGCTCCCTTCGGGGCCTTAGGTGTTGTGATATCGCGACATCGTGATCTCGCGTCACCCTCGACCGAAGCTCCCTTCGGGGCCTTAGGTGTCACGATTTTGTGACGTCACGAAATCGCAACACCCTTGGTCGAAGCTCCCTTCGGGCATTAGGTGTCGCGATATCACGACGCCCTCGACCGAAGCTCCCTTTGGGCCTTAGGTGTCATGATTTCACCACTGAAGGGAGCTTCGATCGAGGGTGTCACGATATCGCGACGTCGTGATATCGTGACACCTAAGGCCCGGAAGGGAGCTTCGACCGAGGGTGTCATGATATCGCGACGTCCAAAGCTCCCTTTGGGCCTTAGGTGTCATGATTTCACCACCGAAGGGAGCTTCGATCGAGGGTGTCACGATATCGTGACGTCGCGATATCGCGACACCTAAGGCCCGGAAGGGAGCTTCGGCCGAGGGTGTCACGATATCGCGACGTCGTGATATCACAACAACTAAGGCCCAAAGGGAAGGCTCGGCCGAAGTGTCATGATATCGCGACGTCGCGATATCGCGACACTTCGGCATTTTGCGCTTTAACAGACTTGCGACTAGTCAAGGCAAATTCGACCAATTAAAAGCAGACACGTGGCGTCATTGCATACTTCAAAGCAATAAGGTATGGCCACCACATGGCGTCACTACATACCCATTTTTTTTGAAGAGACCCCGTGTGTCTGTAAGAATGGCAGACTTCACCAAATGCATTAATGAGACGAGCAGTTTCAACAACAAATCCGATCCGAGGCCATGCCTCATAACTACGGATGTGAGTTCCTGGCGATAGTCTCAGTGCGAGACATGTCTCATAATCACCTGTCAGGGGTCAAATCTCAGCGGCCCCTATGGATTTAGGGTTTGACATTAATGTTTCAGAGGTGAAATCCTCTATAAAAACTAGCTCAATGCAATGTAAAAAAGGACCGACGAAGCATTTTCGAAATGCAACGAAGTGCTGCTCATCCAGAGACCCGATTGCTTCCTGTAGGATTCATTTCTTCTACACTCTTGATCTCTTTCGTATGAGAGGTTAGTGAGTGGTTTTCTGGAAGCGTGGATCTGAACTTTAGAGCCCGACAGTGGACAACAATATTCTTTCAATTCGACGACATCACAACCTGAAATATTTCGGGCCCTTCCTTAGTGGATTGGCATCGAAACCGAGCTTTAACGGGGGCGGCCCGCTTGGGCACCCCATGCACGTTCCTAGTCAATTTAATATATGCTATTTTTTTAATATATCCTGCAAAACTAACAGTATTTGAACAGCTTATGTTTTACGTTGTTTAAATAAACTTTACGTTAGAACGTATCATGCAATACGTTATACGTTCGAATGTATCTTGCAATATGTCTCATTGAATATTATCATGCAACGCAATGAAATACTAACTTACAGGAAACAACGTTTAGAATCGGCCGACTGTTTTAATGACAGTTTACGTTTTATAATATATGATGTTTTCGAATATGTTAAAATAACAGTTTACGTTTTATGTTTTCGAATACATGTTGTTTTCGAATGCATGCTATTTTTTGTTCTTTGTAAAACTTACAGGCTTACGTAGAGATATTTCATTCACGCATACAAACAATCCTTCACATGCATTTTTCATTACTTCCCAAAGACAAACATTCTGTCCTGTTGTTGCAGGTGCTACTAAACAGTTTATTATTTCTGTGAATGCAGGATAAGCAGCAGCAAGCAAGGGCTCATTAACATCAGTGACGGCAACACTTTGGCCCGCCCATTTTGCATGTGGGCATGCGGAAGGAGGAAGACTGTGTACATTTGTAACAGAGATCCATTTAATGTTCCTAGCCCCCCTAAAAAGGGAGGAGACGTCCCACCGTGATCGCCGAAGCTAGTTGCAGCCCAAAAATAAGGGTTTTGTACTCTACCATATTGTTGGTGCAAGGGAACTATAATCTATAGGTAGTAAGAAAATACTTACTTCTCGAACATGTGAGTTCAATATCGGCTCCATAAGCTTGTCTTGATTTGAATCCATCAAATCTGAGAATCCAAACCAGACTGCTCTTTTTAAGAGGGCTACAAAATAGGTTTCCTTTTTTAGGTTCTTTGATAGCCTCTTCTATATCTAAGTAATAGACCCCTAAGTCAGATTCTACAAATTGAATTTCATTGGGCCTATTATATTTAGTAATCATTTTCTTAAGTCTTGGCTCACTATCTACCCAAATTTGGTTTGCCAATGTAGAAACATATGGGAAGAATCATTGACTACATAGCCATTCAAATTATTACTCCAATCCCTACCCAAAACCATGTTGTATTTGGTAGGAATATTGACCACTAGGATGTCAATATGATGTTGAATTTTGGATTTTGAATTGATTTGAATTTGGACTTCATAAATATTTCCTACAACATCCACTACAATCCTATCCAATTGTATCACCTTACTCCTTGAATAAATTGGCTTTAAACCTAGCCTTTGGCAAATCTCAAGGGGCATGATATTTCCCAAGGCACCTAAATCCACTAAACAATTTTTTTTTTGAAAATTTTGAAAAAACTTGTATTAAAACAAAGATCAATTACAATATGGGAAGAGACTCTTCCCAGCCGAATTCAAAGAGAACACAAGCTTACAATAGAAGAAGAAGATTTGCAATGGAGCCAAATCTCCTGAATCAATAACTAGCTAGCAGGGGATCAGCATGGACAGATGATGCAACTTGTCACGAAAATGCGACATGTCGCGATATCGCGACACCTTTTCTCCTTTGGCCGTGAAAAAGCAACATGTCGTGATATCGTGACACCTTTTCTCTCTTGGCCGCAAAAAGCAACATGTCACGATATCGCGACACCTTTTCTCCGATGGCCATGAAAAAGCAACATGTCGTGATATCGTGACAACTTTCCTCCAGCGACGCGAGGATGCAACATGTCGCGATATCGTGACAACTTTCCACCAATGACCATGACGGTCCAACATGTCGTGATATCGTGACAACTTTCCTCCAGTCGTGATGGTGCAACATGTCGCGATATCGTGACAACTTTCCTCCGCGGGATGAGCAACATGTCGTGATATCATGACAACTTTCCTCCAGGCGTGACGGCGCAACATGTCGTGATATCGTGACAACTTTCCTCCAGCGACCGTGATGGCGCAACATGTCGCGATATCGTGACAACTTTCCTCCAGTGACCGTGACGGTGCAACATGTCATGATATCATGACAACTTTCCTCTAACATGATGGCGCAACATGTCGCGATATCGCGACAACTTTCCACCAGCGACTGCGACGGCAACATGTCACAAATCGTGACAACTTTCCAATGACGCAACATGTCGCGATATCGTGACAACTTTCCAACGGTGCAACATGTCAGATATCATGACAACTTTCCAACAGACGATGGGAACATGTCATGATATCGTGACAACTTTCCTCCAGTGTGATGGTGCAACATGTCGCGATATCGTGACAACTTTCCTCCAACGGCGTGATGGCGCAACATGTCACGATATCATGACAACTTTCCTCCAGCGGCCATGACGGTGCAACATGTCACGATATCATGACAACTTTCCTCCAGTGACCGCGATGGCGCAACATGTCACGATATCGTGACAACTTTCCTCAAGAGACCGCGACGGTGCAACATGTCGCGATATCGCGACAACTTTCCTCCAGAGACCGCGACGGCGCAACATGTCACGATATCGCGACAACTTCCCTCCCTTTGCTTTTTCTTTGATCATTTGTTCAAGGACCTTTCCAGACCCTGCCTGATCACCTCATCCTCAATAGCCATGTCACTGTGAAGCTGAACCCCTGCCTCCTTCTCAGCACCCATCTTAGCCAGGAAGTCGGCCGCGTTGTTTAAATCTCGACTCACATAAACTGGAATCACATCATCTAATTCCTTCCATAATTCCTTAATTTGAGTGACAAGAATCCTCAACCTCCATGCTTTCAAAGCAAAGTTTCTCATGCAATCAAGAGCTCCAACCATTATTTGAGAGTCTGATTCAATAATGATCCTCCTGTGGCCCTGTTTCATTGCCCAAATAGAAGCGGATTTGATAGCTATGGCTTCTGCTTCATTGTTTGTGGCTCTTCCCAAGCCTTGCAGTTCCCAATATAGCACTGATCCATCATGATTCTGGCAAACCACTCCAATTTCGGCACTACCCGGATTGCCCTTTGCAGCTCCATCAGTATTAATTTTAATCCAGCCTTCTGGTGGTGGTTTCCAACTAGCTCTGTCCTGTCCCTCTTGCTCTTCAACTCCCTCTTCCATTGGCCCAGTAACAACCTGAGTTTCCTCTATAGCATAGACAGCTACAGTTTCTGTGACTTTGCTCCAGATGATCTGCCAAACTCCATCTAACGAGGAAAAAATTTCTCTAAAAATTCTAGCATTTCTCTCCAACCACACTTGCCACCAAATGAAGTTTAATCCAAGCTCCCAACCAATTCGAAGAGCTTTAGATTTAAATCTACCACTCTTCCATGTTTTCCAGATATTAGTCCGATTCAAGTCACCATTAACTTGAATTTTATAGCAAGAAAGCCAACGCTTCCAAATCTGACGCGTGAAAGGGCACTCAAACATCAGGTGATCAGTTGTTTCCTCGTTCTTGTAGCATAAAACACATTGAGATGGACCGATGATTCCTCTACATCTGAGATTGTCAAAAGAGAGAATTTCGTTGTGCATAAACTGCCAGGCAAAAAAGTTTACTTTCGGCCAGCCCTTGGAGTGCCAAATCTTTCTCCAATCCTCAATCGGGAATGAATGGGGGGAGGCTCTGGGAGGATCTTCTCATATCCGTCCTTCACTGTATAGACACCAAGGCTCCCATAGCCCCAAGCTAATTCATCCTCCTCGTCTCTACCTGTGAGAAATATTTCTGACAAGATTTTAGTCATGATGGGTGCCAACTCCGGAGGGATTGAAATTGGCCACTCCTCCAACTTCTTAAACTTCTTAAACTTATACTCCCCCAGCTGACTAGTGATGAAATAACTGTCAATGTGGACCCATCCTTTGGTTTCTATGGCAGTTTTTATTGGTTGCAATTCAGGAAATTCAACAATGATGGGTGGGTATTGATCCCATGAGTCTGTCCAGAAACGTGCCTTCTCCCCTCTCCCCACTTTCCAAAACAATCGATCTTTAACTACCTGAGATCCTATCTTGAGAGCCTGCCACACTAGGGATCCAGGGCCATCCAAAGGGAAACGGCCCACCTCATTGGGGTTAACATGACCCAAATATTTACTAGTTAGGATTCTACTGAATAAGGAGGTTGGTTGGGAAATCCACCTCCAGTGTAGCTTTCTAGCTAAAGCTTTATTATTGAACTTGGATCTTCTCAGTCCCGACCCTCCTTTTACCTTGGGCTGGGTAACTTTATCCCAACCAACTAAGGCCCATTTCCTCTCTCCTTTTACTCCTTCCCATAAAAATCTTCTAGCCATATTGTCCAGCTCTTTCCATATAGTATGTGGGGCAGCCAGGATAGAGAATTTGTAAATTGGCATGGCTTTGAATGACTGACTGTAAAAAAGTTAATCTACCCCCATAGCTTAACCATTTGTGAGACCAATGATTCATTCTATCTTTGATACCATCCAAAAGATCCTTCCAGGATATCTATTTTTAGTTTTTTGAAATGCAAAGGAACCCCCAAGTAAACCACTGGAAGAGAAGTCCTTGTGAATCCCAAGATCTCTAGAACTCTGTCCTGGAGCCTTTGATCAAGATTGAGAAAGACCACTTTGGATTTTTTATCATTGATGACTTGGTTTGAAGCCCTAAGGTAGACATTAAGAGTATCTCTGATCACTCTTGCTTCCCTGAAGCTGCCACTCCAACCAATCTGTATCATCCACAAACTATAAGTGAGTCAAAAATTCCTCACCCACCTTGATACCGTTAGCAAACCTTGATGTCTTCTCCTCAAGAAAAGTCTACCTAATCCTTCAGCCAAAATGAGGAAAAGATAGGGAGAGCAAGGATCCCCTTGACGAAGACCTCGAGAGGCTCCAAAAGGTTGCGAGGGAAGACCCTTGATTAACATTGAATAAGACGGCGTAGATACACAACTCATGACCCAATCTATCCAGTCCTGAGAAAAACCAAAGGCTGCCATCATCTTTGACAAGAAACTCCACTCCACCCTATCATAAGCCTTTGACATATCTAATTTAATGAACATTCCTTTATTACCAGATTTTTGCATTGTATGGATTGCCTCCTGAGCAAGAACCACCCCATCCAAGATCTGCCTACCCTCTACAAAACCCCCTTGCTCCGAGGAGATAATGTTATGTAAAAGAGGTTTTAGCCGTTCAGCCATTACCTTTGTGATTATTTTATAAATCACATTGCATAAGGCAATAGGTCTATAATCTGAAATATGAACCCCCTCCTCCCCTTTTGGAATTAAAGTGATGAAGGTATGATTTAATGCCTTAAGCATTCTTTTATTACCTCTGGACTCCTCTACGACAGCCAAAACATCCTCATCCAAAGTATCCCAAAAGGCCTGAAAAAACTCAATTGGAAAGCCATCTGGTCCTGGAGTTTTGCCGGTACTCATTCCAAAGACCACATTCTTCAGTTCTTCTCTACCAATGGGTTTAAGAAGGGCCTGATTTTCTTCTTCAGAGATAACAGAGGGTATGACATCAATAACTTCATTTTGAGCCTCTACATCTTGCTCCATACTTTCCTTAAAAAGTTTAGAAAAATAATCCATTGAATGGGAATGCATACCAGGAAGAGTATCAAAGGAGTGTCCATTCTCATCTTGAAGAGCTTCCATGTTATTCATCTGTCTCCTAGCACAAGCTGACCGATGGAAAAATTTGGTATTTCTATCACCTTCCAATAACCAAGTGGTTCTTGCTCTCTGTTTCCAGTAGGTCTCCTCTTGGTTATCAATGTCCTCAACCGCTTTACGCAAGGCATCATCCTCGGCTTTGAGCTGCTCTGTAATTGTTCCTTCCCTAAAGTGTTTTTGAACCTCATCCCATCTGGCCACCAAAGGAGCTCTTTGGAGCTGGAAGTCTGTCTTGTTAGCTTGCCTCCATTGTTTCAGTTGAGCTTTGACATAATGAAGTTGTTTGTGGAATCTAAACATTGTTGTCCCAAAAGGTAGACGACCTTCCTCCCACCACTGTGGAATTTTCTTTCGAAGATCCTCTTTTTGTAACCAAAAATTCTCAAATTTAAAGGGTTTGTGATGTTGCCCTGTCGTAATCCCTCCCTCCAACAAAATGGGAAAGTGATCTGAAACCGGGCCCTCCAAAATCTAGAATTTTGTATTCCATTTTACGAATGCCTCCTCTGAAACCAGAAAATGGTCTAGCTTTACCTTCCTGCTATGTGGCTCCCTCCTCTTGTTAGTCCAAGTAAAGTTGGTTCCAGGGCCTTTAATATCCACTAAGTGAAAAGCCTGGACTTGGGCAATCAGAAGTCGATCCCCTGGGTCCAAAATTGGGGTTCCTCCTTCCTGATCTCTAGAAGATAATTTAGCATTAAAATCCCCAGCAATAATCCAGTCTAAATCTTCCCTTGAGGTCCTCATGTTATGCACAACTTTCCATTGAAGCCTCTGGCCATCAAGGTTTTGAGCCCCATAAAAATTTGTGATTAAAACATGTTCAGTTGTGACATTATTCCTAAAATGAGATGTGAGAACACCCCTCCAGGCTATATGTTCTATTGCAGTCCATTCCAGAGAGTTCCAAAGAGTGACAATCCCCCTTGAGGCACCTTGGGCAGCCACATCCATATGACCAGCGCCCCTCCAAATTATGTTAACTGTTTTACACATAAGATCTAACGACATTTTGGTCTCCTGGATAAGCAAAAAATCTGTTTTGCATTTTCCTAAGAGTCTTTGAACAGCAGATTGATGGGTTCTACTGTTTAAACCCCTAATATTCCATGATTGTATAATCATTGAAAACCTTGAGAGCAGTAAGAATCAATTGTCCTCACCGATCCTCCAGTGATCAGTTTGTCTCCTTGAACTGCTAGCAGGTCCTTATTTGATTTTCTACCCACTCCTTGAGAGTTGCTATTTTTTGATCTCTTTTCCACCTGAGTTATCCCTAGGGCTGGCCTTTCTCTATTCTTTTCTGCTATTCCCATGCTGACATCCTTGATTATTGGCTGCGCTTGGGAGTGCACTATCAATGCCCCTGCATTCTCTGACTGCGGTAACTCAGTGTACTCAATTACCTGTTCTATGACGGTGGGAGATGAAGGAGAAGCATGAGCGTGGATGTTATTGTCTTCAATATTCCCATCCACTCCTTCCATGACTTGATCCTCTTGGTCCACTAGTGTCTTAAAAATTTCATACCTATTGGCTGGCTTGAGTTGTGATTGCTCCTTACCATTTTTCTTTTGCTTTCTCCTTCTTTTGGGCTGTTCAAAGCCATCTTTCTGAACATCTTTACCCTGAGGAGTATTGGTTGGTTCTTTGGTAAGAGTTGACTTACCCTCCCTGGGACGATTTGGCATTCCAAGCGGGGCCTCCATTTTTGTGTTCAAAATATTTGGACAAAACCGGGCCAAATGCCCATGTTTGTGGCAAACTCTGCATCTGAAGGGCAGAGCCTCATAATCTAGCTTGTTGGATCCAAGATAGTCCTGCCAGTTCAAGTTCCACCTCTGTCGGTAGAGGCTGGCTAATATCCATTTCCACACAAATTCTTGCAAAAATAGTTGTGTTTCCTTCTATGGTGTCTTTGGAGACGCCCAAATGTCTACCAAGGGAGTTACCGATCATTTCCAAAACCTGCTCACCCCAAAACTCCATTGGAAGAGCATACAACCGGATCCAAACCGGGACAGCCGTGGGTTCAATACGAGGATCGAAACCCACTCTCCAGGGTTGAACAAATAACCCTGTCGGACCGTGGTTCCTCTTTTTCGATTCAAAAGCCCTGTTTCTATCGGCTAGAGAAGAAAAACTAACAATGAAATACCCATTGCTAATAAACCATAAGGAGTACTCACCATGAGGCTCCCAGTTTTGTCTGACCCAGGTATGCAAGAAATTCAGGGTAGGGCGAATACCCATGAATTTACAGATCAGATCATGGTTGGCTCTGTATATGATTGTGTCTTCGACCATCTTTGGCTCGATGACAATCTTGGGTCTTGAGACGGATTGTGGAAGGCATCCATTGACTCGATGTGTTGTTGAGCTCTTTCCAGCGTTCTTGAAGAGCGTATGAAGAGCATTTCTCTGAGCTTCGTCATTAGAAGACGAAGAATTTTCTTTTAGCAATTCAGCGAAAGAGCTCTTTCTCCCGGAGAGAGGATCCGGAGGAGTCCCCATTGGACCCTCCTGGGGCAGCAGACTTGCCTTCAGATCCACAGTAACCGAGAAAAACACTACGGCAACCCACCTGATGCCCTGGATTTTCCTTCGCTCCAGAAACCCTAGAACATCGCCTCTCGCCTGCTCAGAAATTTTCCCGCCAAACTACCCCCTAAATCCACTAAACAATTATGCAAGTTTTTGCGTACAATCCTAATTATTAAAAGAAAAAGAGGCACTTCTTACTTCTCCTTTTGTATAACCAAGTAAGACTCAGTACCTTTGACCTCATGGGTTTGGCTTGGTGGGTATAATGCCTTCATCAAGACTTCCTTTTGACCTGGCAACCTAGTAGCCTCTATGAATGAGACATTAGCTTTAGTCCTTTTTAGGTCTTCCACTATGTCATATGTAGGCTTCTTAAAATTTTGCATTTTTTGCATAGGCCTGAATGATTCTATAGCAGGTGGAGGAGGACTATTATCAACTTTGGTATCCAAAGGAAGAATGGAATTGTTTGATAGAGTAGAGGAAGTTTTGGGACTTCTAGACTTACTTCTCATAATATAACCATGATTTCCCTTTCCTAAACTACCTAATAGCTTGGAATTCCTCTTTTGTGATTTCCTCATCATCCTCTCCTAAGACTTTATTATCCTCTTCTTATTCCTCACTCTTTGTTAGCGTAGCTTGGTTGATTACATTATTAGGCATAGTTGGTTATTTATTCTTTAGCATATTGTTTGTAACAGTTCCTAATCTCGCTTGTTAGCTCCGTAACTAACGGGCTAATCTAAGCTCCATGTGTATTATTTATATCATCAATGGGAAGTACAATACAATTTTATTTCCTACACTCTCTTGATAATAAACTATTTCAACCACCAAAGTAGCATCTTTTCCCTTACAAAGATAATGTGGACCCTTATTGGGTACCAACTCTAAGTCATCAACTTGAGCTTGTAAACAATTTGTGTATCGGGAAATTTTTGAACACTCCTCATTATGATCCTTAGTGTTGTGCAACCTACATCCCTTTTCCTAAGTAAGATCTACAATATTGATAATCGAATCTGATCTACTAGGGCTTGCAAAAGCATCAACTTGATTGGCTACGGGGTTAGACACATTCCCATTGTTAGGCCTAGTATTCCATGGCCTCATCTGATTATTGAAATTTCTATTAGAGTGAGGAGCTTGGGAATTATGCTTTTACATGTGGACCATATCATTACCCAACTTGAGGTACATATTCTTTAGTTCCTCAACTTCAGAATTAGACTCTTTTGGTGGAGGAATTATGGTACTAGATCCAAAATAATTTCTAATACCAGAAGTATCTTGACCTGGCATCATGGATTGACTTTGCACATTTTGATTTAACAAAGGATTCATGCTTTTAAGAGGTGTGGACATGGGAAAGGTTGCCAAATCTTGAGCATTGGTAGTCATTTTATTATCAAGGAGCAATGGTGTGGTAGACGAAATAGAAGTATGCAAATAGGTGGGAATAGATGGATAAGTGGACATTAATGGGTAATACTGATGGTATGGTAAGGTATTTATCATTGGCACCTGAGGTGTCATGACTTGATTCATCATAGAAAATTAACTATAAGGACTAAATTGTCCTATCATAAGAAATTGGGGCATCCCAACTTCTTGGGATGTCATATGTTGTTCTATGACCATGGATTCCATGTAAGCTTGGGCTAGCATGGTAACTTGAGGATTTCTCCTATCAAACATGGCAATCATGGGATCTAATGCCCTAAAGTATATTTGTAAAGTAAAAGTCACATATATGTTAAAGTGGTGAGTTGACCTAGAATAGAGTTTTTGAAATCTTTGATTGAACATCCTAATCGACTTATTAGGTACCCTTTTGGATGTCACAAATTCATGATACATGATAGTGGGATCCAAATGTGACCTAAACTTATTGATAAAAGTATTTTTGGGTTGAACCCATGAATTAATGGAATCAATGGGTAGACTGATATACCATTCATAAGATATTTGATCCAGAATCATGGGAAAGAGTCTACAAGTGATATCTTCATGTTCTACTTGTAGTCTAATTAACATATCCTTGTAAACCTAAACATGCTCTTCAACTATTCTAAAACCATCATGTTTGAACTTGGGTAAAGATTTATTAATGCTTTTAGGTATGTTATGAACATCCTCGACTATGTTTAGGGGAATATTATGTACTCCATACCAAGGATTTGGTGTTGGTTGGGCCATAGTGTTCAATAAAGGTGGCCCTACATGAGTAGTAGAAATAGCAGAGGTAATTGGCATGGATACATTTGGTGTACTTGCAGCAATAGATACAACCAATGTAGAAATACTAGTTGTACTTGACACTGCAAGTGAACCTAAGGTAAGCACACTAGGTGGGATTTTGACCTCTTGAGTCTTGTTCCTTGATTTCCTAGAATTAGGAGAAAGGCTTTGAAATATGGTTTCACCAATGGTTTTAGACCTAGTAGCAATATACTTAGGTTGGGCCATCTTGGGAAGACACTTGCTCTACAATACCTCTCACAACTCACAATAACTTAGACAATAAATAAAAGAAAAACCAAAAA
Organism: Wollemia nobilis; assembly: GCA_028583015.1. Classification (NCBI taxonomy): domain Eukaryota; kingdom Viridiplantae; phylum Streptophyta; class Pinopsida; order Araucariales; family Araucariaceae; genus Wollemia; species Wollemia nobilis. Next base: position 5,711,960 of record JAQPPZ010016983.1, on the reverse strand, counting down.
TCTATAAAACAAAGTTCCTGCAACACAACACAGTGGAAAAAATAATTCACACATTAGTTGTAAGAAAATAAAAGGCTTTTGTAACTATAAACATTGTTAGATGAAAATGACCTTAAGTAAAAAAATCACAAAGCTATGCAATGAAGGAGACCCTCCTATCACCATTTATACTGAGTGAATATTTTGCCCAGTTACAAAATTCCCACCACAGTCAGGGTATTAAACCGAAAACCCTCTCTTGCAAAGAATTTAAACAAAGAAAACAACTTCTCCAAGGTTTCACTATATAAGCATTACACAAATATATTCGAAAGTAAAATGTTCAAGGATAAAAAGTGCTAGGAACAACCAAGTGATTTACAAGTAACTGTAAACAAGGGGCCTATTGGTTTATTTCATTCATGCTTTGTAATTAATTTTCTTAGATTGCCATGACTGTGCCTTAATTTGAACTCATAAAATAAAGTGATGCTTCATTGATTATATTTGCATTAATCTATCTTACCCTGAATCCTTGTTAGTGGGTTCATTTATATCTTCAAATTAGGATGCAAAGTTAGAGTGTTGTGGAATTGTCCACTTCATTTTAAATCCATGCCTTTAATGTGAGATTGTAGTTAGTCTTTGCAGTTAGTAGGTTCGATTTTATCTTTAGATTATTGTTCCACTAATTGCAAAGTTAGAATTCAGTAGGTTAGAAATTTAGAATGTTATAAAGTTATAAAGTTAGCATTCATTGTTTTATATGCACTTAAGATGAAATAGCAGGTTAGTAACCCTCCCTCCTAGCCTAATTCTATCTTTCTTATGCCATGTGATAATTGTGCATATTCATTCCTTTTAATACTCTTGAAATATTATCCAAATAATTGTAAAGGTAAAGATTAGAAAACTAATTACTTGGACCATGTACACTCTAGATTTCCCATATTAGATTTGTGATGTAAATAGGATCTTTTGGGATTTTGAGTTTCAGATTGAGAATTGTAGAAATAAATTCTGGGATGTGCAAAAGGAAGAAAACTTGCATGTATAAACTACAACTAACTATGCTAAAGCTGGAATAAAAGTGTAAATATAATACGATATCATGCTCCCCTACCCTACAAAACCAAATATCATGAGTCACTCATGAGGATAACCCAACCTAATCAAACTTGTAATAGCACAATCATATTAGATCAAGTGCTAGACTCAAAGGAAAAATAGAACCTGCATCAACATAAACCTTCACGTAGTGTAACCTCCTAAGAGAATTCAACACTGGATATAAGTTTAAAAAATGCAGTAAAAAGAATGGACATTAACATAATAATCCTCATAAATGAACTCCTTCAGTCTTGCTCACAAGGTGCAAGTTTTCGGATCAATATGCATCAAAATGGTATTCTTTTATTATAAAAATTCCAGCCCCTTCAACATTGCCTTCCATGGGTATTTAACAATTTTAGGAACCCTTTCCTTTCATCTCCCTTTACAAAAATAAACGAAAGTGTAAATAACCTGCAAAATTTTAAACCTTTTCAAAATAAGATGACAACAAATAAAACAAAAAGGATAAAGTTCAAATTTTCCCTTATATCTCCTTCTGAATAGAACTTTACCCTTTGGTCCTTATTCCAAAATGTTCAACCACAATCATATTAAATGGTCCCAATAATAATATCTAACCCTTACAAAAATGTGGGTTAGGCTCGTGGACACTACCAAGGCCACAAATACCCATAACTATAATGCTTTCTACCAAAGGGCGCATGATATACTAATATCAATCAATAAAAAATATTACAATATTCAAAAATAAAATAACAAAACTCCCTTTATCATCCTTCGGGTAGTTCGAGTGTGACTCGAACCCAAGTCGATGAAATGCAAGCCCTATTTGGCTTGCCCTTTCCATTGCACCCAAGCTTGGGCTAAGAACCAAATTCTATGGCCACCATCTCATTTCTCCTCCCTTTGCGGTGCTTGTACAAATGGTGCTTCTCTATTTCATGGCTCCTCTCACACAACACTCTATTTTACCTCACATTTCCTTCTACATGATATTTTGCTCGATGGCCAATCTAGGCCCTTCTTCTATATCATACGTCTCTTCCACTCACCCATGTTTATCAACTGGATACTTTGATGTATGTTTATGAAGAAGAGATGTTAGGGTTTGCATTAGGCTTCCTCTATCTCAATGCCTTGACTAACGATATCCTTGTCACCTACCACTCGCTGTCCTTTGGTAGTGGTTTGGTGAAGGATATTATCCCCCATTCTCGTTGCCAATGATCTGGAACTGCTCTGCAATCACAACCCTTGGATGTGCTACGTGTACACATGATATTATGATCTGCATGGGAGTTTCATTTATCCCACCTACTTCCTACTATTACTTATGAGCACTTCATAAGGTGGACTCTGTCCATAATATATTGGCTTTCTTCAGGTAGTCTTCCCTGCACCACTTGGTATTGAGGTCCCCTCATTGGTCGCCCATCCACGTGGTAGGTTGTCATGTATCTACCCTACTATCTTTGTTGGTCCACCTTGACTCCACTATCGATGCTTTGACTTCGTTGCTTCGTTGTCCTTCGGCTAGCATATCTGTTGCTCTACTATCGACGGTTATCCCTATACACATATTTTGAATATTAGAACATAGCGGGGTGAGGGTAACGAAGGGAATTTTAACATAAGGACTTTATTAACCTAAACATAAAGACAAATTTACATAACCATAACATGAAGATAAAACTAACTAAAAGGAATCACATAAAATATAAAAGCAACCTAAATAAAAAAGAAATTAATTAAAACACAAACCTAAATACTAAGAAAAACTAACAACTATAGTCAAAGGAAATATAATACAATCCACACAAAAAATAAAATACACTAACATTAAAACACATAGTGTACTCCTCTTTAAATAAAATAACATGTGTATACATGGAAAATTGACCCACTTTGAGTGGGCAATCTTCCTTAGTTCCCTTAAGAGGCCCTCATCCCTTTCCAAGTGCAAGGGAAGGCCTCTATCCCTCCCCTTTTTAATTTATTTGTCTTTTAGTGAAATCACACCACGTATTTATGAGGTGCAACTTCGTGCCAGCGATATCGCATCCCTTCAGGACAAGGTGCAACTTTGCTGCTTACCCTAGTTTTTAAATTTATTTTATTTTATTATTTTTAAAGCCCGCTTAAACCTTGGTTTAAACCTCCTCATGTGTTTTAGCGTTGGCTATGAGTTTATTTGTGCCCATTTTCCTTCTTCCTATTGTCTATAAAAATAAGTATGTTCTTACCAAATCAAGAGACATGCAAAGTTTAAGTGCAAGTGTGATATGTGAACTTTTCTATGTGCGATCTATATACGAATTATTTAGAGTTTATTTTTTATTTGCTTTCTCTGCTACAAGCTAACCCCTAAAGTGCAAATTTTAAATTGATCTTCTATTGCATGGATTGGATTGATTTGTTGTGTGACTTGGTGGATCTGTGTTGTAGCTTGGAGAGATAGATTTCCCATCTGGATACTTGGTTCTCTTCTTCCTGCTTCTGTGATATCCATTAGGGTTTGATTTCTTTATTGTTTGTATTTATTTCATCTTCTGCTTTCGCTCATTAATTTTCTTTATTCTGTAGCAAAATTGCACCTAGCATTGGTGAGGCACAATTTCACTTGCCCTAATTAGGGCAAAGTTATTCGTAGAAGCGAAATTACGTCCTATCCAAGCAGGGTGCAACTTTGCTGAAGTGTTATCACACTCACTCTAGGTGAGGCATGATTTTTCCCTAGGGCACACCGAGGGCAATTTTTAGATTTTGCTTTCATTGTTACATTCCATTCTATCTCTAGATCATATTGTTGTGTTTTTATTTCTATTTTCTACTGTTGTATTTTTTATTTATGATTAAATTTCCAAAGGTTAATTTTTGCTTTTGTATTACAAGGTCATCTAAAAGGACCTAGGGGGCTTGACTATTGCTAGATCTATCATACAGCGGCCTATGCAGGCCCCCTAATACTAATTTTATTTTTTAGTGTTTCATAAGTGATCTTGCAGGAATAGGAATCTTTGATATCATTGGACAAGAGGTAGAAAAGGGGTAAATCAACCACCGGTCTAGATAAGTGCTCTATCACTCTTATTGGTTGAGAATATGGTTTCATTATTGATTTCTAGGCATCTAAAAGTGAAGAGCATCTAGCTTGCATCTAGGGATAATTTATGTGTATTTACTCCTACATAGTTATGCTTTAAAGATTTTCTGAAATAGAACCCTAGGTTAGTGAGCATTCAAAAGAAATAATAATTCCAGGATAGCTCTTGTATGCCTATATTCTATTTCCAATTGCATTATTCTATTTTTTGCATTGTCCTTTATCTTTCCTAGCTTAGATCTAGAAAGGCCAAATTTAGGTGATTGCTTGAAACTAAATACATCAAACAAACTTGAATATCCCGAGGACTTGGAGTGAGTCCTTAAACCATTCCTAGTGAACCCTTCCCCCTAGAACCGAGTGTAGAGTACAACACACCCCCATGGTTCACCCCACGAAAGGTTTCCCTCCTTGTGGATCCAACCCTTTTGTTTGGGAATTGTATGCGGTAGGGCAATTTTCCCCCTCTACATATTTGGTGAACTCGATGTGAACACCTCCTTATATTTTAAAACACTAAGCAAGATCATTAATTCTAGTTGGAAAATATTTAAGTAATTAATAATTTTTTTATTAGTGTTTTCTCCTACTTTTTTTCACTACTTCTAATGGCTCCTATTCTTAGAAGTTAGAGGAAACAATTAGAATATGATTATGTTCCTTTGGAAGATGATCATATTGATATGGAAAACCCTAATATAGATCCAGAAGAGCAAGAAGATGTAAATATGGAAACCAAATCTAATTTTGATCCCCATGTTGGGCCTAATGGAAGTTTAGTGTTTTCATCATTTGATCACATTTGGGAATTCATGAAAGCTCATAAGGAAAAGCTATTGGAATGTATAGAGCGAGAAGCTCATCTTGAAAAAGAGGATGCTACTCCTTCCCCTCCCAATAGGTCTCCTTTGCTTCATCATGATATTCCTACATCTCAATATTTGCATCAAAGTAATCTTAAGGATCAAGTGACTTGTGCCAATACTAATACCACCAATGTTGGAGGGAATCTGCAAGTCCCCCTAACCAGTAGTGGCCAAAAAAATTATTTTCAATTTCCTCCTGCATTTCTAACATCAACACTATTTCTTCTATTCCACCAAATATTAATTGTTCTCAAAATGCCACATACAACCAAGGTATCCTAAGTTTAAATCCAACATCAGGGTTTCAACATGCATATATTCCTCCTTTAGGGAATCTGGGGAACACACATAGCAATCCAAAAATGTAAAATTTAATAAGTGTTGTGAATCAATTGGTTTCAAGAATGGATATGATTCACCATTCAAGGGTTTACATACAACTATAGGGATATGTGTAGTCAACCATTGGATCCTATTGTTGCTGCCAGACCATATCCTAAGCATTTTCCCATGCCAATATTGTCGATATACAAAGGGACTAAAGATCCAGTAGAACATTTGAGGGGATTTAGAATAGCTTACCATGATCTTGTTTATGATGATATGCTTCTATTAAAAACATTTCCAAAGAGTCTTGCCGGAGTAGCATTAGAATGGTACTATTGGTTACCCAACTATTCTTTGAAAAGTTTTGAGAAGACCGTAGAGATGTTTGTTCATCAGTTTAGTGCTTATATTGAAAAGGAAGTGACCATGAGAGATCTATATGATTTAAATCAAGATAGAGAAGAAATTTTTTCAGAGTTTTTAGCTCGTTGGAGAAGTTTAGTTGGCCAATTAAGACAACCTATGTCTTAGAAAGATATGCTTGATATATTTATAGGAAATTTACAAGAATAGTTATCTTATGATTTAGAAACTACTACTATCACATCTTTAGATCAAGCAATTGAGTTAGTAAGAAAAGTGGAACAAGCCCTCATTAGGAGAGGTCAGATCAAGGTTAAAGAAGATAATCCAATTAAATTTCAACCTAAGAATAAATATAGGAGGTAATAGTAATAATACGCCTATTAATAATGTCAATAATAACCTACAAAAGATTGTGCTTCAAAAACCTCCTCAAAGGAATTTCATGAGACTTAGTATCCCTATGGAATCAATTTTAAAGAAACTATTAGATGCTAAAGCAATAGAGTTACCTCTAGTAAGACAACCAGATACTACAACCCATTGGTATAAGGCAAGATAATATTTCACTTATCATAGAGTAGAAGGACATTGGATGAATACTTGTAAGAAATTGAAGCATGTGGTTCAAGATCTAATTGATGCAGGACGTATCAATTTAGGAAATCTCCAATCAAAGAGTAGTCAAAATCCTGCTCAACAAGATCCAACAACAAATCAAGATATGGGAATATTTAAGGATCCTTTACCTAAGCATGAGAAACAAGCATCCAATTAGGTGGCTCACCAAGATGACCCCCTACACCATAGCAATGTGGTTGGTATGGTTGGGGTAACCACAAGAAAATAAGCTCAGAGTCAGCAACATTAACAAGGATAGAATTCGGTATCTCAGCCTAGTATAGTTTCAAAGGAAAGCCAAAGAAAATATTCAGCTACAAGGATTCCACCTATAGTATTGAGACCACAGTCACAGGTTTCATTTGATCTTTAGAAGTAGCTAGCTAGTACTCCAACAAAGATATCAATGTTAGAACTTTTGCAAACTTCTCTTGACCACAGAAATGCTTTAATGAGATTTTTACAACAACAATCTATTTCCCCAGATATCCCTCCTGATGCCATAGTTGACACTGTAGGTTCTTTTGGGATACATCATGTCTCATTTTCAGATGATGATAAACCTTCCTCAAACTTGAATGAAGATTCATCACTTTACATCACCACACTTATTGGGGATACCCTTGTCAAGTGAGTATTGATTGATAATGGTTCATCCCTTAATTTGTGTACATATCAATTCTTTCAAAAATTTGGATTAAAATAGGAAGATTTAACAAAAACTAATATCATCATTAAAGCTTTCAACAATGAGTCCCAAGAAGCCTACGGTGTCATATCTCTCCCATTAAAAGTGGGGCCAAGGATATTGGATACTCTGTTTTATGTGGTACATTGTCTTGCTTCTTTTAATCTTCTTCTTGGATGACCTTGGATTCATGCTATGAAGGTCATCCCTTCTACTTTTCATTAGTGTCTCAAGTTTGAGTTTAAGAATCAAGTTATCACCATTCCAGGTGACCCTCGACCATTTGAATTATGTTCAAATATAGAGTTAGCCCAAATAGATTCTTATTCTTATCCCTCTATTTCTTCAACAACTTCCTCATGTTCCTCCTCTCAAATTTCTGAGTGTTTTCAAAGTTTAAAAGTTAGTGAGGAACATAGGACCCATATTTTCTCTTTGGATCATGATATTCAGTTTCTTCAATAGCCTCTTCTAGATCTAGCTAAACTACCAAATTCACCTAGAACTATGGACCTACGCTATAAGAAGGGTGATGTAGTACACTTTTGTATGTGTGCTTTTATCTTTAGGGGCATGGCCTCCGAAGAAAATCTTCATGGTAGCAACCCATCTCTCAATGAGTGCTCTTTTGCTCAATGCTATCTCACTAATGACTATCCCCTTCCTAAGCAGATCCTGTCCGATATGGGGTATGTAGGTAAAGGGTTGGGACCACAACATAAGGGTATTCAAGAGCCCTTGGATGTTGATATTTGGCCTGGGAGATGTGGTATAGGTTTTATACCTAACAAAAATGAACCTTTGTCGTTTGAGGATGATGACCATATTATGACTTATGTAGAATATATAGAATATCAAAAGCTATCGATAGATGATAATGAAAGTATTGATTTTTATTTTCCTTCAAAGGTAATGTTTTGTAACATGATTGATTATGTCTGTGCTAAAAATAGTTCCACTTCTGTGTTATGAAATGAAGAATATTTTTTTAATGTCTTCTTTTCTAATAAAAATAGTGTTGTTAGAAAATGTAATGATTAGCGGGCTATGGGTGTTAAAAGAAGAGCCTTGGAAGGAATTTCTCATGCTTTTATTCATCAAGAAAATGCACTCCTTGGGGATATATTTGATCCGGAACCTCATGGCATGTTAATTTATTTTAATAATATGAATGGTGCATTTAGGTTTTGCATTGATTTCAAGTATTAACAAAAGAAAATATAAAAAAAAAAAACTCTCATGTAGTTGCACTTTCATTGCATCCGCTTGCTTGTTCATATTGCATTATTTCTTGTCATATTTGCATGATTACTTGTTATCTAATTTAAAACCTTGCATTTTTTCTTGTCATAAATGCATGACTGCTTTCTCATGACTAATTTATCATATAGATTTTGGAGATATTGCGACAATGGCATGTGATGATACCTAGTTAGGTCATAGATCACATGCATTACACTTCTCACTAGGACTTTGATGCCTAGCAAGATCCCCCCATGGATACTTTCTTTCCTTCCCTTCTTCTTGTGATTGCTTATCCTCCTCTTTTCAATGTCTTCGTAATGTTGTTCAACAATTTCCTCATAGTCCCGCTCAGGGACATCACTTGCATAATATTTCATATACATACATATTGCACCCCATATGGGATATTTATACATCCTAGTGGGTATTACACTATTCATTATCTTCTATCGGGTCATACTCTCTTTTGACTCAGTAGGCTTAACACCCCATTATAGGATAAGCTTCTTGGTCATTTTTAGTAGACCTCGACATACATCCTAGTAGGTTATCGCCTCATAGCAGTCAATAAGGGAACAACCACCCATAGTGGGTCAAAAATCCACATGCTTGGTCACATTAAGGTAAGTGTTGTACCCTTAGAAGGTCTAGCAACTTTGCTCATCCGATTCATAATTTCTGGCTACACTAGTTCATAGCAACCTATGCTAGCCTTATATTTTTGGATCGTTTGCTCTTCTCATTTTTTGATGGTTACTATTGACAATTTTGTCACATTTCTCAAGGGGTAGAAAAGAAACAAGTTTTGTATAGTGTTGTGTAAAGTTTTTGCTTTGTTATTTTTATTTTGAAAAGTTGCAGCAATTTTGGCTTTCAAAGCCACCCCTTTGTATAAAAATTAGAAAGAGAAAAAGCTTCGCTACCGAACAAGCTAGAGAAAAGAGCTTCACCAAAAAAAATGAAACCGCTTCGCACCCGAAGTATTTCCAGCGCTACTTCGGGTGAAAATTTTGCGAAGTAGTTTTTCCGAAGAAAGAGCTTCACACCCGAAGCGCTTCCAGCATTGCTTCGGGTAGGATTTTTTGCGAAGTAGTTTTGCCAAAGAAAAATGCAAGAGGACCAATGAAAAGGGCTTCGGGCCCGAAACATTTCAAAACACTGCTTCGAGCAGAAATCATCCGAAGCGGCATTCAAGAGAGCAACTTCACCGAAGGAGAAAAGTCTAGGCCACGATTCAAGTTTGACCAAGGTAAAAGGACTTCGGGCTCGAAGCATTTCCAAAAACTACTTCGGCTAGAGGACCAACGAAGCAGAACCCAAAGAAGCATTGAAGAATCCTTCGCCAGAAAATTATCGAAACATCTACTTCGGGCCTCTTCACGCCCGAACCATTTCTACTTCGGCAGAAAATCTAGCGAAGCATTCACTTCGGCGAGTTTTCACCCAAAGCATTTTCGACCGAAGTTCTGGCAGCCAAGAGAAGCAAAGCATTTTGAAGGCAAGAATGTGTTTCGGTCGAAATCTCTCCGAACCACAATTTTGAAAGAAGATCGCAGCGAAGCATTTCTCCAAGGCATCAGCGAAGCAGTTTTGTCAGCGAAGTAGCAAGGATGAAGAAGACCATTTTGCGAAGGAGATATGCTTCGGCACAAACCATCCCCGAAGCAGTTTTGCGAAGCTCAATTTTGCGAAGTATAATCCAAGGAGGAGTTTTGCTTCGGCCCAGAACCATTGCGAAGCGAAGTGGTGAATGAAAACTTAGCGAAGCGCTTCACGGGCACACGTTCCAAGCTGGGTATCTTCCCGAGGTGATCAAGTGCCTCATAAATGCAATTTTTCATGCCCAGCAAGCCCGCTGCTCATTTTTGGCAATCAAAAGTGAAGTATCAAGCCATGATGGAGAACCCGACGAGCATGGCGGCCACTCGAGCACTACACCCAAAGACCAAGGACGTCCAGACGGCTCATCAATGCACCTTTCCATGGTTGACCCGATCACAGTTGCCAGTTTTGGTAACATATTTGAAAGCTCAGTCGCGAGAGCCGAGGAAGGCCAAATTCTCAGAGCTCAAGGGCGTACTCTTCTTTGCTATGTAATTATGATTCAGAGGCCCGGGTCCTCTATAAAAACCTAGGCATTGTAATGGAAAAGTGGGGGGAACTATCTGCTAGAAATCTGTTGTAACTTGATGTCCTGTGATCAATACTAAAGAGCCTTGAGCTTCATTTCTCTCTTTTATGCTGCCTTCTGTGCTTGTTTCTTCTATCTCTCCTCGTTTGTATGTTGGATGCTGAATCTTGCATCCGGTGTGTGATCGGGGATTGTGTCCTGAAACTCGTTCTGAAGGATACATAGGAGTGAAAAAGTGTCATATTGACTTTCTTTTATGCTGCTTGCCTTGCTTGATTCTTTTGTCTCTCTTCGTTTGTAGACTGAGATGCTAAACTCTACGTCCGGTGTGCGATCGGGGACAGTACCCTGAAACTCGTTCGGGAGGATACATAGGAAGGTTAATACTACGTTTCTTTTGTTTATTCTTGGTGTTCATTGCTTCCATTCCAGTTGTCAGTTAGTGATCGTGCTTCCTGTTCTCTCCCACCTGAAATCATCAATCTCTCTTCCCTTACCCTTTTTATTTTATTTCTCTAACCCTAACTCCTTTATCTCTTTCCTGCACTCTTATCTTCAAAAACCCAAGTAGTTTAGTATAGGAGCCGGCCTTTCTCCAAATATTGGCATGAGGGGCATCTCTTCCCTTCGGCCTTTCAATGTTGGTCCAGGTCTAGGGCGCATACATTTACCCAAAACCCTTACCTAGGCAGATTTGGTGACCAACAGTTTTGGCACGCCCGGTGGGACCGACTGTATTTGTCTTAGAAAGATCCATAACCAGTCAAGGTCCCATATTTTAATGCAAAACCCGTCTTCACCGGGGCCAATAGTTCAAACTAGTTCTCGGTGTGACCCGGTCAGTCTCACCTGATTAGTGGTAGTGAGGACCGATGCCCTCATTACTGAAAGACTCTTAGCATCTGGCAACTCTGTTTACCCAAGAATATTTAAGTCATAAAGACCAGTACCAAAAGTCTGTGCCTTCATGCAAACGAGATGGAGAGTTAAGAATAGAGGAGAGGAAACCGAGTTCTTTGAGCTAGATATTGATGCCTTCGGGGAACAATCAAGGTTGATCACCCCCGAGTCACTGTTACAAGGAACATCCTCTGTTGGCAAACAAAGCTCAACTTCTGATAGTACGACATCTAGTTTTCCTCCCAATCCTCCCAACTCTCCGAAGCGTCCTAGTCCCTCCATTCCTATTAGTTGTCCTATTAGCAGTCAAGGGGGAGCTTCGGGAATTCCTATTTCTCAAAATCTAGGAGCAAGTATGGCACAGCAGCAACAACAACAACAACAACAAATGCAATAGCCACAGCCACCCAGGTTGTGCCCAGCATGGGATTCCTTGTCACCACTGAATCTAGCAGGGCAAGGACAAGTGCCGCCTGCTGCCATAAAGAAGATCCCAACGTTCGATGGAACTAGGAAAACCGCTCTGGAGCATATCCAGGACATAATATCTCTGGCGACGATCCATGACATTACAGAAGAACAAATTATGGTAAAGCTTCTAGTTCTTTCCCTTAGAGGAAAACTCCTCTATTGGTACAGATCTCTACCACCCGGTAGCATTACGGGATGGGACCAGTTAGCTGGGCAAATGATGGGAAACTTCAATGAGTCTTTCGATCCTACTTCTCTTCTGCATCAGTTCACTTCGATCAAGAGACATCCGCAAGAAGAGATCATAGATTTCAATGTTAGGTTCGCTCAAACCTGGTAGAGAGTGCCAGTTGGCCTTCGACCAACCGACAAAGCAACAGCACTCTATTTCCTTCGGGATTTCAATCCCGATATCAGTCTCATGGTAAGATATTCTAACGTTAATACTTTTCTTGAGTTGTATGAGTTAGCCAAGAGAGCAGAAATGGATTTGATAGCTGTGGGCAAGCTTCCCCAAAGGATGCCAACGCCCATACTTCCTGAATTCTTACAATTCCAGTATGCAAGTGCAGCTGCTTCGCAAATCTCCACAACCCCTGCACTCTCGATTTCATCTTGGAATCCGAATCCTGTCGTGTCTCAAATCATCGCCCCATAAATTCATTTCCCTACATTTTCAACTCCACAACCCATGGTCACTTCGACTTTTCCTGTGTTGCTAGCACCACCTCAACACCCCGCTCTTCCTCCAATACCGATGATGGCTTCATTGCTGCTCGTTCTGAAAGCCGATGATATACAGACTAAAATTCTACAGGAGATGCAGTCTCTGAACTCTACAGTTTAGATGTTGTCAAATGACATGACCATTGTAAAGAAGAAGCAAGCACAGCAGGAATTCCTATCGAGAAGACCTTATCCTGTGCCTGCACTTACCAAGGACCAAGCAGTCCAGCAAGGGAAGGCTTCGACGAGAAATGCTACAATTGATGAAGCTCCGAGCACTTCCGATTATGTATATTGGTGCTCTACGTGCAATGATCCACATGAAGAGAATACCTACACCCTGCACCAACACTATGTACAAACACTAGCAAATAGTAGTCACAACGGTCAAGTGAACGTCATTAGGCAGATGAGTCAGAACCTGGTAATTGGCGAGGAGGAGCCCATTGCAGTACTTACCAGAGGAGGAAGGAAGGCAATAGAAGTGGATGCCACTCAGATGGCTCCTTTAAAAGCACAAGTTTGAACCAAGAAAGGACAATCATCCTCTTCGGCTCTGAACGAAGCTCTTCCATCGGCACCAGTCAAAGAAAAGGCTCAAAAGGCCTCTGCCAAACCACCTCAGGAAAAAACTAAGGAGCAGGCTAAGGAAAAGCTCAAGTTTCCTTCCCTCACCAAGCGGCAAAGAGTTGAAGCCACAGAGCAATATCATACCTGGTACAAACCCAAAAAGGAACCCAAAGTGCTCAAATCTCTGGCATACAACATCGTAGAGGAATTGAAGAAGATCCCAGCCAAGATCAGCTTGTACGATGCACTGCAACTACCTGGATAGGTGGACTTGCTACAAGAATCATTGAAGACAATTAAAGCAAAAAAGGCAGCACCGCTTGCTCTTGTGCAAACCCTATCCACATCTATCATGAGGAAGAACAGACCACCTCCGTTCTACCTAACCCTACAAATGGAAGGGTATATTGTACATAACTGCATGATCGACTCTGGGGCCGCTACAACAGTCATGCCAAGGGCAGTCTATGAAGAAATAGGAATGGAGTATACGTGAAGCAGCCAAGGTGTACTCCAATTGGATGGTACTCCAGTGAAGACCATGGGAGTGATCAAGGACATTCCTATCCGGCTACATAAGATGCCTCAGATTACAGTCATACAAGAGGTAGTTGTAGTCAACTTGGAGCCATATTTCAGTATGTGCTTATCAAGGGAATTCATGGCTAAAGCTGGGCGGGTATCTATCTATGGATTACTCTCACCTAGAGGTTCCATTCAAAGGAAAGAAGGTGAATATCTACAATGAGAATCCTTCTTCCTTTCTAGTGCGGAAGATGTCCGAAGAAGAAAGTAGCGAACCAGTGAATGCACTAGTGGAGGAAATAGAGCAGGTGGACCTGATCGAGGAGTCTCTTGCGCAATTGAGCTATGAATATGAGTTCTCATTGGTAGACTTCAATGCCATGGTGGAGACCGAAATAGGGTGTTATGCGATCGCCAAGCCTAATAATCACTCCCAACCAGGGAATAGAACAAGTGCCCAGGAAGAACTATGGAAGTTGTTCTTCGATGGTGCCCAATGTAAAAATGGCGCTGGGGTAGGGATTCTTCTAGTTTCACCATCCGATGAGCAAAAGGAGTATTGCTACCGGTTGACATGGAGCTACACTAACAATGCAGCGGAATACGAAGCGTTATGCCTAGGACTTAAGAAAGCTGATAAGTTAGGCATAAAGCATCTCCAAATCTTTGGAGATTCCGAACTGGTTTGCAACTAGGTCACAAATAAGTGTACTTCAAAGAAGCATTATCTAAAATCATACCGCAACAGGGTATGGGACCTGTTCGATCAGTTCGAATCTCTCAATCTGCAGTCAATCCCATGAGAGATGAACCGACATGCCGATGTTCTGGCATCCATCACAGCCAGGTACTCTCCAGTAGAAGACATGGTGCACAAGCCTAGAGCTATGAGAATGATCTACAGGCCCTCTGTCCCAGACAAAGAGCTGCATTGGCAAGTGTTTGATAACGACGAGCAGATTATAAATTTCATGATCCAAGAAGCCGCCACAGTCGAAGACCGAAGCTCTGATGAAGGAGAGTATGAAGGGTTGATCCAATTGAAGAATAATCATGTCCCCAAGGGACTAATCACCCTTGAAAGTCTCTTTGATCGGAAAGATCGAGCTCTCTCTCACATGATCAAAGTCCATGAGAAACAGTATCAAGATTTGGAGCTCGAACCAAGGAAAGCAATAAAGGTGGGAACCGACTGCACTTCGAAGGAGATAGAACAGATACAGAATCTATGTAGAAGGTTTTTTGATATAATTGCTTGGTCTTATCAAGATCTTCGAGGATACAATCGGCAGCAGAGACCGATGAATCCCAAGATCGAGGTCTTAATGAAGGCCAAACTCTTGAAGATGCTCGAGGCAAGGATCATATATCCCATCAAGCACTCTTCATGGGTAGCAAACCTGGTCCCAGTCAGAAAGAAAAATGGAGATATCAAGTTATGCGTAGACTTTCGCAATCTAAACCAGGCGTCCCTCAAGGACCACTATCCTCTCCCACAAATCAATCAAATTTTGCACTCGATGGTTGGAGCTCAATGCTTCTCTCTGCTCGATGGTTTTTCTGGATACAATCAGATTTGGGTCAGGGATGAAGACCAACACAAGATGACATTCACCACCAAGTGGGGGACATTCGCTTACCAGCGAATGTCATTTGGCCTTTCGAATGCTGGGGCCACTTTCCAGAGAGCAATGGATCTTGCTTTTGGTGAGCTTCTAAATAAGGTTATCATCATCTATCTGGATGACATGACTATTTTCTCCCAAAGAAGGGAAGACCACCCCACACATATACAACAAGTTTTCAAAAAATGTCGAGAGTTTGGCATCTCAATTAATCCAAAGAAGTCCATATTCACAGTCAGCGAAGGAAAGTTGCTGGGACACGTGATATCAAAAAAAGGCCTCGCTGTAGATCCTAACAGATATGAGGCTCTAATGAAGCTCCCACTTCCTGTAGACAAGAAAGGACTTCAATCTTTCTTCGGCCAGATTAACTTTGTGAGGAAGTTCGTCCCCGACTTCGCCCAAGTCATCAAGCCAATGTCTCAACTCCTGAAGAAGGGCACCGAATTTAGCTGGACCGAAGAAAGAAAAGAAGCTTTTGAAGAGATTAAGAATCGAATTGCTTAGGCGCCGGTCTTGATCAATCCAGACTACAGTCGAGATTTCATCATGTATGTCATAGGAGAGCTCGAGAGCTACGCTAATGTCTCGACGCAAAAGGGAGAAGATGGCGAGGAGCGTCCCATCATGTTTCTGAGTCAGGTGATCAATTCCCATGAAGAAAGATATAATTTCATAGAGCGTCAGGTGCATGCAGTAATGAAATCACTAAGGAAGTTCAAGCAGTTCATCTCCCAGAGCCAAGTCACAGTTTATGTCATTCACCCCGATGTGCGTAACTTCATTATCCAAGGAGAATTGGGAAGTAAAAGAGCTGGTTGGGTGAACAAAATACAGGAGTTTGACATTGAGATCAAGCCCACAAAATTGGTTCATGGCCGTGCATTGTGTCAAGAATTGGC
The DNA here is from genome assembly GCA_028583015.1 of Wollemia nobilis. NCBI lineage: Eukaryota > Viridiplantae > Streptophyta > Pinopsida > Araucariales > Araucariaceae > Wollemia > Wollemia nobilis. The sequence goes on along the minus strand of JAQPPZ010016983.1, from coordinate 5,695,844 downwards.
AAAGAGCGCGACGGTCGAAGTGACAGAATCTCGGAGGGATGACTTACCAGTCGAAGAATGCTTCGCTAACTACGAAGAAGATGAGAAGGATTGGGTCGGTGAGATAATCTGCTATTTCAACATCGACAAGTGTCCTTCGCATCTAAATGCATCACAACGAAGACATTTCAGGATGCGGTCCTCCAGATACACTCTGCGCCCCGAAGGCCTATTTTTTAGGAACATTGATGGTGTCCTTCTTAAGTGCATCAAAGACGATGATAAAAGGAGAGTCTTGGGAGAATTCCATTTAGGACTATCGGGAGGTCACTTTGTAGGAAGAACAATGGCGTTAAAGATCATTAGGGCGGGTTATTATTGGCCCACACTCTTTGTCGATGCCTTCACAGTTTGTCGTAAATGCGAGCAGTGTCAGAGGTTCATCGACCAAAACAAAAATGCTGCAATGCCCCTTCGTCCGATACAAGTAGAGACACCCTTTCAACAATGGGGGTTGGATTTTATAGGAGTCGTATCACCAAATTCCTCCGTGGGACATAGGTTCATCCTGACAACAACAGACTACTTCACCAGGTGGGCCGAAGCGATTCCTACCAAACATGCAGATCAAGAGACTGTAGTCACCTTCTTGGAAGGATTGATCACCAGGTTTGGTATCCCCAAAGCAATCATCACAGACAATGGCCCTGGCTTCACAGGCGCTAAGATCAATGATTTCCTCTATAGGTATGGGATATATCATAAAGTATCCTCCAATTATTATCCACAAGGCAACGGCTTGGCAGAATCCACCAACAAGACTATGTTGAGAATGCTAAGGAAGCTCATAGAGACGAACAAAAGGACTTGGCATCTCCTTCTAGATCGGGCCTTGTGGGCCGATCAGATTTCTATCAAAAGGTCAATCAAAACTTTGCCTTATGCTCTGGTCTATGGCAAGGAGGCCATCTTACCCATCCATGTTGAGATCCCTGCACTATGGCTGTTAGAAGCAGAATATGGAGTTAGTCCGATGGAGAACAGGTTAGCTCAGCTGCTGCGACTGGAGGAGGATCGCGAAGAAGCATACCAGGACTTCGCTAAGCATACTCAGGTCATCCAAGACTGGTTCAAGAAAAAATCATCCGATCGCACATTCAATGTGGGAGACCTGGTATTGAAGTGGGATTCTTGGAAGGCCAAGCACTGGAAATCATGACAAGATGGACGCCTTTTGGGATGGGCCATTTGAAATTATGAAGGTAAACTCGGCCAATTCATTCATCCTCAAAGATGCAGATGGACAAGTTCTGTCGATCTCTGTCAATGGTCTTCACCTGAAGACTTTTCATCGCTAAAGATAATTCTTCTCTTTAAAAAAAATAAAAAATAAAAAAATAAAAAATATGTGTATATATACTTCTGTATATAATTTGCATTTGTATATACATTCTCTTCCAAGATCACAAAGCCAAGTACCACTTCCAAATATTCTTCGGAGACTTCTGATGTGAAGTAGCAAGTACAAAAGGTTCGCTGCGAAGAAGGTAACCAAAGGCAAAATTCTGCGAAGCAGTTTTCAAAAGGAGAGCTTCGCACCCGAAGTATTTTCAACAGCTACTTCGGGCAGCATTCTTGCGAAGTGGATTATAAGGGGCTCCTTGTGAAGCATGTTACCCGAAAGGAAGACAAACCAAAATCCAAACGAAGGCATGAAAAGAGCTTCGCACCCAAAGTATTTTGAGTAGCTACTTCGGGCAAATTTTTTGCGAAGTAGTTTTCAAAAGGGAAAACTTTGGCGACCCTCAAAGACAAAGCAGCAACACGATGAAGAAGAAGTACTTCGAGCCTGAATCATCAAAAAATAGTCTGAACCAAAGGTTCACCGTGAAGCATTTTCAGCATCAAGTTCCTCTTCGTCGAGCCAAGCACGCGCGAGGTGGAGAATTTGAAATGAGCCTCGAAGAACATGCCAACAATGGCCTTGAAAAGAGTACAAAGCAGACAAATTTAAGGAAAAGGGTTGGTGGAGCACTTCCCGAGATGATCGAGTCAAAAAAAGGGAAAGGAAAAGCTCGCACCAAGGTATGAGGTAGCAACGGGTGGCATCCCCAGTATGAAGTATAATCATCAAAGCATGCAGCCTCATGTACCACATCGCTGCAAAAGCGGTTTGAGAATACGGCAACTTCCATCGTCCAAGTACAAATTTAATTTTAGTAGGTGCCATAAATTCAGGTGGTTGCCTTTTTAGGCTATAAAAGTGAGTTCTTGGCAAGAGGGAAGTTATTTGTCCATCAGTTAGAGCTAAACTAAGAGCCTTCGGATATTCTGCAACTCTCCCGTCCTTTGCGTCTGGCCATTCGCATTTAAGCCCCCTGCATCAAGAACTCTGCTGCTGTCCATAACAACATGGGAAAGAAGAACTCTAAGGAAAAGAGAAAAGAGCCCGAAGTTGCAGGCCCCAAAAAGACAAAGAAGGGGAAGGAAGAGAAAAAGTGCACCCCAAAGAAGTTAAATCCTCCCCTTCGACCCAAAAAATAGCCAATGGAAGAGGGGGACGACTCAGAAGAAGAACAACTTGTGGAGCCACCAATTGATGGGTGGGAAAGAATCTGAGACACGTAGCTCTCGAAGGGTGTATCCGATCTTCGGCACACCATAGAATTCATGACAAGCAGGCTCACGCCAGAAAATAAGAGAGCTGCTGCTTATTACTCCCAGATTTACTGGTTCTTAACACCGCCTGCTCACCATTGTCCCGAGTTGATCTATGCCATCGCACAAAATTACCAACCTGCTACCAGGCAGGTGTTAGATGCTTCGGGACACAAGCTATTCTCCATCCTGAAGGAAGATGTACAAGCAGCCTTCGCACCATAGCAGGGCCCGCCCAAGGGCTATTCTGTTCGCAATGTCCTCCTAAATGAACAAATGGAGAGATTCACCTCCAACAACCACATATTGAAGTTCCTATGGGAGAATCTCAAGAGCGGGCTGCCTTCAAACAAGCTGCCCCAGATGCCCTTACCCTTGGAGGCCTTCAAAAATATAGATATTTTTTCTATCATTGCATGGGTGGTGGGCTTGTCAAAAGATACTTCAGTACAGCCCTGGCAGGTGTCTCTGGCCGAATGCATTTCAAGAGGGGAGTTTTATGCCCCTGACGCTTCAAGGCCGAACACCAACCCAGTTTTCTTTGATTGGGTAGAATGGGTGGCCCGAACCTTGCATACAAGGCTCGCTAGCATGAAGAATTCAGCAGCAGGCCAGTACTTCTCACCCTGTTCCTTTCTTGTCTGGTTGTACTTCTACCAGGTTCATAAGCATTTTCCCCATATCGCCATCTCCCCAAGCGGCAAGGATGGAAATCCTCTGCCAGTGTACCAATGGACTCCCCTCTTATTGAAGGAGGAGTCTTATTATTCTTTTAATCAACAATTTTTGGGACCCGCCATGCATTTGTTGAAAGGGTCTTCTCCTCGGGTACCACTCAGTTTGAGAGATAGAGTGGTGCTGGGAAAAAAGGGAGATGTCTTCCAATTGACACAGGGACTGGTGATTCGCATATTCGGCTTCATTGGGAAGCCCTTCCTGTTACCAGTCTACCCCTCAGAATATCAGTTCGCATTGGAGGTCGCTCGGCAGAGCGACTCTACAAATGCAATATACGATCACGGTCGTAAGTGGGCACATACCTATGATTTCCCCTTCAGGATGGGGGTAATCGAAGTCTTTGCCCTAAAATAGGGCATGTTCCTAGAAGAAAGGCTTGCCTACTTCGGCCTACTCCAGATTCCTTAGCAGTGGCTCTACGATCCTTTGGGCATGATGAAGGATCATTTAAAATTCAAGAGCTTCCACATCTACCCTCACCCCAAAGTTGTGGAACAAAGGAACAACCCCAATGGAAAATATCTGGAGTGGCATTTAGAGAGGATGAGGACATTGCCTCCATGGCATGAGTTCTATCCTATAGAGGTCAAGTACGACCCTGATCAACACCCCCTCCCGACTCCAGGCTCCACCTTTTGGAAAAAAGCAAGGGACGATTTGAAGGACGAGGTAAAATACTGGAGCGAGGAAAAGCTTCGGGAATGGTGGACAATGAGAGTCCATCGTCAAAAGACAAACTCCTATGGACTCTTAGCATCGGATAAAGACTTCGCAATTCTTTATGACTCCAATGTCGAAACCTAGAAGTCGATATCCTTTGCAGATTTTATTCCCCCAGCTACCCCAAGATCGGGCGAAAGCCCAGGAGGCGCTAAGGATGCTTCGAAAGAAGAAAAGGAAGCAAGCACCGAAGAAGTAGAGCAACCATTGGAGAGGAAGAAAAGGAAGAGGCAAGAGCAAGTTCAAATGCCTTCGAGCCATCCAAAGCACCCTCGCACGAAACTTTTAGGTACTCCTACTGGATCCCCTGCATCAGGCCCAGCTGAGGCGAACATTGAGGACACAGGGGCACCAAGTGCTGAAATGGTCCCCAAAATAGATATCATCGATGTGGAGGAACTCCTCCAACAAGAGAAGGACCCTGGAGCAGAAGTTGTAGAGGTCGGGAGTGATGAGGCCCAAGAGACACAAGAGCCGACCATGCAAGAAGTTACCACAGCCACTTTGCCAGGAGGGCACGCAGGTACGCACTCTCTTCCCTTCGCTTTGGTCTCTGACACATCCATGGCAGTCCCGAGTGGAAGCCCTCATCAGTCTCTCCTTTCCCCATAGAGTCAATCCCCCACTCAGAAACTGCCCATCGCCAGCCCAATCCTGCATAGCCCCACTCCTCCCGAGTCGTCTGACCAGGATAAGCCCGTTGAAACCACTTCGCCTACACCAAGCCCCGTAGCCCACTCTCCCATAGCTCAAAGCATAGTCCCACTCGCCAAAGCCCCTGCTACACCCGTCCTCGAGTCGTCGAGCGAACCTGTCCCTGTTAGTTCTTTATATTTGTTTACACCTTTGGTTGGAGATTCGGCTTTCTCTGAAATAGACCTATCTTCAATAAAGGAGTGCCCTCTAGCTGAAAAGCTACTCTTAGCTCGACAGAATATAGAGAAGATGTTAAAGGAGGCGAGAAAGAAAAGAGGGAAATCTATGGCTCAAGTTGAAAAATGTGCAGTTTTTGACCTGAAGGGCAAAAAGTTGCATAAGGTGAGAAAGGTCCCTAAGGTCCAGAAGCCTCTGGATGAAATGACTCCAACCGATTACGACTACCAGGAGAAAACCAAGGACCTGGAGCATTTAAATATAGATGACGAATCTGAATCCATGCATGTCAGGGTCAAAAATTTCAGAGCACATGCAAACATTGCCAACCAGTGCAGGTTTGAGGCAGAAAATGCCAACATCAAGTTGGAGGAAGAGTTGGCTAGGATTCGTAGAAGCAGGACAAATTGCTCAAAAAGGAAACACATGCCCTCAAACTACAAGTTCTACAATTGCAGACTTCGGCCGAACAACAAGCACAAAAATAGGCCAAAAATGAGCTAAAAGCCAAAGAGCTCGAGAGCAAGATCTTGCAGTCCCAACAGCAATTATACCAAAAGGCGAATCTGGAGCTGTTCGACAAAGGTAGGATCAAGGAAATCCACTCTCACCTACTCAAGGGTTTCAGATCTCGGGCCGCCAATGCCCTGTCAATTTTAATTTATGTCATCGAAGCTCAGCACGCCATCGCTAAGAAGGGACCAATGGTGGACGAGGTGATTCAAAAAATTAAGAAGTGACTCAAGCTCGCCTTTGAGGTCCAAAGCATCAGATATCAAGACCTACAGGTCACTGCTATGAGTCGAACGGCTAGGGATTGGTCTACTTCCCAAGCCACTATTCGTGCTTTCTTTTCCAAGGTGAAGAAAGCGCAAAAGGCGAAAGACCTCCTTGATATATTTGAGCAGGAGTAGCGCACTTCAATGAGTTACTTTGAAGACCTTTCTTCTTTGGGTTTCCTGAGTTTCATGGATGATGATGGGAACCTTCTCACCAGGGAAGAACTAAAGCCGGCGTGGCTCCATTTTGAAAGTGACGTCTCCGAAATTGATGAGTGGGAAGAGCCGATCATGGAGGGACAGGTCACGGACTTCATCCTGAGGCACTGCAAAATCGTGACTTGCTTGAATGACCTAGGTGCAAGGATCAAGCACGCCGACATAGGGCAGATTGACCGATTCTATGTTCTGGTCAAGGCACTCGAAGACCAAGAATCATTTTAGAAAGGGGTCTGGGCTCATGTCCGCCAAACTATAAAGAAAATCCGCGACCGCCTTATCCCATCACCATAGCAGGAGGCCACGCCAATAGATGAAGGAGCAGAGGAGGAAGAATAAGAGGAAGAAGAGGGAGAACAAGAACCAGCTACAGAGGCACTCCCAGAGGAAGAAGGAGGAGAAGGATCGGGAAAGGACTCTGGCCCAATGGATCAAAGTTAAAGGGTCCTCCCATCGAGATGAGCTCGTTGCCCCACGAGCCACCAAGAATGTTGACAATTTTGTCACATTTCTCAAGGGGTAGAAAAGAAACAAGTTTTGTATAGTGTTGTGTAAATTTTTTGCTTTGTTATTTTTATTTTGAAAAGTTGCAGCAATTTTGGCTTTCAAAGCCACCCCTTTGTATAAAAAGTAGAAAGAGAAAAAGCTTCGCTACCGAACAAGCTAGAGAAAAGAGCTTCGCCAAAAAAAATGAAACCGCTTCACACCCGAAGTATTTCCAGCGCTACTTCGGGTGAAAATTTTGTGAAGTAGTTTTGCCGAAGAAAGAGCTTCGCACCCGAAGCGCTTCCAGCATTGCTTCGGGTAGGATTTGTTGCGAAGTAGTTTTGTCGAAGAAAAATGCAAGAGGACCGATGAAAAGGGCTTCGGGCCCGAAACATTTCAAAACACTGCTTCGGGCAGAAATCATCCGAAGCGGCATTCAGGAGAGCAACTTCGTCGAAGGAGAAAAGTCTAGGCCACGATTCAAGTTTGACCAAGGTAAAAGGACTTCGGGCCCGAAGCATTTCCAACAACTACTTCGGCTAGAGGACCAGTGAAGTAGAACCCGAAGAAGCATTGAAGAATCCTTCGCCAGAAAATTATCGAAACATCTACTTCGGGCCTCTTCACGCCCGAACCATTTCTACTTCGGCGGAAAATCTAGCGAAGCATTCACTTCGGCGAGTTTTCACCCGAAGCATTTTCGACCGAAGTTCTGGCAGCCAAGAGAAGCAAAGCATTTTGAAGGCAGGAATGTGTTTCGGCCGAAATCTCTCCGAACCACAATTTTGAAAGAAGATCGCAGCGAAGCATTTCTCCAAGGCATCAGCGAAGCAGTTTTGTCAACGAAGCAGCAAGGACGAAGAAGACCATTTTGCGAAGGAGATATGCTTCGGCACAAACCATCCCCAAAGCAGTTTTGCGAAGTATAATCCAAGGAGGAGTTTTGCTTCGGCCCAGAACCATTGCAAAGTGAAGTGGTGAATGAAAACTTAGCGAAGTGCTTCACGGGCACACGTTCCAAGCCGGGTATCTTCCCGAGGCGATCAAGTGCCTCATAAATGCAATTTTTCATGCCCAACAAGCCCGCTGCTCATTTTTGGCAATCAAAAGTGAAGTATCAAGCCATGATGGAGAACCCGACGAGCATGGCGGCCACTCGAGCACTGCACCTAGAGACCAAGGACGTCCAGACGGCTCATCAATGCACCTTTCCATGGTTGACCCGATCACAGTTTCCAATTTTGGTAACATATTTGAAAGCTCAGTCGCGAGAGCCGAGGAAGGCCGAATTCTCAAAGCTCGAGGGCGTACTCTTCTTTGCTATGTAATTATGATTCAGAGGCCCGGGTCCTCTATAAAAACCCAGGCATTGTAATGGAAAAGGGGGGGAACTATCTGCTAGAAAGCTACTGTAACTTGATGTCCTGCGATCAATACTAAAGAGCCTTGAGCTTCATTTCTCTCTTTTATGCTGCCTTCTATGCTTGTTTCTTCTATCTCTCCTCGTTTGTATGTTGGATGTTGAATCCTGCGTCCGATGTGTGATCGGGGACTGTGTCCTGAAACTCGTTCTGAAGGATACATAGGAGTGAAAAAGCATCATATTGAATTTCTTTTATGCTGCCTGCCTCGCTTGATTCTTTTGTCTCTCTTCGTTTGTAGACTGAGATGCTAAACTCTGCGTCCGGTGTGCGATCGGGGACAGTACCCTAAAACTCGTTCGGGAGGATACATAGGAAGGTTAATACTACATTTCTTTTGTTTATTCTTGGTGTTCATTGCTTCCATTCCAGTTGTCAGTTAGTGATCGTGCTTCCTATTCTCTCCCACCTGAAATCATCAATCTCTCTTCCCTTACCCTTTTTATTTTATTTCTCTAACCCTAACTCCTTTATCTCTTTCCTGCACTCTTATCTTCAAAAACCCAAGTAGTTTAGTATAGGAGCCGGCCTTTCTCTGGAGATTGGCATGAGGGGCATCTCTTCCCTTCGGCCTTTCAATGTTGGTCCAGGTCTAGGGTGCATACATTTACCCAAAACCCTTACCTAGGCAGATTTGGTGACCAAAAATTACCCTTTGGAGTTTTATCATTATCTTCTTCTTATTATTCTTCTTCTTCTTCTGCTTCATAGATTTACGTTTCTTATTATCTCCTCTTCCCTTCTTCTATCTTTCCCTTTCTTCTATTCATATATGAATTTCATGCTAGTTGCATTAGGTTCATGTTGTACCCGGTACTCTTTGTTTTATTATTTGTTTTCTTGCCTCGTTCTTTGTGTTCTCTATGATTTACCTTTTTTGAGTTTCTTAACTAATTTTTATTTCCTTTCGAAACACGATGGGGCACCCTATCCATAGAGACATTAATGGTAGTAATATCTTTCCCTTTTGCCCAAACATGGCCACCCCTCTTTTCTATGTCTGTTGCCCATAGGAGTTTACATATTTCTTTGATGCATTTACTAGGCCATAAATGCATCAAAGAGGGGGTAAAATGTAGATACAGAAAATTGACCCACTTTGAGTGGGAAATCTTCCTTAGTTCGCTTAAGAGACCCTCACCCCTTGCCAAGTGCAAGGGAAGGCCTCCGTACCTCCCCTTTTTTAATTTATTTCTCTTTTAGCAAAACTCGTGCCTTGTCTTTACAAGGCATGACTTCATGCCAGCGATATCATGCCTGTCAGGATAGGATGTGACTTCGCTGCTTATCCTAGTTTTTTTATTTATTTTATTTTATTATTTTTAAAGCTCGCTTAAACCCTGGTTTAAAACTCCTCATGTGTTTTGGCGTCGGATGTGAGTTTATTTGTGCCTGCTTTCCTTCTTTTGATTGCCTATAAAAGGAAGGATGTTCTTTCTAAATCAAGAGACATGCAAAGTTTAAGTGCAAGTGTGATATGCAAACTTTTCTATGTGTGATCTATATACGAATTATTTAGAGTTTATTTCTTATTTACTTTCTCTATTGCAAGCTAACCCCCGAAGTGTAAATTTTGGATTAATATTATATTACATGGATTGGATTGATTTGTTGTGTGACTTGGAGGATCCGTGTTGTAGCTTGGTGAGACAGACTGCCCATTTGAATACTTTATTCTCTTATGTCTACTTTTGCGATGTCCATTAGGGTTTTAGTTCTTTATTATTTGTATTTATTTTATCTTCTACTTTCACTTCTTATTTTTATTTATTATGCAGTGAAATCATGCTTAGCATTGGTGAGGTGCAACTTCACTTACCTCAATTAGGGAAAAGTTATTTGTAGAAGCGAAATCGTGCCCCGTACAGGCAAGGAATGACTTTGTTGAAGCGTTATCACTCCTGCTCTAGGCGAGGCATGATTTTGCCCTAGGGCACACCGGGGGCAATTTTTAGATTATGCTTTCATTGTTACATTCCATTCTATCTCTAAATCATATTGCTATATTTTTCTTTCTATTTTCTGTTGTCTTTTTTATTTATGATTAAATCTTCAAAGGTCAATTTTTACTTTTGTATTACAAGATCATCTAAAAGGACCTAGGGGGCTTGACTGCTGCTATATTTGTCATACAATGGCCTATGCAGGTCCCCTAATACTAATTTCATTATTTAGTTTTTCATAAGTGATCTTGCAGGAATAGGAATTTTTGATAGCATTGGATATGAGGCAAAAATAGGGGTAAATCAACCACCGGTCTAGATAAGTTCTCTATCACTTTTATTGGTTGAGAATTTGGTTTCATTATTGATTTCTAGGCATCTAAAAGTGAAGAGCATCTAGCTTGCATCTAGGGATAATTTCTATGTATTTACTCCTGCATAGTTATGCTTTAAATATTTTTTGAAATAGAACCCTAGGTTAGTGAGCATTCAAAAGAAAGAATTATTCCAAGATAGCTATTGTATGTCTGCATTATATTTCCATTTGTATTATTCTATTTTCTACATTGTCCTTTATATTTCCTATCTTAGATCTAGAAAGGCCAAATTTAGGTGATTGCCTAAAATTGAATATATCAAACAAACCTGAATATCCCGAGGACTTGGAGTGAGTCCTTAAACCATTCCTGGTGAACCCTTTCCCCTAGCACTAAGTGTAGAGTACAACACACCCCTACAGTTCACCCCATGAAAGGGTTCCCTCCTTGTGGATCCAACCCTTTTGTTTGGGAATTATATGCGGTAGAGAAGTTTTCCCCCTCTACAACATGATCTAAATGTAGACACATCAAAAATGTCATGTTTAGGAGACTACTCATATGAGCACATTTGAAGACCATATGACCAATTTTGGACCTTTACAAGAGCAAGTAGTGGTCATAACCACTCAAAATGGCAGTCTTAGCCCATTTAAGCTTAGCAGTTGTAGACTAGAGTAGCCAGCTGAGCGACCAGTTTAGCAGTTATGGACCAGAGCAACCAAAAATCTTGGCTGTTGTAGGCTAGAGAAGATAGCTGAGTAGCCAGTTTAGATGTTTTAGGCTAGAGCGGCCATAGCTAGCCACTATAGATGACAACGGCTAAGCCCTAAATATGCAATTTGCCATCAAATTAGCCTAATTTTGGGTGGAAGTGGTAGTTTGCATGCAATAAAGCCAAGTGGGGATAAATTTGCATTCCTCCTCATAGCCAGTCTACATGAGAGACTCAAGTTTGGATTTAGACATCAGTTAACTAGCCTTTAAACATAGAAAAATATAAAACTTCTCATTCTAACATCTAGTGTGCATGAAGAATTTAGTCCTAGGGTTGGACATTGACCTAGGGCTTCAAAGACATTATAAGGTGTAAACCTAAGAGGACAAAGGATCCAAGAAAATGTTAAAATATTATGTAGAGAAGCCCTATCAAAATGGAGAGCCAAGCTACATCCTTTGGAAGAGCATTGGAGCACCGTCCGACTAAACTACGTTCACATATAGTTATTCAGTTATATTGTTTCTAAATGCCAATCAGTGTAGGAGATACACCTGATAATCCTTGAACACCAATTTGAGCAAGAGACCAGCTACCATAGCCCATAATATTAGAGGTAACATTTAAATCAGAGGATGTTGTATTTGATAGCAGCCCATAGTCATAGCTAGGTTGTAAAATGATCGATTCCTTTGTTCTTAGCATTAGATATTTATTTATTATTATTTCATTTACATGTCTTTAGCATAGATCTAAATATTTCATTGCATTTAGATTAATATTTATTATTTTCATATGCATATTACCCAAATTTGGTATATTTTAATACACATTATGCTTATTTATTCGAATTATCATATTTTCTAATAAGAGCCTCTTTCAGAGAGGCGGCCCGTAATACTAAGTGTGCTTTGTTATTTCCATGTATGCAAATATTCAGGTTTATAGGAACAGATCAAGACATTCAGAGCATGGGATCCCTCTTGGACAAGAGAAGGAGAAGGAGGCATCTATAAGCCCTTGATAGTTTTGTGTGTGGAACCAAGAAGCCTATGAAAGTGCACCACCCCCTTTGCAAGGGGACATTTTATTCACTTGTACTTCACTATATCAAAATGGGTATCCCTTAGAGGGACCAACATGTAACCGAGTTTAAATATAAATAAAAGGATCTCCCTTTGTTATTTCTATGTTATATGCATTTCATAGTCTTTCATTTCATTTCAGTATAATATTGCAATTCAAGTAGAGGTGCATGCTTCCCAGGATTGCTATAGATGGAGATCACGGTGGGACCCCCGCCTAGTTTTTTTTCTATCGATTTATTAATTTAGGTTTTTATGTGTAGGTTTAGCCACTCTAGCCTATAGATACCTGCAAACTTAGCCGCTCCTACTGACAGTGGTCAGAAATCAGTCACTTTTGTCAACAGTGGCCATAAATTAGCCGCTCTAGTCAACAGTGGCCAAAAATTAGCTACTCTGATCGACAGCGGTCGAAAGAAAAGTGTAGTAGAGGGTAAAATTTTTGTCATCTAAGAAGGATTCGAGGTTGGAATCCCTTTTTTGTATTTTTCAGATTTTTTTTCTACATCTGGTTTCTTAAAAACAATGAACATTAAAACACATTTCAAATTGGGATATAAAAACTGCATGTTGCATTTTTCAGGTTTCTTTTAGATTTCCTCTAGGTGCTACTAGGAAAAACGGACCTATACCTGTAAGATCCACCCTATTCTCCAATGTGCTAGGCCATTTGTATTTTGGTTTGCTTGCATGTGGCCCAATCAGTGGTTGTTTTCATCACAAAGTAGGAGGATGCATTAAAATCATATAGACTGGTTATAGATGCATTGGTCTGAGAATAAACATTATTTATAGGCATTGTATGAAATTAGTCATGAATGTTAGTTGATGCATTGCTTTCTATTTTTAAATCTAAAAATAACCCCACACACTTGCACGTATCATAATAAATATTAGGAGGTTCGATTTCATCATCGATCCCCAATTCAGTTCGGTGATGTTGGAATTCACCTCCTTCCACCGGATTGCCCCCTAGATCTTCCTAGAATAGAATAGGGAGATTTTTATAGTGACACTAGTTACTCATGTTCAAATTTTCTCCCACTATTGGAAAAACCATTGGTTTAGAGTGGAAGAGCTAGGCGAACCCCCCGCTGGGATTTAAGCGGTGTACCTTAGTCTCTTTTTGAGAAAATCATGTTTGGCATGGGTGTTTTTGGTTTCCACTATGGATGAGTCCCCTCATTCTAAATCCAAAACAAAAGCAAGAAAGCAAGAGCGACAAAAAATCTAAACACACTGAAACCAGTTTTAGGACACACATTTAATCCATAAAAGAGATAATCATATTGTCTGCTTTGTGTGTTTTTTTGTTATTTGGGACCAAACCCCAACCCTAATTTTTAGGGAAATTTATTGAAAAAAAACAAATAAAAAATATACTTTTTTATTATGCATCCAACAGATTGAGAATCATGCAAAACGGAACTATAACAAAAAATTTATTTTGGTTTTATTTTTACTCTATTTTTGAGGTTGAAAATAGGAAAAAACTGCACTAAAATAGTCATAAAATGGGATAGACAACTCCAAAAACTTCCAAATTTGGTTTTTTGTCTTAGTTAGACCCTAGGACACCCCTCCCAGAAATTTTGATTCCTAACTCTTCACGGTTCAAAAATTCCTAAAAGTGGGCATTTCCCCACGGACCCCGGTTGGCCGATTATTTCAAAAATACAATTTTTTGACCCAAAAGTCAAATTTTGGAGTTATAGATCATTGTTATTAGCGTGATGCACTGATAATTTTTATATATAACAAACACAAAATTTTTCAAAAGTCAAATTTTATAATAAAAATTATGGCTGGGAAACCTCCCATGGTGAGCAAGACCTTCAATCTAGAGAGGGAGTCAGGTTCCATACCCACCACATCTCATTACAATGATATTTAAAATCAGCCCAATGAGGGGTAAGATAGAGGGAAGAGAGTTGCCAACCTTGTTGCACAATTCAAAGTAGACAAGAACCCTCACACAGAGTTGCGGAGTCATAGACCCAGAACAACAAATCAATCAAATCAGTCACATGGGTCACATGCAATTTAGAGATAACAAATACTCCAAGATCAATTGGATGAGTTGGATCAAATCTATTCGAGGCTAAATCCTAGAACCATAGCCATAGAAAATTCTACATGTGGAAGCTCACAAAGCGAACTTCTAATGCACCACTCAACCTAGGGAAACTTCAAAGCAACCTGGCAGTTCACATGTAGCGTTCGACTATAGAGACACTTATCAACATACAAAATACACAGAGCAAGTTACACTAGCTAGAAAAAGTAGAGAAACAATGGAAACCTCGTTGAGGGACCTGTGAATCAGAACTACATGAATAAAATTAGATAGATATGAACCTTATTTAACAACACAATATGATCGCGTGCGACGGTTAGAAAATGCATTGCACAAAGAGTGAGAGCTAGTGGAAGCTCTCGAGCATGAAAAACAAAGAGAAAGGCTTTTGTGCCAACATGAGTAGCATTTAAGATAACAAGCTGAGAAGCTAGCTTGTATCAACCTAAAAGAAAATGGTGATGATCACCAAAGAGATAAACACATTGGCTTACCAAAAGAAATGCGTACTAGGCAAAAGGATGAGAACACTCACATTAGCCCACAACAAAACCACCACTCAAACCATGAACAAAATAAACTTGGTGGGGAAAGGGTAAACATGATAAATCAAGATCAAACTCATCCTGAATCCCCTCGTAGAAGCAAAGAGAATAGAACAAGTCAAATGTACATGGGGTTACCTCCATTACCACCACGAGGGGGCCTACAAGAAGATGAACTCCTCACCTCAAAGGCATTCTAGGAAATCGCTGAAAATATGAAGTCCTTTGAAAAACAAGAGATGGTAGGCAACCAACCATTGTGCTCGTCAGTCCCTAGCCCCACATATCCTAAGAACTTTGAGATGCCTAGGTTAAAAAAATTTAAGGGTGAAGAGGATGCAAAAGAGCATGTTCCCAAATTCATAAATGCATGTTTTCATCTTGAAGAAAATGATGCTCTTATGTTAAGAACCTTCATTATGACATTTTTGGGTGTTGCCACTCAATGGTTTAACCAACTGCCCAAGCACAACATATCCATTTTTGAACAACTAGTGAATGCATTCTTAAAATGTTTCTCTTTTGGTGCTAAGAATAAGGTGAATCTCTCAGACCTGGCCAACCTAAAGTAGTATGATGACGAGCCAGTCATGGATTATGGGGATAGATGGAGAAAAATCATGGTAAATTTTTCATTTTTAGTATCGATCAAAGAGCTAATCTGAATGTTCACAAAAATTTATGCCAAGCACATGTCATTACTATTGCAACTACAAAAATATGACACATTTGAAGAAGACTTGACTTAAGCCAAGATTATTGAAGATATAAAGCTAGAAGAAGGAGACCTGAAGCTCCATAGCAAGGAAGAATGGAACAAAAGCATGCAATATCAATCACAATAGGCCCAACCTATGGATGTCAACCAGATCATGTTAAATGTTCCAAAATTAGCACAAATCCAACAATAAGAGAACTATCAGGCTCAACCTCCTACTATGCATTACAACCAGTGCAACAAGAATCAAAGTAGGGGACCCCATCACAACTATACGCCATTGCTTGAATCCTTGGCATCAATTTTCAACCGCCTTCATGAGGCCAAGGTTTTGAACTTGCCTAAGGTGCGCACCCTGGATCCTAATTTCCCTAAATATAAGGGATATAGGGAAGATCTCTATTGCATTTACCATCAGCAAAATGGCCATGATATCCAGGATTGTGTTGCATTCAAGAATATAGTGCAAGATATGTTGGATAAGAATGAATTGCAAAACAACAACATATTCAAAAATATTCTGCCCAATCATGGGACCAACAACAATCAAGTTGATCATGTCAATGAGGTGCACATAGCCACACATGAAGAGGGTTTTATCGGTATGATCAATACTACAATAAGAAGAAAAATATACCTTGATCAGCCCAACATACTAAAAAAAGTCAACTAAAGCTGATAATCTATCATAGTCCATACCAAAAATAAGTTCAATGCACTTACAAAAGGACCCTGTGATTGCATTTCATAGGCAAGATATTAAGACAATCTCTCAGGATGAACCCGATCCTCTACTCCACATCATAGTAAGCATCAATCAAATTCCATACAAGAGAGTCTTGATTGACACTAGGTCATCCATCAACATCATCATAGTTGTAGCTTTGAAGCATTTAAATCTGCCACCTTCACGCATTAAGGACACAACATTTACATTGAGGGCCTTCAATGATGCTACTTCCACAACAATTGGAACAATAATCCTACCTATATAGGTTGGGATAAATATGATACCTACATTGTGCCATATCTTGTAAGGTGAGAGGTAGTATAACATATTGCTAGGCAGACCATGGATGAGGGATATGGAATGTGTGCCTTCCATTATACACCAAAATCTAAAATTCATACACCAAGTACAAGTGTATGTGGTCCCCCATGACCGTGAGCCATTCAAGTATTACAAGAAGGTTGATGATACACAAGAAAAAGTGCCTTCTCAAGAGTTCATGGCAATGGTCAATAGCAAGTCAGAGGACCAAGTGACTAAAGTAGATAAAACAAGATGTGGAGCAATCATATGTTGCTTCCCCATTGAAGGGAGAAAAACCATTGGCTTTAGTCACCCCTGATTCACTTCTCATGTTGCCTCATCAAGAGCAAAAACAAGTACCCCTCCCACATCAGATTGGGGATACTCAAGCTGGCACAATTCAACACTACAAAGTGAAATAGAAACATGAACTGAGTCATAAACATGAGCATGTGGATGCCACTATCAAAATGGGTCATCATGAATCCTCCACATCGACTCAAATGAAGTAAATCAGTGACTTAGAGTTACCTGGTCGATCTTTAGCACCCACTCTTTTGCCTCCTTTAGTGGACAATGGTATTTCAAACCAATCACTAGAAATACACAGGGGAGCCTTATCAATATTGGAACATATGCAAGATCACCTCTATAATATAGAGACCCAAATGGATAAGAAAAATAAGGCATTGCAATTTATCATGAACCAGCTTGAGAACCTAGAATTATGGAAACCACCCTCATCTGAGATCAAACCACCTCTTGTGCATCCATAGGAAAAGCCTCAACCAAAGCAAGCACCAACTCGACCGCCTCATCAACCTAGCAAGCATCCCTCATTTCTTGAGCCTACATTATCAATTTTCAATTGGTTAATTACCACAAATGCCATCACCCTACCAGAGGTGCAACCTTTAGATTCAAATCATCCTAAACCTCGAGGGTATGAGGAAGAGTCACACTATCTATATCATAGGCAAAATGGCCATGATACTCAATCATGTCGAGGTTTCAAAGCCATAGTACACAACATGCTAAAAAAACAACTTCAAATCGTCAACCAACAAGTGACCATAGTCAACAATCCCTCTCTTGCACTAAAAATGAAAGAAGAGCCTCTTGAGCCAGCAAGTGACATACCTAGGGGTCAACCTGATCCTCATACCAGGCAAAAGCATGGTAAACAATCAAAGCAGCAGCAACACATTTGGACTCCTTTAAATGAGTCTATGTCTGATATTTTTCAAAAGCTGTAGGAAGCTAGGGTCATAACCTTACTCGACATAAAGCCTCTAGACCCAAACAAAGCTAAACCCAAGGATTATATGGAGGACCATTACTGCATATACCACAAAATAGAGGGCCATGGCATTTGCAATTGCCATGGATTCAATATTGTGGTCCAAGACCTATTATAACGAAATGAGATCTATCCAGATGGTTCACTCATTCCTCCCCACTTGAACAAGGTACCTAATAAATATATGTGCCCTAATTGAAGAACACAAGCTTATACTGAGAGGGGGGGTGAACAGTATAAGACCACTTTTTACTTTTGCTTTAAAACAACTTTCAAATCAGTATTATGCAGTGTATAGATAGCAGTATTAAAAGCAGTAATCAAAGCAATGCACAAAAAACCATCCACAAAAGAGACACAACAATTTATGTGGTTCACCCAATGCGGGCTACTCCACGGATAAAATTTCTCTCTAAATTTTATCAACTCACAATTTGGGAATACCTTTCCCGATTACAATGTTTATGGGCATCAACCCAAAGGAGATACCTTCCCCTAGCTCTGCTCTTTAGTGGTGATCCTCTAGAAGACCTCTACCTCCTCTACCCTTAGCAAGTGGAACTCTATCCACAAAAGACACCTGTCTTCCCTGCTCTAGCTGGAGATCTCTGTCCTCAACTCTATCATCGCAAAGCTGGTCCTTGAATATGCACTAAACACAGTCCTTCGGTCTAGCACAAATTTTCTCTATCTTTTTCTCTGATCTGCACCAAACACAGTCCTTTGGTCTAGCACAAGTTTGTCCTCTTCCTCTTCCTCTGGTCTACACCAAACACAGTCCTTCAGTCTGGCACAAGTTTGTCCTCTTCCTCTTCCTCTGGTCTGCACCAAACATAGTCCTTCAGTCTGGCACAAGTTTGTCCTCAAATCTCTTTATGTTCTGTTACAGACGCACTTGGTCGAAACCAACTTTTGCACTGAACATGCAAACATAGCAGCACTCGATCGAACATCAACTTATGCACCTCTATGCAATCATAGTAGCACAGTCTTCACACACTCTGCTTCTCGACGATCGAACTTCTCCCCCACACTATATCTATGAATATCGCACTTCAAATGCACACTTTGATCGATGCCAATTCTCTTCAAACAGCCCTCCTTTTATACTAACATAATCAAGATCTAAACCTTGGTCTTAGTCGGTTGTTACCCTTAAACTACGTCGGTTGTAAAACCCTAAGCTACGTCGGCCCAGATTTAACTCTGTTGGCTTTACTGCCTCTGTAACTCTCCTGTAGCTTTTGTCGTGAAACTACAACATGTCGCGATATCACGACACCTTTATAGCCATACACTCTCTTTTGGCTTTTGTCACAAAATCATGACACTTTAGCTTTTGTCAACTTTGAGAATTTCTTGTCGCGATATCACGACACTTTCTGCTTCTGCTAATGTCATCTTCTCTTCTGTCATGAAATCGTGACCCTTCTGTCTTTATTGCCTTCTTCTCTTCTTTTGTCATGAAATTGCGACACATCTGCTTCTGTTGACATCATCTACAACTCTGTCATGAAATCGTGACCCTTTTGACTTCATGGCCTTCTTCTCTGCTTGCACTAGCAAAAATGGAACATGTCGTGAAATCGTGACATTTTTGCTGCCTTGAGCTTCTCTCTGCCTTACACCCATGAAACTGGAACATGTCATGAAATCGTGATGCTTTCACCTTCAAGCTCTTCCTTCTTGAATTTGTCATGAAATCATGATGCTTCTTCTGTTGAAGACTTGCTAAATGTTTCTGTCATGAAATCATGACACTTTCTCCAACTGTATGCTGCCACCTCAACCTATTGCGAAATCGTGACACTTTCTACATTTGCAAGCTTTCTCTTTAACCTATCGCAAAAATGCGACACTTTTTGCATCCGTACAACTTCTTTGTAGCTTGTCATGAAATCATGACGCTTTTCATTTTAGACTCTTCCCCTTTGCTGTGTGTCGTGAAATCATGACAGTTCTCTCTTCGAGCTTTTCATCATGTCACAAAATCATGACAGTCCTCACCTCGACCTCTGTAACATGTTACGAAATTGTGACAGTCCTCACCTTGACCTTTGTAGCATGTCGTGAAATCATGAAATTTTTCATGTAACTTTCTCTCTCTTCTAACTTGTCATGAAATCATGACAGTTCACACTGCGGACTCTCTTTTCTACATTATGTCGTGAAATCGTGACACCTTTTCATCCATACAAATTTCCTGGCAATGTGTCGCGAAAACCCGACACTTTTCCTTTTCTGCCTTCCTACACTTTTTGAGTCGTGAAAATGCGACATGTCACGAAATCATGACACTTTCCATATTGCTCTCCTTCTCTGCCAACATGTCACGAAATCGTGATAGTTTTGCCAGAACTTTCTCTCTCCTCAAACATGTCGCAAAATCGTGACAATTTTGCCAGCACTTTCTCTCTCCTCAAACATGTCATGAAATCATGACAGTTTTGTCAACACTTTCTCTCTCCTCAAACATGTCGCGAAATCATGACAGTTTTGCCAGCACTTTCTCTCTCCTCAAACATGTCGTGAAATCACGACAGTTTTTCCAGCCAGCTGCATACTTTTTCTTACTTGTATTTTTCTTGATCTTTTGCAAATGGGCTACTAAGAACTTCCTGGAAACTCACTAATCATGCTCTGAACAACCTTCAACAAAACAAATTCCTTGAAATCAAATCAAATTGCTTCAATAACTTCTTGACATCAATGACAACATCTATACTTGAGCAAAGGCAATGTACCCAAGGTACCCAAAATTGCCAACAATCTCCCCCTTTGTCATTGATGGCAAACCTTTACTGAAACACATCTTAGGAGCTAAAACTGAAACCAATTGTGCTCACAGCTAAGAATCTCCTTTTGAAGTTTTGCTCCCCCTGACTTGAAGCTATGGCAAACCTTTACTGAAACACATCTTAGGAGCTAAAACTGAAACCAACTATGCTAACAGCTGAGAATCTCCTTTTGAAGTTTTGCTCCCCCTGACTTGAAGCTTTCCTTTTTGCTCCCCCTGACTTAAAGCTTTCATCTTCACATTGAAACTCTTCCCCTTACTCATATCTCTCCCCCTTACTCAAATATCTCCCCCTTTGTCATCAATGGCAAAGGGTCACCTTTGGGGCTCGGGACTAAGAATGAGCCTCTTAGCTTAGTCCCTCCCTCACCTCCTGACGAGGTGATTAAAACAGGGGTGGGAGTGAAACTCCCATTAGGCACTGATCATCATCAACGTTTAAAACTTCCTTGCCGGGCCTTCTCTTGAATTTTTTGTCAATATTTCTATTATTGTAACTATTTTTGTTCTTGTTCTCATCCCTGTTCTTGTCCACACCTTGATCCTTGGACCTGTTTATACTATTGTTCCTATTCCTGTTCCTATACTTTGAAAGATTAGCTCTGCACTGTCTAGCTGTGTGACCGTCATTGTTGCACTTATAACAAGTAACACTGTTATTTCTGTTCGGCGTACCTGTTCTTTGAATCTGCCTATTATGACTAACCGTGTTCCTATAATTAGTCATGCAAAAAATTGCCTTATGCCCAAAATGTTTACAAGAGTAGCAATACCCTTGAAAGAAATTACGACCCCTAAAACTGTCATTAACCTTCCTTACTTGAGTCATGCAATGCGAAGCCATGTGGCCAAACCTGTGACACGCAAAACATCTGCCATTAAACTTTCCTATAAATGACCTTCTAGGTCCGGTAAACTTCTTCTTTGCATTCAAAATTCTATTTTCTATTTCTGCGCATCTATCACTCATGGACTCTTGATCTAAAGTACTTTCTACATCAGAATTCTCTTCCTTTTGAAATCTCTTGCTAGATTCCCCAACCTGTTTCTTGTGCGGCTCAACAAAATCGAGACCTGTTTTATTTGTTGGTTTTCTTTGATCTTTGATGAGATACTTAACCCTTTTGGAGCTATCTTGAAACCCGTACAGCTTATCCTTGTACTCTTTAGTTTCTACTTCCAGAGAAGCCATTTTTTGTTCTAATTCACTATACTCAAGCACTTTAGAATCTAACTCATTCTTGAGTTCTTGTGTCTTAGCCATAGAGACATCAAGACTTTCTATAAGATCATCTCTCTCCATACAACATTCATCTAACTTATCCTTGAGTCTAGCATTCTTCTTTCTTTCCTTTTTCAAAACACTAAGAGCATTAGTAAGTTCACTTTCAAGATCCTCTATTTTTTTGCTTTCAGAATTATCAAAGCCTTTTTCAGATTTCTTATCACTAGAGGTGCTACCCTTTTCAAAAACCATACATGCATCTTCTTGATAGTTTTCTGAAGCATCCTTATACATACTAGAAACCAAATCATTATTTGTACAATCATCCTCAAGGTGACCAAAATTTCCACATCTAAGACATTTCATAATAATGAATCTATGTTTCGATTCTTCCTCTTTTTCTGATATGAACAACATCTCATTTTCCTCATTACTTGAAGAGCTTTCACTATCACTGCTAGAATACTTACTTGCTTTGTCTAGGTAGAAAATCTTCTTGTTCTTGTGTGAATACCTCTTTCCTTTATTGTGATGCTCATCTTTGTTCTTTCTGTAGTACCTGTGCTTTTCATAATCCTTGCTCTTAATATCCTGTATATCTTTATCATTCTTGGAAACAGTATAGTCAGTAGCATAATGACCAAACTTTCCATAGTTGAAACATCTTATATTTTTCTTGCTTTTGTGCTTTCTAGAGAACTTGCATTTCTTGCTGTAATATGCCTCTTCATCACTAGAAGACTCATCACTTTCTTGAATCTGTTTGCCCTTTGATTTCTTGGTAGCTTTGAAAGTTGCCTCTTTCTTGACATCAACTTTCACTTGAGTTCTCAGCTCAAATGCTACAAGAATATTATGGAGCTCATATTTTTTCAACTTATCTAAATCTTTAGCTTCCTCAATAGCAAAAATATTTTCACTAAATCTATTAGGAAGAGATATTAAAATATTATCACACACATCATTTTCAGCAAGCTCAAGACCTAAGTCTTTCATGGAGTTAACAACCTCATCCATACGAAGCATGTAGTCACTAAATTTTTCATCATCATTCATCTTGAGTTGTTCAAAAATACCTTTGAAGTGTCTAAACTTGGCCTTTACGAAATTTACATCACCTGTGTGAACCACCTGTATCTGTTTCCACATTTCACTAGTTTTCTTGTAGTGAATCACCTTGGTAAGATCTGCCTTCTGTAAACCCTTCAAGATTGCATTCATTGCTTTTGAATTGTTGTGATGTAGGAGCCTATATTCTTTAGTATAAGGACAATTTTCAAGAATAGTGTACCCATCTTCAATCACTTCCCAAACCTCATTACCAAGTGCCATTAGATAAACCTTCATTCTTGCACTCCATAGACTGAAATTTGATCCATCAAGAATAGGTACTGCATTGCCACTAGAATAATCCATTATGTTCTTAACCAGTTCTTCCTTCAAGTTGTTAAACATTTTTGAAGGAACCCACTCTGATACCAATTGAAGAACACAAGCTTATACTGAGAGGGGGGGTGAACAGTATAAGACCACTTTTTACTTTTGCTTTAAAACAACTTTCAAATTAGTATTATGCAGTGTATAGATAGTAGTATTAAAAGCAGTAATCAAAGCAATGCACAAAAAACCATCCACAAAAAAGACACAACAATTTACGTGGTTCACCCAATGTGGGCTACTCCATGGATAAAATTTCTCTCTAAATTTTATCAACTCGCAATCTGGGAATACCTTTCCCGATTACAATTTTTATGGGCATCAACCCAAAGGAGATACCTTCCCCTAGCTCTACTCTTTAGTGGTGATCCTGTAGAAGACCTCTACCTCCTATGCCCTTAGCAAGTGGAACTCTATCCACAGAAGACACCTGTCTTCCCTGCTCTGGTTGGAGATCTTTGTCCTCAACTCTATCACCGCAAAGCTGGTCCTTGAATATGCACTAAACACAGTCCTTTGGTATAGCACAAATGTCCTCTATATTTTTCTCTGATCTGCACCAAACACAGTCCTTCGATCTAGCACAAGTCTGTCCTCTTCCTCTTCCTTTGGTCTGCACCAAACACAGTCCTTCGGTCTGGCACAATTCTGTCCTCTTCCTCTTCCTCTGGTCTACACCAAACACAATCCTTCGGTCTGGCACAAGTTTGTCCTCAAATATCTTTCTATTTTGTTACAGTCGCACTTGGTCAAAACCAACTTTCGCATTGAACGTGCAAACACAGTAGCACTCAATCGAACATCAACTTATGCACCTTTACGCAATCATAGCAGCACAGTCTTCACACACTCTGCTTCTCGACGATCAAACTTCTCCCCTGCACTCTATCTACGAATATCACACTTTGAATGCACACTTTGATTGATGCCAATTCTCTTCAAATAGCCCTCCTTTTATACTAACATAATCAAGATCTAAACCTTGGTCTTAGTCGGCTGTTACCCTTAAACTATGTCGGTTGCAAAACCCTAAGCTACGTTAGCCCAAATTTAACTCTATCAGCTTTACTGCCTCTACAACTCTCCTGTAGCTTCTGTCGTGAAACTACATGTCATGATATCATGACACCTTTGCAGTTGTACACTCTCTTCTGGATTTTGTCATGAAATCATGACACTTTAGCTTTTGTCAACTTTGAGAAGTTCTTGTCACGATATCGTGACACTTTCTGCTTCTATTGACGTCATCTTCTCTTATGTCATGAAATCGTGACCTTTCTGTATTTATTGCCTTCTTCTCTGCTTTTGTCACGAAATCATGACACATCTGCTTCTGTTGATGTCATCTACAACTCTGTCATGAAATCATGACCTTTTTTATTTCATGGCATTTTTCTCTGTTTGCACTAGCGAAAACGAAACATGTCATGAAATCATGACATTTTCACTGCCTTGAGCTTCTCTCTGCCTTACACCCATGAAACTGGAACATGTCATGAAATAACGACGCTTTCGCCTTTGAGCTCTTCCTTCTTGAATTCGTCACAAAATCACGACGCTTATTCTATTGAAGACTTGCTAACTATTTCTGTCACAAAATCGTGACACTTTCTCCAAATGAATGCTACCACATCGACCTATCACAAAATCCTGACACTTTCTACATTTGCAAGCTTTCTCTTCAACCTATCATGAAATCGTGACACTTTTTGCATCCGTACAACTTCTTTGTAGCCTATCACGAAATTGCGATGCTTCTCATTTCAGACTCTTCCCCTTTGCTGCGTGTCATGAAATCGTGACAGTTCTCTCTTCAAGATTTTCATCATGTCGCAAAATCATGACAGTCCTCACCTCGACCTCTGTAGCATGTCACAAAATCACGACAGTCCTCACCTCGACCTCTACAGCATGTCGTGAAATTGTGACATTTTTCATGTAACTTTCTGTCTCTTCTAACTTATCGTGAAATCATGACAGTTCACACTGCAGACTCTCTTTTCTGCATTATGTCATGAAATCGCGACACCTTTTCATCCGTACAACTTTCCTAGCAATGTGTCATGAAATCGTGACACTTTTCCTTCTCTGCCTTCCTACACTTTCTGAGTCACGAAAATGCGACATGTCGTGAAATTGCGACACTTTCCATCTTGCTCTCCTTCTCTGCCAACATGTCATGAAATCATGACAGTTTTGCCAAAACTTTCTCTCTCCTCAAACATGTCGTGAAATCATGATAGTTTTTCCAGCACTTTCTCTCTCCTCAAACATGTCACAAAATCATGACAGTTTTGCCAACACTTTCTCTCTCCTCAAACATGTCACGAAATCATGATAGTTTTTCCAGCACTTTCTCTCTCCTCAAACATGTCGTGAAATCACGACAGTTTTTCCAGTCGGCTGCATACTTTTTCTTACTTGTCTTTTTATTGATATTTTGTAAATGGGCTACTAAGAACTTCCTGGAAACTCACTGATCATGCTCTGAATAACCTTCAACAAAACAAATTCCTTGACATCAAATAAAATTGCTTCAAGAACTTCTTGACATCAATGACAACATCTATACTTGAGCAAAGGCAATGTACCCAAGGTACCCAAAATTGCCAACACTAATTAGGAGAGTTGATTTCCATCACTCTTCCTAAGTAGGTTGATTACATTGCAGTGGACAACATGTGCACTGGGGGTCTTAAAGGTAAAATACCTTCCCCATCATCCACATCAAGTTCAATGAGACAAATTGAGGGTTTTGAAGGTATCACACCTTCCTCACTTTCACTGAGTGGCACACACATTGGGGGTATTTAAGGTATCACACCTTCCCCCAAGATAAAATGCAAAATTTCAAAAACATTCAAATATATCAAAAATATACAAACAAATCATAAAAACATAAAATATTCAAAAACATAAAAATGCTCCAAGGGTATCTTTAAGCCACTTGGTCAAGATTCTAATTCAAAAATGCTCCAAGGGTATCTTTATGCCGCTTGGTCAAAATCAATCAAAAACGCTCCAAGGGTATCTTCATACTGCTTGGTCAAATCAATCAAAAATGCTCCAAGGGTATCTTCATGCCGCTTGGTCAAATTAATAAAAAATACCCCCACGGGAATCTTCATGCCACTTGGTCAACCCACAAAAATCCCAAAAGGCACAATAATCCCTTTGGTCAAGACATCAAAAAAATATAAAAAACATTCAAATACACCAAAAAAATATCAAAAACATTCATAAATTTCAAAATCATAAAAACAATAGAAAAGCTTAAAAACAAAAGGCTCCAAAGGCATCTTAAAGCCCTTTGGTCACATCACAAAAAGCTCCAAAGGTATCATAAGCCCTTTGGTCAAAAACACAACACTAAAACTCAAAAACAATTCAAAAATCAAAATAGCAAAAACATTCAAATAACTTCAAAAACTCAAAAACAATTCAAACTTCAAAAATTTCAAAAGTTCAATAAACAATTGAAAGCATCAAAAATACAAAAACATTTGCATTACGCATTTACATTTCCATTCATGTAGTTGCATTGCATTCACACTTTGCATCCATTATATTTTGCATTAGATACATTTGTGTTTGCAATATTACAAATGACACCACGTTTGTATCTCAATCATGCATCATCAAAATCCATCATCATCCATCACCCATGTGTGTAACTGTATTTTTCAACACAACCCCTCCTGTTGCTAAAAGGAATATACTAGGGTTTTTGATCACTCAGCCATACCTAGTGGTTTTATCAAAAAATTTAGAAATTTGTCTTAGCTTTTGATAGATGATGTTTGGTTTTGATAGCACCTGGTATATTTCAAAATCCCATCACTAATAAAAACACTAAAATCCTAGTTGAAACAAGGGAAATATGAATGCTACGAAGTGGTATTAGGTATCCTAAGGTGAAAAATGTTCTATCTTGCTCATCCCTCTATGCGGCCGGCTCGAAAATACTAAGAATTGGCAAAAGGACAAGTTCACCCCTACCCAAACAAATCCCTTGCTTTGATCAAAACAAGCAAAAATCCTGAATAAAGAAAAAGTTCAAAAACAAGTGAATATCATCACTACAAAAATCCCCAAACAAATCAAAGTTCAAAGTTCAGAATAATTCAAAAGTACAAATAAATAGTGATGATCATCACCACATAAATCCCTTGCTCAAAAGGAAAAACAAAAAGTCAAAATAAATAGTGATTTTAATCACTAAAACATGAGCAAGTATCCCTAATAAATATTAAGAAAAGAAGGGAGTATTGAACTTGAATCCCTGGAATTCTCGGTGTGAACAAACCTTATGCACAATGATATGTCTGTCACATTAGCATATCGCTTTTCTACAGACCAATATTTGCATGTGGATGAGCTAGCTTTGGGTAACCCAATACTGCCTAATGGTATAGTCCAACTAAGTCCAACATAGGATTAGATGAACACTTGAGGATCCCTAATATTAGCAATGGGATGAAAGAATCCCTCCTAACATTGGAGGAAATGCTTGAGTTCTATCTAAATATATTCATTTGAACACACAAGGATAATGAGTATCTAGGTCTTCATAACAAGAGCTTTATCCTTTAGGATCCCTACATGATCAGTATACGACTTTGGATGGATCAACTAGGGTGTTTGAGTCTTAGGGAAAACCTCAAAAATATCCTCATAGCAACAAATCATTCCATCAAATCATACATACATATCACATCATCTCACCTCATATTTTAAGGTGTAAATAATTAATTCCTATTATCAGAGTTATTATTTACATTCATGATTTTTATACATTTTGTGGTGTCGCCTATTAGATTGTTAAACTCATATTACATGCATACCTTATATTTTAAGTGATTAAATCATACAGGTTAATGTACATTAGATCACCATAATAATGCATTTCACACATTTCATTTATCATATCATAACAATATAAGTTAGATGCATACAATTAAATCAAAATTAAACATGCATTTAACAATAAGCACTACATCCATAAATGCATACATCATAAGTAGTCCATCTACATCTAAGTCACAACATCTAAGCATACGTCCATCATCTAGCTAGTGCATGTCACTAGTACATTGCATTATAGAAAAATCAAATCATTATCTAGGCATAGCATTCATCATTCATCCATAAATCAAAATAAAAATATTTGCTAAAACATCAATTGGGGCATTATTGGTATCATACCTCCCCTAATCATAAATCAAACAATTAAACAATCAATTCCAAAATGCTCCAAAGGGGATAAGCCCTTTGGTCAAACCAAAATGTCCCAAAGGGGATAAGCTCTTTGGTCAAACCAAAATGCCCCAAAAGGGATAAGCCCTTTGGTCAAACCAAAATGCCCCAAATGGGATAAGCCCTTTGGTCAACCCAAAATGTCCCAAAGGTAGCATAAGCCCTTTGGTCAAATCAAAATGCCCCAAAGGGGATAAGCCCTTTGGTCAAACCAAAATTCCCCAAAGGGGATAAGCCCTTTGGTCAAACCAAAATGCCCCATAGGGGATAAGCCCTTTGGTCGACCCAAAATGCCCTAAAGGGGATAACCCCTTTGGTCAACCAAAAATTCCCCAAAGGTAGCATAAGCACTTTGGTCAAACCAAAATGCCCCAAAGGGGATAAGACCTTTGGTCAACCCAAAATTCCCCAAAGGGGATAAGCCCTTTGGTCAAACCAAAATTCCCCAAAGGGGATAAGCCCTTTGATCAAACCAAAATTTCCCAAAGGGGATAAGCCCTTTGGTCAACCCAAAATTCCCCAAAGGGGATAAGCCCTTTGGTCAAACTAAAATGCCCCAAAGGAGATAAGCCCTTTGGTAAAACCAAAATGCCCCAAATGGGATAAGCCCTTTGGTCAAACCAAAATGCCCCAAAGGTGGCATAAGCCCTTTGGTCAAACCAAAATGTCCCAAAGGTAGCATAAGCCCTTTGGTAAAACCAAAATGCCCCAAAGGGCATAAGCCCTTTGGTCAACTCACAAAATCCCCATAAGCATCATAAGCCCTTTGGTCAACTCACAAAATGCCCCTCAATCCATGACTTGGGGCATCCAATGTTGATCAGATCAATGATCACCACACACCCTACAATATGGCCCTAGGTGGTCTACTTTTTTTGCTTCACGTTGTGTTTTGCTCATAATGCATCCCAAAAAGGGGCATCTGTAGACACCTAAAATATGTCATGTTTAGGAGACTACTCATATGAGCACATCTAAAGATCATATGACCAATTTTGGACCTTTACAAGAGAAAGTAGTGGTCCTAACCACTCAAAATGGTAGTTTTAGCCCATTTAAGCTTAGCAGTTGTATACTAGAGTGGCCACTTGAGCGATCAGTTTAGTAGCTATAGACTAGAGTAGCCATAAATCTTGGTTTTTATAGGCTAGAGCAGCCAACTGAGCATCCAGTTTAGCCATTGTAGGCTAGAGCGACCACAGCTAGCCACTGCAGACGATAGCGACTAAGCCCTAAATATGTAATTTGCCATCAAATTAGCCTAATTTTGAATGGAAGTGGTAGTTTGAATGCAATAAATCTGAGTGGGGACAACTTTGCATTCCTCCTCATATCCAGTCTACATGAGAGACTCAAGTTTGGATTTAGACATCGATTAACTAGCCTTTAAACACAAAAAAAGATAAAACTTCTCATGCTAACATCTAGTGTGCATGCAGAATTCAGTCCTAGGGTTGGACATTGACCTAGGGCTTCAAAGACATTATAAGGTGTAAACCTAAGAGGACAAAGGATCCAGGAAAATATTTAAATCTTATGCAGCCAAGCCCTATCAAAATGAAGAGCCAAGCTGTATCCTTTGGAAGAGCATTGGATCACCGTTCGGCTAAACTACGTTCACATACAGTTATTCAGTTATACCATTTCTAATTGCCAATCAGTGTAGGAGACACACCTGGCGACCCTTGAACATCAATTCAAGAAAGGGATCAGCTACCATAGCCCATAATATCAGAGGTAACCTTTAAATCAGAGGTCGCTATCAAAAGTCATAGCTGGGTTGTAAAATGGTCGATTCCTTTGTTCTTAACATTAGATATTTATTTATTATTATTTCATTTACATATCTTTAGCATAGATCTGAATATTTCATTGCATTTAGATTAATATTTCTTATTTTCATATGAATATTACCCAAATTTGGTATATTTCAATACACATTATGCTTATTTATTTGGATTATCATATTTTCTAATAAGAGCCTCTTTCGGAGAGGTGGCCCGTACTACTAATCGTGCTTTGTTATTTCTATGTATGCAGATATGCAGGTTTATAGGACCAGATCAAGGCATTCGAAGCATGAGATCCCTCCTGGATGAGAGAAGGAGAAGGCATATGTAAGCCCTCATACATTTTCGTGTGCGAAACTAGGAAGCCTACGAAAGTGCACCACCCCTGTATCAAAATTGGTATCCCTTAGAGGGATCAACATGTAACCGGGTTTCAATATAAATAAAAGGATCTCTCTTTGTTATTTCTATGTTATATGTATTTCATGGTCTTTCATTTCATTTCAGTATAATATTGCAAGTAGAGTAGAGATGCGTGCTTCTCAGGGTTGCTACACTAAAAAAAGAAAAAAACTTTAAAATAAATACAATACAAACTAACTACTAAAGTCTAATAAATGAAACTAATAAAATTCCACACCAGAAAAAAAGCAAAATCTAAATATTGAGCAATGTTAAGAATCATTTTGCTAGTCTTAGCAATTCTCAAATGCAATGGAATGCCCTTCTATCTAACTACTAGCAAAGTGGTCCCTATTAGTACTATATTCAATGAAATTCAAGGGACACACATCAACCAAAAGAAGCACCCAACTGCTTAATACTATCCCATTAGTTCAATGTTTTACAAATTTCAACTGGGTCCCTAATATTGGGGTTAGTTTTAAAATAGTCACAACAAGAATATACAAGGAGCAGCCCTAACATCTTGCAGCTATATGGAATACTTGTGAGAATAGTAGGGGTCAACAAAGACATCCTGATCATGTTGCATAATATGCCTTAAATTACTGTGATCCAAGAGGTTGTTGTGGTTTATTTGGAGCTGTATTTCAGTATGTTCCTCTCAAGAGAGTTCACTACCAAGTTGGGAGGCTATCTTTATGTAGACTACTCCCTTATAGAGATTCATTTCAAAGGGAAAAGAATCTGAATCTATAATGAGAAGCCTTATACTTTTCATATAGATAAGATTGAGGAAGAAGAAAAATCCATGAATTTTGTCAACATGATGACTGAAGAATTAGAAGAATTGGATTTAATGGAAGAAGTTCTGGATGAGCTTTGTATAAAATATGAGTTTTCAATGCTTGATTTTAATGCTATAATGAAAACTAATATTGGTTGTTACTCCATAACTAATCCTGAAAGGGTTGAAGTGAAGGTGTCTTATGATCAAGATCCTATTCTAGATCAATTGTGGAAGCTCTACTTTGATGGCACGAGATGCAAGAATGGCGTAGGAGCTGAAATTGTTTTCATTTCTCCTTCTAGCATACATAAGACTTAATCATACCGACTGACCTAGAGTTGTACCAACAACACTATCGAGTATGAAGCATTATGCCTAGGTTTGAGGAAAGCGGAGAAGGTTAGGATCAAATAACTACAATTTTTTAGATATTCTGAACTAATTGTGAATCAAGTAACAAACAAATGTGTCTCCAAGTAGCACTATTTGAAGGCATACTGTAAAAAAGTCTGGGATTTGTTTGAATCTTATACAACATTGAATATCCAATCAATCTTGTGGGAATATAATAAGCATACTAATATTTTGGTATCCCTTGGCACCAACTTTTCTCCAATTGAGTAGGTGGTGAAGAAACCAAAGACTATGAGACTAGTTTACAGACCTTCATTTCTTAATAAGAATATCTATTGGCAAGTGTTCCAAAGTGATGAGCATATCTTGAACTTCCTGATAAGAGAGGCCAGTACTATGGAAGGAATAACACTCGATAAAGAGGAATCTGAAGGATTGATATAGCTAAGGAATAATTATATCTCGAAAGTCTCTTTGATTAGAATGATAGAGCTAAAAAAAATAAGATCGTAGTGGATGAGAAGGAGTACATTGAGTTGTAGTTGGGACCCAAGAAGTCAATCAAAGTTGGCACTGATTTCATTCTAGAAGAAATTGAGCAGATCAAGGAGCTATGCCATGATTTCCTAGACATTGTCGCTTGGAGTTACTAGGACTTAAAATGCTATAACAAGGATGTGATCCAACATACCATTGAGCTATAGGAAGGAGTGAAACCTTTTAGGCAGAAGTAGAGACCAATCAATCCCAAAATTGAAATCTTGATGAAAGCTAAACTGTTGAAAATGCTAGAAGCTAAAATTATTTACCCAATCAAGCATTCTAACTGGGTAGCGAATTTGGTCCCTATGAGGAAAAAGAATGGAGATATTCTCTTGTGTGTTGATTTCCAAAATTTGAATCAAGCATATCTAAAGGATCATTATCCCTTGTCGTAGATTGATCAATATTATTCATATAGTTGCAAAAGCTTAGATATTTTCTCTTTTAGATGAATTCTTTGGCTATAATCATATTTAGGTCAAGGATGAAGACTAGTAAAAAATAACATTCACCACAAAATTGGGTATGTTTGCTTATCAGTGAATGCCTTTTGGTCTCTCGAATGCTGGAGCAAATTTTTAGAGAGTGATGGATGTAACTTTTAGTGAGTTATTAAATCACGTCATTGTTATTTATTTGGATGATATGATTGTCTTCTAACATAACAAGGAAGGGCATAGTTTACATTTAAGTTAAGTGTTCAAGAAATACTGAGAGTTCAAAATATCAATCAACCCAAAGAAGTATATATTTGCGATAAAGGAGGGAAAGATCTTGGGCCATGTGATCTTAGAAAAAGGTTTATCTATTGATCCAACTAGAGCTAAGGCTCTTTTGAAGCTCTACCAGCTAATAAGAAAGGGTTACAATCATTTTTTGGGCAGATTAATTTCATTTGAAAGTTTATTGCAGATTTTTCCCAGGTTGTGAAACTAATGAATAAGCTTTTGAATAAGGATGTTGAGTTCAAATATACTGAGTAGGGGAAGCAAGCATTCGATGAAATAAATAAAATAATTCCTCAAGCCCTTGTTTTGGTGAACCCTAACTATTCAAGGGATTTTATACTTTATGCTATTGGTGAATAAGAGAGTTACACGGTTGTGCTCATGCTAAAGGGAGAATATAGAAACAAGTGACCTATTGCATTCATGATTAAAGTTATCCAACCGCATGAAGAAAAATGCAATTTCATTGAGAAGCAAGTGTATGCAATAATGAAATCCTTGAAGAAGTTTCAGCATTTTGTTTCCTAGAGAAAAAAAATTATGTATGTTGTTCATCCAGATGTTTGAAGTTTCATCATCTAGGGTGAGCTTGGAGATAAGAGATATGGTTGGGTTTCCAAAATATATGAATATGATATTGAAATTCATCCAACCAAGTTTTTTCAAGGTCTAGCACTATGTCAAGAGCTTGTAAGGAGCGCTACCTTCAAATCCATGATTTGCTAGTATGAAGATTCAATAAGTGAGTGTACTTTTTCTAATAATTTCCCAAGTGACTGTGATGGGATAGAGGACCTTGTTGAATATTTCAATTCAAGAAGGTATCCTTCACATCTTAATTCTTCACAGAGGAGGTTTAGACTACAGGTCCTCAGGTATGGGATGTTACCAAGTGGATTGTTTCATAAGAACATTTATGGAGTTCTCCTCATGTGTGTTAGAGAATCAAAGAAGAAAAAAATCCTAGAAGAGTTCCATTCTATATTGTTAGGAGGCCACTATGCAAGGAGATCCATGGCACTAAAAATAATCAAAGCAGGTTATTTTTGGCCCACTCTCTTCACATATGCATTCAAATTTAGTCAAAATTGTGACAAATGCCAAAGTTATGTCGGTATAAGTAGAAATGCATATTTACCTCTTCATCTGATTCAAGTAGAAGAACCATTTCAATAATGGGGCTTAGATTTTATTGGGTTCATTGATCCTAATTCATATATCAGGCATAAATATATTCTGATGATAACTGACTATTTCACCTGATGGGCCAAAGCAATCCCAACAAAGAAGGCAAACCAGGAGGTAGTCATCACTTTCCTTGAATAATCGATCACTCGCTTTGGAATCCCAGATGCAATTATAACAAATAATGGAACTTAATTCATAAATACCAAAATCAACGAGTTCACAGGTAAGTATGGTATTTATTTAAAAACCTCATCAAACTACTATCCGTAGGGAAATGATCTAGCTGAATCTATGAAAAAGAATCTACTTAGAATTTTGAAGATGACTCTTGGTGATAATAAGCAAATTTGGCATTTTCTCCTTAACCAAACCTTATGGTATGATCTCATCTTAGGTAAAAAGTCTATCAAAACGTCCTCCTATTACTTGGTGTATGTTAAAGTAGTTTTTCCCATTCACATTGATTTGTCGATCCTTCAATCCTTGCACTTACTTGATGGTAAAGATGATGAATTCAACCCCATGACCGCAAGGTTAGCTCAAATTTTATGGTTGGAGGAAGAAAGGGAGAAATTGTACAATGCCTTCATGGAACAAGCCCAGATGATAAAGAAGTGGTTTGGAAAGAAAACTTCTGAGAAGGCATTCAAGGTGGGCGATTTGGTGTTAAAATGAAATGAGAACAAGGTGAATTCGAGCAAGCATCACATGTTCAAAGTGATTTGGGAATGCCCATTCCATATTTTTGATGTCAATAAAGTTAAATAATTTTATTTGGAGGATATGGATGGCCATGTGCTACCAATCCAGTCAATGGCCTTTATTTTAAGGTCTACTACCAGTTAAAAAGTGTGGGATTACAAATATAAATATGTATATAGTTTTATTTTTAATGTCTTTGGTTTGAAAACAATGACTAAGGATGTGGAGAAAATTTCATTTTCACTGAGCAGAAGCGTTTTTTCTAGAAAAAATCATTTTTGTTAGTGAAAAGCCTTCTTTGCTCCTTCTGGTTCAAAAAAAACATCAAGGAGCAAAATTCCTTTTCATTGGAGCAAAAGTCTTTTCCTTTACTTTATTTTTGGGTATTTCATCTAGAAGTGATTTTTTAGCATCAAAACATCAAAAGCATCCATGCTTTTAAATTTTTTTGTTTTTCAAGTGAAGGTGTAGACACCTAAAATGCATCAAGTTTAGGAGACTATCTATATGGACACATTCGTAGACCATATGAATCCTCTTGGATATCTTCAAGAGCAACCAGTGGTCCTAACCACTCAAAAAGGGAATTTTTAGCCCATCCAAGATTGGTCACTCTCAAGCAGAGTGGTTGCCACATATAGCCATTGAAGACTACAATGGCCACAATTAGCTGCTAAACCTGATAGAAGTTAGCACTATGCATAGTTTGGCCATTAATATGGGCCCATATCACACAGTATGACTGCATTTTGTATTGTTTATGAGTGGATTTTTGTGAGGAACTACCTAAGTTCCTCCTAACTTCCCCTTTAATGCTAGTTTGTGACTAATGCTTTCCACTTGGTATGGTCAGTCGCATGAGATTTGGATTGAAGCTTCTCCAAGAAGCCAAGGTCTAAATTTGGAAGAGATGGAAGTCTACATATGGACTCTCCCACAAAGAGCAAAAGATCCATAATTTTTAGAGTTCATGCAGCAAAGCCTTATTATATTGGAGACTGACTCTACACACCCTTGAGAAGCAACAAAGTGCTATCCGACTGAGGAGAGACTACGCACCCATTATTCACATCCATTATTATTCACTACCATTCCATGTATTTGACATATCCGACAACCCTTGAACATCAATTTGTGTAGATAACCTGGTGCTATAGCCCATGGATCATGAGGAGATTGGTCTATTTTAGGGACGTTGTCTTGGATAGTGGCTTGCAGGTATAACCTAGGGTTTTGACATTAGTTTCTTTGTTTTAGCATTAGATTTGATTACTTTCTACTTCAGTGTTTATTTCTAGTATAGATCTGATTTACTATATGCATTTACATTATTCTTATCTGAAATATGCCCACATTTTTCATTAGGTCCATTGCATTTAATCATATTATGCTTTTTTATCTTGCTTATCATATTTAACTCTAACAACCTGTTGAGTGTTAATTTGTCATATTACCAATAATAACACGCAACTTAGAGTCTCGAACAAAAGACTATTTCTTGCAAAGAAATAATTTATTTTATTTTACTTCCTTTTATTATTTCTCCAAGTTTCTTTGTGAAACAGCCTTTACATATATAAAAATGAATTCAATTTAATGCATGCAACTGATATATCCCAGAATAACTCAAAATCCTGCAGATAGCTGTTAACAAGGGGCCTTTGTTGATTCTTAATGAACTTTATAATCTTGATTTGTTTAATTAATC
This sequence comes from Wollemia nobilis, assembly GCA_028583015.1. Taxonomy (NCBI): domain Eukaryota; kingdom Viridiplantae; phylum Streptophyta; class Pinopsida; order Araucariales; family Araucariaceae; genus Wollemia; species Wollemia nobilis. Next base: position 5,659,315 of record JAQPPZ010016983.1, on the reverse strand, counting down.
AAAAAATAAACAAAAATCCTTTTGATGTTCTAATATTCACAATTTATTCTAAGGTTAGCCTGTTCGTTTTATCTATATTCAAGTTCTGTTATTTCAGTGTTAGTCTCTGACATGAAATTAAGCATATCAAGGAATAAAATAGAAACTTGTTATTTTGAATCAGCTAGAAAATAATGAAGGATATTAAAATGGTTCACGATCTCCTCCCTGCAAAATCCCAAGTTAAGAGATGAAATCCCCAAAACAACCCAACCGATCAGATCTGTACTAACACACAATCTAATCAGATTAGATGCAAGACTCTAAGGAAAAGAATATAATTGCATCATTCTACCATTCACCTATCGTAACCCATCCCATGGCGTAAACGAAATAGATACAAGACAAAATGATGCAACGGAAATATTGACAGTAAAACAATAGTTTTGGCTTCGATCTCCTTTTGATTTTACACACAAAAGTCATGTTACCAAAGAAAAATCCTTTATTTCAATAAGTAAAACTTTTTTGTTACAATCTCCAGCCCTGTATCCATCTACATTTCTGCTATTTAACCTTTCTTTCGTGTGCTCTCGGCTGCTCCATGACGCTTCGTTTCGACTCCCGGGACCCTTCGCTTCAATTCCCGCCTTTTGGTATTCTAACCCTTGCATGCAATCGTAACGCTCGATCTCTGCGGCCAGTAACTGTTGTTATGAAACGTTACTCTGGTTCTGTCATTTCTGCCATGTGTCCTACGTCTCCTGCCCCTTTCGTAACGCTTTCCCATGGAAATCCAGGCAGAATTTGTATTTGGCCTCTTCGGTTTCCTAGCCGCGATAACGCGACATGTCACGAAATCACGACATGTCGCGATATCGCGACGTGTTCTTGGTCCGTACGCCCACCGTAGCTCGTTGTAGCGATATCGCTACCGACTTTGCTTTGCCTTATTTTCAAAAAAGTGGTAGCGATATCGCTACCACTTTGCTTTGCCTTCTTTTCAAAAAAGTGGTAGCGATATCGCTACCACTTTGCTTTCTCTTCTTTTCAAAAAAGTGGTAGCGATATCGCTACCACTTTGGCTCCGAGCATTCCTTTCAAAAAGTGGTAGCGATATCGCTACCACTTTGGTTTCGAGCCTTCCTTTCAAAAAGTGGTAGCGATATCGCTACCACTTTGGTTCCGAGCATTTGTCTTTGCGAAGTGGTAGCGATTCGCTACCACTTTTCCTTCGAGCCTCCGCTTCACGAAGTGGTAGCGATTCGCTACCACTTTTCCTTCGGGCCTCCGCTTCACGAAGTGGTAGCGATTCACTACCACTTTTCCTTCGGGCCTCCGCTTCACAAAGTGGTAGCGATTCGCTACCACTTTTCCTTCGGGCCTCCGCTTCACGAAGTGGTAGCGATTCGCTACCACTTTTCCTTCGAGCCTCCGCTTCACGAAATGGTAGCGATTCGCTACCACCTTCAACCTTGTGCTTCCTCTCGACAACTCATAGCGATGGAGAGACAGGTCGCGATTTCATGACCCCTTTCAACTTTTCGTACACTTCCAAAAAACGCATCGCAATTTCGTGAAATCCCCTTTTTCTTTGCCATCGACACGTCGCGATTTCGCGACATCCTTTTTTTCTTTGCCGTCGACACGTCGCAATTTCGCGACATCCTTTTTTTCTTTGCCATCGACATGTCGTGATTTTGCGACATCCTTTTCTGTCCTGCTGTCGACACGTCACGATTTCACGACATCCTTTCTGTCCTGCTGCCGACACGTCATGATTTCACGACAGATTTCAAATTTTTGCAGCGATGGAGAGACAGGTCGCGATTTCGCGACCTGTCTCTCCATCGCTGCATGTCGCGATTTCGCGACCCTTTCAACACTTAGGCATTTTTCTTCTTTTCTTCATTTTTAGCATCCGGGTCTTTGAGATCTTCCCTAAAACTTGCAAAAAAAAAGGTGGGTCCCCACTTCTGGGGTGTGTTGTGGATGAACCACAACAAATGGTGACTCTGCTGTCAAATGCTCTTGAGCATTTTAGTAAGAACCCAACCTAACATAAATCACAAATTTGAAAACATGGGTTAGCCCATAATCAATGTAACTAATGCCCAAAATCAGAAGTACATAAATTATTAGAATCATCAAGTATTAGCTCGGTGTGTGCAATGAATTCCTTTCCTTATCATTTGAATTTGATCCACATTCCATCATCGGTTTTGCATGAATGCATATGCGAAATTGTGAATGATTTGTGTATCCTACTAAATATGCCATGAGAAAATGCGTAGTCACTCTTGTAGTATTATGTGCAAATATTCAAGACTGCCAAACCCTCTTAGGATCCACTAGTGAACGGTTCATTATATCCCAAAGTTGGTTATGAGTCCCTACTATCTTGAACCCATGTGCAAGTGGATGTGAAATCAAAACTTTGGGGAATCAAACTCCCAACCAACCGAGATGAGAGTTTAACCCTATCCTTACTATTCTGATTTAGAATTCTTTACCTCACTTTGAGCAAAATAACTAAACCAATTATGGAAGAAATGGTCATGCTAGTCTAACCCTCTAGACAATCAGTGGTCTTACTTTTTAGGCAAGACATGATGTCATGCATGGGCCTATCTAACCCCATAATCCAAAACTTATCTTCATTTCTTTGGACCTTGGGGATGACTACCCATCCCTTGTAGAGGACAAGTAGTACGATCCTTACAATCCATTATAAGGATGAGATGGGAAAAATTTATTTATTTTACTTCTTGGACCTTGGGGATGACTACCCATCCTGGTTAGGGACAAATAGTACGATCCTTACAACCCAAGATTTTAAATGTTAATGGAAAATATTAATCTTGTTACTTAAACCTTGGGGATGACTACCCATCCTTTGCAGAGGACAAATAGTACGATCCTTACAATCTAAGATTTAATACGAAATGAAATATAAGAGCTTTGGGGAATCAAATTCTCAACCAACCGAGATGAGAATTTATGCCCTATCCTTACTACTCCATGTGGGTCCAATCAAAGCTTTGGGGAATTAGATTCTCAACCAACCGAGATGAGAATTTAACCCTATCCTTACTACTCTGATTTTAGGCTTTAAGCTCTATGGAAGTGGTCAAAACCACTGTTTTTAGGATCATGTTGCATAATAGGATAGACATGAAAACCATTTTCGCCCAACCTTTTCCTCCAAGTTAGGTTTTGATCATTTTGCTCAAGATCCTTTTTAATGTATGAAACGTGCTTGGTCCTAGATACTTCAAGACTCAGTTTCCAACCTTAGGATTTACTTAAATTTATGTTATAACATAACCCTAAGAGGATTCAACATACTCAAATGAATTGCACCTAAGATGCATATGCCACTACGGTGAAATGTATGAAAAGTGAGATGGAACATGAATGCATTATTTCGTGAATTGCAAATGAGATGATTTGTCATGCAAAATTGACTTTTTCATGCATCACAAGCTTCAAATGATCTAAATTAATTGTTTGTATTACATGTGGAGCTTTTACAACATGATTCCAATGTTTCATATTCTCCCAATCTTAGGCATGTGTTCAACATCAAGCTTTTATTCCCTTTTTTTTTTTTTTTTTTTGTAAGGCAATGAAAAGGAAATCAAATGAACACCACCGCCTAAATGTCCAACCTGCACACAAACGCAAAAAACCCAACATTAATACAAGAAAAACCTAAAACAAAAATGAATACATACTAACATATTAAATCTGCACATCAAAAAACTAAATTACAGCATTGACACAAAACTAGATATCTCCTGAAACACACACTTAATTATCAAATCTGCACACAAAGAAACAGATCACAACATTAATACAAAGCTTAGACATGTCAAAGAAGAACAAAAAAAATAATGCACACCTAAACATGAAAAATGAAAGCAAGAAATTACAGCGTTATTACATATAATACAAAGCCCAACTACCTCATGCTTGAAAGTAGTGCTTCAAGTGCAACCCATTGATAGGTAGTGCCAAATCCTTTCCATCCAAGGTTTTTAGCCTAAAACTATTTTCCCCTAGGATCTCTGAAATCTGGTAGGGACCTAACCAAAGGTAATCAAATTTATCATGTTCCCCCTTCTTCTCATGTATTTTGTCCCATAACAGCACTAAATCTGAAATTTTAAACGCCTTGGCCTTAGACCTTTTGTCAAACCATCTTTTTACAATGTCTTGGTGTTTACTAAAATGAAGCATAGCTTCATCCCTTTTTTCATCCAAGCGCATTAATTGCGTTAGTCTAGACTCAAGTTTATCATTAGTTCCAAAATAATCTTTCATGAAGTGCAGCGTTTGTAATCTGAGATTTGCGGGAAAAATGGGATCTTGTCCATAAACCGAGATGATAAGGAGATGTCCCTATTGCTTCTTTGACTCCGATTCGTCAGCCCAAAGGGCCAACTTAAGCTTATTGTGCCAGTCCTGCGGATTCCTTTCCAACAACTTTTTTATGACAGTCAACGATTCTTATTGGATGACTCGGCCAATCCGTTACCTTGCGGGTAATAATTGGAGGAGAACTTTAAACTCATGCTGTTATCAAATGCCCAATTAGCAAACTCCAGAGAGGAAAAGGCCGAACCATTATCACTTACGCTGGAGTTTGGCATCCCGAATCTAGTGACAATGTTATCTTCTAAAAATCTAATGACCACCTCTGCAGTAGCATTCTTTGTGGGGATAGCTTCGGTCCATCTCGTGCAATAGTCCGTAGCCGTCAAAATATATTTGTGAGTATCGAAGGAATTGGGGCTGATAATCCCGATAAAATCCAGGCCCCATTGCACGAAAGGTCTGGACTCGATTACTGACTGTAAAGGCATGGAAGCGTTTCTATCTCTATTGGCTATAGTTTGACATATGTGATATGACCTCACATGAGAATGGGCATCCTTGAATAGTTGAGGCCAATAATAACCGGCTCTGAGGATTTGATGGGCTATGGCATTGGCAGACCCATGCCCTGTCCCATGTTTACCATGAAACTCTTCGAGTATTCGCACTGCCTCCTCATGATCAACGCAACGAAGGTAAATACCTTCATGGTTCTTTCTGTATAATGTGCCAGATCTAACCAGAAAATTAGCAGACTTCAAACGCAAGGCTCTGCGCTAAGTAGCATTCAAAAGTGATGGACACCTACCATTTAGTAGATAGTACACCACATCTACATACCACTCCTCCTTGGTTATATCCGTGACTTCATAATGTTGACAAGGAATTGCGAGATATTGCTCTGCGATTGCCTTAGCTAACCCTTGCCCCCGCACTATCTTCATCGATTGAATCTCCAGATCAAATTCCTGCAAAGTTGAAACCCACTTACCACGCTTCTCACCTAATTCATTACGAACGAACATGGCTTTGACAGTAGGATCTGGGACGATAGCAAAGACCCTATTGTGGACTATGTAGTGCCTGAATTTTTTTATAGTCTTAACCAGCGCATACATTTGCTTGTCTAGGGTAGAATATCTCAGTTTCGCATCTTTGAGAGGACTACTCAAGAAAGCAATGGAATTTTCAATGCTGCCTTCACTTTTCTGAGTTAAAACACTCGCAAAGGAGTGATCTGAAGAAAATGTGTAGATATAGAAAGGCTTCGTATAATCGGGACTCGCCAAAATCGGGGCTTTAGAAATCGCATCCTTGATATTATCAAAAGCCTCTATCCTTTCATCTGTCCAAATGATCTGGACCTCTTTCTTTAGCATGTCGTTCAAAGGTCTTGCTATCTCCGCAAAATCTGCGATAAATTTTTTGACAAAATTGATCTTTCCGAAAAATGATCTCAACCCCTTCTTGCTATTGGGACGAGGAATTTGCTGTATGGCTTCTATTCTCTCAAGGTCAATGGAAATTCCATCCTTAGATATTATATGTCCCAACAGTTTTCCTTCTGTTACTCCGAAGATGCACTTCTTTGGGTTGAGAGATATACCATGTTCCCTGCATCTTTGAAAGACTTTCTTAAGATCCTTGACGTGGTTTTCCCTATTCTTAGAAAATACAAGAATGTCATCGACGTAAACAATGATGCACTTACCAATAAGCCCTTTAAAAGCAAAATCCATAGCTCGCTGGAAAGTGGCACCTGCGTTCAATAGTCCGAAGGGCATTCTCCTATATGCAAAGGTGCCCCATTTTGTCGTAAAGCGGTCTTCATCCTATCACTAGGATGGATAAGGACCTGATTATATCCCGAATAACCATCCAGGAATGACATCATCTCCGACCCGTTTACCTTTTGGAGTATTTCATCGATGGTGGGTAACGGGTAGTTGTCCTTTTGGGATGCCTTGTTGAGATTTCTGAAATCAATGCACAACCTTATTTCTCCACTCTTTTTCCTCACAGGGACTAGGTTAGCAACCCACGTGGAATGCCTAACGGGAAAGATGATCTTAGCTTCTAACATTCGCTTCACCTCTTTCTCTATCAAGGGTTCTAATAATGGATTAACTCGCCTTTGTCTTTTCCTGAAGGGCTTGGACTCTGGATTCAGTGGAATCGTGTGCATTATGACATTCTGATCATAGGTTTTCAACTCCTTATAACTCCAAGCAATGCAATCTATGTATTCTTTTAATGCATCTGCTATGGAATCCTTCTCCTGCTTAGTACATGCTTTTGCTATGAATACCTCTCGGGGATTTTCTGCACTTCCAATGTTAACCAAATCACAGGCCTCTCCAGGAGATGGAACCCTTTTACCTTTTCTTGGTTTGCTTTCGATATCAAAGATTTTTTCTAATGAAGCTATCTCATCAGGCATCCGGTTGTTTTTTACAGGATTTTTATCTTTCGAAACTACCTCTTCTACGTCCCTTTCTTCTTCATCTATGTACTGCTTTTCAAATATACTAGAATTAGTGACAAAATGAAATATGTGTCTGTCACTATCAAATACTTGGAAGTTCGTAACATTATCTGGTATAGAGGGACAAGGGACCAACTCTATAGAGAACTTCTTGCATTTCTTATGGTCCACTGGCTTCAACATACTCGCTGCTACAGCTAGGGAGTCTGCCAGACGATTGCCATTTCTCGAGATCATAGAAATGTTAAAGGCTTCGAACTCATCTATTAAATCTCTGACCCTTGTTCGGTAAAGCCTGAGCCGCCTATCCTTGCATATGTATTGTCCCCTCACTTGTTTCACCACCAGTTTCGAATCACCAAGGACTTTGATATATTTAATTTTCTTTCGAATGGCCAGCTGTAGTCCAAGAATCAAAGCCTCATATTCTACCATATTGTTGGTGGCAGGGAACTGTAGTCTGTATGCAGTGAATATAGGCTCCTGGTCCGAACATGACAATTCAACACCGGCTCCTGCTCCTTGTCTGGACTCGGATCCATCAAATCTCAAGGTCCAAATGTCTTGATTTCCTTCAGTAAAGTTGTGCCCCATCCTTTCATCATGGGTATTTTCGAGTGCTTCTATGTCCAAACAAGTATGCTCCCAACTCGGCTTCAATGTCTTTGGATCTCGTTCGGCTTGTTGTAATCTGTGATCATCTCTTTGAGTCGGGGTTCACTGTCAATTCGAATTTGATTGGCCACTCCCCTCCAAGGTAGCTACATGTGTGAAGAGTCTATCACAATGTAACTGTTTAGGTTCTTACTCCAATCTCTTCCCAATACCATGCCATATTTGATAGGAATATCGAGAACCAAAATGTCTATGCGCTGTTGAATTCTAGGTTCTGAATTGACTTGAATATGCAAATCACCCAGCTCTCCTACTGCCTCCATGGTTGACCTGTCCAACTGCACCACCCTTCTCCTAGAAGGCTTTGGTGTAAGTCCCAATATTTTATAGATTTCTAAGGGCATGATAGTAGCCGAGGCCCCTGAGTCTATTAAACAGTTGTGCAAGTTTTTACCTGCAATTCTAATGGTTACAAAAAAGGGAGGTATATCTCGTTTTTCTTTTTGTACAACCACTTGGGACTCAGCACTTTTAGCTTCATGAACTTGTGCAGATGGATTTAATCCTTTTGGTGAACTCACTTCCTGGCCTAATAATCGGGCCATGTCATACATCGATACATTGGCCCGATTCTTCTTCATATCTTCCACCAAATCGTAAGTGAGCTTTTCTGGATTTGGCAAGTTTTGCATCATCTTAGACTTTTCGACCTTCGATGGAGGAGGGGGATTGACATCTCCTTTAGGGTCAGGAGGGAGTAATTGATTATTAGAGGGAGCAGAGGAAGTTTTGGGCTCTTTAGAACTCCTAGTGTAATATTTGTGATTTGCTTTCCCAAAACGTTTGTTTGCATGAACTTCCAAAGCTTCTTCATCTTCGCTTCCAAAAAATTCTACATCCTCCTCTTCTTCATTTTCATGGGAATGTATGACCTCCGTTAGCATAGAATCCGGTTTCACGTGGCCATAGTGCGGGCAATCATTATCACAAGATCCTGCATCTCCACAGTCTTCCGAAACGTCTACCTGGTTGGCAACGGGATTGGGTACCCGCCCGTTGTTAGGTCGCGTGTTATACATTCCTTTTCCTCTATGATTGTGAGGTCGGTTATGGCCCATGGCCTGATCAACTTTTTTATTGACATTCCCCATTGTTACCAACACCTTGGCCAACGTTTCTTTCATATTTTCTATGGCTGCGTCGGACCCTTGTGGTTGAGGCACTGCAATTGCAGGTCCAGTTGCGTTGGCTGCATTAGCCACCTCTGGACTGGGTACAATGGCTTGGGTTTGGGCAGGCGGATTCCATCTTGGATTCACACTTTGAATGGGAGTGATTGTTGGATAAGTTGTTGAGCTTGGCATGTTAATTGGAGCAAACCCCAACATGGTCAATAGATTATTGCCCATACCGAACCCATGAAACCCATCGAGTTATTTTGAATCAAACTCTGTGCTTGAACAGCAGCATTCGGATAACCTGAAAATAGCGTAACTTGGGTGGGTGTTTGGAAGTTGTTCAACATTGGAGCCTGTGGTGCTACTACCTGGTTCATCATGGCAAATTGGTTGTATGGGCCATATTGTCCCATCCCAGTCAATTGAGACAATCCTGCGCCTGGCAGGTTCATCTGCTGTTCGAGAGTCATTGTTTCTGCATAAGCCAAAGGAAGGGTTGTAACCTGAGGGTTCCTTCAAGCCAACAAAGATGTTAAAGGATCTAAGGCTCCGAAGTATAGCTGCAAGGCAATTGCAGGGTCTACCGCAAAGTGACGAGTCACATTTGTATATAGCTTTTGAAATATCTGATTGAACGCTCGAATGGGTTCATTGGTTTGTCTTTTGCAAGATACGAAGAAATTGTATGTCATGGAGGGATCTACTAACTGTTTTAATTGCCCTATGAACACATTTTCTAGCTGGGCCCATGAAGTTATGGACCCTGCTGGCAAATTTTGATACCATTCGTTAGCAATGTGGTCCAGACTAGCAGGGAAAACTCGACAGGCAAAATCCTCGTGAGTAACCCCCTGCCTAAACTTGTAATCTTTATAGATTTGGACATGATATTCTACTGTTGTTGGACCATCATGAATGAATTTGGGTAATCCCCTTTCAATGTTTCTAGGCAAGTCGTGGACTACCCCGGGAATATCTAAAGGGGAACTCTGAGCACCATACCAAAGGGTAGGTGGTTGTTGTTGTTGTTGTTGTTGGGCCATGTTATTCAAAGGTGTCAACCCTGTGGGAACAATTGGAACTCCTGGAACTGTGGAGACAGATACAACCGGTGTTACTATCCCACTTGAACTTAAGGGTTCAGGCCCACTAAAGGTACTTGAGTCCAAAGAAATCCCTAACTCAAGTATACTGGGTGGTATTTCAACTTCTAATGTTTTGTTTTTCGGCCTCCTAGCAGTGGGAGAAAGACTTTGGAAGATAGTTTCCCCTGTGGTTTTAGACCTAGTAGCAATGTACTCAGGTTGGGCCAACTTGGAAACTCTAGGACTCTAAAAGATTTCTCAACTCTGCTGCCAGATAAAATGTCTAAATGTTATACCTACAAGCACAATAGGTGGAAACAAAACTACCCACGTTAATTGTTAGAACAAATCAAAATTGCAAAGCAATACAGAAGGCCCTCCTTCTAGCGCCAAAATGTTGAGTGTTAATTTTTCATATTACCAATAATAACACACAACTTAGAGTCTCGAACAAAAGACTCTTTCTTGCAAAGAAATAATTTATTTTATTTTCCTTCCTTTTATTATTTCTCCAAGTTTCTTTGTGAAACAGCCTTTACATATATAAAAATGAATTCAATTTAATGCATGCAACTGATGTATCCCAGAATAACTCGAAATCCTACAGATAGCTATTAACAAGGGGCCTTTGTTGATTCTTAATGAACTTTATAATCTTGATTTGTTTAATTAATCAAAAAATAAACAAAAATCCTTTTGATGTTCTAATATTCACAATTTATTCTAAGGTTAGCCTGTTCGTTTTATCTATATTCAATAGTTCTGTTATTTCAGTGTTAGTCTCTGACATGAAATTAAGCATATCAAGGAATAAAATAAAAACTTGTTATTTTGAATCAGCTGGAAAATAATGAAGGATATTAAAATGGTTCACGATATCCTCCCTGCAAAATCCCAAGTTAAGAGATGAAATCCCCAAAACAACCCAACCGATCAGATCTGTACTAACACACAATCTAATCAGATCAGATGCAAGACTCTAAGGAAAAGAATATAACTACATCATTCTACCATTCACCTATCGTAACCCATCCCATGGCGTAAACGAAATAGTTACAAGAAAAAATGATGCAACGGAAATATTGACAGTAAAACAATAGTTTTGGCTTCGATCTCCTTTTGATTTCACACACAAAAGTCATGTTACCAAAGAAAAATCCTTTATTTCAATAAATCGTGCTTTTGTTACAATCTCCAGCCCCATCTCCATCTACATTTCTGCTATTTAACCTTTCTGTCGCGTGCTCTCGGCTGCTCCATGATGCTTCGTTTCGACTCCCGGGACCCTTCGCTTCAATTCCCGCCTTTTGGTATTCTAACCCTTACATGCAATCGTAACGCTCGATCTCTACGGCCAGTAACTATTGTTATGAAACGTTACTCTGGTTCTGTCATTTCTGCCACGTGTCCTGCGTCTCCTACCCCTTTTGTAACGCTTTCCCACGGAAATCCCGATAGAATTTGCATTTGGCCTCTTCTGTTTCCTAGCCGCGATAACGCGACATGTCGCAAAATCGTGACATGTCGCGATATCGCGACGTGTTCTTGGTCCGTACGCCCGTCGTAGCTCGTTGTAGCGATATCGCTACCGACTTTGCTTTGCCTTCTTTTCAAAAAAGTGGTAGCGATATCACTACCACTTTGCTTTGCCTTCTTTTCAAAAAAGTGGTAGCGATATCGCTACCACTTTGCTTTCTCTTCTTTTCAAAAAGAGTGGTAGCGATATCGCTACCACTTTTGCTCCGAGCATTCCTTTCAAAAAGTGGTAGCGATATCGCTACCACTTTGGTTTCGAGCCTTCCTTTCAAAAAGTGGTAGCAATATCGCTATCACTTTGGTTCCGAGCATTTGTCTTTGCGAAGTGGTAGTGATTCGCTACCACTTTTCCTTCGGGCCTCCACTTCACGAAGTGGTAGCGATTCGCTACCACTTTTCCTTCGGGCCTCCGCTTCACGAAGTGGTAGCGATTCGCTACCACTTTTCCTTCGGGCCTCCGCTTCACGAAGTGGTAGCGATTCGCTACCACTTTTCCTTCGGGCCTCCGCTTCACGAAGTGGTAGCGATTCGCTACCACTTTTCTTTCGGGCCTCCGCTTCATGAAGTGGTAGCGATTCGCTACCACCTTCAACCTTGTGCTTCCTCTCGGCAACTCGTAGCGATGGAGAGATAGGTCACGATTTTGCGACATGTCGCGATATCGCGACATGTCGCGATTTCGTGACCCCTTTCAACTTTCCGTACGCTTCCAAAAAATGCGTCGCGATTTCGTGACATCCCCTTTTTCTTTGCCGTCGACACGTCACGATTTCGCGACATCCTTTTTTTCTTTGCCGCCGACACGTCGCGATTTCGCGACATCCTTTTTTTCTTTGCCGCCGACACGTCGCGATTTCGCGACATCCTTTTCTGTCCTGCTGCCGACACGTCGCGATTTCGTGACATCCTTTCTGTCCTGCTGCCAACACGTCGTGATTTCACGACAGATTTCAAATTTTTGCAGCGATGGAGAGACAGGTCGCGATTTCGTGACATGTCGCGATTTCGCGACATGTCGCGATATCGCGACATGTCGCAATTTCGCGACCCTTTCAACACTTAGGCATTTTTCTTCTTTTCTTCATTTTTAGCATCCGGGTCTTTGAGATCTTCCCTAAAACCTGCAAAAACAAAGGTGGGTCCCCACTTCTGGGGTGTGTTTTGGATGAACCACAACACAACCTCATTTGAGAAGGCAGTCTAGACTACTAAGCATGCTTTGTTGTTTCTGTGTATGCAAATCTACAGGTTTACAGGACCAGATCAAGACATTTGGAGCATGAGATCCCTCCTGGATGAGAGAAGAAGGAGGCATCTGTGAGCCCTCAATAGGGTTATGCACAGTGGTGAATATTCACAAATTGAGCAAATATTAAGATTTTCTAAATTAGAAATTGGAGAATATGAGGACCCTCAACATCGGCCCATTCACCTAAAATTTTTATTACCAATTTTTCTTAGAGTCAATTTGCCACAATATATATCCAAACATAGGCATATTTGTACTCATTGGAAAGTGTTTTTCGAGCCTAATATAAATGTGGTGTTTCAAAAAATATATAAGGTAATTTAATATGTCAAAATTTGTCCCAAATATTACCTTACTTTTTAGGGCTTCAAATGCCCCAAATTTTGGTGTGAATATGATTGATTTGATTTTCTTAGGATTCCTCTTGATTTCTATTAAGATTCACCATTTTTTTACAAGTATATTTTGAGTCCAACCCCTTATGCATAACCCTGGCCCTCAGAAAAGTTCTTATGCAGAATCGGGAAGCATGTGGAAGTGCACCACCCCTTTGTGAGGGGATTTATACACCATGTGTCCCGCTTGTAACTGATTGTATCAAAAATTGGGTATCCCGCATAGAGACAAATATGTAATCGGATTCATTGTTGAAATTAATAAAAAGAGAATCTTTCTTTGTTATTTTTATTTCCAAGTTACGTATATTACTTTGTCTTTTTTTATTTGATATAACAATTATTTAATTGCAAGCGGAGTTGCGGTGCACACTCCTCAAGATCGCATAGATGGCGATCACAGTGGGCCCCCATTAGATTTTATTTTTTAGTCAATTTATGAATATTCATAGGTTTTTTTGTGTATAGTTTTGATAGCTCTGGTCGACAGTGACCTGTAGGTCTTGGCCACTCTGGTCGATAGCAACTCTTAGCCACTCATGAAGTAAGTGGTTAGCAACAGCGAGCAACATCCACTCTGGTCAATAGTGGCCAACAACAAAGTGCAGTAGAGGGTAGGGAATTCATCATCAGATGAGGAGTTAAGGTTGGTACCATCCTTTTTTTTTCTATTTTATCTATATGTAACTTTTTAATTTCCAGAAACATCAACCAAAATCATAGTTTAATCAAGAAAATATAAAGGAAAATGGAAAAAGAAAATGCATTTGATATTGCCTAGGATTTTCTTTAGTTTTCTCTAGGAACTTCTAGGAACAACGGGCCTTTACTTGTAAGGTTTGCCCTAGCCTCTAGCGTGCTAAGCTTCTATGTGTTTAGTTTACTTGCATGCGGCCCAACCAGTGGCCATTAATTCATAAAATAGAATACATTCTTTGAAATTCATATAAGCTAAATACATGCATCTTTCTGAAATGAAACATATTTTATCTTAGGCATATAGGAAAGATCATGTTTGTTGGGTGATACATTTTTTTTACATGCAAGGTTAAAAAGAACCCCACAGAAGGAAATTAAAATCATGCTAATTTTAAAATTTGGGCTCCTAGGTTAGGGAAAGCACTCAAAAATAAATAAAAAGGAAAAAAAAAATAGAGGGTGATTTCACCCAAGAAAATAATTTCGCCCATGCATCCTTGCTTTTCAGAGCAAAATCTATTTTTGCCCCCTTTCACTCATGCATATCCTGATTTTTTGAGAGAGACTAAAGTTGGCAACAATAAACCCCTAGTTGCATGCTTTTTAGGGTGAAAAGCGTGGTGGAAGTTTTTTTCAAAATAAAAGGGAGTGAAATGCCTTTTCACCCTGCTTTTTCAGTGAACTCCTAGAATGCATGACATTTTTCCTGTAAAAGCAATAAAATTATTTTTAGGCACTCCACATCAGCAAAAAAAGGCACTCATCACATAGTTCAAGGTAAAAAAAACAGCAAGGCATGTTTTCCAGAATTAATCGTTAACGACAAGTTGCACACCCAAGAAGAAAAAAGCAATAAAAAAATTAAAGCAACCAATCAAAGCACTTTGAGAAGAGGTGGATGAAACTGATAAATAATTGAAAAGCATAATGTATCTCTAAAATTAGTTGGCGTACTGCAAGTATTAAATTTAGTAGGTGTGGCTTGGAATTTATAAGAGGTAAAACGGTTCAATTAAAGAATTCAAAATTTGCAAAGCGTCTGGTTGTAGAATTGCTACGAATCGTGGTTTACTACAAGGTTTGAAGTGATTTTTTGTTAGCTCAAATAAGCCAAATATGGGGAAGAAGATATTAGACACCAAGAAGGAGAAATATTAGAAGAAGACTAACCCAAAAAAGAGGCGGTGAAAGGCAAATAAAGAAGAGGAAGAAACCAAATTAACACCTTATTACGACTGCCTGGTGCAAATCGGTGACTGTGTGATTACAAACAAGAGCATGGATAAATTGTGCCAAGATGTTAAGTTCACTCTATAGAAGGTATCTACTGAGAGTTCTCATACTATGGAATTTTACTCCATCTCTTTCGATACTTGTGTATGCCTGAGCACTCATATATCAAGCTAGTACGGGCGATCGCGCAATGTTATAATCCTGCTACAAGAACTGTTCAAAATGCCCAATGCAATAAGTTGTTCAATATTTTATCTAGCTTGATCAGGGACACCTTTGCTTATGATGCAAGACCTCCATCTGACATCATGTTTAAAAATATCAATCTTATAGAGTAGGAGGAAAGGTACCAGTCCACAGTTCATATGTGATAATTTATGGAGAACCAATTGTTGAAGATGCCATGTTTTTGGGAGTTGTCAAAATTGCTAGTGCCGATGAGGGATTTCAATAGTCTAGATTTATATTTAATGCTAGCATGGATGGTAGGATTCTCTTCAGATTCCACAATGCATAAAATGCAAGCATCACTAGTTCAGTTTATTTCACAGGTGAAGTTTTATATCCCAACCACCATGACAATGACCATGGATCCTATTTTCTTTGATTGGATGAATTTCGTAGCTCTAAGAATGCACTCATAGTTGCAAAAGGTGCAAAGTGGGGAAGACATCACTTTAAAGCACTACTCTCTTCTTGTTAGACATTTTGAGTCCTCTAAGTGAAAGTTGTCATTGATGTCACCTGATAGAGTTATCACTCATCTAAAGGAATTCAACAAGAAATAAAGTCGCCCAAAGTCATCCAGGAAAAAACTTCATCAGTGCAGAAGTGAAAGGAAAAAGGCTCCATAATATTTTAATATTATTGGGAGCACAGGTTAAGTGATTGGTTTATAAAAACCCAAAATGGGTTATTGCAGAGGTTAAAAATGAGGTTTAATAATTATTTATAAATTATTTAAATTCACAAGGAATTTAAATTTTATAAATAATATTTAATTATACCAAGATTGGGCATTAAGACAAGGTTCTAATTAAATTAAACCTAAGGTTGGTTCTTTTTAATTTATAATATTTAAATTTAAATTTAAATTAATTATAAATTAAAAATCACGTTGACGTCGAAATTATTTGAAGCGTCGACGTGATTTTAAATTTAAATACTATAAATTAAAAATCATGTTGACGTTGAAATTATTTGAAGCGCTGACGTGATTGCAAAAGAGGACAAAGGCATTATATAAATGCCATAAAAAAAATTTACCAAGGCATCCCTTGCAATTATTATTCGAAGCGCATGCGAAAAGGCTTTGTTTTTCGAAGGCCTTACAATTTAGTAAAGGCCAAAGGTATGAAGGTTCGAAGGCTTTAAGCGCAAAGGCCAGCGTGGCCTAGTGGTATGTTGGCTTGGCAGTAAGGAGTAGTTCCCGCATTCAATTCATGTGAGGCCTTTTAGATTGCAAGGAAGAAGCGCTTGAAGCGCTTGTTTTTCGGAAGAGTGCTATTCGCGAAAACTTTATAGTGGACGTGCCATTTTAGACACGTTAGGGCGCATGGCCAAATGGTGTCTTGGCTGTGACTAAGGCATTGGGAAGGAGATCATCGGGGGATCGAATCCATTTGAGGGCAAGGCAAGTGGATTTCATTTTTGATATTGTTTAATATTTTAATTTTTGCCAAGATTACCTAAGGAGAAATAAGGATATGGTATGCCCTAGGAAAGATAGAGATTTCTGCTGATTTTATTTTTGGAAGTATATCATATTATATATCATTGGAAAGCTCTTTTTTAGATCTATTTTTTTAGATTGCGTAGAGGGAGAAATAAGGTGTGTGCAAGGAGATATTTCTGGATTTGTCAAGGAGTTTCAAAAGTAAGTTTGATTCATTATTTTGAGGGTTTATTTCTTGCATAAGAGGGTATAATGCATTTTATTGAGTAGGAGTAATAAGGTGTTATTGAGATATTATTTTTATTATTGTGTTATTACTCAAGACCTCTGACCCTTTTTGATATTGGAAAAAGAAAATGTGTTGAGTGTGGCAGATTTAGTGGACAACTCATAAGGCATCAAAAAAGTTATGGGAAATATTCTTCATTGACTTATTTGGGTGATTGATTTCTGAAAATATATTTGGAGAGAAACAGATTGATTGTGGTTTCATTTTTTGAGGAGTTATTGGTTTAATGTTTCAAGGTTTTCTAGTTTGATATTTGTGATTAAACCTTGTTTTATAAGCATTGTTGTTGAAGCCAATAGATCATGCAAAGAACTTGAACTTGAGTTAAGTGTTGTGGCTGCTCCACAACGTACCCCAAAATTGGGGACCCACATTTTTTGCATGTTTTCCAAGAAGACCGAAGTGGCCCATATGCTAAAGATCAAATAAAAAGCAAAACACCGCAAGGAGGAAAAGTGTCGCAATATCATGACATGTTGCATTTTCGCGGTCCAAAGCAAAGAGAGAGAGCAAGGAGGAAAAAGTGTCGTGATATCGCGACATGTTGTATTGTCACGGCCAGAAGAGAAAAAGTGTCATGTTATCGCGACATGTTGCATTGTCGCAACCAAAAAATAAAAGTGTCGCGATATCACGACATGTTGCATTGTCATGGCCAAAAGAGAAAAAGTGTCATGATATCGCGACATGTTGCATTTTCACGGCCAAAAGAGAAGAAAGAAAAGTGTCACAATATTGCGACATGTTGCATTATCATGGCCAAAAGATAAAAAGTGTCGCGATATCGTGACATGTTGCATTGTCGAGGCCAAAAGAGAAAAAGTGTCGCAATATCGCAACATGTTGCATTGTCACGGCCAAAAGAGAAAAAGTGTCGCAATATCGCGACATGTTGCATTGTCACGGCCAAAAGAGAAAAAAGTGTCACGATATCGCGACATGTTGCATTTTCACGGCCAAAATAGAAGAGAAAGAACAAGAAAGAAAAAGTGTCGCGATATCGCGACATGTTACATTTTCGCGGCTAAAAGCAACAAAAGAGAGCAAGGAGGCAAAAGTGTCATGATATCGCGACATGTTGCATTTTTGCCAAGGGAACAGAGTAGTTGACAGTGCGTCTAATATTAGTGATGAACACCAGGAGAGTGAAATTGAAGATCGCATAGTGACGTGGACATAAGGACAAAATCCAATGAATAAGACAAAATGTTACATAAGGAATCTTTAATGATTTGAAATTATTTAAGATGGTCATTACACACAGAAGGAAATAAACGCAAGCCCATGTGGAGAAAATGAAACGAAGGGCCACAAAATAGAAACAAAAAGTTTTTTTTTGGAAATCAAAACACATGCATGCACAAGGGAAGGAGAAAACGAACAGTCATGGAGGGAGAAACAAAAATTTTTCAGAGGTTTTAAATACGCCATTCAAAGAAGTGGAGAAGGGCTAGAAATTGTAGAAAAAAAAACAAAGACTATTTTTCGGAATAAAGGATTTTTTTTTTGGCAAGAGCAACTCTTGTGTGTGAAATCAAAAGGAGATTGAGACTAAGACTACTGCTATTTCTGTAAATCTTTCCGTTGCATTATTGCTTCTTGTATCTATTCGTTTACACCATAAAGTGGGTTATGATAGGTGAATGATAGAATGATGCAATTATTTGTTTCCTTAGTCTTACATCTGATCTAATTTGATTGTGTTTATGTTGCAAGTCTGTTAGGTCAGGTTGTTTTAGAATTTCATATCATAACTTGGGGTTTTGTAGGGAGGAGATTGCTAACCAAATTAATGTCCTGTTTTGTTTTTTCTAGCTAATTTTTGTAAATAATGTTTCTATTTTAGTTTTTTGATATTTAGATTAGTTTTGTTCTAAAATCTACTATTCTGATTTGGGTCCATTCCAAAAATTTTGCATTTGTTTTCATTCTACTCTGGTCCATTCTAGAATTTCTGCTAATCGTTCCTAGATTTTGGTCCATTCCAGAATTCTTGTAGGTAGCTGATTTCTCGATTCTGGTCCTTTTCCAAAATTTATGTTCATAAACAGTTCATTTATTGCTATGAATAATCTAAGTTATAAAGAAGGTAAATAAATCTACCAAGAGTATGCTCTACATCTACGCTTGAGAAAACAATCTGCTCGCACTAGAAATTGGAGGGTTTGTTTATAGATCTAGTGTTTCCCAAGGAAAACTAGGGATTAATAGCGGAGAAGAGAAAGCCGCTTCTAGATCCACTTATTTAATTTAGATTTTCATTCTTGCATCTCCAAACACCATCTAATTTTTACATAAAGTATGGGTTTAGGAGGGCTACTAATTCCAAATGCACACTAAATCAGATCAAGTGAATGAATCCTAGCTTGCTAATTTACTATTTTTTGCTAAAATTTAATGCTAGCATTGCTAACTTTACTAACACCAAATGCTAACATAGGGATAGTGGAACAATTTTAAATGAAGATAAAATGAACCCACTAACTCTAAATGAACCTCTTGTTAAAGGCACATATCTTAAAATGAAGTGGCTCATACCACACACTTTCTCATCTGGAATATTTTTAAGCTGAAGATAAAAGAGGTTACTAACTAGGTTTCGGGTAGATTACTTTAATCTCAAGAACATTAAAAGAAACTATCTTTGCATTTGGTTGACTTAATGGATTATGGTTGCAAAGTACTTGTTCAAATCATTAAAGGCCCCTTGTTAATTATTACTTGCATGGTTTAAGTTATTCTGGTATACATTCATTTATTTGCTTTAGTCTTAAGTGATTATATGCAATATGAATGTTTGTTCACAAGAACCTTGGAGAAATGAATAATGATATTTAATTTCTTTGCAAACAAGAATTTCTTGTTTGAGACTCTAGTTGTGATGATCATTTTTCTATAGGGCAAAATATTCACTCAACATACTTATCCAAAAATCACTCCTTTCCAAAGTGTGAATCCAGGATGGAATAAAAGTGCCCAGACCCAAGACATTGTACTTTTTCCAAAGGTGGCTAATGTAGTAAATATAGTTGGATCCAAAATTACAGCACCCCAACCACATGGGCCTGAATCCATGATAGAAGACATGAAGGAAACATTGGCCAAATTTTTGGTTACTGTGGGAAATGTTAATAAAAAAGTTGACCAAGTCATGGGTCATAACCGACCTCATAACCATAGAGGAAAAGTAACATACAACACACATCCTAATAATGGACGAGTACCCAATCCCATAGCCAATCAAGCAGATGTCTCGAAAGATTTTGGAGAATCAAGATCTTGTGATAATGATTGCCTACACTGTTGCCATGGAAAGCAGGAGTCTATATTGACTGAAGTTATATATTCCCAAGAAGGTGAATAAGAGGAGGATGTGGATGTTTTTGGAAAAGAAGATGAAGAAGCATTGGAAGTTCATGCCAATAAACATTTTGGGAAAGGAAATCACAAGTATTACAAAAGGAGTTCTAAGGATCCCAAATCTTCCTCTACCCCTCCAAACAACCCATTACTTCATCCTGATTTTGAAGGAGATGTTAATCCACCTCCTCAATCAATGGCAGACAAGTCTAAGTTGGTGCAAAACATGTCAAATTTGGAAAAACCCACTTATGACTTGATAGAAGACATGAAGAAAACTAAGGCCAATGTCTCAATGTATGATATGTCCCAAATTTTAGGCCAAGAAGTAAGTCCACAAAAAGGTTTGGATCCACCTACCCAAGTTCATGAAGCTAAGGGTGTTGAATCCCAATTTTTTTTGAAAAGGGAAAAGTGAGACGTGCCCCCATTTCTTATAACCATTAGAATTGCTAGTAGAAATCTACACAATTGTCTAATAGATTCAGGGGCCTCTGCTAGCATTATGCCCCTAGAAATCTATCAAAAATTAGGACTTACACCAAAACCTTCTAAAAGCAAGGTGGTGCAACTAGATAGATCGGCCATGGAGGCAGTGGGAGAAATAAGAGATATTCTTATTCAGGTCAACTCAGAACCCAGGGTTCAACATCACATAGATATATTGGTACTTAACATACCCATCAAATATGGCATGGTGTTGGGAAGATATTGGAGCAAGAACTTAAACGGATACATTATAACAGACTCTTCACATATGTGGTTGCCTTGGAGAGGAGTGGCCAACCAAATTTGAATTGATAGTGAACCTAGGCTCAAGGAAATTATAACATAATACAACAAACCTAATGAGATTCAATACATTGAAACTGAATTAGGAGCCTATTGCTTGGACGTAGAAATTCCTGAGAATTCTCAAAATGGAAGTATTGGATGCAATGATTCTAAAGAACACCATAAGGTTTGGACTTTAATATTTGATGGATCCAAGTCCAAACAAGGGGCAGGAGCTGGTATTGAACTTTCATGTTTAGATAGATAACCTATGTTGGCTGCATATAGATTACAGTTCCCAGCCACCAACAGTGGTGGCGAGAATATGAGGCCTTGATTTTTGGACTTCAATTGGCCCTTCGAAAGAAAATCAAATGTATCAAGGTCTTAGGTGATTCTAAATTGGTGGTAAAACAAGTTAAAGGACAATATGCATGTAAGAATAAGCGGCTCAGCCTTTACCAAACCAGAGTTAGAGATTTAATAAATGAATTTGATGCTTTTAACATATCTCTAATCTCTAGAAAAGGCAATAGTTTGGCATATTATTTGGCCATAGCGGCTAGCATGCTTAAACCAGTGGATCACAAGAAGTGTAAGAAATTTTCCATATAATTAGTCCCTTGCCCCTCAATACCTGATAACGTCATGAATTTCCAAGTCTTTGATAGGGACAGACATATATTCAATTTTGTTACTAATTTTGGTATCTTTGAAAATCGGGTTATTGATGAAGACGAGAGGGGGCAAGAAGAGGCAGGTTTGAAAATGGAAGCTACTGGAAAATGGAATGAGATGCCAAATGGGATGGCCTCATTAGAGAAAATGTTTGATATTGGATACCAACTGAAATGAGGGAGAAAAGTTCCACCTCCCAAAGAAGCTTGTGACTCAGTCAATATTGGAAGTGCAGAAAACCCTTGTGAAATACTCATTGCAAAGGCATGTACCGAACATGAAAAGAATTACATTGCCAATGCATTGAAGGAATACATAGATTGCATAGCTTGGAGCTATAAGGAGTTGAGAACTTATGATCAAAATGTTATAATGCATACAATCCCTTTGAAACCAGACTCCAAACCCTTTAGGCAAAGATAGAGGCCAGTCAATCCGTTACTAGAGCCCTTGATAGAAAATGAGGTAAAGTGACTATTAGAAGCTAAAATCATCTTTCCTATTAGGCATTCCACATGGGTTGCTAACTTGGTCCCTGTGAGGAAAAAGAGTGGAGAGATAAGGCTATGTATTGATTTTAGAAATCTGAATAAGGCCTCACAAAAGGACAATTACCCTTTACCTACCATTGACGAAATCCTTCAAAAGGTAAATGGGTCAGAAATGATGTCATTTCTAGATGGCTATTCATGATACAATCAATTCCTCATCCATCCTAATGATAGGATGAAAACCGCCTTCACCACAAAATGGGGCACGTTTGCATATAGGAGAATGCCTTTTGGATTATTGAATGCAGGTGCTACATTCCAACGAGCCATGGACTTTGCCTTTAAGGGACTCATCGGTAAGTGCATTATTGTCTATGTAGATGATATTCCCATATTTTCTAAGAATAGGGAGAACCATGTCAAGGATCTAAGGAAAGTTCTCCAAAGATGTAGGGAACATGGCATTTCACTCAACCCAAAGAAGTGCATTTTTGAGGTAATGGAAGGAAAATTATTGGGACATGTAATATCCAAAGATGGAATTTCCATTGATCCTGAAAGAATAGATGCCATACAATAGATTCCTTTTACCAATAGCAAAAAAGAATTGAGATCATTTTTTGGGAAGATTAATTTTGTTAGAAAATTTATTTCAGGTTTTTCAAAAATCGTAAAACCCTTGAACGATATGTTTAAGAAAGAGGCCCAAATCAAATGGACGAATGAAAATAGGGATGCTTTCCAAATAATCAAGGATGTGATTTCTAGAGCCCCGATTTTAGTGAGTCCTGACTATGTGAAGCCTTTCTACATTTACACATTTGCTTCAGACCATTCATTTACGAGTGTTCTAACTCAGAAGAGTGAATGCAACATTGAAAATCCCATTGCCTTCCTTAGTACTCCTCTCAAAGATGCGAAATTGAGATATTCCATCTTAGACAAGCAAATGTATGCCCTATTTAAGACTATAAAAAAATTTAGACATTATATAGTCCACATTAAGGTGTTTGCTATAGTCCCAGATCCTGTAGTTAAAGCCATGTTTATACAGAATGAACTGGGTGAAAGGCGAGGTAATTGGATCTCAACTCTTCAAGAATTTGATCTTGAAATTCAACCTATGAAGATAGTGCGGGGACAAGGGTTGGTTAAGGCCATAGCAGAAAATGATCCCTTAGTTTCATGTCAGCATTATGAAATAGTAGATATAACTAAAGATGAGTGGTATGTAGATGTTGTGTATTTTTTACTGAATGGTAAGTGTCCACCACATTTGAATTCTACTCAACGAAGAGCCTTGCATTTAAAATCTACTAATTTTCTAATCAGATCCGGTGCATTATACAAGAAAAACCATGAAGGAATTTACCTTCGTTGCATTGATCGAAAAGAGGCAGCATAAGTACTCGAGGAATTCCACGGTAAGTATGGGACAGGACATGGGTCTGCTAATGCCACAACCCATCAAATCCTTAGAGTTGGTTACTATTGGCCTCAAGTGTTTAAATATGCTCATGCTCATGTGAGGTCATGTCATACTTGTCAAATCACGACAAATAGAGAAAGGGGTGCTTCTATGCCATTACAATCTGTAATCGAGTCTAGACCTTTTGCACAATGGGGTTTGGATTTTGTTGGGATCATCAGTCCCAATTCATCCGATTCCCATAAATACATTCTCACGACTACATATTATTGCACTAGGTGGATGAAAGCTATTCCCACTAAAAATACCACTTCATAAGTTGTTATTAAATTCTTAGAGGATAACATTGTCACTCGATTCGGAATGCCTAACTCCATTGTAAGTGACAACGGTTCCGCTTTCTCCTCTTTGGAATTTGCAAATTTGGAATTCAAAAACATGGTGAGTTTGAAGTTTTCTTCAAATTATTATCCACAAGGTAATGTATTGGCTGAGTCTTCTAATAAGAACTTGTTATGTGTCATTTAAAAGTTGCTTGAAAGAAATCCTAGAGATTGGCATAACAAACTTAAGTTGGCTCTTTGGGCTGATAGAATCAGAATCAAGGAATAATTAGGAACATCTCCTTACCACTTAGTTTAGATCTTATTTTTCCCACAAATCTTAAGTTACAAACATTGCATTTCATGAAATATTACCTTGGAACTGATAATAAACTTGAAACTAGACTAACACAATTGATGCTATATCGCTCCAAATTTTTTGTATCCTTACCTTCAGGCTATAGGATCCACGCCCGGAAGGGGGATGAGATAAGGATGGGACAATACCTTGGACTGAGAGGCCCTTTGAAGGTCATGCCTCTCGGGGAAGGGGTATAAGGGTGAATTTTCGATGGATGGTGGGTTCACCAGGAAACTTTGAGTGGCAGTTTCCACGCCTAGGTTGAGAATGGGTTTGATGTGTTCATTTTGTACTTTAATAATTCATATCCTAGGTTTGGCCAAGATGAATCTAAGCTATTCTATATGCCAATGCTGATTTATATGGATACAGAAAACATGAACAAGTGCTAAACACAGAAAGTGTGCTAAATAAGATAGAATATACCTGATTTCGGATGTCTGATGAAGATTATGAGTTTTGTAGAAGTCCAGATCATCTCAAATATTACATAATCATCTGCAATTGCACAAAATCATCTTATATCACAGTCGGTCATCTGAGATTAGATGAGGTCATCATTGACCTAACGAATTCGTCAGACGAATTCGTCATAAACCTGCAATCATAGAAACAAATACCAAAAACCAAAAATACAACTGCAAAAGCAAGGAGAAATGATAGAAATGATAGTAAACTTGACTAAATGATAGATCCAGATAACATTTAAATGAAATGCATTAATTTAATAATTTAGTTTAACTTGTATCATGCATCTATGCTAAATGAGGTGAACTCTAGGATGCAGAAAATAGAATAAAATAATTTAATGCGTAAGGAAATAAAGAGAAAAGATAATAAAATACAAACTTCGGGCTTTGATTACTCTCAATCTGGACTACAGTCGAGATCGCCTCAAATTGTATGATATCATCATCGATCTATGATAGGATTGTCTGGAATCGTCAGTGACGATCCGAGCTTGCTCCGACTGAAAAACAGTAAAATTCTTGCAAGAAAACTTGAAATACATAATGCAAACGATGGTACAAAGGTGTTCTGATGCACAAAAAGTTAAATTTGCAGAGAAATCAGTCATCCAAGGGGATAAACTGAGAAAATCCTAGATTATATAGGATTAGGGGGAGGTTAGGAGGTTGGAGATCATCCCAATTTGGGAGATCTCCAAAGGGGGAGACTCTAACCGCGCAGACACACTTTTTGCCCAAGTTAGAGAAGCTGTTGAAACAAAAGCTAATTATGAAAATTAGTTTTGGAACAAAATCATCTAGATGTTCTGTTCCAGACAAACTCGTCAGATCTGGGATGATTTCGTCTGATCGTCGACGATATCGTCCAACAGTCAAAACAAATCCTAAAAATGGCACAGAAAACAAGGGGAGCGGGTAACGGGCGGTTAATGAGCGGTTTTGGAGTTAAAATTCAAATTTTTATCTTTTTACTAAGATTTTAACTACGCAAATTTTAGGGTGCTACATTTTGCCCCCTCTTTAGCGAATTTTCCGAAGAAAATGCGTTAAAGATGAGTTTTTCTCGTTTTACAAGAAAGCAAAAATTTACTCAATTTTTTAGACGACGATTCTAGGTCGAATCGTACGACTGCTTACTATGGTGCCCCCTTCGAGTTTTTACCCAAATCGAACGTTTGAGGTAAAAGCACAAAAAAGCAAAATTAAAAATGTTGTTTTTTTTTTTTTGTATTTTTTCTTGGAATGGAGATAATGCTGAAATATTGCTGTGATGGTACAAAATAATATTTTTCTTTTCTCATTTTCTTTGACTTTTTTTTTTTTTTTCCTATACTAGGGATACTTGCTCGGATTTGTTGTAGAGCAAGGGATTTTTATTCTGGGTAGGGGTGAGCTTGTCCTTTTGTCAATTCTCAAAGATTCTAGACCATGTGCATGATAGGATAGCAGGGGAAACTTTTCGCTCAAGAAACCACTTCTACTATGTAGCATCATATTGAATTTGCAATTAAATCATTTTAATGTGAAGAGATATACTTGGTTTAAGTAAATAAAAAGATCAATTCTCTATGCTCAAAACTTTATTTAATTCAACTGTGGACTTTGATATAAGAGAGATTAATAATCATACCAAATAAAATCAAGATATTTATTCATGTGAGTGTGAAAATGCGAGATTCCAAATAAATGCTAATTTACCCAAAATAACTAAAAATATAACTACAATACTTCAAGAATTAATAGGTGCGAAAATAAAAGATGTTTTTGAAGATTTTGATGATTTTGAAGTTTTTATATTTTGATTTTAATTTATGAATTGAAAGAAACACAATGTGATTGTTTTTTTTGAAATTTTTATATGAATAACTAAAATGAAACAACATGCAAAACAACAACAATATATACAATGATGAAAT
The DNA here is from genome assembly GCA_028583015.1 of Wollemia nobilis. Classification (NCBI taxonomy): domain Eukaryota; kingdom Viridiplantae; phylum Streptophyta; class Pinopsida; order Araucariales; family Araucariaceae; genus Wollemia; species Wollemia nobilis. Next base: position 5,632,715 of record JAQPPZ010016983.1, on the reverse strand, counting down.
GACCAGATTTATGCATAATAGCGTTTAAGATGCATAATTTTCATAGGTTCTTTAAGATCTTTACCATCTAAGGTAGCTAATATGTATGCTCCTGAGCCAAATTTAGCAGTGTTGATATACAGTCCAAGCCAGTTGGGCTCAAATTTACCTTTATGGTATTTAGTTGCATTAGTATTTTTTTTATTTTCTTTCAAGACAAGGTCGTCGATCTCAAAGGATCGATGATGAACTTTCTTGAGGTATGCTCGCTTGAGCTTGTTTTGGTAGGCTCAAAGATGTTCCAAAGCATTTATGCGCTTCTCATCTAGGAGTTCCAGCTGACTAAATTTGCCAGCACGATATTCATCTCCTACTTCAGTATCTTGAAGTAGTAAAGCCAAAGAAGGAACTTCTAATTCAAAGGAAAAAATTGCTTTAGCGCCATAGACCAAAACAAAAGGTGAAGTTCCTGTGGGAGTGCGAACACTAGTTCGATAAGCCCACAAAGCAGGATATAATTGGATGTGCCAATATCGACCAGATTTATTGACTAGTCTTTTGAGGATTTTGATTAATGTTTTATTAGATGCTTCTGCTTGGCCATTACCCTAAGGATAATAGGGAGTGGACCAACGATGTTGAATTTTATATTTTTGACATCTTTATTTTTGAAACAAGTTCCATTATCTGAGATGAGATTTGCAGGAATTCCAAACCTACAAATAATTTGATTAAAAATAAACTTGGAAACTTGGGTTCCAGTGCAAGAAGCTAAGGGCATAGCTTCAACCCACTTCGTGAAATATTCGATGGTGGTTATGATGAATTTGTGTCCATCAGATGACACAGGATTGATTTTTCCAATGATGTCTAAGCCCCATTTTGAAAAGAGCCAAGGAGATGAACTAGCCTGTAGCTCTTGTGCAGGTGCATGGACAAGGTCAGCGTGTTTCTGGCACTTGTCACAATGGTGCACATAATTGTGTGCATCATTCTCCATGGTAGGCCAAAAATATCCTATCCTAAGGAGCTTCTTGGCAATGGCACTACCACTGAAGTGTCCCCCACAAGATCCATCGTGGGCTTCACTCAAAGCTGATCTAGATTCTTCTATATTCAAACATCTCAATAGTATACCTTCAAAATATCTCCTTATAATGTATTTACAATAATTATGAAGCGACTTGCACGTCTACGTAATAACCGGCGTTGGTTGCTATTAAAACCTTCAGGGAAGGTCCCATTTTGAAAAAAATTAAATATATCAATGTACCAAGGTTTAGGAGTAGTTTCATTGATTAGAAACACATCCAAAGGTTCTAAGCATGATGTATTTGAAGAGGGTTCCTAGAGTCGACGAATGATTATGGTAGCATATTCGTCATCTAACTCCAAGGGCAAAAGAGATGCAGTTGCAGCCATAACGTCAGCCACACGGTTGCTAGTTCGAGGAATAGCTTCCAAGGTAACTTGATCAAATAAAGATATTAATTGTAAGACATATGCTTTATATAGATGTAATTTATCATCTTTGGTTTGATAAAAATCATTTATTTGATTTATGACAAGTTGAGAATCATCGAAAACTAATAAATTTTAAATTTTTAGTGCCAAGGCAGCTCGTAATCCAAGGATTAGAGACTCATATTCAGCAATGTTATTAGTACAAGCAAATGTTAATTTGAAGGACAAAGGTATAATATGTTTCTATGGATATATTAAAATAATACCTGCACTAGCCCCACTCATGCATCGGGCTCCATCAAAGTATAGGGACCATTGCTCTGGATGGTCTGCCTCTAATTTAAGGCATTCATCGAGAAACTCAATGATGGGGGGATGGGTGGACTCTAAGGGTGCAGCAGCTAATTGATCTACTATGATTTGACCCTTAATAGACTTTTGTCCTATAAACATGAATTCAAACTCGCTTAGTGCAAGAACCCACTTTGTTGTGCGACCAGATAAGTACGGTCGACTCATGAGATATCGCAAAGGATCGAATTTGGCAATAACATACATTTTTTGACTGAGCATATAATGGCATAGTTTCTGTGTAGAAAATATGACTGCTAGACATAACTTCTCTAATGTCGTGTAGCAAGTTTCATAACTGATTAAGGTTCAGCTAATGTAATAATTAGCACGCTCTCTTTTCTCATCATCAAGTTGAGCTAACATAGCTCCTAAGGCAAAATCTGAAGCAAAAATATACAAGATAAATGGGCGATCAGATCTAGGTGGTGAAAGCACAGGTGGGTTATGGAGATATTGTTTTAGGAGTTCAAATGCTTCCTGACATTCGTCATCCCAATGAAAAGATATATCTTTCTTAAGAAGCTTAAGAAAGGGTCCTATTTTGTCCGCCAACTTATCGATGAAGCGACGAATAGCTTGAAGCTTACCTTGTAAACTCTGTAATTCAGATATATTTGTGGGTGTGGGCATATCAGTGATAGCCGCGATCTTGAGAGGGTCAATTTCAATGCTGCGTAAAGAAACTATAACCCCCAATAATTTACCAGACTTAACTCTGAATATACATTTTGTTGGATTTAGTCGGATAAGATATTTCCTTAACCGATCAAAGGCTTTTCTCAAGTCAGCTTAATGATCATCTTCTTTGATGGAACGAGCTATAATATCATCTACATAATCATGTAGAATATCATGCATCATATCATGAAAGATATAATTCATGGCTCATTAATATGTTGCACCTGCATTCTTTGAACCAAATGGCATCACTTTCCAACAAAAGGTCCCCCAAGGGGTAATAAAGGTTGTTTTAGCCTGATCTTCAGGAGCTATCCTGATCTGATTATAACCAAAAAATCCATCCATTAAGGATATCATTCCACTCCCAGCAGTAAAATCAATTATCTGATCCATGTTGGGAAGAGGAAAATCATCTTTAGGGCATGCAAAATTAATATCTCTAAAGTATGTGCAAACCCTAACTTTGGTAGCTTCTTTCTTAGTTACTAGAACTACATTTGAGATCCATTCAGCATAATCAATGGCTTGTATAAAAATAACCTTCAGGAGTTTTTCTAATTCCCCTTTGACTAGTAAGGCCACTTTAGGATGCATTTTTCTAAGTTTATGTTTAACATGTTTAGCATCCAGATGGACTACTAGGTGATGCATAACTACAGAAGGGTCTAATCCTGGCATATCTTCATATGTCCAAGAAAATATATCGTCATATTCCTTAAGAAATACAATGTATCTATCTTGTTTTTCTTGACTCAATTCTGATCCAATGTTGATTATGTGAGGATTATCTTTGGTTCCAATGTTAATTTTATGATGTTTTCTACTTCCATGTGTAGATCTCTCTCAAAATTAGGTGGGGCGGGTGAAACGCCCAATTCTTGTAATTTTTCCAAGGTTAGTTTGGATAATTCATCTTGAGGATTCGTGGCCTCAAGTTGGGCTATACTAGGTATGGAGCCATCAAAATAAAATTCATGATGTCATAGTTCCTCAATGGAGAAATCATGGAAGATGTCTCCCTCCAACTCATCATCGAATTCAGCGATCATCTCAGGGTAGGCTATAGATAGCATATTACATGTAAGTGGCTTATTCATTAAATGGACAACATCACATTTATCCAAATAATCTTGATAACATATGAGATGGTCATCATCCTCAAATGGGAAGGGCTGACCCTTACTAGGAAATAGGCCCACACCACATTGGGCAAGCCATGACTCTACCTCAAAAGGTTCTTTCATACCATCTTGGGAAGGTCCCAAACCTTTCCATTTATATCCCAATTTAAGCATTATAGATTTGGATTTAATATACTCATTAGAAAAATAACATCGAGCATATCCATCATAATGTGTCTTAATATTTCTAGGTATTCTTCCCTAGTCATATCCCTTATAAATAAAAGTGCAACTCCCGACTTGGTAAATACTTCCCATAGGCTGTGGGAGGCCCAAGGTATGGGGAGAGGGTGGCAAATTATTTAAGATAAGGGAATCTTGCATAGCAACGTTCGTTTGCTCTGATATAAGAATTTTAGATAAATCGGGTAAGAGCTCGTCAATAAGAGCATAAGAAGTGGAAGGAACATTTCCCATATCTTCTGATGCGGTAACTATGCCTTTGGTGGATGTAGATGGTGTAGATATGTTGATGGATGAGTCTATTATAGGGATAGAAGTGATAGGAATAAAATAAGAAGCATTGGTTGTGGGTTTAGGATCTTTTTGAGGTCCTAATGTGGTTTGTTCGGAAGATGGTTGAACTATATGTAGAGGTGGAGTTGATGGAGAAAAATTAGATGATGTTATGGGTGTGTGTTTCACACATTTAGACGGATAATGAGAATTAGGATGTGTGGATGACAAAGCAGGGCAAAATTGAACTCCAACAGGTTATGCCAAAGCACACATATCAAAGGGTCTAGGATCACCATGGATGGTAACCAACTGATTTTTAAATTTGAATTTAACACATTGATGTAAAGTTGAGGGAACAGCTCGCATCACGTTGATCCAAGGGCGACCCAAGAGTATATTGTACAATGCAAGGCAATGTACAATAAACATGGTCATGTCTAAGGTTCTTGGACCAACTTGCAAAGGAATAGTAATAACTCCACACGTTTCTTGTGTTTCGTCATTGAAGGCTTTTATGATCATATCAGTTCTTTTCATTTCATCACTTCTAAATCCAAATCTTTGGTAGAAGTCAAAAGTGTAAATGTTTAAAGATGAACCATTATCAATCAAGACTCGTTTAACTGCTACATCTCCGATTAGGGCAGTAATATATAAGGGGTTATCCTTATGTAAACTATGTTGTGGTATATCTCTATCTCGGAAGTCAATACAATCAACTTCATGAGTTATTATAGTATTGGCCATGGCTTCAGGTTGAATGTTTTGTGGTACCATCATTTGGCTTAATGTGAGCATTAATTCATCTCTATGTGTAGGAGAAGATCTTAAAAGGTCCAAAAGGGAAATTCTAGTTGTAGTATTTGACAATTGTTCATTAATATTATAAGGAGGTTTAGGTTGAACATTAGGTGCCTGATTTCCTTTATTAGGAACTTTCAAAACAAATGGAGCTAATCCATCGTTCTGAGTTTGATCTTGTTGAGAATTTTGAGCCTGTTGTCGAGTAACAACTCTGATGGTACCTAAAATATTATTTTGAGGATGATGAATGGATCTTGGTCTAGCATTTATGGCTTGTTCATTAGAAAGTAATTGGTGAGACGATGGTCGAGTAGTGACTCTTCTTGGAAATGGTTCTTCTAGAACCATAGAACTTGTGATAGGTTGAATAGGATCTGATTCATCTTCAGAGCTATTCGATTGATTTGAGTTGATTTCCATGTCACTTTCAGTCTCATATTCTGTATCACTAAGATCAGGTGTCTAAATTTTATATAGAGGTATGGTCATAACCATGGATAAAGTTGTGTCAAACATTTCCAAATCATGAGCAGGTAAATTCCCACTAATAATTCCTACATATCGGGTAGGAGGGGGAACATTATGATGTTCATTTTGATTAGCCACTTCTTTACCATGCTTTGGTAAAGGATGTTGAAATATGTCTAATGATTGATTGGCATTTTGGTTCTGATTTTGGGAGATGTTCTTTTGAGCATTATTAGGAGGATTTTGTTTAGGTTGAAAGGCTTGCACCTCCATCTCATTTTTGTCAATTAAGTCTTGTTTTCTGTATTTTAATCTTTTACAAGAGTTGGTAGCGTGTCCAGGTCCTCTATGGAAATCATAGTGTAAATCAGCTCTGTATCCGGGTATAGTTGGATCAGGTTCCCGGATATTTGGTAATTGGATCAAACCTCGTGCTAATAATTGTGGTAAAATGGTTGATAGATGTTGATTTAACCTAGTAAATTCTTGAGGTGGTTTATCAGGAAGTTTCAATATAAACTTCTCCATTGTTTTCACAGTATTTAAAATTAGCAATGTTTCTATTATCAGTGACTCCATCACCCACAACTTGTTTATTCTTATATTGATTTCTAGATGTTTTCTCATCATCTTTATTTTTAATCTAACCTCTCCTAATGAGAGAATTTTCCACTCTTCGAGCTAAGTCTATAGCTTGATCGAAGGTGGTCAAGGTAGCAGTTGATAACTCATAGGATAGTTGTTCTTGTAAATTATTGATAAAGATATCCAGCATTTCCTAATAAGGTAACACAAAGTGTAATTTTCCTATCAACTGTCTCCACCGAGCTAGGAAATCAGCAAAACATTCATCTTTGTCTTGTTTTAAGTTGTAAAAATATTTAATAGTTACATGCCTTTCGATATAGGCACTAAATTGATGAACAAAAGACTCAGTTGTTTCTTCGAAATTCCTCAAAGAATGAGTGGGTAGTTGATAATACCACTCTAAGGCCATTCCTCCTAAACTTTTCGGGAACATATTTAGTAATAATAAGTCATCATGTGATATATCATGACATGCTATCCTAAACATACGAAGATGCTCTATGGGATATTCGGTTCCTTTGTATATAGGTAGGACAGGCATAAGAAAGTGTTTAGGATATGGTTGTGCTACAACTATAGGATCTAAAGGCTGACTACACATCTCTCAATAATTGTACGAGGGATGGTAGGGATCTATCTGGTCCATGCGGGAGACTGGCTGTTTCACCATGGCTTCTAGATTACTATTTTGTCCACCATATTGGTTCGGTGGTATGTGAGCATATGATGGTGTGACGTAAGGATTAGATGCTATATTGCTATTATGCAAATGGTTGGTAGGAAGAGTATTATGAAGAAGATTTGTAGTATCATTATGTTGTTGTATCGCTCCAAATTTTTCACACCCTTACCTTCAGGCTATAGGATCCGTGCCCGAAAGGGGGATGTGAAAAGGATGGCGCGGTACCTTGGACTGAGAGGACTTGCAAAGGTCCCGCCTCTCAAGGGAGGTGTATATTGGTGATTTTTCTATGGATGGTGGGTTCACCAGGAAACATTTAATGGCAATTTCCATGCCTAGGTTTGGAATGTGTTTTATGTGTTCATTTTATCCTTAAGCATTCAAATCCTAGGTTTGGCCAAAATGCGTCTAAGCTATTCTATATGCAGATGCAAATTAAATGAATACAAAAAAGCAGAATAGAATAGAAAAACAGAGAAATTAAGCAATATTTAAGGAAAATACCTGATCCGGATGTCTGATGATGATTCTGATTCTTGAAGCAGTCAGGATCGCCTCTGATTTGACAGGATCATCTGAGATCAGACAAGATCGTCTGAGATCTGAAAAATTCATCAGACGAATTCGTTAGAGACCTGCAAATAGAGAAATAGGTGCAAAATATAGAAAATGCAACTATCCTAATAGAGGGAAACAATGTAAAATGACAGCAGCAATATCAAATTGAAACTTGAAAACAGAAATAGGAATGAATTATGCTAATTAGATGATAGTTATGATTTAATTATGCACTTAATCTAGATGGGTGAACTCCAAAATGCAGAATAGCATAAAATACTGAATAGAATTGCTAATTACAACATAAAACAGTAGAAAAAGGAAAGAAGAAATGCAAACTTTAGGCACTGATTGCCTCAATGTTGACTGCAGTCAAAATCATCTCGCATTTATACAAAATCATCTCTGATTCGACAGGATCGCCTCCGATCTGAACAGGTTCGTTGGTGATGATGTAAGCTTGCTCCGACTGAAAAACAATATGGTACCTGCAACAAAATTGTATAGAACTAATGCAAAATATAAAATTAATATGTTTTAACATGTATGTAGTCGGGTTACAGGGAATTTTAGCTAGGGGGTGCTAAGGGGAGGGCTTAGGATTAAATAGGCTTAGGAGGGAGGTTAGGAGGTTGGAGATCATCCCTATTTGGGAGATCTCCAATGGGGGAGGGTCTCTAACGGTGCAGACACGCTTCTGCCCGGATTAGAGACCCATTGGAACAGAAGCTAATTGTGCAAAATCAGTTTTGAGACAAGATCATCTTGACGTCCTAGCCTAGACGAAATCGTCAGATCTGGGGCGATATCGTTTGATCGGCGACGATATCGTCAAACGGTCAAAACAACTCTAAAAATGGCACGAAAAAGGGGGAAATGGATTACCCGACGGTTAACAGGCGGTTTGGGAGGTTAAAATTTGAATTTAAATTATTTACTAGGATGAATGTAATTATTAAAGTTTTACTGTGCCAATTTTAGGGTGCTACATTTTGCCCCCTCTTTAGCGAATTTTTCGAAGAAAATGCATTAAATATGAGTTCTTCTCGATCTACGAGAAAGCAAAAAAAAATATTTTCATTTTTAGGCGATGATTCTTGGTCGAATCGTACGACAACTTACTATGGTGCCCCCTCCGTGTTTTTACCCAAATCGAACGTTTGAGGTAAAAACGCGAAAAAGCAAAATAATTTATGAATTATTTTTTAATAAAATTAAGAAAAATAGGGTAAAACCCTAATTCATTTTTACTGTTCATTTTTACTGGTTTTAGAGCTCTGGAAGCAAAAATGGTGGAGACGATGCACAAATCAACAGAGGTCTGACACGGGCTACGGGTAAGAGTCTAGACTTAACTTAAAAGGATTTTAATTTGATTTTACATGCTTTTTAGGTGAATTTTAGATGAATTTTGAGCATCGCGGCCGTTTTTGGGCCATCGACATCGTCGGGACGAAATCGTCCCGATTTCGACGAAATCATCTCAATTTCGCCAATTTCGTCTAAGGGCAAAATCAACGAGAGGGGGACGACTTCATCAAATTAGGGACGATTTCGGCTTGTGAAATCGGAGACGAATCTGCTCAAATTTGGGATGATATCGTCCAATAGTGGATGATATCATCAATTGCATAAAATTGAACTTATTTTAACTTGCATTTTTAATTACTTAAATTGTTTATTAATGATTGTTTGTTGTTTTGTCGTTTATGTTGCAGAGAGGTTTGCTAAAAAGTAGGGAATAGAAATATGGAGGTTTGAGAGATGACTTGGCCGCTCTTACACAGGCAGAGCGGGATCAGCTGGCACAGGCTGACTTACAGCATGTGGCAGAGATGCCACAAGTGTCTACTTTGGGTTCTTTCTATTTTTGGCTACCTACAGGGGATATGACTCCCACTTTGGAGGATGTATGGAGGATTTTAAGAATCCCCATACAAGGAAGGTTGATCACACCTGTGATCAATTAGGGCCATGCTATGGGACGGTTGTGTGGTGACCCAAGCTTCACCTTAGAGAAGGGCAGAGTTAACATTGAGGCACTACGTCAGATGCCTGGGGCATCTAGACTCACACAGGTTCTAGCTAGAGTGGTTGGTGGACTTCTGCTATGCCACCAGAGAGGGTGTAGGGTGCCATGGATGCTAGCAGATGTGATCTACAACATGCGAGACCATGGCTATAGGTTTGCTTGGGGCAGCTATGTGCTATGCCGACTGTACAGGATCTTGCATGGGGTCGTGTACAAGGGCGGCCGATGTCTAGTGATGACATCGCTCCTACAGGTTTGGTGCTAGGAGCACATTGCAGTGCAGATGCCGATAGGGCTTCCTCTTATAGGGATTGATGGGGAGAGGCCCCGAGTTTTCTACTGGTGGCTCTAAAGAGGGTCACAGCGGTGGATCGACCTTTCGATGTCTCGAATACTGCTAGATGACCTAGTCTCAGACCAGATCACCTGGATACCATGGCGAGGGCACCCAGGGTGGGCCGAGGACGGACAAGATTTGACTCACGTCAGGCAATTTTGCTAGTTGCAGATGGAGAGGGGAGAGGTGGAGCTCCATCGCTACGATCGAGTTTTGCAACAGTTTGGTCTATAGCAGTGGATCCCATCTCTCAAGGATTACGAGTTTTCTTGGACTGTCTGGGATAACACCACAGTGAGCGAGGCTCCAGACATGCAACGCTTCTAGAGTCAAGACTCGAACGATGCCCCCATTCAGCCAGTGGATGGAGACGACACAGGGATAACCGATGGCTACGATGCCTGGTATGCAGGCATCCACCCTCCTCGGATGACGAGGGCTCAGGGTCTGATATATGTAGTTGTGTGTCGGATAGGGAGGCAGTGCCAGGCGACTATTGAGGTGGCCCAGGGTCACCATGGGAGAGATCAAAGGAGGCCACAGGCACAGGAGATGCCATGACATCGGGAGATGAGGGCGGAGAGACCCCCTTCTCCATAGAGAGAGAGGCCACCATCACCCGATAAGGGCAAGGGTGTCGACACTAGGGAGAGTAACGAGATAGCGACTCTTCAAGCGAAGACAATCTATCTCCAAGAATAGGTGCAGACCCTACAGGAGGAGGCTACACGACACCAAGCTAAGGTGAAACGACTTAGAGATGAGATTGCATGCCTTAGAGCATGGGGCGGAGGGGCGAGCACTCAAGAGCTGACATAGGCTATTGCCCAAATTACTTTCTATTAGACACTGTACTATCAGCTGGTGCCAGAGGAGAATAGACTACCCCTGTCAGCTAACATCGTAGATCCGATCAGGATCGGGTCGTCGAGGACTTCATCCTGATCGATGACTAAGACTCGTAGTACTACACATACTGCGATGGGGCCACCTCATCCATCTCAGGGCAGGGGAGGAGATGAGGCTGAGAGCTCGAGGGGTTCTCAAGGCTAGCTACTACACTACATTGTACAGATTGATATATAGAGCATTTATTATTATTTTGTTGTTGATAGAGGATTGAGTATGCCGAGGTACAGATTATGGCATACCAATCCAGTTTTGATGATGTATATATACTGTTGATATATATATGATATTTTTTTGATCATATGACATGTATTATGTGTATGTTTATTATGCTTTTATGTTTGATTGATTGATTTGATGATTGGATGGAGGATTCATGAAATTATATCATTTTGAAAATTTTTAATTTTGATGTCATGCTGTAATATTTTAAATGAAATAATCTGATGTAACAAATTGGTTGTTTGTGATGAAATGTGATAAAAAATAAAAAGAGACTTCTAACAATAATTTCAAAGGACATTGTCTCTAGTATAGACCATTTCATGGAGTCACTGCTCACTCGGTCGTCAAGCTAATCCCAGTATAGAAATATTGCTAAAAGTAAAAGAGTGCTTAAGAGACTGTCTTAAGACTTTGGTGCAATGGTGAAAATGATGATGATGATGGTTTGTTTTTCAGATTTTCATAAAAAAATAGTATGCATGAAATAATGATTTTTGCTAGGCATAAATTCCTAAGTGTGATAATTTTTGGATAATTCCTTAGGAATTATACCATCATTGCAAAATTGAAGGTTGACATAATGACATAAAATAATGATAATGTGCATGCTTAAAAGCATAATTTGTGTAACATAATTATTTAAGTCATATGGTTTTTCATGATTTTTAAATAAATGGGGAATAAAAATTGTTACAATGGTTTGCGCTAGGCATAGAATATGTAGGTATAGACTTATACCATCATCGCGAAAATCCAAAAAAGAAGATAGCTTTATTGCATGGTTGATTTTTAATAAACAAAAAATATGAAGATGAGGACTTGCGCTAGGCATAAAATTCCAATTTTGGTTTTGGAACTGTTATGGGGCTTACCTCACAGTTTTCGAATAATTGAGAATTTCAGGGATTCAAGCTCATCAACCCTTCTTTTCTTTTCAAAGGGTAGGGAAAGGGATTTTATTGCTTTTGCTTTTGCTTTTGCTTTCTTTTTCTTTGTCTTTTCTTTTTTTTTCTTTTTCTTTTTGTATTTTTGCTTGATAATTGAGATAATGCTTGAAATATTGTTGTAATGATATAAAATAACATTTTTCTTTTCTCTTTTTTTTTTTTTTTTGAACTTTTATTTTCTTTCTATGCTAGGGATACTTGCTCGGATTAGCTGTAGAGCAAGGGATTTTTATTCTGGGTAGGGGTGAGCTTGTCCTTTTGCCAATTCTCAAAGATTCTAGACCATGTGCATGATAGGATAGCAGGGGAAACTTTTCTCTCAAGAAATCACTTCTACTATGTAGCAAAACATGAAAATTACAAATATAATCATTTTATTGTGAAAATATGTGATTGGTTTAAGTAAATAACAAGATCAATTCTCTGTGCTCAAACTTTATTTAATTGAATTTTGTGGACTTTGATATAAGAGAGATTAGTAATCATGCCAGATAAAAATCAAGATATTTATTTTTGTGAGTGTGCAAATGAGGGATTCCACATAAATGCTAATTTATCCAAAATAACTTGAAACATATAACTGCAATAATTGTAAGAAAAAATATATAAATGATTTTTGAGAAGTTTTGAGAATGTTGACTTCTTTATATTGTTTTGGTTTCGAAAGAGTCAAGCATATTGCTGTTTTTATATTTTTATCATTATTTTGTTTTTTGTTTTTATTTTTGTTTTTTGAACAAAAAATTTAACAAGTGCCATAAATAAATGCAACAAATAGTTTTGAAGATTTTGATGATTATGAATGTTTTTGGTGTTTTTGAATTTATAAATTTGAAAGAAATACAAGATAGTGATTTTGAACAAATATATACAAAAATGACCAAATTTATACATAGTAACGTTTAAGATGCAAAATATTCATGGGTTCTTTAAGTTCTTTACCATCTAAGGTAGATAATTTGTATGCGCCTGGTTCAAATTTAGCAGTAATAATGTATGGTCCAAGCCAGTTGGGCTCAAACTTACCTTTAAGGTCCTTAGTTGCATTAATATTTTTTTTATTTTCTTTTAAAACAAGGTCGCCGATCTCAAAGGAAAGATGACGAACTTTTTTAGCATATGATATTTTAAGCTTGTTTTGGTAGGCACGGAGATGCTCCAAAGCATTGATGCATTTTTCATCTAGGAGTTCCAGTGATCGAGTCTGCACGACCACGATATTCATCTCCTACTTCGGTATCTTGAAGTAGTAGAGCCAAAGAAGGAACTTCTAATTCAAATGGAAAAACAACTTCAGCACCATAAACCAAAACAAATGGTGAAATTCCTGTGGGGGTTCGAACACTAGTTCGATAGGCCCACAAGGCTGGATATAATTGAATGTGCCAGTCACGACCAATTTTATTGACCAATATTTTGAGGATTTTGATTAAGGTTTTGTTAGATGCTTCTACTTGACCATTACCCTAAGGATAATAGGGAGTGGACCAGCGATGTTGAATCTTATATTTTTGGCATAATTTTTTAACATCTTTATTTTTGAAACAAGTTCCATTGTCAGAGATGATATTTGCAGGAATTCCAAACCTACAAATGATTTGATTAAAAATAAATTTAGAGACTTGTGTGCTAGTGTAGGAAGCTAAAGGCATAGCTTTGACCCACTTCGTGAAATACTCAGTGGCAGTTATGATGAATTGTATCCATCATCATATGACACAGGATTAATTTTGCCAATAATATCTAAGCCCCATTTTTAAAAGGGCCAAGGAGATGAAATAGCCTGTAGTTCTTATGTAGGCGCATGGACAAGGTGAGCATGTTTATGGCACTTGTCGCAATGGTGCACATACTCATGTGCATAATTCTCCATGGTAGGCCAAAAGTATCCTATCTAAAGGAGCTTTTTAGCAATGACACTACCACTAAAGTGTCCTCCACAAGATCCATCGTGGGCTTCACTCAAGGCTGATTTAGACTCTTCTAAGTTTAAACATATTAATAGGATACCTTCAAAAGATCTACTATATAAAGTATTGCCAATTATTACAAATCAACTTGCTCATCTACGTAATAACCGATGCTGGTTTCTATTAGAATTGGCAGGAAAAGTCCTATTTTGGAGAAAATCAAATATGTTCGTATACCAAGGTTCAGGAGTAGTTTCATTGATTAGAAACACATCCAAAGGCTCTAAGCATGATTTATTTGAAGCGGGTTCCTGGAGTCGACAAATAATGATAGTGGCATATTCGTCATCTAACTCCAAGGGCAGGAGAGATGCAACTGTGGCCATAGCATCAGCTACACGGTTGCAAGTTCTAGGAATAGCTTCCAAGGTAACTTGATCAAATAGGGACATTAATTGTAAAACATAGGCCTTATATGGGCACAGTTTATCATCTCTGGTCTGATAAAATTCATTAATTTGGTTTATAACCAGTTGAGAATCACCAAAAACTAAAAGGTGTTTAATTTTTAGTGCCAAGGCAGCTCGTAATATGAGGATTAGAGCTTCATACTCAGCAGTATTATTGGTGCAAGAAAATGTCAATTTGAAGGATAGAGGAATAAGATGTTTTTGCGGGGATATTAAAATAATACCCACACCAGCCCCACTCATGCATCGGGCTCCATCAAAGTATAAGGACCATTGTTCAGTATGGTCTACCTCTAATTGAAGGCATTCATCAAGAAACTCGATGATGAGGGGATGGGTAGAATCTAAGGGTGCAGTAGCTAATTTATCTGCTATGATTTGACCCTTAAAAAACTTCTATCCTATGAATATGAGATCAAACTTGCTTAGATCAAGAACCCACTTGGCTGTGCGACCCGATAAATAAGGTCGACTCATGAGATACCTTAAGGGATCATATTTGGCAATGACATAAGTTTTTTGACTAAGCATATAATGTCATAATTTTTGCGTAGCAAACATGACTGCTAGACATAGTTTTTCCAATGTTGTGTAGCGGGTTTCATAACTGATGAAGGTTCGGCTAATATAATAATTAGCATGTTCTCTCTTTTCATCATCAAGCTAAGCTAACATAGCTCTTAAGGCAGAATCTGAAGCTAAAATATATAGGAGGAATGGGCGATCAGGTTTAGGTGGTGAAAGCACTGGAGGATTAAGGAGGTATTGCTTGAGAAGTTCAAAAGCTTCTCTACATTCGTCATCCCAATTAAAAGGGACATCCTTTTTAAGGAGTTTAAGAAAGGGACCGGTTTTGTTCGCCAGCTTATCGATGAAGTGACGGATAGCTTGAAGCTTACCTTGTAAACTTCGTAACTCAGATATATTAGTAGGTGTGGTCATATCAGTGATAGCCGCAATCTTGATAGGGTCAATTTTGATACCACGTAAAGAAACTAAAACCCCTAATAGTTTACCATACTGGACTCCAAATATGCATTTTGCTAGATTTAATCGAATAAGATATTCTCGTAATTGATCAAAAACTTTTCTCAAATCATCTAAATAATTATCTTCCAAAATAGAGAAAGCTATAATATCATCTACATAATCATGTAGGATATCATGCATCATATCATGAAAAATATAGGTCATAGCTCGTTGATAAGTTGCACCTGCGTTCTTTAAGCCAAATGGCATCACTTTCCAACAAAAAGTGCCCCAGGGGGTAATAAAGGTTGTTTTAGCCTAATCTTCAGGAGCTATCCTAATCTTATTATAACCGGAGAATCCATCCATTAAGGACATCATCCCACTCTCGGTAGTAAAATCAATGATTTGATCCATGTTTGGAAGAGGAAAGTCATCTTTAGGGCATGCAACGTTAATATCTCTAAAATCTATGCAAACCCTAACTTTGGTAGCTTCTTTCTTGGTGAATGGAACTACATTTGAGATCCATTCAGTGTAATCAATAGCTTGTATAAAAACAACATTCAGGAGTTTTTCTAACTCCCCTTTGACTAGCAGGGCCACTTTGGGATGCATTTTTCTAAGTTTTTGTTTGACAGGTTTAGCATCCGGATGGACCACTAGATGATGCATGACGACAGAAGCGTCCAAACCTGGCATATCTTCATATGTCCAAGCGAAGACATCTTCATACTCTTTAAGGAATGCAATGTATTATTCTTGTTTTTCTTGACTTAGTTTGGATCCAATATTGATTATGTAAGGATTATCCTCAGTTCCAATATTAATTTTAATGACGTTTTCTACCTCCATGTGTAGATCTCTTTCAAAATTAGGTGGGGCAGGTGAAATGCCCAATTCTTGTAAGGTTAATTTGGATAATTCATCTTGAGGATTAGTGGCCTCAAGTTGGGCTATAGTTGGTATAGAACCATCAAAATAAAATCCATTGTGTAAAATCTCTTCAACAGAGACATCATGGAAGATATCTCCTTCCAACTCTTCATCGAGGTCAGCAATCATTTCAGGGTAAGCTATGGATAGCATGTTACATGTAAACGACTAATTTTTAAGAGGAAAATCAACATGCCTATCCAAATAATCTTGATAACATATGAGGTGATCATCATCTTCAAAAGGAAAGGGTTGACCCTTACCAAGAAATAGGCCCACACCACAGCGGGCAAGCCACGGTTCTACCTCGAAAGGTTATTTCATGCCATTTTGGAAAGGTCCCAAACCTTTCCCTTTATATCCCATTTTAAGCATTATGGGTTTAGCTTTAATATATTCATTGGTAAAATAACACCGAGCATATCCCTCATGATGAGTTTTAATGTTTCGAGGGATTCTTCCCCAGTCATATCCTTTATAAATGAAGGCACAACTCCCGACTTGGTAAGTACTTCCCATAGGTTGTGGGAAGCCCAAAGTACGAGGAGATGGCGATAAGTTATTTAAAAGAATTGAATGTCGCATGAAAACATTTGTTTTTTCTGATATTAAGGTTGTGGATAAATCTGGTAAAAGTTCATCGAAAAGGGCATAAGATGTAGAAGGATTATTCCCTATATCTTTAGATGTGGAAGGGATAGTAGTTGTTGATAATGTGGAAGGTATGATAGGTGTGTCTATAGGTTTTGAATTTATAGGGATAGAACTTGAAGGATTGGTTGTAGATTTAAGATCTTTTTGAGGTTCTAGAGTGATTTGTTTAGAAGATTGTTGATCTATATAGGAGGATGAAATTAATGGAGGGGAAATAGGTGAAGTTATGGGTGTGTGTTTCACAATTTTGATTTGGTTCTTGTTGAGAATTTTGAACCTGTTGTCGGGTAACGACTCCAATGGTACCTACAATGTTATAGTGAGGACGCCGAACTGGTCTTGGTCTAGCATTTATGGCTTGTTCATTAGGAAGGAATTTATTAGAAGAGGGTCGAGTAGTAACTCTTCTAGGAAATGGTTCTTCTGGAACCATGGCATCTGTGACGGGTTGAATAGGATCTGATTCATTTTTAGAACTATTCGATTGGTTTGAAGTAATGTCTAGTTCACTTTCGATATCTGATTCTATATCACTAGAATCTGAAGTTTGAAAATTATGTAAGGGCCTGGTCGTAACCAAGGATAAGGTTGTGTCAAATATTTGAGGATCCTGAACAGGTAATTGTCCGCTAATGGTTCCTACATATCGGGTAGGAGGCGGAACATTATGATGTTCGATTTGATTGGCCACCTCTTTACCATGTCTTGGTAAAGGGTGTTGAAATATGTCTAATGTTTGATTAGCATTTTGATTCTAATTTTGGAGAATGGTCTTTTGAGTATTATTAGGAGGGTTTTGTTTAGGTTGGAAGGCTTGCACTTCCATTTCATTATTATCAATCAAATCCTGTATTTTATGTTTCAACCTTTTACAAGCGTTGGTAGAATGTCCGGGTCCTCTATGGAAATCACGGTGTAAGTCGACTTTGTATCCGAGTATAGTTGGATCAGGTTCCCGAATAGCTGGTAATTGGATCAAACCTCTTTCGAGTAATTGAGGTAAAATAGTTGATAAGGGTTGATTTAATCTAGTAAATTCTTGAGGAGGCTTATCAGGAGGTTTCAATACAAATTTTTCTGTTGTCTTTGTTGCATTGATATTAACAACATTTCTGCTGTCAGTGACTCTGTCACCGATAACTTATTTATTTTTATATTGATTTATGGATATTTTCTCATCATCCTTCTTCCTAAGTTGGCCTCTCCTAATGAGGGCATCTTCTACTCTTCGAGCTAGATCTATAGCCTAGTCAAAGGTAGTTAAAGTAGCAGTTGATAGCTCATAAGATATTTGTTCTTGTAAATTATTGATAAAAATGTCCAACATTTCCCTATAAGGTAGCACAAAGTGCAGTTTTCCTGTTAATTGCCTCCATCTAGCTAAGAAATCGGCAAAACATTCATCCTTGTCTTGTTTTAAGTTGTATAAATCTTTGATGGTTACATGCCTCTCGATGTAGGCACTAAATTGAGGGATAAATGATTCAACTGTTTCTTCAAAGTTTCTTAAGGAATGAGTGGGCAATTGATAGTACCACTCTAATGCCATTCCACCTAAACTTTTTGGGAACATTTTTAGTAATAGCAAGTCATCATGTGATATATCATGACATGCTATCCTAAACATGCGAAGATGCTCTATGGGATCTTTGGTTCCTTTATATATAGGCAAGATGGGCATGGGAAAATGCTTAGGGTATGGTTGAGCTACAACCATGGGATCCAAAGGTTGACTACATATCTCTCGATAATTGTACGAGGGACAGTAGGGATCTATCTGGTCCATACGCGAAGCTAACTGTTTCACCATGGCTTCCAGATTACTAGTTTTCCCACCATATTGGTTTGGTAGGGCATTGACATGGGTTTTATGGGCATATGATGGAGGGACATGAAGATTAGATGCTATGTTGCTATTGTGTAAATTATTGGTAGGAAAAGTGTTATGAAGGAATTTTGAAGTTGTATTATGTTGTATTCCAGATTGTTGAAAATTGGTGTTTGGCTTTGTTTTAGGTTTTTTTTTACTTGAAGCATATTGCTCAATAGTTTGGCAGAATAAAGTAGTGAAGGAAGTTTTCTTTTGTGTGGGGATGATTTTTGGTTGAATAACAGGTTCCTTAGGAGGTTGGGTAACTTGTTGTTTTGACATGTTTTACATCATAGTGACCATGTCTGTATTGGATGGCCCAGCCTTGTCACTTTCTTGATCAATGAAAGACAAGGGATTAGTGTGCACATCATACATATATTCCATGGTTGCTTGAGTTTTACTAATTTTCCCTTTATCAATACGAACTGCCACATTAAGGGCATCAATGTTATCATTGAGAAATTTCTTGAAATGATCTATGTTGTCAAAGGCAATAGTTCCATCTGGAGCTACTCTAGGGGATGAGGGTCCATCCTCTTTAACACTTTCTTCTTGTTCATTGTCTTCACCTAGGTCATGTTCTGGTTGATCTAGAGTTTTTCCTTCTAGAATTGGATCTTCAGGAAGGACATTTGGGTCTCTAGTTCCATCTTGTAACCAATCTTCTTCTTCTCCTAAAGTTTCTTTACCATTCCTAAGTTTAGGCATGGTGTGTTAATTTTAATTTCAGCAAATATATATATATATATATATATATATATATATATATATATATATATATATATATATGCAACAAGCTTAAGAGGTATATATTAATTATATACCTACTACAATATTTGAAATGAAATGTTTTTTGGTTTTTGCTATGTTTTTTAGTTTTTTAGTTTTTGAAATAATATTGTAAAAATGACAAACAATACAATAAATGCAAGAAATAATAAGATTGAAAGTAATGATCTAGTTTTCTATAAACAACTTATAAATATCATTAATGGGCTCAAGTTATTCAGGAGTCATGAAGTTTTCTTCTTCAAATTGAAAGTTTTATTTTAAAAATTTAATGAAAAGAGCTATAGTGATATTATCTGTCTTAGATGTTGGTTGATAGAAGTAAAGCTCGTGGCAATACTCTCAATATAACATAGCTCGAGGAACTCTATTTCATCTTTCCCTATCTGTAAGAACAACCTCTTGGTATTCTACACAACCTAGGAACTGGTGTACAATGGCTACGTTCTTGAGGTATTCCTCGAAGGTGAACAATTCTAAAGATACAAGAGCTCTCCTATAAGCTAACCATCTATGGCAGGCTCTCTGAAGTTCATGATAAAAGACAAGTTGATAAGGATCCAAGATTCTATCTAAGACTAGCCTCTTGATTTGTTTAAGTTCTGTTGACCTAGATGAGATGACACTAAGTCTTCTATCAAGTTCGTCCCACAAGAGTTGATTTCTATCTATTTCAGGCACACTAAGCACAGAATTGATTTCTATGGCTGCCAAATGGTTTTCTACATTTATAGTAACTGCTAATCTTTTCTTAGGAGCTACCATCTAAACATGATATTAAATTTAAATGATCTAAAATGCATCTATGTCTTAGTTGTTTTATATATATTTTTTTTTGTTTTTGTTTTCAAAAGGTTATGATGCATTCACATTGGGTTCACCAAAATGTATCGCTCCAAAATTTTCACACCCTTACCTTCAGGCTATAGGATCCATGCCCGAAAGGGGGATGTGAAAAGGATGGCGTGGTACCTCGGACTGAGAGGACTTGTGAAGGTCCCGCCTCTCAAGGGAGGTGTATATTGGTGATTTTTCAACGGATGGTGGGTTCACTAGGAAACATTTAATGGCAGTTTTCACGTCTAGGTTTGGAATGTGTTTTATGTGTTCGTTTTAGCCTTAAGCATTCAAATCCTAGGTTTGGCCAAAATGCATCTAAGCTATTCTATATGCAGATGCAAATTAAATGAATACAAAAAAGCAGAATAGAACAGAAAAATAGAGAAATTAAGCAATATTAAAGGAAAATACCTGATTCGGATGTCTGATGATGATTCTGATTCTTGAAGCAGTCAGGATCGCCTCTGATTTGACAGGATCGTCTGAGATTAGACAATATCGTTTGAGATCTGACGAATTCATCAGACAAATTCGCCAAAGACCTGCAAACAGAGAAATAGGTGCAAAATACAGAAAATGCAACTATCCTAATAGAGGGAAACAATGTAAAATGACAGCAGCAATATCAAATTAAAACTTAAAAATAGAAACATGAATGAATTATGCTAATTAGATGATAGTTATGATTTAATTATGCACTTAATCTAGATGGGTGAACTCCAAAATGCAGAATAGCATAAAATACTAAATAGAATTGCTAATCACAACATAAAACAGTAGAAAAGGGGAAGAAGAAATGCAAACTTCAGACACTGATTGCCTCAATGTTGACTGCAGTCGAAATCATCTCGCATTCGTACAAAATCATCTCTGATTCGACAGGATCGCCTCCGATCTGAACAGGTTCATCGACGACGATGTAAGCTTGCTCCGGCTGAAAAACAATATGGTACCTGCAACAAAATTGTATAGAACTAATGCAAAATAGAAAATTAAGATGTTTTAACATGTATGCAGTCGGGTTACAGGGAATTTCAGCCAGGGGGGTGCTAAGGGGAGGGCTTAGGATTAAATAGGCTTAGGAGGGAGGTTATGAGGTTGGACATCATCCCTATTTGGGAGATCTCCAACGGGGGAGGGTCTTTAATGGCGCAGACACGCTTCTGCCCGGATTAGAGACCCGTTGGAACAGAAGCTAATTATGCAAAATTAGTTTTGAGACAAGATCATCTAGATGTCCTAGCCTAGATGAAATCGTCAGATCTGGGGCGATATCATCTGATCGGCGACGATATCGTCAAACAGTCAAAACAACCTCTAAAAATGGCACAAAAAAGGGGGAAACGGATTACCCAATGGTTAACGAGCGGTTTGGGAGGTTAAAATTTGAATTTAAATTATTTACTATGATGAATGTAATTATTAAAGTTTTACTGCGCCAATTTTAGGGTGCTACAGTTGTATCCCAGATTGTTGGAAATTGGCGTTTGGTTTTGTTTTGGGATTTTATTGATTTGAGGTATGTTAATCAATAACTTGGAAAAATAGAGCAGTGAATGAAGGTTTATTTTGTGTGGGAATAACTCTAGGCTTGGTAACAGGCACTCTAGGTGGTTGGATAACTTGTTGTTGTTGCATGTTCTGGATTATAGCGACCATATCCAAATTGGATGGTCCATCTTGATCACTTTCTTGATCAATGAAGGACAAGGGATTAGTGCGTGTGTGATATATTTCTTCTAGGGTTGCTTGAGTGTCACTAATTTGATCCTTGTCCATATGGATTTCTCTATTAAGAGTGCCAATATTAGTATTGAGGAACTTCTAGAAATGTTCCATGTTCCCAAAAGTAACAGCTCCTCCTAGAGACATTTTAGGGGATGAGGATCCTTCCTCTCTAACAGTTTCTCTTTGTTCATTTCCTTCAGCAAACTCTTCTTCTTTTTGGTCTAGGGTTCCTTCTTCCTGAATTGGGTCTTCAGGAAGGTCATTTCGTTTATTTACTGGTTTTCCTAACCAATCTTCTTCTACTTCAGTCTGTTTTTCATTCCTAAGTCTAGTCATTATGCTTAAACTTAGATTTTAGCAAATATATATATATATATATATATATATATATATATATATATATATATATATATTTGCGACAATTTTGGGAGGTATATATTTTAATTATATACCTACTATAATACTTAAAAGAAAACATTTTTAATTTTTGTTATATTTTTGTTTTTGTTTTTGTTTTATGATAATATTATAAAGACAAAAAACAACATACTAAATGCAAGAAATAATAATAATAAAAGAATGGCTTAGTTTTCTATAAATAGTTTATGGATGTCATTGATGGGATCAAGTTCATCAGGAGTCATGAAATGCTCCTCTTCAAATTGGAAATGGTTTTTCAAAAATTTGACAAAGTGTGCTATGGTGATATTATCCGTCTTGGACTTTGACCTGTAGAAATAAAGTTCATGGCAATACTCTCGATATAACACAGCTCTAGGAACTCTATTCCATCTCTTTCTATTCATAAGAACGACCTCTTGATCCTCTATATGAGATAGAAATTTATGTACTACAATTGCATTGTCAAGGTATTCCTCAAAGGTGTACAACTCGAAAGACACAAGGGCTCTTTTATCTGCTAACCACCTATGGCAAGCTCTCTAAAGTTCATGATATAAGGTCACCTGATCAGGATCCAGGATTCTATCTAGGACAAACCTCTTAATTTGCCTAAGTTCTTTTGACCTAGATGAAATAATACTCAATCTCCTATTAAGTTTGTCCCATAAATGTGGGACTCTATATGTTTGAGATACTCTAAGCAAAGAAGTAATCTCTATGGTTGCTAATTGATTTTCAACATTAATGGTGACAGCTCATATTTTATTATAATCTACCATCTAAATATGATATGCAACTTTAATTGTTTTTTTGATGATTCTAAATGCATTTATTTTTTTATTTTTTTATTTTGGATTGTTTTCAAAAGGTTTTAGTCTTCACGTCGGGTTCACCAAAATGTATCGCTCCAAAATTTTTGCATCCTTACCTTCAGGCTATAGAATCCATGCCCAGAATGGGGATGCAAGAAGGATGGGACAATACCTTAAACTGAGAGGCCCTTTGAAGGTCGCACCTCTCGGGGAAGGGGTATAAGGGTGAATTTTTGACGGATGGTGGGTTCACTAGGAAACTTTGAGTGGCAATTTCCATGCCTAGGTTGAGAATGGGTTTGATGTGTTCATTTTGTAATTTAATCATTCATATCCTAGGTTTGGCCAAGATGAATCTAAGCTATTATATATGCCAATGCTGATTTATATGGATACAAAAAACATGAACAAGTGCTAAACACATAAAGTGTGTTAAATAAGACATAATATACCTGATTTTGGATGTCTGATGAAGATTATGAGGTTTGTAGAAGTCCAGATCATCTCAAATATTACATAATCATCTGCAATTGCATAAAATCATCTCAAATCATAGTCGATCGTCTGATATCAGACGAGATCATCGTCAACCTGACGAATTCGTTTGTTAGAAACCTGCAATCATAGAAACAAATACCAAAAACCAAAAATACAACTACAAAAGCAAGGGGAAATGATAGAAATGACAATAAAATTGCCTAAATGATAGATCCAGATAACATTTAAAGGAAATGCATTAATTTAATAATTTAGTTTAACTTTTATCATGCATCTATGCTAAATGAGGTGAACTCCAGGATGTAGAAAATAGAATTAAATAATTTAATGCGTAAGGAAATACAGAGAAAAGATAAGAAAATGCAAACTCTGGGATTTGATTTCCCCCAATATGGACTATAGTTGAGATCACCTCAAATCGTACGAGATCATCGCCAATCTATGACAAGATCGTTCGAAATCATTTGGAATCGTCAACGATGATCCGAGCTTGCTCCGGCTAAAAAATAGTAAAATTATTGCAAGAAAACTTGAAATACATAATACAAATGATGGTATGAAGGTGTTCTGATGCATGAAAAGTTAAAGTTGCGGAGAAATCAGTCATCCAAGGGGATAAACTGAGAAAATTCCAGTTTATATAGGATTAGGGGGAGGTTAGGAGGTTGGAGATCATCCCAATTTGGGAGATCTCCAATGGGGGAGACTCTAACCACGCAGACATGCTTTCTGCCCAAGTTAGAGAAGTTGTTGAAATAGAAGCTAATTATGAAAATTAGTTTTGGGACAAAATCATCTGGACGTTCTGTTCTAGACGAATTCATCAAATCTGGGATGATTTCGTCTGATCATCGATGATATCGTCCAATGGTCAAAACAAATCCTAAAAATAGCATGGAAAACAAGGGAAGCAGGTAATGGGCGGTTTTGGAGTTAAAATTCAAATTTTTATCTTTTTACTAAGAGTTTAACTGCACCAATTTTAGGGTGCTACAGATGCATCTAGATGAAAATAGGGATGAGGCTATGCTTCACTTTAGTAAACACCAAGATGTAGTAAAAAGGTGGTTTGATAAAAATTCTAGAGTCAAAACATTTAAAGTTTCAGATTTAGTGTTGTTGTGGGATAGAGACATGAGAGGAAAGGAGATCATGATAAATTTGATTACTTATGGTTGGGTCCTTACCAAATTTTAGAAGTCCTAGGTGAAAATAGCGTTAGATTAAAAACCCTGGATGAAAAATATTTGGCTTTACCCATCAATGGGCTGCATTTAAAGCACTATTTCTCGACCTGAAATGACAAGGCCTTGTATTATATGTAAATATGTCATGCTTTGTTTTTGCTTGTGTAGATTTGATTTTCTTAGGTGTGTGTTAGTTTTTTTTGCCCTCAACCTTTATTTTAGCATGATGATATTGTTCTGAACGAGGTTTTGGAGGCATTTTGATTGCATTGTTCTTTTCTTAGCTTAGTGTGTTGGTCATGGACCAGTTTTGGGCTTGATAAAAAAAAAGGGGGGGATAGCAAAGTGGTTAGTTTGTATCCTTATCAATGTTCTAAAACTAGAAGTATATGAAACAATAGAATTGTATTACAGAAAGCTCCATGAGCACTGCAAACACATTAAAGAATATCGTTTGAAATTTGGGATACATGAAAGTTGTCAATTTTGCAAGATAGGGTGAAGCATTTTTGTATAATCCATATTACCCATTTGTTTTCAAGATGTATTGCATAATAGCCTCGAGTCTCATTCCATTCCATATTTCAAAGACAACTACCAAAAGCATGTCAGACCCTCTTAGGATCATTGCACAATAAACATTAAGTAAGGTCTTGGGGTTGGAAACTGATCTCGCATTGTCTTGAATTAGACACGTTTTGCACATATAAATAACATCTTGGGCAAAATGGTTGAAACCTTACTTGGAAGAAAAGTGAGGCAAAAAGAATTTTTCTTGTTTGTCCCATCATGCAAAACATAGTCTATGAAATAGTGGTTTTCACCACTCCACCTCCATAACATCACTTGGATTGAAAGGATCGTACTACATGTCCATCATAAGGATGAGTAGTCATCCCTAAGATTCAAGGAAGCCATTAATACTCCACCTCCATAACATCACTTGGATTGAAAGGATCATACTACACGTCCCTTGCAAGGATGAGTAGTCATCCCCAAGATTCAAGGAAGCCATTACTACTCCACCTCCATAACATCACTTGGATTGAAAGGATCGTACTACATGTCCCTCATAAGGATGAGTAGTCATCCCTAAGATTCAAGGAATCCATTAATACTCCACCTCCATAACATCACTTGGATTGAAAGGATCATACTACATGTCCCTTGCAAGGATGAGTAGTCGTCCCCAAGATTCAAGGAATCCATTACTACTCCACCTCCATAACATCACTTGGATTGAAAGGATCGTACTACATGTCCCTTGCAAGGATGAGTAGTCATCCCCAATATTCAAGGAAGCCATTACTACTCCACCTCCATAACATCATTTGAGTTGGAAGGATCATACTACGTGTCCCTCACAAGGATGGGTAGTCATCCCTAAAATTCAAGAAAGCCAAAGCCAAAGCCTAGACTATGGGGCTGATCTCCATCGAGGCTATAGATGCATGACTGGCAGTGGAGTAGGCTCATGCGTGGCGACATGTCTCATTTAAAAGCAAGACCTCTAACTTCTCACACGTACAAGCTAGCCTGGCAGTTATCCATAATAGGTTTAATCATTTTGCTTAAGATGAGGTAATGAACTCAAATTAGAGTATTAAGGATAGGGTTAAATTCTCATCATGCTTAGGTTGAGAATCTGATTGTCCAAAGCTCTGATTTCACTTACACATGCACATTGATTCAATATGGCAGTGGCGCATAACCAACCTTGAGATTGGGTATATGAACTCAACTCATGCATGATTGATCCTGAGAGGGTTTGATAGTTTTAATGTTTGTGCTCATGCTACTAAAATTTAAGAGTCCTGGTAAAGTAGGTCAGCCATAGTTCATTATGCTGGCAGTACATTCAATCTTGCATAGACCCTCCATGATTCATTATATGCATTCATGTGAAATTAGCAATAGAATGGGGAACTATTTCAAATGATAAAGAATGAATCACTATGCACACATTAAGCAGATGCTAAATAATTCTAATGTTTCATGTATTTCTGGTTTATTTACATTCTTTGGATATTTGCTAACGCTTGTAGTTGAGTTCTAGGTTTTCAGGTTGGGTTTCTCACCAAAATGCTTAGGAGCATTTCCCAGTAGAGTCGTCATTTGTTGTGGCTGCTCCACAACATACCCCAAAATTGGGGACCCACATTTTTTGCATGTTTTCCAAGAAGACCGAAGTGGCCCATATGCTAAAGATCAAAGAAAAAGAAAAACACCGCAAGGAGGAAAAAGTGTCACGATATCGCGATATGTTGCATTTTCACGGTCCAAAGCAAATAGAGAGAGTAACAAGGAAAAAGTGTCGTGATATCGCAACATGTTGCATTGTCACGATCAAAAGAGAAAAAGTGTCGCGATATCGTGACATGTTGCATTATCGTGGCCAAAAAAGAAAAGTTTCGCGATATCGTGACATGTTGCATTGTCATGGCCAAAAGAGAAAAAGTGTCACGATATCAGGACATGTTGCATTTTTGCGGCCAAAAGAGAAGAAAGAAAAGTGTTGCGATATCGCGACATGTTGCAATTTTCGCATAGAAAAGAGAAAAAGTGTCATGATATCATGACATGTTGCATTGTCACGGCAAAAAGAGAAAAAGTGTCATGATATCATGACATGTTGCATTGTTGTGGCCAAAAGAGAAAAAGTGTCACGATATCACGACATGTTGCATTGTCGCGGCCAAAAGAGAAAAAGTGTCACGATATCGCAACATGTTGCATTTTTGCGACTAAAAGAGAAAAGCATCACGATATCGCGACATGTTGCATTTTTACGACCAAAACAGAAGAGAAATAACAAGAAAGAAAAAGTGTCGTGATATCGTGACATGTTACATTTTTGTGGCTAAAAGCAACAAAAGAGAGCAAGGAGGCAAACATGTCACGATATCGTGACATGTTGCATTTTCGCTAAGGGAACAAAGTAGTTGACAGTGCATCTGATATTAGTGATGAACACCAGGACAATGAAACTGAAGACTGCATAGTGACGTGGACATAAGGATAAAATCCAATGAATAAGACAAAATGTTACATAAGGAATATTTAATGATTTGAAATCATTTAAGATGGTCATTACACACGGAAGGAAACAGACGCAAGCCCATGTGGAGAAAATGAAACGAAGGGCCACAAAATAGAAACAAAAAGTTTTTTTTTGGAAATCAAAACACATGCATGCACAAGGGAAGGAGAAAACGAACAATCATGGAGGGAGAAACAAAAAATTTTCAGAGGTTTTAAATACGCCATTCAAAGAAGTGGAGAAGGGTTGGAAATTGTAGAAAAAAAAAACAAAGACTATTTTTCGGAATAAAGGATTTTTTTTTTGGCAAGAGCAACTCTTGTGTGTGAAATCAAAAGGAGATTGAAACTAAGACTGCTGCTATTTCTATAAATATTTTCATTGCATTATTGCTTCTTGTATCTATTCGTTTATGCCATAAAGTGGGTTACGATAGGTGAATGATAGAATGATGCAATTATTTGTTTCCTTAGAGTCTTGCATCTGATCTAATTTGATTGTGTTTATGTTGTAGGTCTGTTAGGTTAGGTTGTTTTAGAATTTCATCTCATAACTTGGGGTTTTGTAGGGAGGAGATTGCTAACCAAATTAATGTCCTATTTTTTTTTTTCCAGCTAACTTTTGTAAATAATGTTTCTGTTTTAGTTTTCTGATATTTAGATTAGTTTTGTTCTAAAATCTACTGTTTCGATTTGGGTCCATTCTAGAATTTCTGCATTTGTTTTCATTCTATTCTGGTCCATTCAAAAAATTTTGCTAATCGTTCCTGGATTCTGGTCCATTCCAGAATTCTTGTAGGTAGCTGATTTCTCGATTTTGGTCCTTTTCCAGAATTTATGTTCATAAACAGTTCATTTATTGCTATGAATAATCTAAGTTATAAAGAAGGTAAATAAATCTGCCAAGAGTATGCTCTGCGTCTACGCTTGAGAAAGTGATCTAATCGCACCAAAAATTGGATGGTTTGTTTATAGATCTAGTGTTTCCCAAAGAAAACCAGGGATTAATAGCGGAGAAGAGAAAGTCGCTTCTATATCCACTTCTTTAATTTAGATTTTCATTCTTGCATCTCCAAACACCTTCATCTAATTTTTAGATAAAGTATGGGTTTAGGAGGGCTACTAATTCCAAATGCACACTAAATCAGATCAAGTGAATGAATCCTAGCTTGCTAATTTACTAATTTTTGCTAACATTTAATGCTAACATTACTAACTTTACTAACACCAAATGCTAACATAGGGATAGTGGAACACTTTTAAATGAAGATAAAATGAACCCGCTAACTCTAAATGAACCTCTTGTTAAAGGAACGAAGCTTAAAATGAAGTGGCTCATACCACACACTTTCTCATTTGGAATATTTTTAAGCTGAAGATAAAAGAGGTTACTAACTGGGTTTCGGGTAGATTACTTTAATCTCAAGAACATTAAAAGAAGCTATCTTCGCATTTGGTTGACTTAATGGATTATGATTGCAAAGTACTTTTTAAAATCATTAAAGGCCCCTTGTTAACTGTTACTTGCATGGTTTAAGTTATTCTGGTATACATTCATTTATTTGCTTTAGTCTTGATTGATTATATGCAATATGAATTTTTGTTCACAAGAACCTTGGAGAAATGAATAATACTATTTAATTTCTTTGCAAGCGATAGTTTCCTGTTTGAGACTCAAGTTGTGATGATCATTTTGCTATAGGGCAAAATATTCACTCAACATTAAGAAAATGAGTATCATTGTTATGTGATATTTGTTGTTGAGAATTGTTGGAAACATTTTGAGTTGGTTGATACATGCTTGGACTAGTTTTTGAGGAAAGGATTGTTCCTTGAGGTGATTGGTTGAGTAGAGTTGATTGAGCCTAGTCAAGTAATTGTGTGAAGTGGTTGTTCAAGTTACATGAAAGAAACTATTCTTATATTCTGATTTGAGTTGAGATTGAGATTTGAGAATAGAACATATAGAGTCTCTAACAATTCTCTTTATGCTTCTATAAGATTGATTTGAGTTGAGATTGGGATTTGAGTATAGAACATATTGAGTCTCTAATAATTCTCTTTATGCTTCTATGAGATTGAGATTGAGTTGAGATTGGGATTTGAGTATAGAACATATTGAGTCTCTAAAAATTCTCTTTATGCTTCTATGAGATTGAATTGAGATATTGATTGAGCATTGAGTATAGAACATATTGAGTCTCTAACAATTATCTTTATGATTCTATGAGATTGGACAAGTTCTGTGTGAGCTTGTTAAACTAATTTGAGGTAAGTCTTTGAGAAGGCTTGTGGACTTATTTTGTGTAAGATTTTGTGGAATCTTGCTATGCAGATTTGAGGAAGTCCTAGAGAGGACTTATTGAGCAGATTTGGACAAGTCCTAGAGAGGACTTATTGAGCAGATTTGGACAAGTCCTAGAGAGGACTTGTTGAGAAAATTTGAGCAGGTTCTGTGTGAACCTGTTGAGAAGATTTGAGCAGGTTCTATGTGGACCTGTTGAGCAGATTTTAGTAGGTTCTATGTGGACCTGTCGAGCAAATTTGAGCAGGTTCTATGTGGACCTATTAAGAAGATTTGAGCAAGTTTTATGTGGACCTTTTGAGCAGATTTGAGAAGGTTCTATGTGGACCTATTGAGCAGATTTTTGTTATACTGAATGAACTGTATTTAGTGCAAGAGATTGAGCAGAGTTGTGCTAGACTGAATGAATTGTGTTTAGTACAAGAGATTGAGTAGAGCTATGCTAGACCGACTAGACTATGTTTAGTACAATACTAAGATAAATCTTTGGAGGTGACAGAGTATAGAGGACATAGTATCAATGGATAGAGATCCAATAGTCAAGAAAATTAAAGATAGATCTGAGTATGAGTCTTCAAGTGGAGAGAGATCCACCAATCAGTGTAGTAGAGAGACAGAGTCTTCTATAAGATCACTAGCCAGAGCAGAAGGGGAAAGAGTTCTCCTATGGAAGATATCCACGAACTTGATATTTAGGGGATCAACATCTCCTTTGGACAAAGGTCCATAAACATTGTAATTGGGAAGGATTCCCATGATATTATTTGAGAAATATTTAGAAGAAATATTTTCTCTATGGAGGTAGCCCACATTGGGTGAACCATGTTAAAATTGGTGTCTCTATTATGTGTGTTTATTTGTGCATTTCTTTGGTTATTGTTATTAATACTGCCATTGATTATATTTATTAATACTATTTGGGAAAGAAAAGTAAAAAGTGGTCTTATACTATTCACCCCCCTCTCGGTATAATCTTGTGTTCTTCACTTCTGGTATGGTACCTTTTATAATACATGCATTCTCATTTTGATTTCATAGTAGTAAGGAAGACATATGAAATAGGGGAAACATTACCAGTGTATTCATGGACTCAAATTTTGTTAAGAAAGAAGTCCTATTATAATTTTAACAAAATATTTTTAGGGCTTGCCTTGAAGTTAATTTACAAGGTATACAATAGAGTGCCAAGAGCCATGAAAGTAGAGGTGGTTGACAAGAAAAATGGTGACATATTTTTGCTAACAAAAGGAGTGGTGGTCAAAATTTTTGGATTTACTAGCAAACCCTTTTTGTTATCGTATTTTACTACTGAATATATGTTCGTCCTGGAGGTAGCTTGAAAGAATGATTTCACAAATGATACATATGGGACAAGCAGGGGAAAGAAAACTACATGCACTAGGCCTTTCTAGTTTGGCAACATAAGAGTTATGCAGTACAGGTAGAATAGATTGATTATTGAGATACTGCATGACCATGGATTGATTTAGCTTCCCCAATGATGGTAGTATGATCCTTTGGATATTTTCAAGAATTTCATCAAAGCCAATAATTTTCATTGCTACCTCCAAGAAGACATCTTGTAGTAGAGGAATAATCTCAAAGAGCATGACCTTGAATGGCATGTCAAGAAGATGATGTGACTCCCTCCTTGGCATGATTTTTATGATATGGAGGACCTCTAGAGTAAGTTCCTCCTCCTGGTTTGTTTAATAAAATGAAAGTAAAATTGCTTGATTGGTCCGATGAAAATATTACTAACTAGTGGGTCATGAGGACCCATCAAAGTAATCCTAGGTCAAGTTATTCATTGGTCATGGACAAGGCATTTTTGTTGATTTACGATGACCATTATGAAAAGTATCATCCCCTTTCTTTTGTTGACTTTGTGCCTTGAAGTATCTGCAACCCTAATAAGGAAGAAGATGTGGTATAAGAAAAGGAGGTGTCAATTGAAGAAAGGGAAATTACTGAAGAAGTAGAAGAGCAACCACCACCCGAGGAGCATCTTTCACTCATAAAGAGAAGCACAGGTATAATAGTACCTTTCCCCAACATGGTGAAGAAGCCCAAAAGTGGTGCAATTTTTGCTCTTGGCACCAATCCACCTCCTTCGCTTATGGTTGAGCCAACTAATTTTAAGGAGATATCTTCTTCAACTCAGCAAGAAAAATTGAGCCTGATGGTGACAATAGTAAATCTGGAAGTAGAGGAGGAAAAAGTAGAGGAACAAAAAGATTCTATAGTACAATAGCCTTCATCGCTGGCTCAAATGGTGTTAGAGCTTGCAGGTATACAATTTATTTCATATTCCCTCTCTGAAAAACACTTGGTGACCACTATATCCTATCTCTACTTTACCTCCATTCATTGTACCTATCTCTTCAATTCCTCTTTCCACTTCATAGTCACAGGTCACCAAAACTCCCCCAATTTCTTCCATTCCTTCCATTTCTCTTTCTTTTAGTTCATTCACATCCATCCCAAACCCATTTTCCCTTTCGGTGTCCTTTATTCCATATTAAATCCCTACTAATCCCATTACTATTATAAGTACACAAGCCCCTCCCAGATTAAGCGTAACTATAACACCATCCACCTCTACTCTCTTTGTTGAGTCAAACCCTCAACAGGCCCTTTTCCTATTTTCCCTATTTTTTGTAGTACATGAGTGTTTGGCTTTCGATATGGAGTTACTACCAAAGCATCCCATAGCAAAGAATATTAGTAGAGCACAACAAATTTTCTTGCATTTGTTAAAGAATCGCAAGCAAGCAGACACACAAGCCTCGATAAAACTAGTGAAGAATGTGACTTTTGACCCAGATGCTATGGAGGCGCACACTGTGAGGATGGTCCCTTGGGTTTAGAAACTTCAAGGAGAGATGGTTTCTAGTGATTATTCATATCAAGTCTTCACTGAGTATCTCATAAAAATAGATGAAGTGGATAAAATGAGTAATATATAGGTGGATATGAGTTTGATCTACCTGCATAGTTAGCATTACAAGGATCGTTTCTTCCAATATGAGGCAAAAATAGCAGAGCTAGAAGATGCTTTGGTATCATAGAAAGAAAAAAAAATAAAGCTAGAAGATGCTTTGCTAGCACAAAAATCCCAACTAGACACTACGTAGTTTGAACCTTAGCAATGGCAATAGAAGGCAATGAGCTTGGAGGGCGATATTGAGGTTTATAAACAGACAACCAAGTAGCTTCAAGCAACATAGTAGGAAGTGTAACAATGGATATAGGCCTTACAGGACCAGCTCCAGAATATGTAGAATCAGTTGGCAGTAAAGGTGACCTAGTTGGTGACCCTCGTGAAGGATAAAATTAAGGAGGCTTGTAGTCAGTTGCTTATCGATTGTAAAATAATTGTAGCCAAAGCAACATTGGTTCTCATGTTTCTTCAAGAGGTGCAGATGGTCATTTCATACGACAGACATGTAGTGGAGTATTAAAAAGAATACCTAGAGGTAAAATTGGAAATGGCAATGAATATTGAGGTGATGGCTAAAATGGATATCATATTTTGCCTAATGAGAACCATATCCTAAGCTTGGTCAAATGTGAACCTGCTTCTCTAGGTTGGATATGGTTAAGGAAGTTCAAAATCTGCTAGATATATTTGAGCATGAGAGGCACATTTTGTTGGTCTATTTTGATACGATAACAGCCAATGGTTTTCCCAGTTTCGTTGATGATTAGGAGAATATTCTGGCAAGAAAGGACCTAGATGTGGTATGGGATATTTTCATAGATGATGATTCAAAGATATATGACTTAGAAGAGCCCATCACTGAAGAACAAATGTTGCCATTAATGAGAAAATTCACTCGTATTGAGTCTAAATTGTTGGAGCTCAGCTAAAGGGCCAACTATATTGACATGGAGTAGGTTGAAACTTTTTGATACATTATGGATATGCTGAATGCTCGTGAGGTGATTAGTATGGATGCTTGGGCCAAAGCCATCGCAGTGTATGAATCTACGGCTTCACATCTTAAAAGGTAGGAAGAATTTTATACAAGTAGCAGATAATTAGATGCAGCTAGCAGTGGATACTGTGCCCAATGAAGAGAGGTCTAGTATCGATTGCATTCAAGCAAGCCGAATACCCCGTAAGCTGCCAAAAATATTGGTATTTTTACCACATTAAAATTTTGTAAAATTTTGCCTAAAATATGTAAACAATTTTTCTAGCAAAATTCGATTTGAGCATTTTCACCACATTAAAAATTTTGTTGAAATTTTTCTAAGTGTTTGATAAATGCAGTTTTAGGTAAATCCCAAGAGAAATTCATTTTTGCCCCTAATTGTAGCGAAATGCCTTTTTTCCCCTAGGTGCAACGAAAATCCCTTTTTAGGAAAGGTTACAATGAAATCACTTCCTGGGAGTTTCGTTGGTGAAATTACTTCTTGGCCATTTCGCTAGCGAAACCATTTTGTTGGCAATTTTTCCCCCATTTATAGCGAAATTCCTTTTCACACTTCATTTCTCAACAAAATCCGAATAATAGTCACAATGAAGTCGTGTTTCCAATATGGGCCCCACTTTTGGCAGTGCAAGCTCTTCCCAGTTGAAGTTGTAGCAAAGAGGTAAGTTTGGGGCAAAACTCCCATTTCATTCATTTTTGGGGTAAAACTCCCATTTCACCCAATTTTGGGTCGAATCTCCCATTTCACCCAAGTTTGGGGTGAAACTCTATTTCACCTAGTTTTTTAGAGAAAATATTTTTGGGGTGCTTCCCGAGTGAAACTATTGGCAAGAGCATGTTCTAGGTGAAAGCCCATTTCGGGCACAACTTGGGTGAAATCATGATGAAAGCCCATTTCGAGCATAACTTTGATCGAAAGTCATTTTAGAAGCAAATGCCATCACCCCAACTTTTTTAGTGAAGATCTTCTTTGGAAAAGTATTAAGGCTAGTAAATTTAATTCCTATGGCAAAGCAACTGATATATCCAGGATCACTGTTGAATAACTACTGAGTTTAAGTATTGCACCCTTGCCTTTGGTCTAATATTATTCATTTTTGAATCACCGTCCACTTTAGTGGATATTCATTTCCAAGGCATCATCATGGAGATTGAAATCAGATTGATGATTTTTGCTAAAGCCCCGATACACCATATGATGAAATCACTGGATACTTTCCAATGCGTGTGTTGATTTGTTCATAACTGGTACCAAGGAGGAATTGCAATAGTTTGATTTTTTACTAGCTAGCATTTCATTTAATAAGAATTTAACTTTGGAGGTGAAATCCTCTATAAAAACTAAAAAACTTGATGTAAAAAAGGAGGATGGACATCCTACAAAAAAACTCTTTGAGTTTCATTATTTGCATCAATTGAAATATTGTTGGCTTCTGGTTCCTAGGTCAGTGTTGTATGCAATTACTTTCTGACTATCATTTCTAATATGCTCATCTCCATTATTATATAAGTTTAAATTTTGTATCTAAATTTAATTCCTGATAAGAAGGTGAATACTGAAATGTTTATTGGAAGTTATCCTTGCAAAGTTGTGAATGGTTCTTGTGTTTTATTTCTATTACATGTTATTTAAAAACTTAATCTTATTTTTAGCTGATATTTTACCCCCACCTTACATTGTTGGTGTACAACCATATTTCCTATCTCTTTTTGTTAATATCTTTCCCTAAACTTTACATCGATTATTAGATTAGCACAGGAACCAATGCTCTCTGGAGATTAGCCCTAAGGACATATCTTTCCTTAGGCCTTTCAATGTTGGTTGGGTCTAGGGCACACATATATTTTGTACTTAGGTAGATTCGTGACCAACAATACCACAACACTAGTTTTGGACACCCCTAGACCATTTTTTTATATTGTTATTTTGTTGAGTCTACTGGTGTGGTCATTTTTCCTTTGGAGTCTTGGTTCAAAAGTTAGGTTCTATTTTGGCCAACCTTTTTTAATACTTTGCCCTATCTATCCAAACTACTAACTACTCCTAATATTGTAATATCACTTGCTTGGTCTAACTCTATCACATATATTCCCTGTCTATTTAGTTTTTAACTATCATAGGTAACTATTTTGACACTGATAACCTAACAACCCTGTACTGACTATTATTGATAAAATTCTCTTGACTATAACTGACACTAACCCCCTGTTCCCCTGATTTTGACTTTGGTGGTTTCTTTTCACCTATGATATTCTTTTATAATTTTTGCTTTTACTATTTTGCATGCAATAACTTTATAATAGGGATGCCTTTTTCATATGATCAATTTCTGTGAAGGGTATGGTAACAGGTTTAAAATTCATAGAACATGATTTGTGTTACATGAAGTTTTATTGCAGAATAAAATTTGGCATAAAAAGGTATGCTAAACAAGGGTGTATGTACTGCCCATAGGCCCTCTGTTATACTGCAATGATAAATAATAGTGCTTAGACAAATATTTTAGGCCACTACTCAAGGAGGATTCCACAAATACCCTTGAACACACTACCCGCCTATTTATTAGTATGGAAAGGTAATCTTCTCATATGTTGTATTTGATGTACTATGGAGAATACAAGGCCAAAAATATTCCTAATGGTGAAAGTCTCTCCTAAACCTAGGGGTCTCTCGATATACCTAAATATACATGGGAGTTCAATTTTATAGACGAGTGTTTTTTGAGGCCTGGATATTGGATATTGGATCATGAAGATACTCTTTCATGATATTTTAAAACCCTCAATATTGGGTTTTAGATAACTAATGCAGAAAATAAAATAGAGGTTGGATGTTTTTTACAAGAAACTACCGAATAAAAACTAAAACTTAAAATCTTATACTTAATAGTTGAAATGGTAGAAATTGTTGTACTCACAACAAAACATGACCTTGGAAAGTGCTTTGATACTACTTGTTAGAAACCTACTATTAAAAATAAACACACTCACACAAATATTGTAAATAAATATAAAATCTCACAACACAACTATGAAATATAAATATAGAAATAAACAATCCCATGGATAACACAAAATCGCAAGCCACTTCGAGGGGGGCAACCTCCTTCAGTTCATTCATTCAATTATGTTAAAAGATACATACATTCTTACCCCTTGTAATTTTAAAGATTCCATCTACCACCTAACTCTCAAGGTTGGCTTATATGCAAAATTCCACCCAAGCTAGAATATTCTACCTACAAAACAATTACATTCTTGATAACAGTTGAATATGATGGCACCACTTGTCTAGACACTTCTAGAGTTACAACTATTACAAAATATTTTAAAACATTATCATGGGTATTTCCCATGTTTACAAAAAATTATAAAATATAATTATGGGTATCCCCCTACATTCACAAGGGAACATTACATCATAGTGTTAGTATGGGATCCTAACACATTGTGTGGATTATCTTCATGGGGATTTTGTCAGGAGTAATCAAATTGAAGGGATTGTTTTATTGATAAAAAGGTTAAAATATATAGGCATAAGCCTATATGATGAACATGACACTTGTCAATGAAACTGACAAGTGTCAAACTGGCATAGTGCACATTACATTAACTCTAATATTCCCCCTTAATGTGCACTATCCTAACTAAAGAAAAAAACAAGTCAACATTAGGTAACATTCCCTCTTAATGTTGACTTCTCTAAAACAATCGATCATCCTCTCTTATTGCTGATTTGGTCTAGGCTCGTGCTTTGTGCTCTTGGCTCTCCAACTGTGAATAATGCTAGATTCACTGTGTATACATATCGGTCTGTTGCCTCAAGGTCAGCCACTTCCACGGGTTTGTTGCCACTGGGTCAGCCGTCTAAGTGCCTCGAGGTCATCATGGGTGCCTCAGGGTCAGCCGCTTCTGGGTCTGTTGCCTCTACAGGTCATCCTCAGAGGATGTTGCCTCTCATATGTCACTGACTAGATTCACCATGAGTGTGAAATCCCTCCTCATGGTGAACTCAATATAGAAGGTGTCGGTCTCTGCCGAAAATGCACCTAATACAAAGAAAAACGAGCCATATAAGAGTGTCGATCTCTGTCGAAAATGCACTCAATACAATAAAATGAGCCATAGATCAAAATAGGAGAGAAGAAGAAAAGAAGAGA
This sequence comes from Wollemia nobilis, assembly GCA_028583015.1. NCBI lineage: Eukaryota > Viridiplantae > Streptophyta > Pinopsida > Araucariales > Araucariaceae > Wollemia > Wollemia nobilis. The sequence goes on along the minus strand of JAQPPZ010016983.1, from coordinate 5,594,534 downwards.
ATCTTCTGAAGTGTCTTCGTCTATAGTCTTCAGAAGTAGATCCGAAAAAAACCTCGGATAGAGTCTAGGGTGTCTTTGTCTGTAGTCCCTAGTATAAGTGTCCTTATGGTGACCATGTCATCCCATCAAAATGCATGGGTAACCAGCCGCTGCATTCGCCAAGTTTATAGAAAAGATCACTAGGTACAAGGATCACATATAAAATTACCTTGGGAGTGTCGGGTTCAACCGAGAGTGCACTCCAAGGTAGAAAAAAATTGAGGCTAAAAAACTGAATTGAAACAGCCTCAAAATTACAATATGACACCACCATTGTGTTCGTCGTGGAAAACCGTTTCCAACGACTATAAATACCCCTATATTCCACCATCAAAGGGGCCTTCATCATGCTAAAAACCAATGTGCCTCTCTACACAGCAGAAAAACAATTCAAGTATACCCTTGAAAAGCAAAAAATACAACCCATTACATGAAAGTGGTGCCCTCCACTTTAAAAAAATGCCCCCATTGTTTGATAGCCATGACCATAATTTAAAAAACTCCCCTAAGACCACCCATTACAAATCCTCCAACATAGGACATTGTTTCTTGCATTAGAACTCCCCATACTCCACTTTATAAAGTGGTCCCCTTCCACTTTATATAAAAAAAAAACCCCACTCACTATATTTCAAAATATTCCCCCATCATTTTTGAAATAAAAAAACTTGCTTTTAAATTTGAAATGCCCCACGCCCTCTGCATATGGGACAAAGAAGCCACATTAAAAAAATTTAAAATACTCCATTATCATGTACATGGCCTATGCTCATGCTACATTTCATGCAGACAATGACTCAAACTAATACTCCAAGAGCGCATAATCATAAAAATAAATTGCGAGCATAATCTGATCATTGACTGAGAGTGGACGACGACAATCAAACGACTCGGCTATTTTGTCACGCAGCAACAACTGGGCGTTAGCGCCCTCCCTCCATTGCATACAGTCATCCGCTAAGGCTTATCCTTTCATTGCATACAACCGCCTGCTAGGGCACATCCTACAGTAAGAAAAGAAGCGCAGTGCGACAGCATTTTGTTTAGCAGAGCAGGCAGGACGGGCAGACCTGGGCAGAAGGTATGAGGCCATCGTGCTGCAGAGTCTGTACCTCTTGGATCCTATTTTTGGACATCAACTTACATACTGCAACTCACAAACTACAACTCTAGCGCCAAAATTGGCCACAAATCTGGAGGCCCTGACGTCGCCTCTTCACTAGGAGCCGCGCCGCCACTGCTATGTTGTCCACCGCACTCTTCTTCTTCACAGTCAGCAAAACCCTAATCAAATTAAATATTTGCAGGATCATATTTGCGCAAAGCCCCTTCCTCAAGCCAAACGTGGCCCCTCATATCGTCGGGACGTCACCAGAGCTTCACGAACTCCTTTCACCACGGCCACAGTTGGGCTGACCCCGCGATGCCAAAAAACACCTGGTTTAGGGTTAGAAACCCCCGTGAAGAATTACGGTTCAAAGGATAAAATGGGGGGTCATCCGTTTCTTCGACAGAATGATATTGGGTTCCCTTGCCATTGCTCAGTTGTACCCATTGTTGCTCGAAGTCGACGGCATCACCTTCATGCAAGAAACCAGGAGCCATTACAGAAGCTGTCGCATTCGACAAGTACAGGGTCCCCAAAAGCATGAGCATGGAGCTGGGGTTAGACTTAGCAACAGATAACGGGAATATCGTGTTGCAGAAAATGGGATGTGAGGAGTTCGGCGTGGCTCTACATATGGGGCTGGGAATGGGCATGGCCATTTCGGAACAAGGGTGGTCGCAGAGACTGAGTGCAACCAATCCGCCAGTGTAGCTAGATCTGCTTCCTTCCGCTCTGGTACCGCACGATTCCCATGGCGACGCTCTCTCGTGGTCGTCACATTCTTGTGTTAAAACCTTTGATTATGGAAACTACTATGAAGGCGACGGCTACGAGAACAACACGAGGTTAAGTGGTCAGGGTGGAACCTCAGCCACGGTGTCCCTGCACAGATTCGATGTGAATCGAAAACCCCTCTTGCCTATAGACAACGAAGAGGATGGCATGGTGTCGTCACCCAATAGCACGGTGTCATCGTTTTAGATGGATTTCTCCATATACCCAGGCAGCAACAGCCACGCAACCAGCAGCGTCAAAAGGGAGCACACCAATGCCGATGGCAACGCCAACGACCACGACCACGACCACGACCATGAAGTCGATAGAGCGTGATCCTGCACTAGTGATGAGGATGAAGAAGGCACCACCAGGAAAAAGCTCTACCTTTCCAAAGAGATGCGACGCTGGCGTCGGAGTCGCATTTCTATTTTGATAAAACTTCGGGCATCTAAATGTTCTGCCCACAAGTTGAAATCCGTTCTGTGTGAGAATAAACCCTCGACGACGAATCTGATCAATGCCCCAATCAAAATATCTCGACCAGCAGAACAACATAGGAAGAGTGTTTCCAAGCTCGAATCGTCGCCATCCGTCGGGTTTTTTTTTTTTTAGCGCTTAATTTCTCCAATGGATCAGAAACTCTCTCCGGCGCTCGAGCCTCCGTCAGATCTAAAAACCTAAAATAAAAATAATTTTTTTTTTCCTAACTTTTAAAATTCTTACCATCTAGTTTTTGATCCATCAAATGATGGAGAGCATACTCCCTTGGTAAAATTTTAAAAAAATAGGGAAATAACAAAAAACAGGGGGAGGGAGGATTTCCATGAGGGAAATCCCCCCTCAAGATGTTTCACAGGGCAGGGAAAGCCTGCTCTAATACCAAATGTCAGAGTAATCAAACTGAAGGGATTATTTTATTGATAAAAAGGTTACAATATATAGATATAAGACTATATGATGAACATGACACTTGTCAATGAAACTGACAAGTGTCAAACTGACATAGTGCACATTACATTAACTCTAACATATTTGGTGCCTAAGCATTCCTTTTCTTTCCATATAAGGTATGGGAAATGTTGAAATAAAATATATATTTTTTAATTTTTGAATTGTATATTTTTAAATACCAATGGGGTCTTCTCACATATGCTCCACACATCCCTTAAGGCATCAACTAGGTGATGTAAACACAAGGTAAATTATCTCACAAAGTTTCCCAAAGAGCACTTTACTTGACATATTGCTTCATGTTCTCATGTTTCAATCAACACTCTCTCAAAGAGTATCTTGGCATGATTTGGAGGCATTACTTTAGTCTTTTAATATTTATGCATAAACCATATTAATGCAACAATCACTATATTTTTATAGAATTTCATAAGCATATTTTCACAATTAGGAATTTATGCAATAAAATCATATATGATCAAGTAAAATTTTACTTTTCATGATAATAAATAATTACTCATGCCTATTCCTCTCATATAATGCAATTAAAGTGTGTGGGTGTGTGTTTACATGATATTCATTTAACATGCTAATGTTAAGCATTTGCTATCCTCTCCTCAATGATACCCTCCCTCTTAATCTTGGTTGAGGGTAACCCTTGTTACACATTAATACCACATCACGATGGTTTGTGTTGATTTTTTCAATTGATTAGATGAGATTGGAACGGTTCCCACCTATATTCCATCATCACCACATGGTGGTATTACAACAACTTGGTTATTATCCATGTATCGCTTGGCAATATTCAAATCTATATCTCCTCCTTGAATGTTGAGGAATCTAATTGATTAAGCTAATCCCATTTGTTTTTATAGTTAGTCTTGTTATGAAAACCATAATTTTTAAATTGCATAGTAATAAAATGCAATCATTAACTCATCAATATTCACTCATCATACCATAAAATATTAACGTAATCATAATACAAATCATATGTTATTTTATTTTTTTGTTAGAGAACAAGGGGTTGTACTTAGTCTCCCACCCTTGACAAATCACAACTCTCTTCTTCAAAGCTTGAGAGTTTATAAACAAATTCAATTCTCATCTCAATTGAGTTGCTATAGCTAGATACCTACATCATTTTTCATAAAATGTCTAAATTCTTGATTTTTATTTTTTGGATCTTCTTCAATTTTTTGTGTGAATATAAATATTCTAGAATTCAACATCCTTCTTCTTGACATTTTCCTACAATAGCCTTCACAATACCAAAATTCCACCTCTATTGTCTATGCATTGCATCTTAGTAGAGTAATATTTTCGAAACATTGCACTATCATAGTTTGCTTTACTAGATCTAGAATGCTAGTTTTCTTTCTAAAGCATAAGTGCAACCACACAAATTGTAATAAATAGTTTATATGAAAACACATTAATGTTATGAAATAAAGTAAATATTTCAAATGGAAAACATTAAAGTAAATCTTAATCATTATTTAATTCAATCATTCAACATTTTCTTGTCAGCTTCAGATAAACAAAAAGAGAATTTAACTTCATGATCCTCAATTAAAACCCTGGCTTGTCTATCTGCACATTTTTTTCCTTCCCTTAACATATATGTAAACTTGATTCTTCGAACTCTAGCAAGGTCTTGTATCTCCACAATTATCTCTTGTATATTCCATAGGGCCATTGCTTACAAATCATATGTTATGAAATCAATCATTAAATGTTAGTTCCTCATTGCCATTTGTAAACTCAATGTAATTGCATGCATAGATTACATTTACATAAATAGTTTTATCAAAAATTGGATTATAACATTAGTAGAAGTACATAGATGTTTTACTTTTTAAACTACAATTGTGAATTTAATAATTATAAATAATTTACCAAATAAAATAATTAATAGTTTAAAAATATTTATATTGGACAACATCTTATCTTTAACTTAAAAAAGAAAAATAATATTTTTTCCATGATTTTCCAAATTATTATAAGAGATCAATTATAAATTGCAATATTTTAATAATATATTACCTTAAATAGACAACTCTTAGTATTATAAATTTTTAATTTAATTTTTTTTATATTGAACATCATTTACAAATATTAGCGCTAGTTCGAACAAACACAAGAGGAATCGACCTCACAACCACATGGATGATAATAACTAGGCAACTGCCATTACACCAAATGCCATTCGAAAATTTTAATTTAAATTAATGTTACTAAAATATACGTAAGATATTTAAATTAAGAATCTTATATTATATTGACATTATTTAAAAAAAATTGTATGTCCAAAACTTTTGGAAAGAAAGACGTGGAATATGATGTTTTTCTAATTTGGCACAAACGAATAAAGTAGTTGTGACGAAACAAAAGCTCGTGGAGTTTAAATATCTATACATAAATCACATTTATTGACTTTCTATTTAAATATTAAAACCTAAAGTGTATTTAAATATTAAAACCTAAAGTGTTCATAAACATTAAGGTTATTAATTTAATTTAAGTTTATTTTTTTATTTGGTTAGGTGAAAAATTTTTATGACTAAAGTTGAATAGTTTCTTCCCAACCATGAACCTTGTAAAGTTGAGAGCTATGCTTATCAATAAGGAATAAGGAATTTAACAGATAGCCACCACACACCCACTCCCTTGCACACTCGTCCACAATGGATACTCACCCACACCGCGGTTTGAACCTTGGATTTCTTAAAGAAGAGCCAAAGTCTTAACCATTGCATTGTTTCCCCTAGGACCCCGTGTCTGCTAGGGACCAAGAATTTTTGTTCGACGAGTCCTGTTCCATTTGGTATACTCCTTAGGCTAAATGAGGTGTTTTTTTGGTATCCGATGCAAGCCGCTAGGCTTGAACCTAGACCTCCTTACGAGGATTGAGGAAAATCTTGATTAAATATTTGTCTCATTCGGGTATACCTCTTAGGCTAGTCAAAGAGATTTTTTTGTATCCAACGCAAGCCGCCAAACTTAAAATTTGGACCTCCTTGTGATAATTGGAGAAACTTGCCAATAAAATACTTAATACTTTAAATTTAAATTAAATTTAAATTATTAATAAAAGAAAAAATAATAATAAACTTTTCTATTATAGAATGTAGACCAACCATAGTAGGACACAAAGCATCTTCAACTTTGTCTATTGAAGCACTTGGTGGTAAATGTTCTTAAGGTCACTATCTTCCAATGATAATGTGGAACTTTAACCATGGTTTAGTTTGAATAGAAATGATTAAGAGTATAGGAAGAATGACATTATCTTGTCACCTGCCATCAATTTTTAAATGTTTAATAGGGAAGATAAGCAAGGCATGGCATCACCATCACTAATATGTCTACATATCCTAATTTCAACATTATTTTTAATGGTTTTGAAAGGTTTGATGCTCATGATAAAATATAACTAAATAAAACATAAATATTCTTTATGTTTTGGAATTCTAATGGTATTTTTATAATTTGAAAATTTTATATTAAAATAAAGATCATTTACAAGTTGAGATGAGACTCTTTTCAATCGTAATCGATGAGAAAACCTATTTACAATAGCAAAAGAACATTTGCATTGAATTCAAATCTCCTAAACCATATTTCTATAATGGTTGTACAAATTAGCTAAACACTGGATTTGCTCATCAACCTATGTAATCCTCTTATTCTCAATAACCATGTTATTGTACCACTGAACCCCTACCTCTTTATTAGTACCCATCTTAGCTAGGAAGTATACCACTTTATTTAGATCTCTACTCACATAAACTGGAATCACATTATCTAATTCCCTCCATAATTCTTTAATTTGGGTGACAAGAATCTTCAACCTCCATGTCTTCAAAGCAAAGTTCCTCATACAATCCAGATCTCCTACCAATATTTGAGAATCTGATTCTAGGATTATCCTCTTATAAGCTTGTCTTACCATCCAGATAGAAGCATATTTGATATCTAACACTTCTGCTTTATTGTTCGTGGTCATTTCTAGGCCTTGTAGTTCCCAATAGAGCACTTTCCCAACATAATTCATGTTGACCACTCTAATTCCATCAGTATTAATGGTATCTCTATTTGAATAATTATTTCATAATTTCTTAAAGGTATTTGTTCTATGGGTAAGGTGTTTCTTGAACCAAATCCACTTTTATAAAAGTAGTTTTCATAGTTATAGTTATTGTAGTGAAATTTTACTATGTTCGAAGGAGTTATGTCTTGGTCAATTTTACAAATAAATATCAGTGAGAAGAAGATTGACAAGTTGAGGTAGAAGAGAAACGAGAGTGCAACATATTATCCATTTTGTATGTCTACAACATACGCTAATTTTATATGAAAGTATTTGATATAAACCCTCAAAATGATGTGAACTGTTGATTGGGATGATCTACGGTGGCCATTGATTCCAAGAAATATTAATAGATGGAGATAGTGAAACAACGTAGATCATTGATCTCATTAAACAATAAGCGTGATTCTAAGAAAAATATTTAAAAGAAGTCTTCAAGGCATCATGAACCGTTGATCATTTATGCAACGACCTGAGCCATTTTATGAACCTAGTGAAGAAATTGTTAAAAAATATCTCTACCATTGGTTGAAATCTAAAACATGTGGTAAATATTTTGACAACCCAAGATTTAAGTAGTTGTCCTATCAAGACATACATCAAAGGAAGGTTTGTCATCGATGTTGGACAAGTAGTAGATGTAGTGGTTTGTAAGTTTTAAAAAACATTGTTGAGACATTTGGGTGGCAAAGTCTTGCGAGCCATCTGATCTTAGTGATTTATGACCTGCATCATCCTAAAATATTTTCAAATATGTCAAAAGTAACTCTATCATTGTTTAAAGCATAAAAAAATTGACGATCATAAATTAATTATTCTAGCATTGCTATCTCATAATGACTGACCATGTGGTGACCATTCAACCTTTCTATTCCTTATTACGAGAACCAACATCGATCTTGGATAGGTGGTAGATCAAAAAGCTCACGAGAATTGGAGGAATACTTAGATTGTGTAACATTGAAAAGTATTACCAACCATTTGATCTCAGCGATCTATGGCTTGGAAAGGAAGATGCATATAAAAAGAGTATAGATAGAAGATCCGCCAACCATCCAATCAAAGGAGAACTAGGCTGATCCAATAGGTTGCGATTTAGAAAATAATGATAATATCCCTCCAAATTTTACCAACAACCTCTTGCTCACTCACAAAAAAATAACTTCCATTGTAGGTAAATGCCTTTAATACAAATACCATTGAAGCACAATCTTCGAAAAGAGAGCAATTGGGCTCATAAAGGCATTAGTTGCATAAAAGGCTCAAGGCTACCTACCTAGACCACTTTGAAATGACATTCTATTAAAGCTTTTAGTGTCTTAATTGTGGTAGATGAAGAGGCTCCAAACCTAGAGACCTTGAGCCCATCAACATTAATGGCAAATGAACCCCTAGCTCAATTTTGAGGAGAAAAATTGAATTACTTGTAAAACTTTTAAAGGGGAAATCTCTTGTATTTTCTTATAAATAGCAATTTCAAATCCATTATAAAGTATTGAAAATTGTTGACTCATGCTTACTATCTAGTCTTTTTTGTAACTCTTTTTTTTTCTTCTATGTATCAAGTATGGACTCAAACCTTGATTCATTATGTTACAACCTTTGAACCTATTTTTATTTGCTATCTATATAATATGAAGATTATAATATAATAAGTTGTGCCTATCTTTGATCTGCTCCATTTCTTGTATGCATCTTTTATGTGAATTATTTATTTGGGATTTACTATGTTTATTTAATGGATTGATAGCTAATGATGCATGTGTTTATTTTTTTCCAGTGATAGATAGAAGAATATCTTGATCTTTGTGCATTGCCTCTTTTACATTAGAATTTTATTTTCTACAATCTCTCTTCCTTTTCCTTTGATACATGTAAGTAGTTTAGGAGAGCACTGTATTAAATATCGCATATGATAAGGAGATAGTATTAGTAAAATCTAGGAGGTTGCCTTGTAATTCAAGCCCCACACTTGCAAAGCTTCCCACTATTTCACTCTATGCATGACATATATGTCAAGCACATCTAGCGACTGCAATAGATGACCATCTGAGAAACCAATAGTTTGTTGACGCACTCTATGGAATCAACTTTCCACCTTGATTGAGATTCTAATGAATATATCAATCTTCTTACTTACTAAATTATAAAATATTCATCCAACAAATCCACTGAGGATAAAATACCAAAATATTTATGAGCATAAGACCTACTACTATGTCCATTTTAAAAGTAAATAAGCAAGCATTGGTGCCATCCCAAAACTCAGGTTCCAGAATAAGACCCCAACATTGAAACATGGTTGCACAACAAAGGCAACCCCCAAGGAGATACCTAGCCTATAATAATAGAGGCCCCTTACAACCTCCTATTGCTCCTTTAATATGAGATATGATCCTAGCCTCAATATTTAAGTAATTACATTACTTCAATGATGAGGATGCAACTATACCTACTGAGCACCTACATCACATGGTTAGTTTGTAAATGGTACATAATATTGGAGAGTAAAGTGTGGCTCTCAAAATATTAGTGACATATTTTGAAGGGAGGGTATGATAATGGTACATAAGCCTTACATCGAATTCAATAAAAATTTGGGATCAACGCGTAGACCTAATGATTGACAAATTAAATAAAATATAGATAATGTGTCTCTCCTAGAACAACTAACCACTATTAAGAGAGCACTCATGGAAACCATGGATTATTTCAACATTTGGTTCCATAGGATATAGTATAGATTTATAGATGAGACCTGCCCTCTCCCAAGTATGGTGTATATTTACTATTTGAAAGCTATCAATTCAAAAATCACCATGATGATTAAATCTAGAGGAGGTAACCCTATACCAACAAATTATAAGATAGCTATCCAAGCTAAAATTAACCTGATTCAAATAAGAAGTCTAACACCTAGAACCTCTCCCTTGTTTCTATTCCCAATTATCTGACCACCTTACTAGCCACCTCTAGTCATCCAACCTACAAATTTCCAACCTGCTCCTACCATAAACCTTTATAAAGATACCAACTTCTCTCCTTGCTCTAGAGTGTCAGTCTTCAAATCCTTACTCCTTCAATGAACTTGATGAGATAAAGAACTTTCTTAGAACTATTTCTAACGAGTTCATAGCCCTCAAGAGACAACAAAATGTACAAATATTTCCATATAAAAATAATTAGAGACCTTCAATTTAGAAAAATAGTTAGGGTTGTAAACCCCCTCAAAATGTCCAACGATACTAGGGTTCTCATTTCTAACCCAATAGAAATACAAACCAACACTATAATTCAAATCAAAAAATAGTTTCTATGCAATTCCCATTATAGCAAATTCCTCCTAACCTTGTTAGGGATATAATCCCTATGCAAAATTATTGTGGATAACCCCAATGCATGGTACTACCTCTACTCGAACACCCATCCTTTCGGTTCTTATCTTGAAGGTTATCCTTGGATGACCATAGAACTACAAAATAGAGTTACACATGCTTAGCCATCTAATAATTTTCCAAGGATGTATTTATAGATGCAAAGCGCATCCCTTCATGTTCAATCACAAAATAATATTTAGAGAACAAGCTCCACTAATATTGATCAAACTTTGATAACTTGAAATGAGGAAGAAGTATATGTTGTATTAGATAGAGTAGATACTTTAGTACCTAGAAGGCCACAAGTTCAATTCTATTATATGACAAGGACCAAAATATAAGCAATAGAGGACCAAAGGAAAACTAATCAAGTGGTTCTTAACATCCAAAACAAGTTAGTTGATGCTAGACAAGGCATTTCCTCTATGACCACACATGAGCAGGATATGCAAAACATCTCGATGGCAACCAAGAGGAATGTCTATAAGACCTTTAAGAAATGGAATCCAATCCTTGAACAAGTTATATTTCCCCATCCTACAATAGAAAGGCCCAAACCTCAATGGGTATTGAGCACCACTTAGAGGATCCAGTCTATCAGATTGTTTAATGTAATGGATAATTTGAAGAAGTCCACTATAGCCATACCTCTTTGGGATATCTTATCGATGCTCAAATAGATGGAGTACTTACAAGAAGTTCTAGAAAGATAGAAGGTATTGGGTGAGTAGAAGTTAGCTATAGTCCTTCAAGTATCTAATCCTAAGGTAAGTAGATCCAAACCTATACCATTTTTCTTGACTTTATTCTACGATGATAAATTAATTCATAATTGTATGGTAGATTCTAGGTCAAGTACTTTAGTTATGCCTAGAAAGGTGGTAGATGTATTAGGGCTACTATATGAGATTGTTAAGAAAGGAGTAGTTCAACTAGATGGAAGTCTTATTTAGATATTTGAAATGGTATAGAACTTCCCCCTTTCACTACTTGCTTGCTCAAGCCTCACAGTTTCTTAGGATATAGTAGTGATTGAACTCCCAACTTCTTTTTGTATTTTTTTGTCAATAGACTTCACCACTAAAATAGGAGCCTGTTTATATTTGGATTGGATGCACATGTTACTAAGAATTTGGTATGGAACTAAAATGAAGGTCCCATAAAAACCTCCTTATACTCATCCTATTGAACATGTGCCTTTAATCAAGTTGGATATTGATTAGACCTTCATTGCAAAATAATGGTATTTTGGGTTAGATGTATCTATCGATGAAGTCTATTCTTGTTTTCTCAGTGATTAAATGTTCCAGTAGGTATATGAGATTAAGAAAATAGGTATGGGTACTTATTTGCTTCAATAGAACCCTTTTATCCCCAAGATCATGAAATTAGATGAAGACTTGACCGACATGTGGAGACTATACTTTGATGGTTCCAAGAGCAAAAGGGGAGTCATTGTTGGTGTATATTTAATTTCATCAAGGGGAGAAAATATATTGAAATCCTACTAATTGTAGTTCAATTGCTTAAACAATGTTGCTCAATACAAATCCTTTGTGCATGGCCTCTAACTTACAATAAAGAAGGGTATCAAGTTGTAACAAATCTTTGGCAACATTGAGCTAGTGATTAAATAAGTGAGATCTGAATGCTTGTCCTAGAAAAATCTAATGAGATCCTATAAACATAGGGTCTAGTATTGGATTGCAGTTTTTCATGTAAATAAATAAATTCATCCCAAGAGCCCAAAACATGGACGTTGATCGAATGGAAATCATAGGATCATAGTTTAATCCTACGAATGATATAATGTAAAATTAGCAATACATGAGATTAGTCATAAGACCAACAATTCTAGACAATGAGGTATATTGGTAGGTATTTGATAGCAATGAACACATTGGTAATTTCCTCTAGTAGGTAGATGAATTTGCAAAGGAATTGAGTCCCAAAGTTGAAGAGGCATACAAGGATCTGAAAGCCGAATGTAGGGTGACGGCGTTCCAGACCAGATGGTGCAAATGAAATTGATATAAAACAATGCTAAGTCCTACGAATGCGAGAAAGCAATGCACAAAGGAAACAATGCATAGACGAGATGTAAGCAAACAAAGACAAAGCGGGGCCTCTTTTATTAATGTTGATTTTTATTTGGTTACAATACGTCCCCCCTTTAGGGCTTAGAACATTTGATATAGTTCGTTACATCAACGAATGGTACGCTTCCAGTGTCTTTCGCGTGCCTCACATTCAAAATGGGCGGGCCAAAGATTGCCATCGCTTGCATCCGTGTGTTCATGTGTTCCTTGCTACCCCTCCGGTGTTCTTATTGGTGAGATCCTATGCTCATAGAAACAACAAACAGTTAATAGCATATGTGGATGGAAGGAAAACATGCAATCCCTAGGGCCTCCGACTAGTTAATGTATAAAATAGCAAAATGATGATCAAAACATGTCATAATGAACCCAAAATTTGACAGAAGCATGAAAACATCATTAGAGACACATTGAAAAAGGAACAATCAAAAAATCATGCATGGATTTCTCATCTCTCCGGGGTGAGACGATTAGGACTATCACAAAACATGCAAAGGCAACCTTCCAAATGTCCTACCCAGAGGTCTCCAAAACTCCTACAAACTTGGGGTTAGGCTAAAAGGAGCATTTTGGGATGACCCAGAAGGTCATATTTTGCAAATTTTTCCTAGATTGTCCTATATCCGAAGGCGCTCCCTATAGGTTAGTAACACATGAATATGATAAAAACATAGTCAAATCAGGTCAGAATGCAATGAAACTTGAACAAAAAAATTAGTAAACCAAATAGAATAGAATGCAAAAATAATAGTAGATAAATTCTTCATGGATTTCTAATCGCTCTAGGGTGAGCCAATTAGGACTACGATAGTTTGGGGGGCACCCGAGGGCAGGACGCCCGTCGTTTGGGGTCTGGTTTTGACACAAATCCACTTGGGATGGGTCCAAAATCTCTTAGGGGGTTGTGTCAATGAATTTTGTGTGGGATTGTTGCCGATTGCTTGGGTTTTGGGTCGAGATTGTGTTCTTGGTGTTCACCCAATAACCTCTCTTCCAAAAAATAAATTATGGATGTAAGAAGCACAAAGGGGAATGTGGGTACAATTTGGCAGCATTCCATTGCTCTAAATGCTCCAGCTCTCCTCTTTTTTTGGGGGGGTGAGGATGCTCACCCTTTTATAGACCTAGGGTCTCTCTCTTTGAATGCACATGCAAGGGCGCCACTTGGCTTGCCATGCCTTTTTTGGGAGAGAAGATTCCTCCCTGATTTAGAGTCTCTTTGCATGAGGCCTCCATGATTAAGGCATGCTTTACTGAAGTCCCTCTCTCTGATTTAAAGTCGTTCCTCACAATTGCATGCCCTAAAGGTGCAGTTAAATGGTGAACCTATCAAGGTTTGACTTTTTTCCAATCAAACCTGCTACTCATCCCACCTTGGGACGATTGCTGCTAATCGTCCCAAGGTGGGACAAATAGGATTCTAATAGGATTCTAATCATCCCAGGGTGGGACGAGTAGGGAGCAAAGTGCTTAAAAGGTGCCAAATTGACCTCTGACCTTCCAAAAATGATTTTGGAGTGGTTAGGACCACTTTTTAACCTCTTGGGGCTGCCCTAGGGGCTATGTATGCCAACTCGATCAGTGCTTGTAGTTGCATAATCGGATTGGTGTTGTTTTGGTGTCTACATATGCCCCTTTTTGGGATGCATTGTGCATTGCGCAGTGCTGAGAAAAAATAGATAACCAAAGCACCTAATGATTAGGGTTTCTTAGTAACCTAACCAAATTTTGATGCCCCAAGTATGGAAAGGGCACGCATTCTTGAATCTTTTCTTTTGACGAGCTAAGGAGCTTACCTCAAGTGTAACCTTTTTCGTGAGGTGTTACTTGATCTTGGATATTGTTCAGTCATGAATAGGCAAAGGGCACAACCTTTTGTCTGAGGAACCTTGAGTTCATGATTCTAGAATGCCAAGTGTTTGATCAGCTTGTGATTATTGCTTGTTTGCTGCCCCAAGCAGGAGCGTGATTGTCTTTGTCAATGATTCTTTGAATGCATGCCATTTTCTTGATTGGGTGTGTATTTGTTGATTTGGTGACTAAGTGTGACTACCCCCTCAAGCGATGAATCGATGAGAGAATGACAGAAATGAGAAAAGCGATGAGTCGCTTGACCCAAGATGACATTTCTAAGGGTGCCTTCAGTGGTTCTCCGTTGAATGTGTGCAGTTTCCTAGCAATCGGACCTATTTTTGGTGGGTTTTGACCCTTTTTTGTGACGTTGTTTGGGGTTGAAATTTTTGAAAATCATTTTTTGTGGAGTAGGATAGTGATAATTTGTGGTCCCGACGTCATTTTTTCATGCCAAGAATGTTAGGTGCAAAGGCACCTTTATTCGGCAGAGTTATTGTTGTTTTTGAGTGGGTTTTGACCTTATTTTGTGATGTCTTGGGGCTGAAATTTTTGAAAATCCTTCTACCCATGGAGTGGTCCGGCTATGGTAACATTCTTAGGGAGTAGGATAGTAATAATTTGTTACCCCGACATCAGTTTTTTATGCCATGAATGTCAGGTGCAAAGGCACCTTCATTCGATAGTTTTATTGCTATTTTTGAATGGGTTTTGACCCTTTTTTGTGACGCCTTGGGGTTGAAAGTTTTGAAAATTCGTCCGCCAGTGGAGTGGTCCGGCTATGGTAGCCTTCTTAGGAAGTAGTATAGTGATAATTTGTGGTCCTGACGTTAGTTTTCATGCTAGGAATATCAGGTGCAAAGGCACATTTATTCGGCAGATTTATTGCAATTTTTTAGTGGGTTTTGACCCTTTTTTGTGATGCCTTGGGGCTGAAATTTTTGAAAATACGTCCTCCCGTGGAGTGGTCCAGCTATGGTAGCCTTATTAGGGAGTAGTATAGTGATTATTTATGGTCCCTAAATTGGTGTTTTATGCCAAGAATATCAGGTGCAAGGGCACCATTGTTTGGCAGTTTTATTGCTTTTTTTGAGTGCATTTTTTGGATTATTTTTCTATTGCTTTGTTTTTTTCTCTGTAATCATCCCAGGGTGGGACGAATACCAATTTGGTAATCATCCTAGGATGGTACAAGTGCTAACTAGGGTGCTCATCCCAAGGTGGGACGATTACAGGCCTAACAGCCTATAAAAAGGCCAAAACTAGGTTTTGGGCTCATTTGTAACATTTTTTTCTTGGTGTTTTGGAGCTGTGGGGAGGAGTGCGAGTTTGCATAGCGGAGCGTTGTCGAAATTTCACGGACACCATGAGTGCAAGGACCAAATATTCAAGTGGTAGAGCCGAGGTGAGACCGGTAGGTGCTCCTTCCTTTTGCTTGTTATTTTTTTGTTTTTATATGAATTTTTAAAATGCACAGATAAAAATACCTGTTAGTGTTATTCTGCTTTTTTTTAGTTCATATTAAGGTTAAAAACCCTAGTACAAATTTTATGTGTATTTTTTTTTTTCACACTTAAAATTAGAAACCCTAGTATGAATTTTTTTTGTGTTTATCTGATTTTTTTTGTCACACTTAAGGTTGAAAACCCTAGGATGAATTTTTATGTTTTATTTGATTTTTTTGTTCACCTTAAGGTCGAAAACCCTAGGATGAATTTTTATGTTGTATTTGATTTTTTTTTGTTCACCTTAAGGTCAAAAACCCTAGGATGAATTTTTATGTTTTATTTGATTTTTTTTTTTTTGTTCACACTTAAAGTTAGAAACCCTAGTATGAATTTTTTTTGTTTATCTGATTTTTTTTGTCACACTTAAGGTTAAAAACCCTAGTATGAATTTTTATGTTTTATTTGATTTTTTTTTTCACCTTAAGGTCGAAAACCCTAGGATGAATTTTTATGTTTTATTTGATTTTTTTGTTCACCTTAAGGTCGAAAACCCTAGGATGAATTTTTATGTTGTATTTGATTTTTTTTGTTCACCTTAAGGTCGAAAACCCTAGGATGAATTTTTATGTTTTATTTGATTTTTTTTTTTTTTGTGTTCACCTTAAGGTCGAAAACCCTAGGATGTATTTTTATGTTTTATTGCATTTTTTTGTTCTTTTTTTTTTGGTAATTATTATAATAGATTAATAGTGGGTTTTTATAGAGGATCCCAAAACCTTATATACAAAATCAGCCTTGCTAAATAGTGCTTCATGCAACTTGGTTGGAAGAATAAACCTGTATGCAAAAAAAAAAAACAAAAAGCTGCTAATTGCCCGAGGGCTACAAGTAAGGCATTTTTGCCTGATTATCTTGGAAACCATGGCCATTATAACTGGGAAAACAAAAACTAGCCGGAGAAGCTAGACCATCGGAAAGCAGAAGAAGACAACCAAGAAAACTACAAAAAATTCTCCCATACCTGGGAAATAACTTTCCATATTTTTGCTTTCTCGGAGGTAGAATTTGAAGCATACATGTTGGATAGGATCCAAGAAAAATGACTGGACTGAAACAAATTGTTGAAAATCCTAATGGAAAATTTTGCCCTGGCCCAAATGGCCACTCCGTTTAGTCTTCTCACATCCAGGATTTCATCCGTACGGTTTGAGGTTCTTCTTACTTCCCTTTCCTTGCTGGAAGGGAGGTTTTGGGATAAGCGTGTCACCCATCAGAGAATCAGAGTCATCCTAAAACAAAGAACCGTTGGGTTCCATTTGCAACATCAGCAGTAGTTTCTTTGTCTCTCTTTTCCTTGTTGGGGGGACGGCCCTGCTTCCTTTCACTACCAAAATCCACCCCTCGCTTTTGACTCCTCGTAATTCGAGGGCTAATATTACCAGGCTGGTAACCTCTTCTTCCCAACAGGTAGTCTTCCAATATCTTTTGTGCCTCGAGAGAGTTTCGATCATAAATTTTGGGTGAATCTTCCTGTGTGGTGATAGGGGGGGCCTGTTCCTTTTCCTCTTGTGGTCCTAGTTGGGGGCGTCCACCACACTACTCGGAGTCTGAAATGGTGGTGATTTCCTCTTCTAGTAAGGAGGATTCGAGATGGTCCCTGGATGGACCTAGAGATTCATGGCCTTTTGTAAAAGGGTGCTTCGTCTGACCTTCATCGTGCTCCAGAGGGTTGCAGGGATCCCGCTCCTTCTTCCTCAACTTTTGGAGAGGACAATTGGACTGAAGATGCCCTTGAGAACTACACTGAGGGCAGAAAGCTAGCCTGTTCTCATAAACAATAGCTTGCTTGTGTAGAAAAGTACCCCCAGACCGCAGAGTAATGGAGGATGGGAGGTTCGTCTCCAAGTCCACCAAAACACAGAATCGAGCTTGGACAAATCTAGTTCGAGCTCTGGTGGGAGGGTCTAAAGTGATCAGCTCCCCGATGGACCGAGCAATACCTCTGATTACATTTTCATGCCAGTAGAAAAGGGGAAGACTCGGGAGCCTAACCCATATTGGAGCAATGTTGATATTTTGGGTATCGAGGTTAAAGTCCAAACCCCACTTCCTTAGAAAGAGACTCCTATGACCCAAGAACCAAGGCCCTCCAGCCAAGATTTTACAATAGTCCTCCTTGTTGCTCAGCCTAATTGTGAAAAAACCTCGGGTTAGGGCAGCCAGCTCTAAGTGACCAGAGGTCCGCCATTTTCCAGACGCCCACTTGCGAATGGTCTCCATGTCGGGATGACCACCAATAAACTTACCGATGAGGGTAAATTTTTTGAAATCCACAAAGCTTGAGAGAATTTCTGTCGGGATGTCCAACTCATCCCCGGATGGAAATAACTCCTTGGAGAAGAGCCCGCTTAGGGTTTCAGAGGCCACTACCAAAGCATATGAATTTCGAGGTCCATCTCCTTGTTTGTCTGGCGGATCCTTGCCGCGACTTGGCAAGGACTCCTCGGTGTCCCTAGACTCTGTTTGTCCTCCCTCCACCCTGTCGAGCCCCTGGTTTGACCTGCCGACGCTCCCGTGCTCTCCCAGAATAGCCTTCCTGTCCACCGTCATCCCCACCCTCCCAAGAAACCCTCTAATCAATACTCTACTTAATATAACGACTTTTAATTATTTAAAAACCATCCACATTTTTTTTTTCTTGATTGTATAGTTTATTTGATTTATCTGTACTTTTACTGTATAGTTCTGTATTTTTATTTTTCATTTGTACAGTTTATTTGATTTATTTGTACTTTAGCTATACAGTTTTATTTGAATGATCTTTACATGTGTTGTACAATTTTTTTTGTACAATTGTATTTTAATGTTTTTGTTTAAATTAAGGTTAAAACCCTAATTTGTTTTTTTTTATTGTGTTTGTGTTTTGCAGGCTATTAGGAGTCGACACAACTAGTCGACTGTGTTCTATGATGCCTGGGAGGTGCTGCCAGTTGCATATTGGGAGTGGCTTGATGCCCTTGGGCTCAAGTAGGTGACACATTTGGAGCCTGTGGTAGGGGATCAAGCATATATGACTGCCTTGATAAATTTGTGCGATCCCCACATCAACACCTTTCATCTCCCAACAGGGGAGATGACGGTTACTTTGGAGGATGTGTATCAGATTCTATGAATTTTGATAGATGGACTGCCCATTCGGATGACTCCCTGTGATCAATGGATGACAGTGTTGATACGGTGCTTTGGGAAGGCAGCAAAGATGGAGGTGGATAGGGCTGTGGAGAGGGCAGAGGCAGATTGCCTGATTGGCAGGATTCTGGTGCGATGGTGGTTGGAGAAGGGCATTTTGGGGGTGAGGCATGCGTTGCTCATGACACTCATCTCCAACATGCTACTTCTTGACTCCTCAGGTGTGAGGTTCCCTTGGAACCTGCTTGAGGTGGTGTTCAGACTGGTGGAGTGTCCGACAGCAGTGCCATTGATTATGAGGTGGGGTCAGACACTATTGGCATAGCTTTATGATGAGTTGTATGAGGTCCACTGTAGAAGGCAAAAGGGGATCGGGTGCAGCTATATTTTGCAGTGTTGGGGGTGGCAGCACATAGCTGTGGAGTGGCCGCAGGGGTTGTCTTGGACCACTCAGGGTGAGATGATGGACAGGGAGATTGGATATGCTGCTCTATGGCAGAGGTTAGAGGAGTAGGGGAAGAGTCGATAATGGGTAGGTGTCGTAGGGCACTATACTAATGCCTTCTATCATCTTGCTCTAGGGGAGGGGTTCTAGCAACCATATCGAGACTGTCCAGCCTGGCCTAAGGCTAGAGAGTGGCTCTGGCGGGTGCACATGGGGAGATGGTTGATCAGGCGATATGGGACAGAGTAGGAGTACTTCCTGTACATTCGGGTGACTCGATAGTTTGGGGTGCGCTAAGGATTTCCTGGGGAGCCCTTGATCTATTAACATCAGGGCGACGAAAGGACTCTAGCCTGGGCGATTATTATGTAGTGATTGATGTCCCTAATGTGGACAATGTCTGAGTGACTATAGAGTATGACCAGTGGTGGATGATGCTGCGATGGCAGGGTGAGGGGCATTTAGGAGGTCCGAATGCAGAAGTAGTAGGCGATGGGGGTGCAGAGGCACCAATGGAGGGTTGGAGGGCTCCGCTCGATGATGAGGATATGGTGGAGGTAGATGACTTTATTGGGGATGATTTAGGGGTTCCAGAGCATTTCGGATACACAAGACATTCTGAAGCAGTGGGTGCCAGAGCAGCATGCCATCCTAAAGATGCCCATGCCTCAGGAAGTCCCAAGGGATATGGAGGCTAGATTTTGTGTTGAGATAGTGTGATTGGAGGACCTACTATGGAGATGGTATGAGGGATCGCCTACGGGCTTAGTTGGTGCAGCGGGATGACGCATTGGCTGTGTACCACTAGTAGGATTAGAGTGGGGTCAGTGTCGGGTGGAGTTGGAGGCTGAGATTATCCACCTTGGTGGGCAGTTACCTGAGCTCATTGGAGGTGGATTGTCACGCTGTACGAGAGGTAGTGATACTGAGAAGTCTACATCCTCTCATCGTAGGCGGGTGGGTGAGGGTAGCGTTAGTGGGCATGATGCAAGGGCTGGCAGTAGCCGCCTTGAGAGGTCCATAGGACCCATACCACTGGGGGTAGTTCCAGTTGCACTGATCCTACATAATCATGGTGGCTGACTCCCTAGGCTTTGGGGATTTTGAGTTTTTAATTTTTTTGTGAGGTCAGAGGATCATTTTATTGTAGCCTGAGGACATTTTTGACTTAATATATACATGACTCTCATTTTGGATTATTTACTTTGTTATGGTTTATTATATTATTATGCACATTTGTTTATGTTTATGTATGCATATGTTGTTATGACTGCGAATGATGTTAGCTATATGATATGGATGTATGCATATGGAATGAATGGAATGATCTATTGGTATGCAGGTGGTGGCACCATAGACTGTACATGATTAACTGGATTTCTATACTATGTTATTGCTTGATGGAATAACTTTGCATTTGTAAATTTTTGTTTTGTATTTTCTGATGGTGATAATGAAATGTACGACAATTGTTTTAAAATGTAGTTAAGGTTTTTTTGAGACTTAGCTACTTTAACTAACTAAAAATATTGTACATTATCTTACAAGACTTTCAAACAAGGTACGAATCAGACTTGAGTTTGACCAAGTTATGTCACATCCCTGTGTGTGTGATTGAGTTTGTTTATGTGGTATTTTATCAGGATACCACCAGTGCCATATAGGCTATCAACCAAACCTGTACTAAGGAACACCTAATTAGCCCACTAACTCCTTTATTGTATTTAGTAAGATTAATCTACGACGCAATCTAGAATACCATAAGCTAGCTCATCCGCGTGCAAACATTGGTCTACACACATGCAAAGCTAATGTGATAGACATATCGTCATGCGTTTAGGATATCGCCATTGCCAGGTAGGCTATCCACCAAACCCGTAATGAGGATCACCTAAATGGGTCTTCAAATGCTGATAATTTTAGGGATTCAAGCTCAGGCGTCTTTTATTTGCTCAACTTGTTGGGATACTTGCTCTCATACATAGTGATGAAAATCACTGTTTATTTTTCTCTTTTGTTTTTTTCTTGAGCAAGGGGTTTGAGTAGTGGTGATAACCACTGTTATTATTTTTATTGTTGCCCTTTTGAGGATTTAGATTTTGCATTTTGATTTCCAGGTTGAGCTTGTGGGTTTTTGGCTTGTGAGTGGCATTGATCCTTTTTGCCTTGGGGATGACTACCCATCCTTCTCAGGGACATGTAGTACGAATCCTTACGACTTTGGGGACCAAAGGTGGTTGGGAATTTTGCTTTGGAATGGCATTGATCTTTGAGGTCTTGTAGATGACTACCCATCCTTCACAGGGGTGTGTAGTATGAATCCTGACGAATTTGGGAACCAAAGGTGTGTGGAATTGTGGATGGTGTACTTTTGGGATTTTGCTTGTGAATGGCATTCATATTTTTATGCCTTGGGGATGACTACCCATCCTTCTCAGGGACATGTAGTATGAATCCTTATGACTTTAGGGACCAAAGGTGTTTTGGGATTTTTGACCGTGGTGAAAACCACTATATATTATGGGGAATTGGATGGGGAAGAGCTTGTCCTTCTGCCAATTCTCAGCATTCTTGAACTATTCGCATAGGGGGATGAGCAGGATAACATTTCACCTATGGTACCCTAGACTGCGCTGTAGGTTTCATATTGTGTTTACACAACTTGGGAATTTTTATGTGTTTTAAGCTTGTGTTGGGATGTGATGTAACCAGGCGTGATCCACGTAAAAATATACCTTATAAAAATTGGTCTAATTTCGTACAACATTTGACTAGAAATATAAAGACAACTGAATGAAAAAAAATCGTAAAGACATTAGCAGACAACTGACTATGATATGGTGAAAATGCAAAGGGTGTTATTTTTTATGGATCTTTTTACAAAATGGACTGAATTTGGAAAAATGATGGAATTATCGAGTAATTACAGTCTATGGTGCTTTTGAAAAGTATGACCAGCAAATATGCAATGTATGTATGCAATGCCTAATGCAGTTTTCATTTATTTTTTGGTGTTTTGATTTTTAAGAATATGCATGAGAGTGAGATGCAATTTTTTTGTTATTTTTGATTATCTGTTGTTTTTGTTTGTTTTTGAATATTTGTTTTTTACTAAGCGATTGTGGGAACCCTTGGATTTTTTGGTTTGACCAAAGGGTTTATGCATACCTTTGGGGCATTTTAGGTTGACCAAGCAATTGTGGGAATCCTTGGAGCTTTTGGTTTGACCAATGGGATTAGGTATACCTTTGGGGCATTTTTGGGGTTGACCAAGCGATTGCTGGAATCCTTGGGGCTTTTGGTTTGACCAAAGGGATTAGGGATACCTTTGGGGCATTTTTGGGGTTGACCAAGCGATAGCTGGAATCCTTGGAGATTTTGGTTTGACCAAAGAGATTATAGATACCTTTGGGGCGTTTTAGGTTGACCAAGCAATTGCGGAAATCCTTGGGGCTTTTGGGTGACCAAGTGGTGAGGAGAACCCTTGGAGCTTTTAGTTTGACCAAAGGAATTATAGATACCTTTGGGGCATTTTGGGTGACCAAGCGGTGGTGAGAACCCTTGGATTTTTTGGTTTGAACAAAAGGTTTATGGATACCTTTGGGGCATTTTAGGTTGACCAAGCGATTGTGGGAATACTTGGAGATTTTGGTTTGACCAAAGGGATTAGGTATACCTTTGGGGAATTTTTGGTGTTGACCAAGTGATTGCTGGAATCCTTGGGGCTGTTGGTTTGACCAAAGAGATTATAGATACCTTTGGGGCATTTTGGGTGACCAAGCGATTATGGGAATCCTTGGGGCTTTTGGTTTGACCAAAGGGATTATAGATACCTTTGGGGCGTTTTGGGTGACCAAGCGATTTTTGGAATCCTTGGAGCTTTTGGTTTGACCAAAGGGATTAGGGATACCTTTGGGGTATTTTGGGGTTGACCAAGCGATTACTGGAATCCTTGGAGATTTTTAGGTTGACCAAGCGATTGTTGGAATCCTTGGAGCTTTTGGTTTGACCAAAGGGATTAGGGATACCTTTGGGGCATTTTGGGGTTGACCAAGTGATTACTGGAATCCTTGGAGCTTTTTAGGTTGACCAAGCGATTGCTGGAATCCTTGGAGCTTTTGGGTTGACCAAGCGATTGTTGGAATCCTTGGAGATTTTAGGGTGGGCTATGGCTCCCTAAATGTTGAATGGCCTCAAATGACTGATGTTCAAGGGTTCTAGCTCCTTGATTCCTTCAAGAGAGGTGAGCCGGTATGTTCCAGGTCCTATTTTACTATCGATTACATAAGGACCTAACCAATTTACCATGAACTTGTCCCTTAAATGGGGCGGCAAGTTAGAAATTTATTGGTTCTCTTTTAAGACCAAGTCACCAACCTGAAAGTCCCTCAGGTGAACTTTCATGTTATATGCTTTCTTAAGTCGCTCTTGATAGATACGTAAATGCTCAAGAGCATTGATGCATTGTTCATCAAGCAATGTAAGTTAGTCTAATCAGGCTTGCCATGTAGTGTCATCATCGATGAACTCTTGCATTGATATGTGCAAGGAAGGTATTTCCAACTCGAGAGGTATGACTGCCTCAGAGCCATACACCAACGAAAATGGAGTTGCCCCAATGCACATTCGAATGCTAGTGTGATAAGCCCAAAGAGCAAGTGGTATTTGAATGTGCCAATCCTTATGACTATCTGTGACTATCTTTTTAAGGATGGCAACTAGCATTTTGTTTGATGCCTCTGCTTGCCCATTTGCCTACGGATAATAGGGTGTCAAAAAAATATGCTAAATTTTATTCTTTGTTGTCAAAGCATGCACATATTTGTTCTTAAATGGCATCCCATTATCCAAGATGATCTTGGATCGAATACCAAAATGACATATGATGTTATGTAAAATGAACTCCGCAATGCGAGGCTCAGTCATAGAAGTAAGCGAGATTGCTTCCACCCACTTGGTGAAGTACTTTGTGGCCGTTATGATAAACGTGTGATAGCCTGATGATGCAAGGGAGATCTTTTTGATTAGATCTAAGCCCCACTGTGAGAATGGCCAAGCTGATTGGATCGGCTACAAGTCCTGAGAAGGTATGTGTCAAATTAGCATGGTGTTGACACTTCATGCACTTTTGCACATATGCACAACAATCTCGCTCTAAAGATGGCCAATAATAGCCCATGCAAAGAATGCACTTTGTGATGGCCATACCGCTGAAGTGGCCACCACACGTACCATCATGCGCTTGGGTGATCGCCCAAGTGGACTCTTGTTGGTCCAAGCAACGAAGGAGGATCCCTTCATAGCTCCGATGGTACAAAATATCTCCTAGCAAGACATGTTTTATTGCTTTCTGTTTGAATGATCTTTTTGTGGCATGCGACAATCCAAGTAGGAGGCTACCTAGCTTGAGATAGTCTCTTATGGGTGTGTACCAATCCTACTGATCAGAAACCTCGCTGGTATGAATGACCGATCCCTCTTTAAGTTCATCCCTAGAAAAATCTGAGTGGGAAAGAACTTGTAGAAATAGCGTTGTGTTGTTATTAAGAGGGGTTGGAGAGAACAAAGACCCCTAGTTGGCACGATTCATACTATCATGGATTTGAGAGAACCTATCCTGAGATGGATCAATCTAGATCTGTTGGCAATTTTGGGTTTGAGATCCTAGCTTCTTGTCTATGAGTTGTCATTGATGTCAAAAGGAAATGGCATTAATGTTAAGAGGATGTGTTGGCTTCAAAGGTGGAAGATTCCAAGAGAATATTTTTAAGAGAATCCGGAGAGATTCCATTGGCAAGGGTTTTTCATTAAAACCAAACGGGTTTTTATTAAAACCAAGTTAAATGGATTTTATTAAAACCAATGGAGGTTCTCTTTATTAATTATTTAATTATTTAATTAAGGGAGAAATTATTTTTAATTTATTAAAAATACTTAAAGGTTTTTAAACCTTTTTTTATTCTTAATTTATTAAAATTATTTAAGGGTTTTTAAACCCTTTTTGAAAATACTTTTGATTAATTTCGAAATGGTCTTTATTTCCACCGACGTCAAGGTGTCTTCGAAGAGACTATTTATTCTCCAACTCCTAAGGTTGGAAGGCTAATTAATTTGAAATTCCCCGAATGCAATTTGCAGTGTTTGTGCTCTGTATTCGTTGCGATCGAAGGAAGACTTAGAAGCACATGCGGTTGAAAAGTCTTCGGGAGTTTTTTTTCGAGGGTGAAGTGGAGGGAAGTTCACTTGTGAACTTCGTAGCCCACATGGGCTAGTGGCGATGAAGGCTATCGTTGGGCACTGCATTGGCGGAGGTCACCGTTTCGAGTCTCGCGGGGGTGCTTTGCTAGAGTAACACACATTTTTATTAAAACGTCTTTATGCCGTGAAATTCGGAGTTTCTTGGACAGCGATTTATAAGGTGTGATTAAATTTTATGAGTTTTGGCTTTTGTGATTAGCATTGAATAAAAACTTAGGAGAAATAAGGGCATATTTCTTTGGATGTATTTTTAAGATTATTCTTTGCTATGCTAAAATTAAAAATGGAGGTATAAGGTGTGAGTCTATGATTGTTGATTTATTGGCATGTTATGGTGGTTGTGTTTAAAGAAGTGGAGCTAAAAGGTGTAATAAAGGAAGTTTATATTATTGCTCATTTCTTTTTATTCTAACCCTAACTTGGTTGGAAGTTTGAGAGTTGTGTGTGGTGACAACTTGAAGGTTCAATTATCTTCTACTCCAATAAGGTATGGGCACATTCTTCTTATGAGTATGATTGGTGTATGTTTTCTGAAATAAGGTTGGAGTGAAAAGGTATTCTACTAGGTATCCTTTGGCTAGGTGTAAATCCTATTTTCTAGTTTGTTGAAGACTACTTATGCATTGTTATCCTTAAGGAGAGTTTTTGGTGAATGCATAATTTCTGGTTTGAGATAGTGGAAGCTTTGTGCACTAGGGTTTATATTTGTGAGTCTAGCTACTTGCATTGAGTTGGTGGAACCCTTGGTTGGCTGTTTTGAGTTTGATGGTTGAGTTGCTTCCATAGAGGTTGTTTGATCAAGTTATTGCTTTACTTGATTCATGATATTGGGCTTACTCCATTGAGTTGATTTGAGCAAGTTATTCTTTGCATTTGGTGATATTGTGTTGGTGGCTATTTTGTTCAAATATCTTTGGAGGGAAAAGGATTTCTACTTGTTTCCTTTTCTTGTGATGATTGGTTGAATGCTTCAAGGTTGATGTTGAGTTGAATGGTGTTGGTTGACTAAACCTTGTTTGATGAGCATTGTTGTTGAAACCCTAATTGATGGTGAAAAGAACATGAGTATCATTGTTATGTGATTCTTTGCATAGTTGGCAATTGTTGGGGTTTCATGTCCTTGAAAGAAAACATTCTATCCTATCCATTTCAGATATTGAGTTGAGTTTTCAGATTTGAGATTGAGATTGAGCTGAGTTGATTTGAGTTGAGTTTTGAGATTGGGATTTGAGTATAGAACATATTGAGTCTCTAACAATTCTCTTTATGCTTCTATGAGTTTGACAAATCACATTGGGTCTCTAACAATTCACTTTGTGATTTCCTACTAAGAAAGTTTTTCTTGGTGAGCTTGCCGAGTTTTTGGACGAGTTTCGAGTGGGGACTTGTGAGCAATTTTGGACAGGTTCCGGTGGGGACTTGTGAGCAGTTTTTGGACAGGTTCCGGTGGGGACTTGTGAGCAGTTTTGGATAGGTTTCGATGGGGACTTGTGAGTAGTTTTGGACAGGTTCCAGTGGGGACTTGTGAGCAATTTTGGATAGGTTCCGGTGGGGACTTGTGAGCAGATTTGGACAGGTCCTAGCAGAGGACTTGTGAGCTGAGTGTTTGATAGTTCTATCAGAGAACTTGAGGATAGAGGTGCATTGGTTCTATGAGAAGAACCTGAGGATAGTTGGCAAGTCTTTGAGAAGGCTTGTATGTAGAGGATTGATTTGTTCAAGAGTTGGACAGATCTGATAGACATAGGAAGACTTGT
Source organism: Wollemia nobilis (assembly GCA_028583015.1). Lineage (NCBI taxonomy): Eukaryota > Viridiplantae > Streptophyta > Pinopsida > Araucariales > Araucariaceae > Wollemia > Wollemia nobilis. The sequence goes on along the minus strand of JAQPPZ010016983.1, from coordinate 5,567,139 downwards.
ACTAGACCGACTGACTGTGTTTGGTATAGGTTGCTGAGCTGCTGTGGATGTGATCATAGAAGGCAGAGGTCTCTTAGGCTAAGCATTGAGGACAGGAGGTCTTCGGTGGAAAGGAGTTCCACGTGCTGGCAAGAGGTAGAGGCAGTTGATCTTCTAAGGGATCATTTCCAGAGCAGAGGGGAAGGTATCTCCTTTGAGCAGAGGCTCATAAATTCTGATTGGGGGAAGGTATCTCCTTTGAGTAGAGGCTCATAAATTTTGATTGGGGGAAGGTATCTCCTTTGGGCCGAGGCTCATAAACATTGTAATTGGGAAGGATTCCCAAAGAACTTTGAGATAACTTTTAGAGAAAAGTTTTGTGGACGTAGCCTAGCCATTCTAGGTGAACCACGTTAAAATTGGTGTCACTTTGTGGATGATATTGTGCATTTCTTTGATATTTCTTTACTATTTTGAAGTATAAAGGAAAAAGTAAAAAGAGGTCTTATACTGTTCACCCCCCCTCTCAGTATAATCTTGTGTTCTTCAATTGGTATCAAAGCAGGTGCCTTCGAAAAGTTTAACAACTTGAAGGAAAAGCTAGTAAAGAACACAATGGATCATTCAAGTGGCAATGCAACACCTATTCTTGATGGGTCAGATTTTGGTCTTTGGAGTGCAAGGATGAAGGTTCATCTAATGGCACTTGGGAATGAGGTTTGGGAAGTGATTGAAGATGAGTACACTATTCCTGAACATGGTCCTAATACTAAAGAAGAAAGGCTCCTACATCACAACAATTCAAAAGCAATGAATGCAATCCTGAAAGGCTTACTGAAGCAGATCTCACCAAAGTGATTCCCTGCAAGACAGCTAGTGAAATGTGGAAACAATTGAAGGTGGTTCATACAGGTGATACAAATGTCATAAAGGCCAAGTTGAGACACTTCAAAGGTATGTTTGAACAACTCAAGATGAATGATGATGAAAATATTAGTGACTACATGCTTCGTATGGATGAGGTTGTTAACTCCATGAAAGACTTAGGTCTTGAGCTTGCTGAAAATGATGTTTGTGATAAGATTTTAAGATCTCTTCCTAATAGATTTAGTGAAAATATTTCTGCTATTGAGGAAGCTAAATATTTGGATAAGTTGAAAAATGATGAGCTCCATAGTATACTTGCAAGCATTTGAGTTGAGAACTCAAGTGAAGGTTGATGTCAAGAAAGAGGCAACTTTCAAGGCTACCAAGAATTCCAAGGGTAAACAGATTCAAGATAGTGATGAGTCTTCTAGTGATGAAGAGGCATATTACAGCAAGAAAGGCAAGTTCTCTAGAAAGCACAAAAGTATGAAAAATATAAGATGTTTCAATTGTGGAAAGTTTGGTCATTATGCTACTGACTTTACTATTCCCAAGAATGAAAGTGATGAAGATAAATAGGATTCTAAGAGCAAGGATTCTGAAAAGCACAAGCATCACGAGAAAAACAAAGATGAGCACAACAATCAAGGAAAGAGGTATTCTCACAAGCACAAGAAGAGTTTCTACCTAGACAAAGCAAGTAAGTGTTCTAGTAGTGATAGTGAAAGTTCTTCAAGTGATAATGAAAATGAGATGTTGTTCATATCAAAAAAGAGGAAGAACCAAAACATAGATTCATTATCATGAAATGTCTTAGATGTGGAAATTTTGGTCACCTTGAGGATGATTGCACAAATAATGATTTGGTTTCTAGTATGTATGAGGATGCTTCAGAAAACTATAAGGAAGATGCATGTATGGTTTTTGAAAAGGGTAGCACCTCTAGTGATAAGAAATCTGAAAAAGGCTTTGATGATTCAAAAAGCAAACAAATAGAGGAAGATATAGAGGAAGGTGAAGTAGATCTTGAAGGTGAACTTATTAGTGCTCTTAGTGCTTTGAAAAAGGAAAGAAAGAAGAATGCTAGACTCAAGGATAAGTTAGATGAATGTTGTATGGAGAGAGATGATCTTATAGAAAGTCTTGACTTCTCTATGGCTAAGACACAAGAACTCAAGGATGAGTTAGAGTCTAAGGTTCTTGAGTATAGTGAGTTAGAACAGAAAATGGCTTCTTTGAAAGAGGAAACTAAAGAGTACAAGGATAAGCTTTACAGGTTTCAAGATAGCTCCAAAAATGTTAAGTCACTCATCAAAGGTCAAAGAAAGACAACAGATAAAACAGGCCTTGGTTTTGTTAAGCCACACAAGGAACAAGTTGGAGAGTCTAGTAAGAGACTCCAAAAGGAAGAGAGTTCTGATGAGGAAAGTATTTCAAAAAAGGAGTCCTTGAATGATAGATGCACAGAAACAAAAAATAGAATTCAGAATGAGAAGAAGAAGTTTTTAGAACCTAAGAGGTCAATTAAAGGAAAGTTTCAAGGCAGATGTTTTGCTTGTCACAGGTTTGGTCACATGGCTTCACATTGCATGGCTCAAGTGAAGGAGGTAAATGAAAGTTTTAGAAGTGCTAGTTACTTTCAAGGGTATTGCTACTCTTGTCAACAGTTTGGGCACAAGGCAGTTTATTGCAAGGCAAATAATAGGAACAGGTTTGGTCAAATCGAGTTTGGCGTAACATGTTTGGTCGAACGAGTTTGGCAGTAACAGTTTGGTCAGAACTAGTGGATTCAAAGATCAGGTTTACCTCAGAGAAACAACATCGTCAAGTGTTTCAAGTGCAACAATGAAGGTCACACAATCAGACAATGTAGAGCTAAAATTCTAGAATACAAGAATAGGAACAGTGGCATGATCAGGTCCAAGGATCAAGGCATGGACAAGAATAGGGATGAGAACAAGAACAAGAAAGTGACAAGAATAGGAATATGGACAAAGAGTTCAAGAGAAGGCCCGACAAGGAAGTTATAGATGCCGATGATGATCAGTTCCTAATGGGAGTTTTACTCCCACCCAAGAATTAATCACCTCATCAGGAGGTGGGGGAGGGACTAAGCTAAGAGGCTCATTCTTAGTCCCGAGCCCCAAAGGTGACCCTTTGCCATTGATGACAAAGGGGGAGAGATTTGAGTAAGGGGGAGAGCCTCAAGACAGGGGGAGCTATTTATGTTGAGTTTTCGTGTTGTTGAGAAGCATGGTTTGCCATCAATGACAAAGGGGGAGATTGTTGGCAATTTTGGGTTTGAGATCCTAGCTTCTTGTCTATGAGTTGTCATTGATGTCAAAAGGAAATGGCATTAATGTTAAGAGGATGTGTTGGCTTCAAAGGTGGAAGATTCCAAGAGAATATTTTTAAGAGAATCCGGAGAGATTCCATTGGCAAGGGTTTTTCATTAAAACCAAACCGGTTTTTATTAAAACCAAGTTAAATGGTTTTTATTAAAACCAATGGAGGTTCTCTTTATTACTTATTTAATTATTTTTTTTTTTTTTTAATTAATTAAGGGAGAAATTATTTTTAATTTATTAAAAATACTTAAAGGTTTTTAAACCTTTTTTATTCTTAATTTATTAAAATTATTTAAGGGTTTTTAAACCCTTTTTGAAAAGACTTTTGATTAATTTCGAAATGGTCTTTATTTTCGTCGACGTCAAGGTGTCTTCGAAGAGACTATTTATTCTCCAACTCCTAAGGTTGGAAGGCTAATTAATTCAAAATTCCCTAAATGCAATTTGCGGTGTTTGTGCTCTGTATTCGCTGCGATCGAAGGAAGACTTAGAAGCACGTGCGGTTGAAAAGTCTTCGAGAGTTTTTTTTTGAGGGTGAAGTGGAGGGAAGTTCACTTGTGAACTTCGTAGCCCGCATGGGCTAGTGGCAGTGAAGGCTGTTGTTGGGCGCTGCATTGGTGGAGGTCACCGTTTCGAGTCTCACGGGGGTGCTTTGCTAGAGTAACACACGTTTTTATTAAAATGTCTTTATGCCGCGAAATTCGGAGTTTCTTGGACAACGATTTATAAGGTGTGATTAAATTTTATGAGTTTTGGCTTTTGTGATTAGCATTGAATAAAATCTTAGGAGAAATAAGGGCATATTTCTTTGGATGTATTTTTAAGATTATTCTTTGCTATGCTAAAATTAAAAATGGAGGTATAAGGTGTGAGTCCGTGATTGTTGATTTATTGGCATGTTATGGTGGTTGTGTTTAAAGAAGTGGAGCTAAAAGGTGTAATAAAGGAAGTTTATATTATTGCTCATTTCTTTTTATTCTAACCCTAACTTGGTTGGAAGTTTGAGAGTTGTGTGTGGTGACGGCTTGAAGGTTCAATTATCTTCTACTCCAATAAGGTATGGGCACATTCTTCTTATGAGTATGATTGGTGTATGTTTTCTGAAATAAGGTTGGAGTGAAAAGGTATTCTACTAGGTATCCTTTGGCTAGGTGTAAATCCTATTTTCTGGTTTGTTGAAGACTACTTATGCATTGTTATCCTTAAGGAGAGTTTTTGGTGAATGCATAATTTTTGGTTTGAGATAGTGGAAGCTTTGTGCACTAGGGTTTATATTTGTGAGTCTAGCTACTTGCATTGAGTTGGTGGAACCCTTGGTTGGCTGTTTTGAGTTTGATGGTTGAGTTGCTTCCATAGAGGTTGTTTGATCAAGTTATTGCTTTACTTGATTCATGATATTGGGCTTACTCCATTGAGTTGATTTGAGCAAGTTATTCTTTGCATTTGGTGATATTGTGTTGGTGGCTATTTTGTTCAAATATCTTTGGAGGGAAAAGGATTTCTACTTGTTTCCTTTTCTTGTGATGATTGGTTGAATGCTTCAAGGTTGATGTTGAGTTGAATGGTGTTGGTTGACTAAACCTTGTTTGATGAGCATTGTTGTTGAAACCCTAATTGATGGTGAAAAGAACATGAGTATCATTGTTATGTGATTCTTTGCATAGTTGGCAATTGTTGGGGTTTCATGTTCTTGAAAGAAAACATTCTATCCTATCCATTTTAGATATTGAGTTGAGTTTTCAGATTTGAGATTGAGATTGAGCTGAGTTGATTTGAGTTGAGTTTTGAGATTGGGATTTGAGTATAGAACATATTGAGTCTCTAACAATTCTCTTTATGCTTCTATGAGTTTGAAAAATCACATTGGGTCTCTAACAATTCACTTTGTGATTTCCTACTAAGAAAGTTTTTCTTGGTGAGCTTGCTAAGTTTTTGGACAGGTTCTGATGGGGACTTGTGAGCAGTTTTTGGACAGGTTCCAGTGGGGACTTGTGAGCAGTTTTTGGACAGGTTCCGGTGGGGACTTGTGAGCAGTTTTGGATAGGTTCCAATGGGGACTTGTGAGCAGTTTTGGACAGGTTCTGGTGGGGACTTGTGAGCAGTTTTGGATAGGTTCCGATGGGGACTTGTGAGCAGATTTGGACAGGTCCTAGCAGAGGACTTGTGAGCTGAGTTTGATAGTTCTATCAGAGAACTTGAGGATAGAGGTGCATTGGTTCTATGAGAAGAACCTGAGGATAGATTGGCAAGTCTTTGAGAAGGCTTGTATGTAGAGGATTGATTTGTTCAAGAGTTGGATAGATCCGATAGACAGAGGAAGACTTGTACTAGACTGACTGACTATGTTTGGTACAAGTTGTTGAGCTACTATGGACGTGATCATAGAAGGCAGAGGTCTCTTAGGCTAAGCATTGAGGACAGGAGGTCTTCGGTGGAAAGGAGTTCCACGTGCTGGCAAGAGGTAGAGGCAATTGATCTTTTGAGGGATCATTTCCAGAGCAGAGAGGAAGGTATCTCCTTTGAGCAGAGGCTCATAAATTCTGATTTGGGGAAGGTATCTCCTTTGAGCAGAGGCTCATAAATTCTGATTGGGGGAAGGTATCTCCTTTGGGCCGAGGCTCATAAACATTGTAATTGGGAAGGATTCCCAAAGAACTTTGAGATAACTTTTAGAGAAAAGTTTTGTGGACGTAGCCCGACCATTCTGGGTGAACCACGTTAAAATTGGTGTCACTTTGTGGATGATATTGTGCATTGCTTTGATATTGCTTTGGGTATATTGCTTTACTATTTTGAAGTATAAAGGAAAAAGTAAAAAGAGGTCTTATACTGTTCACCCCCCCCTCTCAGTATAAGCTTGCGTTCTTCAAGATCAGGTGGATTCCTGGCATTATGTCAAAGCTTGCACGCTCCATCACGAATTGTGATAATGTTTTGACTTGAATGGTTGTCATCTTACCAAAAGGGTCTTGCGAGATTAGTGACCCCAAGGAGGCCATAGTGTCCACAAAATGATTTTATGATCGAGGGAGTGCCTCGATGTCGTACCATTCAAGCTTTACCAAGAATTTATCCACAAGGGCTTTGTAGGCCTACAAAATTGGGCATTTGCATTGGAATACCCCTTTCACTTGGTTGACAATTAACAACAAATCACCAAAGATATTCAAGCATTTGATGTTCATGGTGATGGCTATCTGAATACCTATGAGCAAGGCTTCGTATTTAGCGTTGTTATTGGTGCACAGGAAATCAATTTTAAATGATAAAGGCATTGGATCCCCTTTGCGGTGTGAAAAATACGATTCCTGCGCCACCCCCTTGCTCACATTTAGAACCATTGAAAAATAAGGTTATGTCGGCCTGTGAATCAGGCTCTTCAAAATCTAGCAATTCGAAGACATGGAAGACCTCATCATTGGGTAGCTCTATGGTCAGAGGTTGATTGTCTTCGAGATGAGCCTCTGCTAGTTGATCGGTGATGACTTGACCTTTGATGGAGTTTTGTCCAATGAATTCAATGTCAAACTCCATCAACAACATGATCCATTTTGTCGTGCGACTACTATGATAAGTATGACTCATCATGTATCACAATGGATTCTCCTTAGACACAACATACATCGTATTGCTCAACATGTAATGGCATAGCTTTTTGGTGGTAAATACCACTGCCAAGTATAGTTTCTCAATGTATGCATAGTTAAGCTCATAACTGACCAGGGTGCGGCTAAGATAGTAATTAGCTCATTCTTTATGTAATTCATTTTTTTGGGCTAGCATGGCACCCAATGCCACCTCAGTAGCTAAGATGTATAAGTAGAATGACACTCCTGGTCTAGGTGGTGCCAATACTGGTGGCAAAGCCAAGTATTGTTTGATGTCGTTGAAGGCTGACTGGCACTCGTCATCTCAATGAAATGCTACCCCCTTGTGTAATATTTTATTCATGGGTCAACACTTTTCAGATATCTGCGCTATGAAGCAAATTATTGATGCGACCTTTCCCTGCAAGCTTCTTAGCTGCCTGATGGTGGTTGGGGGAAGCATCTCAAGGATTGCCTTGACTTCATTTGGATCTACCTCGATGCCTCATTTTGAGACTATGAAACCCAAGAGTTTTCCATATGTGATGCCAAATACACACTTCTTGGGATTTAGCCTTACTTTGTGTTCAATGAGGCGATCAAGGATCTTGCATAAGTCATCGAGATGATATGGGCGCAAAAGAGATTTGGCCAACAGATCATCCATATAATCTTCCAAAGTTTTATGCATGTGATCATGGAAGATGTATGTCATAGCGTGTTGGTAGGTGGCACTAGCATTTTTAAGGCCAAAGGGCATGACCTTATAACCATATGTCCCCCAAGGCATTGTGAACGCCATTTTTAGTTGATTGTCGAGATTGATACGAATCTGGTTGTATCTCGAGAAACCATCCATGAGGGAAAGCATTTCATGGCTTGTTGTAGCATCTACCAATGCATCAATGCTAGGCAAGGGGAAATCATCCTTGGGACTCGCTTTGTTTAAATCTCAAAAATTGGTGCATATGTGAATCCTCCCATCGAGCTTTTTGATGGGTACCATGTTGGACAACCATGGTGGGTAATCCATGCAGATGACAAACTGTGCATCCAAAAACTTTTGTAGCACATCTTTGACCATTAAGGCCACTATTGGGTGCATCTTACATAGCTTTTTCTTGACTGGCTTGACTGTCGGATCAAGCGTTAAATTATGCATGACTAGCTACGGGTCCAGCCCCAGCATGTCTTTGTAATACCATGCAAAAACCTCCTTCTTCTCTTTGAGAAGGTCAATGTAATCGACTTTCTCTTTGGGGGACATACTTACCCCCAGCTTGATGACTTGTGGATTCGTTGGATCAGAACTGATGTCTACATAAATTGTCTCTTTGACTGACATGTGGGATCCATCTTCCAACTGATGTGGAGTTGGGATCATGTGGATATCATTTGCTGAATTTAGATCTACATTTAGAACATCGGGTTCCTCTTTAGCATGGAAGATATCCTGAGTCTATCCTGGGGCAAAATGGAACATCCCACTGCAAGGCCAGTACTTTGATGGGGATGGTGGTGAGTTAGCGCGATCCCAGTCTATGGCATCTAGGTCTAGATACAATGGTCATACTAGATCAGTTGGGTTATGGATGGGGGTGGTTAAATCAATGGAGATCATGTTGATGGAATGTATTTGGTCTCCATTACCGCATGGGTGTTAACTCGGACATTCTTGGTGATCCTTGCACCTCGAATTTGGCTCTATGGGTACTGGCACAAAAGGATCAGCCCTATGCATGGATAGAAGGATAGGGTCTACCCTTGGCATTGATGGCTCTATAGGGTCTCTGGGTGGGAGGTGCTCTTTGTATGCCCGAAGTGGTGGATGAAGCACTTGGTTTAGCTATTCTTGATTTAAATGCCACCTATGCCTTGGCCCCATGTTTAGCATTCAAACATATCATCAATGTCCATGGGGTGTTGTTGTTTTTGCATATGGTTGAGATATGCCATCTCAGTCTCATCCTCATAATCTCTATCAGAGATCCATAGGCCATCATTAGCTTCGACAACTATGTGCTCTTCTTGTTGGTATAGCCTCCCACTAGGCGTTTCTTGATCACTTGGCCTTATGGTTGACATGGGAGGCTCATTTTGTTCGAGCATGTTGATTTGGTCCCTTCTGGTTTGTTTTGCTCTCTGTGGGAGGGATGGATTCTCTAGAGGTGGCAATTGCTCGATTGGAGCATTCAAGGGGAACATTGTCATAGAGTTCTCCTGATAGTCGTCTATGGGTGTCACTTGCGAGTGATTGTTATCAGATTCAAAAGGGTCCCAAGGTGCTACCTCATACTCTGACTCGTCTTCAGAAGATCCTCCTTGACCTTGTCTATATCCCTCTTGGAGGTAAGTTCTTGAACTTTTCCCTTTCTCGATCGAGGGGAAGGAGTTGTTGAGGTCAACAGGGTTTGTTGTTAACAATGGGAGATAATCCCCCAATGTATATGTAGTGCTGGGATTGGCATATGGATCTTGTGCCAACCCATCCTTGTTGCTTAGCCCTAGGCCTTGCATGTTTTTTACCAATATGTCAAGGGGAAAAGGGTGGTTGAACCCTCCTCCTGATTTATCATATGACATCTGGTATCTTGGTTGACAAAGAACATGCATTCCTTGTTTATATCTACCTAATCCATATCCATGTCAATTACATTGGTTAAGGTGTTTCAAGGTGAAGTCCAAGTTGGACAGATAGTCAACATTATCAGCAAATGGCTCTTTGTCCTCTTCCTCTTGTAGGTCGGGTTCTAGGCCGTTCTTGAGGCCCCCATATACAAAGTTTTTCTGATTTGGTGGGTAACCTAAAGGGAATATAATGTCTATGGGGAGGTGAGGTCTTCCCATGTCTTGCATGGATTCGAGTGTGGGTGTTGCCACTATGTTTTGCACTAGGTACTCCCTCAGGCCCGTATTGGCCATTTCAATGATAATCTTCAGCGGTTGAGGGGAAGGGAATGGGAATTCTTCTTGAGTCCACTCCATGTGGGGTGAATCAGGTGTCTCGACTTCCATTTAGATAGGCACCTCTTCATTAGATATGATTGAGACTAATGGTGGTGCCTCCTCTAGGGGCTTCTTCTTGTTGTCCTTCAGTGTGGCCACCATAGGTGGCATTGTTGGTGAAGGGACAAATGATGAAGATGGGACAGGTCAGTTACTTGAGGGACTCAACAGTGGGGATGTAGGTGGAATCGGACCCTGAGTGGACAGATTCAATTGAAAGTCCAAATGTGTCGATGGGAGGGTCGATTGTGGCATCATTTGTACCGCATTGCAAAACTTGAAGGGCTCTAAGTCTACTGGGACTACATGTACTTGCCCTTCATGTGTGTACTTGAGGCATTGATGGGCTATCAAAGGGACACACTTCATGTCCCTGATACAAGGCCGACCTAGCAAGATATTGTAGGCCATCTCACCCTCAAGGATGTGACACAATGTAGGAATGGTCTTTTGTCCTACTTGGATGGGTAGGACAATTGTGCCAACCATCGAGCATAACACGTCATTGAATGCTCGAAGAGTGTAGGTGGACGTCACAATATGGGATGTTGTTAGCTTAAGATGTTTTAATACCACAGTCATGATTATATTTTTGGATGAGCCAGTGTCCACCAACACCCTCTTAAATGGAATCCTGTTGACCCGAGTGATGATGTGCAGGGGTGGATCCACCATATCATTAGTCACCAATTTTAGTTCATCTTCCCTGAAGGTTATGACTGGTTTGGTGCATTGTCTTACATGTCCCACAAAGTTGTTGAAAGAATTGGGTTCTTGGTGCTGTAGCTCAATGGCTTTGAGTATCTCCATCAAAGCCTCCCAATGGGGTGGTGATTGCTGGATGAGCTCATAGATGGAGAACCTAGCCGACATGGTCCGTAAAATCTGAGTAAGCTTAGTTCGAATCGTGGTCACTGGTCTAGGTGGGGGAGGTTGTGTAGGGTGTTGTGGGGGTTGTGACGTTGTGGAACATTTCTTGTAGCTACAGTGGGTGCGGTCGTGTTTGGGTATCTTTTGTTCTGTGTCACAATGCTTATCATCCCTACGTATCCTTGCATGGGACATTTTTATGTTACCTTGTTCACTTGTATAGTTTTTGCCTACGTGTCATGGGTAGGCAAGGGGTATTTGAAGACGTCCATTTTTTGGTTGCTCAGTGCTACAGGATTATCCATCGTAAGCGTTTTGTTGTCTATCAAGTCTTGCACCAAGTTTTTGAATTTCCAACAACTGAAGATGTCATGTCCTTTCTACCAGTGGAATATACAATATAAATATTCCCTATAGCCCTTGGGGTTTGGCACGTTGGGGTCTATGGGTCGAGTTTTCAACAATTTTATCAGGTTTACCATGAACAAGCGGTCAAACAAGAAGTCTCTAGACTCTGTGAATTGTGTGAATTATCTCTTAGGGTGACGCTACTGATTTTGCTCTTGACTATGGTTTTCATTTTCATAGTTAGTAGGAACTACCTGATAATTAGCCTTTGGGGGCTATGTCATTTGTGTAGGTGGTGGTATAGTTATGGCAACCTGATTGACCATGATGGGTTTTATTTATGTGGGCCCAATTTTGGCATTTTTGGTCCACTATTTCTTGCATAGCTTGGCAATCTCATCATCTTGAATTTTGATCTCCTTAATTATCCTGGCTTGTGCCAGGGCTTCTTCTAGGGTGGCATATTGTTGCAGCTACAATAGCATGGAGATCGACCTGATGCAACTCTTTGAAAACATCTGAGTCATGTCGGCCATGGGAGGGAGGTAAGGTAGCTTTGAAAGCAATGTCCTCCATCGATTCCCATAAGCGACTATGGTCTCATCATCATATTTCTTAAGGCCAGCTAGGTCATTTAAGGATGCCTTCTTCTTGGTGTTGAAGGCAAAATGTTTAAGGAACGCGTCCACTAGTTGGTCTAGATTGTTGATGCAATGCTTCGACAATTGGGCAAACCAATCTGAGGCAAGGCCTGCGAACATGGTTATAAACATTCTCAGAAGCAATGCATCATTGTCTTGAATGCCAAAGCATTGAATTAGGAACATTGTTACGTGCTCTTGGGCATCCTCATCCCATTTGAAAATTTCCAATTAAGGCATTTTGAAGTGTTCGGGGTATGGGGGTGTCAGAACTAAAGGATGCACAGGGTGACTATGGAGCTAGCATAAGGTGGGCTTTTGGGGACCTGAAGTCTTGGTCTCCACAGACTCTAAGTGTTCTAACAACACTTTGTATGCATCAGAGGATTTGATTTCCTCTTCTTTGGTTTGTTCTCTTTGTGCATTGTAAGGAACTTGAGGCCTTGTTGTGGCTAATCCACAACACACCCCAAAATTGGGGGCCCACCTTTTTGCATGTTTTCAAAGAAGAAAACAGTGACCCAGATGCTAAAAAAATCAAAGAAAAAGGCAAAAATTTCACTAAGGAGAAAAGTTTTCACGATATCGCGACATGTCGCTCTGTCACGGCCAAAAGTTGTCACGATATCGCGACATGTCGCTCCATCGCTGGAAAAATAAAAAAGTGTCGTGATATCGTGACATGTCGCTCCATCGCTGGAAGAAATGAAAAAGTGTCATGATATCACGACATGTCACTCCGTCATTGGCAGAAATGAAAAAGTGTCGCGATATCGCGACATGTTGCTTCGTCGCTGGCAGAAATGAAAAAGTGTCGCGATATCATGATAGGTCACATTTTTGCGGCTCCAAATAGCCAAATGGTACGAAACAAAAAAAACATCGTGATTTCATGACAGGTTTGCATCCATATAGCCCGAAAGAGAAAAGCGTCGTGATTTCGCGACAGAAAGCAACCACAGTTGTACGGAATAAAAAAGTGTCACGATTTCATGACATAAATCATCTGGACAGCCCAAAACAAAAAAGTGTCACGATTTCATGACATAAAGCAACTGGACAGCCAAAAACGAAAAAGTGTCACGATTTCGTGATAGGTTGCAGCGAGATGGCCCGAAACAGAAAATGGTCGCGATTTCACGATAGGTTGCAACGAGATGGCCCGAAAGAGAAAAGTGTAGCGATTTCATGATAGGTTACAGCGAGATGGCCCGAAATAGAAAAGCGTAGTGATTTGGTGATAGGTTGTAGCAAGATGGCCCGAAAAAGAAAAGCATAGCGATTTTGCGATAGGTTGCAGCAAAGTGGTATAGAATGGAGAAGCATAACGATTTTGCGATAGGTTGTGGCGAGGGCATACCGAGTAAAAAACGTCACGATTTCATGATAGGTTGCGGCCGAAGCGTACAGAGATGAAAAATGTCATGATTTCGTGATAGGTTGCATTAGCAAGGCTGTTGGCAGGAAAATGTTGCGATATCATGACATGTCGTATTTTTGCGGTGAAAGCAAAGGAGCAAGGCTGCATGCATAAAAACGTCATGATTTACATGGGGTCATTACATAACATGCAAAAAAGTTTTGAACACGTGGCACAAAGGCATGAGGGTCATGATAATGCTTCAGATCGATAGTTACAGTTAGCAGAGAAGACCAAACATTTCAGGCTCGAGCAAAAGGTCAAAATAGCAAAGAAGCGAGAAAATGAAACGAAGCGATCTAGGAAATGAAACAAAGCATCACAGAGCGAAACCAAGAGCCGCAACAGAAAGTTTAAAAGCAAAAATGAATGTAGATATAGGGGCTGGAAATTGTAAGAGGAAAAGCATTATTTTTGTGAATAAAAAAGGAGTTTATTTGACAAGAGTAACTTTTGTGTGTGAAACCAAAAGGAGATTGAAGGCTAAGACTACTGTTATCTCTGTAGATCTTTCCTTTGCATTATTCTTTCTTGTATCTATTCATTTACACCATAATCTGGGTTACGATAAGTGAATGATAGAATGTTGCAATTATTTATTTCCTTAGATTCTTGCATCTGATCTGATTCGACTATGTTTTATTGCAGGTCTATTAGGTCAGGTTGTTTTAGAGCTTCATTTCTTAACTTGGGGTTTTGCAGGGAGGAGATTGCTAACCAAATTAATGTCCTGTTTTAGTTTTTCCAGTTGATTCTCATAAAGAATCTTTCTATTTTAGGTTCTAATTTATTTTCACATTTTTTATTCAAAGATTGGCATTTCGGATTCTGGTGCATTCCAGAATACGTTTTCAATTTTACTAACTCCAAAATCTAACATAGAAATAGCAGAATAGTTAAATAAAAGATAAAATGAACCAGTTAATGATAAAATGAACCTCATGTTAAAGGCACAAAGCTTAAAATGAAGTGGCTTATACCACGCATTTTCTCATTTGAAATATTTCTTTAAGCCAAAAGATAAAAGAGGTTACTAATTTATTTTCGGGTGGGTTTCATTAATTTCAAGAGCATAGAAGAAGAAAGGGTTTTTTTTGTTCTTTTTTTCATTTTACACAGTTGGTTATTTTAACAGATTAGGGTTACAAAGTTTGTTGTGAATCATTAAAGGCCCCTTGTTAACAGTTACTCGTAGGGTTTAAGTTATTATAGCATACATTCATTTATTTGCATTAATGCTTAATCGGTTATATGCATATGAATGTTTGTTCCACAAGAACCTTGGAGAAATAAAAATAACAAATTTTCTTTGCAAGAAAGAGTTTCCTGTCTGAAACTCTAGTTGCGTGGTCATTTTGTTATGGTACAAAATATTCACTCAACATTTTTGCGCTAGAAGGAGGGCCTTCTTTATTACTTTGTGATTACGATCTGTTCTAACGATTAACATGGGTAGTTTTGTTTCCACCTATTGTGTTTGCAGGTATAACACTTAGATACTTGATTTTGCAAGTAAGTTGAGAGAAGTCTTTTAGAGTTCCAAAGTTTTCAAGCTGGCCCAACCTGAGTACATAGCTACTAGGTCAAAGACCACAGGGGAAACTATTTTCCAAAGCTTTTCTCCCATTGCTAGGAAGTCGAAAAACAAAACATTAGAGATCAAAATACCACCCAGTATACTTGAGTTGGGGATTTCTTTAGACTCAAGTACATCTAGCGGGCCTGAGCCCTTAGTTTCAAGTGCAACAGCAACACAAGGTGTATCTGTCTCCATAGTTCCAACCGTTCCCATTGTTCCCACAGGGTTAACACCTTTGAACAACATGGCCCAACAACAACAACAATAGCCACCTGCCCTTTGGTATGGTGCGCAAAGTTCCACCTTGGATATTCCTGGGGCAGTCCATGACTTGCCTAGAAACATTGAAATGGGATTACCCAAATTAATGCATGATGGTCCCACAACAGCAGAAGATCATGTCCAAATCTATAAGGATTACATGTTTAGGCAAGGGGTTACTCACGAGTATGTTGCTTGCCAAGTTTTCCCTGCTAGTCTAGACCCCACGGCCAATGAATGGTATCGAAATATTCCAGCAGGGTCCATCACTTCATGGGCCCAATTAGAAACTGCCTTCATTAGCCAATTTATAATGTTATTGGATCCCTCCATAATTTACAATTTGTTTGTATCATGCAAAAGATTACCCAATAAGCCCATACGAACATTCAATCAGAGGTTCCAAAAACTATACACGAATATGACTCGTCACTTTGTGGTAGATCCTGCGGTCGCCTTGCAATTATATTTTAGAGCCTTAGATCCTTTAACATATTTGTTGACTAGAAGGAACCCTCAGGTTAGGACGCTTCCTTTAGCCTATGCAGAGACAATGAATCTCGAACAACAAATGAACTTGCCAGGAGCAGGATTGTCTCAATTGACTGGGATGGGACAATATGGTCCATACAGTCAATTTGCCATGATGAACCAGTTAATGGCACCACAGGTTCCTATGATGAAAAATTTCCAAAAACCCACCCAAGTGGCATCATTTCCAAGTTATCCTAATGCCTCCGTTCAAACGCAGGGATTAATTCAAAATAGCTCGATGGGTTTGCCTGGGTTCAGCATGGGCAATAATTTGTTGACCATGCTGGGGTTTGCTTCGATTAGCATGCCAAGCCCAATGACTTATCCAACAATCACTCCAATTCAAAGTGTGAATCCAGGATGGAATCCGACTGCCCAGACCCAAGCTATTATACCTATTCCAGAGGTGGCTAATGCAGCAAGCACAACTGGACCCAGAATTACCGTGCCCCAACCACAAGGGTCCGAATCTGCCATAGAAAACATGAAGGAAACCTTGGCCAAAGTTTTGGTTATGGTGGGAAATGTCAATAAAAAGGTTGACCAAGCCATGGGTCATAACCGACCTCATAACCATAGAGGAAAAGGAACATACAACATGCAGCCGAATAATGGGCGAGTACCCAATCCCGTAGCCAATCAGGTAGATGTCTCAGAAGATATAACCAAAGATGAGTGGTATGCAGATGTGGTGTATTTTCTACTAAATGGTAAATGTCCACCGCATATGAATTTTACTCAACTAAGAGCCTTGCACTTGAAGTCTGCTAATTTCCTAATTAGATCTGGCATGTTATACAAGAAAAACCATGAAGGTATTTACCTTCGTTGTGTTGATCAAAAAGAGGCAGTGCAAATACTCAAGGAATTTCATGGTAAACATGGAACAGGACATGGGTCCGCTAATGCCATAGCCCATCAAATCCTTAGAGCTGGTTATTATTGGCCTCGACTGTTCAAATATGCCCATACTCATGTGAGGTCATGTCATACATGTCAAACTGCAGCCAATAGAGACAGGGGTGCTTCCATGCCATTACAATCCGTAATTGAGTCTAGACCTTTTGCGCAATGGGGCCTAGATTTTGTTGGGATTATTAGTCCCAATTCATCCGATTCCCACAAATACATTCTGACAGCTACGGATTATTGCACAAGGTGGATGGAAGTTATCCCCACAAAGAATGCTACTTCGGAGGTTGTTATTAAATTCTTAGAGGATAATATTGTCACTCAGTTTGGAATGCCTAAATCCATTGTAAGTGATAATGGTTCAACTTTTTCCTCTTTGGAATTTGCTAATTGGGCATTTGAAAATAGTGTGAGTTTAAAATTCTCTTCGAATTATTATCCGCAAGGTAATGGATTGGCTAAATCTTCTAACAAGAATTTGTTATGCGTCATAAAAAAAATTGTTGGAAATAAATCCTAGAGATTGGCATAACAAACTTAAGTTGGCTCTTTGGGCTGACAGAATCAGAGTCAAAGAATCAATAGGAACATCTCCTTACCATCTGGTTTATGGACAAGATCCCATTTTTCCTACAAATATCAAGCTACAAACACTGCATTTCATGAAAGATTATTTCAGAACTGATGATAAACTTGAGTCTAGACTAACACAATTAATGCATCTAGATGAAAAAAGGGATTAGTGTTGTTATGGGATAAAAGACACGAGAAGAAAGGGGATCATGATAAGTTTGACTACTTATGGTTGGGTTCGTACCAGATTTTAGAAGTCCTAGGGGAAAATAGTTTTAGACTAAAAACCTTAGATGGAAAGGATTTGGCATTACCTGTCAATGGATTGCACTTGAAACACTATTTCCAAGCCTGAAGCGGCTAGATTTTGTATTATATGTAATTATGCCATGCTTTGTTTCTTTTGTGTGTGCAGATTTGATGTTTAAGTTGTGTATTTGTTTGACATGTTAAGGTTTTGTATTATATGTAATAATGTCATGCTTTGTTTCTTTTGTGTGTGCAGGTTTGACGTTTAGGTGGTGTGTTTATTTGACATGTTTTATTTTCTTTAAAAAAAAAAAGAATAAAAGTTTGAAATGTTAACTCTTGCCTAAGATCGGGAAAATATGAAACATTTGAATTATGTTGTAAAAGCTCCACACGTAACACAAATAGTTAAATAATATCGTTTAAAGCTTGTGATGCATGAAGTGGTCAGTTTTAAAAATTATGACAATACTTCATCTGCAATTCAAAGGGCAATGCATTCATATTACATCTCACTTTGCATATACATGCCATCTTAGTTGCATATGCATTTCAGATACAAATAATTAAAGTGTGTCAAATCCTCTTAGGGTTATGCTACAACATAAATAAATAAAAAAATCCTAAGGTTGGAAATTGAGCCCCGAGATATCTAGAACCAAGCACATGTTATACACATTAAAAAGGATCTTGAGCAAAATGATCAAAACCTTGCTTGGAATAAAATGTCAAGCAAAAGAAGTATTTCATGTCTATCCTATTATGCAACATGATCCTTAAAACAGTGGTTTTTACCACTTCCATTAAGCTTAAAGCCTAAAATCAGAGTAGTAAGGATAGGGTTAAGTCCTCATCGAACTTAGGTTGAGGATCCAACTCCCCAAAACTTTGATTTGACCTACATGGAGTAGTAAGGATAGGGCATAATTCTCATCTCGCCTAGGTTGAGAATCTGATTCCCCAAATCTCCTATGTCTCATTTCATGATAAAGCTTGTATTGGAAGGATCGTACTACTTGTCCTTTGCAAAGGATGGGTAGTCATCCCCAAGGTCTAAGCAATAAAATTAATACTCTCTATTTTCATCTAAAACTTGGATTGGAAGGATCATACTACATGTCCCTAGCAAGGATGGGTAGTCATCCCCAAGATCCAAGAAGTAAAAATTAATTTTTCCCATCTCATATTTATATTGGATTGGAAGGATCGTACTACTTGTCCTCTGCAAAGGATGGGTAGTCATCCCCAAGGTCCAAATAAATGAAGATAAATCTTGGATTATGGGGTTAAGTATGCCCATGCATGGCAGCATGTCTTGTCTAAAAAACAAGACCACTGACTGTTCAGAGGGTTAGACTAGCATGACCATTTCTTCCATAATTGGTTAAATTATTTTTCTCAAAGTGAGGTAATGAATTCTAAATTAGAGTAGTAATAATAAGGTTAAACTCTCATCTCGATTAGGTTGGGAGTCTGATTTCCCAAAGCTCTAATTTCACTTTCACTTACACATGGGTTCAAGATAGTAGTGACTCATAACCAACTTTTGGATCTAATAAAACAATTCATTATAGATATGGTTGATCCTAAGAGGGTTTGATAATCTTGAATGTTTGTGTGTGATATTAGAAGGTCTATGCATTTATAAAAGCAAAATCTCTAAGCATATTTATTAGGTTACACAAATCATTCACAGTCTCACATATGCATGCATGTAAAACTGATAATGGAATGTTGATCAAGTTCAAGCGATATGGAATGAAAACAAATAGCACACACAGAGCTAATACTAATGATTCTGATGTTTCATGCACTTTTGATCTGTCGGTATTTTTTTATCTTTTATGTGCTGACGCTTGTATCTAAGCTTGTATATTTCAGGTTGGGTTCTCACCAAAATGCTCTGGAGCATTTGATAGCAGAGTTGCCATTTGTTGTGGCTAATCCACAACACACCCCAAAATTGGGGGCCCACCTTTTTGCATGTTTTCAAAGAAGAAAACAGTGACCCAGATGCTAAGAAAATCAAAGAAAAAGGCAAAAATTTCACTAAGGAGAAAAGTTGTCGCGATATCGTGACATGTCGCTCTGTCGTGGCCGAAATTTGTCACGATATCACGACATGTCGCTCCATCGCTGGCAGAAATAAAAAAGTGTTGTGATATCACGACATGTCACTCCGTCACTGGAAGAAATGAAAAAGTGTCGCGATATCGTGACATTTCACTCCGTCCCTGGCAGAAATGAAAAAGTGTCGCGATATCGCGACATGTTGCTTCGTCGCTGGCAAAAATGAAAAAGTGTCGCAATATCGCGACATGTCACATTTTTGCGGCTCCAAACAACCAAATGGTACGAAAGAGAAAAAATGTCATGATTTCATGACAGGTTTGCATCCGCATAGCCCGAAAGAGAAAAGCGTCGTGATTTCACGACAGAAAGCAGCCACAGTTGTACGGAATGAAAAAGTGTCACGATTTCGTGACATAAATCAGCTGGACAGCTCGAAACAAAAAAGTGTCACGATTTCGCGACATAAAGCAGCTGGACAGCCCAAAACAAAAAAGCTTCACGATTTTGTGACAGGTTGCAGTGAGATGGCCTGAAACAGAAAATGGTCGCGATTTCACGACAGGTTGTAGCGAGATGGCCCGAAAGAGAAAAGTGTAGCGATTTCACGATAGGTTGCAGCGATATGGCCCAAAATAGAAAAGCGTAGCGATTTCACGACAGGTTGTAGCGAGATGGCCTAAAATAGAAAAGTGTAGTGATTTTGCAACAAGTTGCAGCAAAGTGGTACGAAACAGAGAAGCATAGTGATTTCGCGACAGGTTGCGACGAGGGCATACCGAGTGAAAAACGTCATGATTTTGCGATAGGTTGCGGTCGAAGCGTACGGAGATGAAAAACATCGCAATTTCATGACAGGTTGCATTGGCAAGGCTACTGGCAGGAAAATGTCGTGATATCGCGACATGTCACGTTTTCACGATGAAAGCAAAGGAGCAAGGCTGCATGCATAAAAACGTCATGATTTACATGGGGTCATTACAGAACATGCAAAAAAGCGTTGAACACGTGGCACAAAGGCATGAGGGTCATGATAATGCTTCAGATCAATAGTTACAGTTAGCAGAGAAGACCAAACATTTTAGGCTCGAGCAAAAGGTCAAAATAGCAAAGAAGCGAGAAAATGAAACGAAGCGATCTAGGAAATGAAACAAAGCATCACAGAGCGAAACCAAGAGCCGCAACAGAAAGTTTAAAAGCAAAAGCGAATGTAGATACAGGGGCTAGAAATTGTAAGAGGAAAAGCATTATTTTTGTGAATAAAAAAGGAGTTTATTTGGCAAGAGTAATTTTTGTGTGTGAAACCAAAAGGAGATTGAAGGCTAAGACTACTGTTATCTCTGTAGATCTTTCCTTTGTATTATTTTTTCTTGTATCTATTCGTTTACACCATAATCTGGGTTACGATAGGTGAATGATAGAATGTTGCAATTATTTATTTCCTTAGAGTCTTGCATCTGATCTGATTCTACTATGTTTTATTGCAGGTCTGTTAGGTCAAGTTGTTTTAGAGCTTCATCTCTTAACTTGGGGTTTTGCAGGGAGGAGATTGCTAACCAAATTAACGTCCTGTTTTAGTTTTTCCAGTTGATTCTCATAAAGAATCTTTCTGTTTTAGGTTCTAATTTATTTTCACATTTTTTATTCAAAGATTGGCATTTCAAATTTTGGTGCATTCCAGAATACGTTTTCAATTTTACTAACTCCAAAAGCTAACATAGAAATAGCAAAACAGTTAAATAAAAGATAAAATGAACCAGTTAATGATAAAATGAACCTCATGTTAAAGGCACGGAGCTTAAAATGAAGTGGCTTATACCATGCATTTTCTCATTTGAAATCTTTCTTTAACCCAAAATATAAAAGAGGTTACTAATTTATTTTCGGGTGGGTTTCATTAATTTCAAGAGCATAAAATAAGAAAGGGTTTTTTTTGTTCTTTTTTTCATTTTACACACTTGGTTATTTTAACAGATTAGGGTTACAAATTTTGTTGTGAATCATTAAAGGCCCCTTGTTAACAGTTACTTGTAGGGTTTAAGTTATTCTAGCATACATTTATTTATTTGCATTAATGCTTAACCGGTTATATGCATATGAATGTTTGTTCCACAAGAACCTTGGAGAAATAAAAATAACAAATTTTCTTTGCAAGAAAGAGTTTCCTATCTGAAACTCTAGTTGCGTGGTCATTTTGTTATGGGACAAAATATTCACTCAATAGGATTATGTAGGGGTAGTTGGGTAGTACCCCCTGCCTTGGTAGGGTGTTTTAGCCCACTCTTCTTCTTGCTCAAATTCCTCATAGGCTTCCTGAGGAGTTTCTGGACGTGACCTGTAAACATGGACAGGTGCTCGAGGAAGGCGCCCATCATTGGTTCTAAGGGTGGCCTCCCACTCAGGTCTCAGAGGTCTTGGAGGTAACATTTGATAAGGTCATGGAGACCTGTATCGCACTAAGGGGTTGTGCCTCTCATAAATCTTTGTCCTATGAATGTGAGGGGTTGGAATCCTCTCATGCATATTGTTCTGGAGAAATTCATTTGTCTGGCATTAAATGCACTCTTTTTTAAGATGATACAGTTGCTCTAACTACTGCTGATCTTGCCTAAGCTGTGTGATTTGCGCTTGGCGAGTGACATGTTTGGAAAATGCCAAGTCAATTTGTTCCATCGTCCTATGTTTAGGAGGACTAGATGCCTCCCCTACATGTCTATCTCGGTCGTGGTGATCCAAGATATCTATGGGTCGCTTTCCTCTATCGAGGTTAGCGACATTCACCTGAGGATCTGGCCTCAATAGGTGATCTTGATAATTAGTAGGTGCGGAGGTGCATTGCTCCCACACAGTGTATTGCTCTTGAGGAATGTACTGGTTTTCCATGTGCTCCCTTTTGTACATATGAAAGGGATGGATGGAGTTGGCTCACCCTGTCTGAAGAGCCTTGTGCTCTAGATTTGGTTTGTTAGTTCTAATAGTAATGAGTGGTAGAGGGGGGATGATATAATCATGTGGTCCCTCCTTGTGAACCCTATGCTGCTCTAGCACTTCATCGCGTAGTGGCCATTCATAATGAGCATCTAAGGGAGCCTTCCCATGTATGTAATCCTCTTGAAATGGTCTGTGCTGAATGGGAGTGCCACCCAAAGGGGTGCCTCTATAGTCCTTTTCTGTGGTGGTATAGTGTGGACCACATTATGGGTTAGGCTACCAAGGTGGTATAACCAAGTCCTTAGGGCTATAACGGAGGTGATCGGTGCCTCCTTGTACACTTTTTGTAGCTTCTACCCGTGATTGGTCTTGGCTACGAGTATACACCACGGTGGTGGTTCTCTATAAGATATGTATGTTTTTATCTCTTTTACGATTTTTTATGCTACACCAAAAAAAAGGGGTCACACAAATAATGAAATGATTATTTTGTTTACAGATTAAATGTGTGTCCTAAATTTGGTTTAGTGTGTTTTGATTTTTGTTGTGCAAATCGTGTAAAGAAAATTTTGTTATTCATGCATGATGAAGGCTCTTATATCTCAAAAATGGTCGCCCCTTCAATATACCACTGCCAGGCTGTTATATCGAACCTCTCAATATACCCACCCTTACGTGAGGGAAACTATTGGTACGTGAGAGCAAAATAGTACGTGGAACATAGGCGATACGAAATGGGAATTGCTCTATTTTTGACACCTACCATAGAAGACTTATCCTCATGCATTGGGAATCACCCCCGCTACACTTGGTCAAATTTCATCAGAATTTATGTCTAGCAACAGTCGTGATCAGGGTTATGTATGCAAAATCCAAGCCAAGGTGGTGATGAAATCCACCATTGGTCTTGATCAAGTGTTGGGGTTTTATGACCAACTCCTTGATGTTAATATTATTACGTGGTGTGTGTGGTTCCTTTTACTTGCACAAAGAAAGAAAAAATGCAGTAAAATTCCCTATGCAAGCAAAGAAATTAGAAAAATTGTAGAGACAAAAAAAAAAACATAGAGGATGTTCAGAAAACCTACCTCTTCTTTGCCCAAACCAGATGCCTCTGAGTTTCTGCTCAAAAAATGTATAAAGAGCTAATAATCCCAGGGTGGGATGAATAGTAGGTCTATATTTGTCCCAGGGTGAGACGAATTTGTATTCATCCTGAGGTGGCACGAATTCCAAGTCTGTATTCGTCACAGGGTGGCACAAGTAGCAGTGTAGTGCCCGAATGAGTAACACCTGCAAGAAAAACACAAAAATTTTGATCAAAAACTTGATCCCAATAGTAGGGGACAATGTCCCAACATGATTGCCACTAAAATCTGAATGCAAGATGATGGCGTTCCAGACCAGATGGTGCAAACGAAATTGATATAAAACAATGCTAAGTCCTACAAATGCGAGAAAGCAATTCACGAAGGAAATGATGCATAGACAAGATGTAAGCAAAAAAAGACAAAGTAGGGCCTCTTTTATTAATGTTGATTTTGATTTGGTTATAATATGTCCCCCCTTTAGGGCTCAGAACATTTGATACAATTTGTTACATCAACGGATGGTACACTTCCAGTGTCTTCCGCGTGCCTCACATTCAAAATGGGGGGGAAAAAGGTTGTCACTGCTTGCATCCATGTGTTTGTGTGTTCCTTGTTGCCCCTTCAGTGTTATTGTCAGTGAGATCCTACACTCATAGAAACAACAAATATTTAATAGCATATGCGGATGGAAGGAAAACATGCAATCCCTAGGGCCTCCGGCTAGTAATGTATAAAATAGCAAAATGATGATCAAAACATGTCATAATGAACCCAAACTTTGAAAAAAGAATAAAAAAATCATCAGAGACACATTGCAAAAGGAAAAATCATGAAATCATGCATGGATTTCTAATCACTCCGGGGTGAGACGATCAAGACTGTCACAAAACATGCAAAGGCAACCTTCCAAATGTCCTACCCAAAGGCCTCCAAAACTCTTGTAAACTTGGGGTTAGGCTAAAAGGGGAATTTTGGGATGACCCAGAAGGTTAGATTTGGCATATTTTTCCCATATTGTCCTGTATCCGAAGGTGCTCCCTGTAGGTTAGTAATGCATGAATATGATAAAAACACAGTCAAATCAGGTCAAAATGCAATGAAACTTGAACAACAACATTAGTAAACCAAATAGAACACAATGAAAAATAATAGTAGAGAAATTCTTCATGGATTTCTAATCGCTCCGGGGTGAGCCAATTAGGACTACGGTAGTTTGGGGGGTGCCCGGGGGTAGGACGCCCGTCGTTTGGGGTCTGGTTTTGACACCAATCCACTTGGGATGGGTCCAAAAACTCCTAGGGGGTTGTTTCAGCAAATTTGGTGTGGGATTGTGGTCGATTGCTTGGGTTTTGAGTCAGGATTGTGTTCTTGGCGTTCACCCAATAACCTCTCTTCCAAAAAATAAATTATGGATGTAAGCACAAATGGGAATATGGGTACAATTTGGCAGCACTCCGTTGCTCTAAATGCTCCAGCTCTCCTCCTCTTTTTTTGGGGTGAGGATGCTCACCATTTTATAGACCTAGGGTCTCTCTCTTTGAATGCGCATGTGAGGGTGCCACTTGGCTTGCCATGCCTTTTTTGGGAGAGAATATTCCTCCCTAATTTAGAGTCTCTTTGCATGAGGCCTCCATGAATAGGGCATGCTTGAATGAAGTCCCTCTCTCTGATTTGAAGCCATTCCTCGTAATTGCATACCCTGAAGGCACAGTTAAGTGGCAGACCTGTCGAGGTTTGACTGTTTTCTAGTCAAACCTGCTACTCATCTCATCTTGGGATGATTGCTGCTAATCGTCCCAGGGTGGGATGTATAGGATTATAATAGGATTCTAATCAACCCGAGGTGGGACGAGTAGGAAGAAAAGTGCTTAAAAGGTGCCAAATTGACCTCTGACCTTCCAAAACTAATTTGGGAGTGGTTAGGACCACTTTTTAACCTTTGGGGGCTGCCCTAGGGGCTATGTATGCCAACTCGATTAGTGCTTGTAGTCACATAATCAGATTGGTGCTATTTTGGTGTCTACGAGATCATATTATACAATTAAAATTCTAACAAGCTTCCCAAAGATCTAGTTACATTGGAATCCTTGTTTAGTTTGGTTGATCAGTTCAAAGGAAAGAAATAGATGACTACTGATAAAGAAGATTATCAATAGGTAAAGGTTACCCCGATGTGAACTTTAAATTTAGGTAAAGTGTCTTACCAAGAGAAGGAATATTTGGTCTACGTTTGCTAGAATTATGATGGAATGATAACATGGATTTATGAAAAGCTAAAAGATATAATAAATATATCACCCAATATACAATAGAGCTAGCTCCAGAGGCTAAACTCATGAGGCAAAAGTAGAGGTCTATTAATCTCAAAATTGAGCCTCATATGAGAAAATAATTATCTAAATTAATTGAATCAAGGATTATATATCCCCTCAAATATACCACATGGATCTACAATTTGGTGCCTATGAGAAACAAATAGAGATATCAAGTTGTGTGTTGATTTTAGGGATTTGAACAAAGCTTCATTGGAGGATCACTACCCCTTTCCATTTAATGGTTAACTAAGATCTCAACTTTTTAAATGTGAGTTGAGTGAAAGGTTTATCAAAAATTGGATTATGATATTAGTAGAAGTGCATAGATGTTTGACTTTTTAAAAATATGTTGGCATTTTTGCCACATTATTTTGATTATTGATTATTCCTGCATAAAATGTTGAAGTTCTCACTCCTTTACAGGTTTGGATGCAAAAAAAATCTAAGTCCGAAGACTGTCGCGATATCGCGACAAAAAGCAGCATGGAGGGCACAGTTTCAAAATCATCATGATATCACAACATGTCGCATTATCATGGGTCTATTGAGGAAAGAGAAGTTAAAAGCAAAGCTATTGTGAAATCATGACGTATCATAGTTTTGAGACGCAAAAGGCAAAAAATGGCTAAGTAGCAAAGTTGTCACGATTTCACGACGTGTTCCCAAATTGTGGTCAAAATGGTCAACGCAGGCAGTGTAGCAAAATCGTAGTGATATCGCGACATGTCATGTTTTCACGACTTACAATGGCCATGGAGTATAGTGAGAGAAAAGGTCATGAAATCGCAACATAACTAAGCAAAGGGTGTTGACAATAAACTTTGTAGCGATATCATGACAGAATAATGCACAAGGCACAAAATGCGAAAGACATCACGAAATCGCGACGTGTTGCATGGTCGCGGAAAAGTGGAAACAGAAAGCATAAGGCATGAAAGGCATCATGATTTTGTGACATTTGTGGAGATGAAGTCCAGCAACATAAAAATGTCACGATTTCGTGACATATTGGGGCGGAAGGACCAAGTGCAGAAACCTATCGTGATTTCGCGACATGATGGAGATTAACGAACCACTTGAGGCAAGAGTGTCATGTTTTCACGGGTTAGAAGCAGGACCATACAGGGTGGATGAAAATTGTCGCGAAATCATGATATGTTAGATTTTCGCGACTTAGAAGAGAAGATTGAGCAGCGGGGAGATAGTGTAGCAATTTTGTGACTTGTTTAGTTTTCGCAACCCAGAGATAAAACAAAGATGCTGATGGGAGAACGTAGCGAAAGCGTGACTTGTCTTGTTTTCGGGACGTATAAGTGAGAAAAATCCAAAAGAGAGAAAGGTGTAGCGAAATCGTGCCTTGTCATGTTTTTGCGATTCAAAGCAGCAAAGAGAGTAACATGGATGAAGAACATCATGAAATTGTGCCTTGTCACATTTTCATGAAAATAGATCAAAGAAAGAGCATAATGGTATGAAACATCATGATTTTGTGATGCATCACGTTTTCACGAGCTAAGGTAGCGAAGGAGATAAAGGAGCCGAATACGTAGCGATTTCGAGACATGGTTGATTTTCACGGTCCCAAAGTGACAAAGTGTATGGAGCAGAAGAATGTCGCGATTTCGCGACATGTTGCGTTTTCGTGACCTGTTACAATTTCTCACTAGAAAGAAGTTCTCTAAAAAGGTAATCAGCTTCAAGATAGTGATGAGTATTCTAGTGATGAAGAGGTATATTACAGCAAGAAAGGCAAGTTCTCTAAAAAGCACAAAAGTATGAAAAATGTAAGATATTTCAATTGTGGAAAGATTGGTCATTATGCTACTAACTGTACCGTTGCCAAGGATGAAAGTGATGAAGATAAACAGGATTGTAAGAGCAAGGATTCTGAAAGGCATAGGCATCAAAGGAAGAACAAAGATGAGCACAACAATAAAGGAAAGAGGTATTCTCACAAGCACAAGAAGTGCTTCTACCTAGACAAAGCAAGTAAGTGTTCTAGTAGTGATAATGAAAGTTCTTCAAGTGATAATGAAAATGAGATGTTGTTCATATCAGAAAAAGAGGAAGAACCAAAACATAGATTCATTATCATGAAATGTCTTAGATGTGGAAATTTTGGTCACCTTGAGGATGATTGCACAAATAATGAATTGGTTGTTAGTATGTATGAGGATGCTTCAGAAAATGATAAGGAAGATGCATGTATGGTTTTTGAAAAGGGTAGCACCTCTAGTGATAAGAAATCTGAAAAAGGCTTTGATGATTCTAAAAGCAAACATATAGAGGAAAGTGAAGTAGATCTTAAAGGTGAACTTATTAGTGCTCTTAGTGCTTTGAAAAAGGAAAGAAAGAAGAATGCTAGACTCAAGGATAAGTTAGATGAATGTTGTATGGAGAGAGATGAACTTATAGAAAGTCTTGATGTCTCTATGGCTAATGCACAAGAACTCAAGAATGAGTTAGAATCTAAGGTGCTTGAGTATAGTGAATTAGAATAGAAAATGGCTTCGTTGAAAGAGGAAAATAAAGAGTACAAGGATAAGCTGTACAGGTTTCAAGAAAGCTCCAAAAAGGTTAAGTCTCTCATCCAAAGTCAAAGAAATCCAACAGATAAAACAGGTCTTGGTTTTGTTAAGCCTCACAAGAAACAAGTTGGAGAGTCTAGTAAGAGATTCCAAAAGGAAGAGAGTTCTAATGAGGAAAGTATTTCAGATCATGAGTCCTTGAATGATAGATGCATAGAAACAGAAAATAGATTTCGGAATGAGAAGAAGGAGAAGTTTTTAGGACCTAAGAAGTCAAATAAAGGAAAGTTTCAAGGCAGATGTTTTGCTTGTCACAGGTTTGGTCACATGGTTGTACATTGCATGGCTCAAGTGAAGAAGGTAAATGACAGTTTCAGAAGTGGTGATTTCTTTTATGGGTATTGCTACTCTTGCAATCATTTTGGGCACAAGGCAAACAATAGGAACAAGTTTAGTCAGAACAGGTGGATTCAAAGAATAGGTATGCCTCAAAGAAATAACATTGTTACTTGTTACAAGTGCAACAATGAAGGTCACATAGCTAGACAGTGTAGAGCTGAAATTCTAGAATACAGGAACAGGAACAGTGGCATGATCAGGTCCAAGGATCAAAACAATGACAGGAACAGGAATATGGACAAAGAGTTCAAGAGAAGGCCCGGCAAGGAAGTTATAGACGCTGATGATGATCAGTGCCTAATGGGAGTTTTACTCCCACCCAAGAATTAATCACCTCAACAGGAGGTGGGGGAGGGACTAAGCTAAGAGGCTCATTCTTAGTCCCGAGCCCCAAAGGTGGCCCTTTGCCATTGATGACAAAGGGGGAGAGATATGAGTAAGGGGGAGAGCTTCAAGTGAAGAGGAAAGCTTCAAGTCAGGGGGAGCAAAACTTCAAAGGTAGATTCTCGGTTGTGGGTTTCAGTTTTGGCTCTTGAAGATGTGTTTTTAGTAAAGTTTTGCCATCAATGACAAAGGGGGAGATTGTTGGCAATTTTGGGTACATTGGGTACATTGCCTTTGCTCAAGTGTTGATGTTGTCATTGATGTCAAGAAGCGGAAGGGTTTTTGTGAAAACCAAGGCAGACAAAATAAAAGGTTTTATTTAAAACCATGGACAACAGATTTGAAATGGGTTTTTCTTAAAACCCAAGTTGGCTCTTCGTTTCGTTGAAAAAGGTGCCCCGGTGATGAAGATATTTAATTTTAAATATTTAGTTTAAATTTTATTTATTTAAAATTTAAATTAATATTTTAAAATTAAATTAAAGTTGCCGACGTGTTAATCAATGCATCTTAGTGCATATAAAATGTGGCAATGGAATTCATTAAAGTGGATGAAATTAATATCGATTTTCGTGCATTGTCTGCGTCAGTGAAGAAAGAGCACGACTTGGGGAGAGAAAGAGATATGTTTCATTCGCATGAAAAAGATGAAGGATCAATTCATGGTTTGAGCTTGTTATTAATATATCCTGCGACGCAAAAACAAAATGCACAAATTCAAGATCACTAACACCAGGGGAAAAGGACAAAAGGTTTCACAATTCTCGAGGAGAACAAAGACCAGAGATAGAGCTTTCTTATTGGATTTCAGTCAAGCAAACAGCGCTGATGGTAGTTGTATTGCATAGTTGAGAAAGAGACTTCCTTGTTATTCGTGTTTCATGCGACATAAGGTCTTGGCGCTGGTTGTAGAATGAAAACGGAGTATGTGCTCCCTTGGAGACAAGTGGGGTGCTAGCCCACGTGGTTGACCCTATCAAGATAGGGTGCAGGCTAGTGTAAGATGCAGGTTCAATTTCCTGTAGTGACGACAGCGAACTTCGGGTAAGCCTTTTGGTTTAAATTAAAATAGTTTTTATTCTAAAGCATAGGGAGACATAAGGGTTTGAAAGGTTAAATATTTTAATTTAAATTTTGTTTGGATTATTAGAATTCGGGGAGTTATAAGGGTTTAGATATTTGTGAGATTAAAAGGTGTTATATGTAAAAAATAATTAGAGAGGTGTAATAAGTTGTTGAAATAATTGTTGTGATTTATTTTATTTTATGGTATAAGTGGTTTTGGGAGTTATAAGGTTATGCAATGTTGTGATTTATTTTATTTTATGGTACAAGTGGTTTTAGGAGAGATAAGGGAGTTGTGCAATTAAAGGCTTTGGTGATGATTATTGAAAGGTGGAGTAATGTTGATTATTTTGTGATCTACTAACCCTTGTGAAGATTGGCAAAAGAATTTTGTGATGGTGGCAGATTTCCAAAGGGGTTCCTTCACTTCAATAAGGTATGGGCACATTCTTCTTATGAGTATGATTGGTGTATGTTTTCCTGAAATAAGATTGGAGTGAAAAGGTATTCAACAAGGTTTCCTTTGGTTGGGTGTAATTTTCTTTGTTGAAGACTACTTATGCATTGTTATCATTGATGAGAGTTTTGGTGAATGCATAATTCTGGTTTGAGGTAGTGGAAGCATTGTGCACTAGGGTTTATGTTTGTGAGTCTTGCTACTTGCTTTGAGTTGGTGAAACCCTTAGTTGGCTGTTTTGATATTGATGGTTGAGTTGCTTCCATAGAGGTTGTGTTGATCAAGTTAGTGCTTTACTTGATACATGATATTGGGCTTACTCCATTGAGTTGATTTGAACAAGTTATTCTTTGCATTTGGTGATATTGTGTTGGTGGCTATTTTGTTCAAATATCTTTGGAGGGAAAAGGATTTCTACTTGTTTCCTTTTCTTGTGATGATTGGTTGAATGCTTCAAGGTTAATGTTGAGTTGAATGATGTTGGTTAAACCTTGTCTTTGAGCATTGTTGTTGAAGCCCTAATTGGTTGAGAAAAGATATTGGTTGTTGGAAAGAACATGAGTATCATTGTTATATGAGATATTGCATGGTTGGCAATTGTTGGGTTGTGTTTCATGTTCTTGAGAAAAGCATACTACATCTATCTTATTCTTTTGAGATTTGAGATTGAGTTGAGATTGAGATTGGGAGTTAAGTATAGAACATATTGAGTCTCTAACAATTCTCTTTATGCTTCTATGAGGTTGATGAATCACATTGGGTCTCTAACAATTCTCTTTGTGGGTTCATGCCAAGCAAGTGTTCTTGATGAACTTGTGAGCAGGTTTTGGACAGGTTCCATTGGGGACTTGTGAGCAGGTTTTGGACAGGTTCCATTGGGGACTTGTGAGCAGATTTGGACAGGTCTTAGCAGAGGACTTGTGAAGTTGAGGTTGATAGTTCTATCAGAGAACTTGAGGACAGAGGTGCATTGGTTCTATGAGAAGAACCTGAGGACAGATTTGTGCCAGACCGAAGGACTGTGTTTGGTGCTGATCAAAGATAGAGGACGAGGACATTTGTGCTAGACCGAAGGACTGTGTTTAGTGCAAATTCGAGGACCAGCTTTGAGGTGATAGAGTTGAGGACAGAGGTCTCCAGCCAGAGCAGGGAAGACAGGTGTCTTCTGTGGATAGAGTTCCATTTGCTAAGGGCAGCGGAGGCAGAGGTCTTCTAGAGGATCACCAACCGGAGCAGAGGTAGGGGAAGGTATCTCCTTTGAGCAGAGGCTCATAAATTCAGATTGGGGGAAGGTTTCTCCTTTGAGCCGAGGCTCATAAACATTGTAATTGGGAAGGTTTCCCAAAGAACTTTGAGATAACTTTTAGAGAAAAGTTTTGTGGATGAACCATGTAAATTGTTGTGTCACTTTGTGGATGGTTTTGTGCATTGCTTTGATATTGCTTTGGATATATTGCTTTACTATTTTGAAGTATAAAGGAAAAAGTAAAAAGAGGTCTTATACTGTTCACCCCCCCTCTCAATATAAGCTTGTGTTCTTCAATTGGTATCAGAGCAGGTTCCTTCGAAAAGTTTGACAGCTTGAAGGAAAAGCTAGTAAAGAACACAATGGATTATTCCAAAGGTAATCAGCTTCAAGATAGTGATGAGTCTTCTAGTGATGAAGAGGTATATTACAACAAGAAAGGCAAGTTCTCTAGAAAGCACAAAAGTATGAAAAATGTAAGATATTTCAATTGTGGAAAGATTGGTCATTATGCTACTAACTGTACCATTGCCAAGGATGAAAGTGATGAAGATAAACAGGATTGTAAGAGCAAGGATTCTGAAAGGCATAGGCATCAAAGGAAGAACAAAGATGAGCACAACAATAAAGGAAAGAGGTATTCTCACAAGCACAAGAAGAGCTTCTACCTAGACAAAGCAAGTAAGTGTTCTAGTAGTGATAGTGAAAGTTCTTCAAGTGATAATGAAAATGAGATGTTGTTCATATCCGAAAAAGAGGAAGAACCAAAACATAGATTCATTATCATGAAATGTCTTAGATGTGGAAATTTTGGTCACCTTGAGGATGATTGCACAAATAATGAATTGGTTGTTAGTATGTATGAGGATGCTTCAGAAAATGATAAGGAAGATGCATGTATGGTTTTTGAAAAGGGTAGCACCTCTAGTGATAAGAAATCTGAAAAAGGCTTTGATGATTCTAAAAGCAAACATATAGAGGAAAGTGAAGTAGATCTTAAAGGTGAACTTATTAGTGCTCTTAGTGCTTTGAAAAAGGAAAGAAAGAAGAATGCTAGACTCAAGGATAAGTTAGATGAATGTTGTATGGAGAGAGATGAACTTATAGAAAGTCTTGATGTCTCTATGGCTAATGCACAAGAACTCAAGAATGAGTTAGAATCTAAGGTGCTTGAGTATAGTGAATTAGAACAGAAAATGGCTTCGTTGAAAGAGGAAAATAAAGAGTACAAGGATAAGCTGTACAGGTTTCAAGAAAGCTCCAAAAAGGTTAAGTCTCTCATCCAAAGTCAAAGAAATCCAACAGATAAAACAGGTCTTGGTTTTGTTAAGCCTCACAAGAAACAAGTTGGAGAGTCTAGTAAGAGATTCCAAAAGGAAGAGAGTTCTAATGAGGAAAGTATTTCAGATCATGAGTCCTTGAATGATAGATGCATAGAAACAGAAAACAGATTTCGGAATGAGAAGAAGGAGAAGTTTTTAGGACCTAAGAAGTCAAATAAAGGAAAGTTTCAAGGCAGATGTTTTGCTTGTCACAGGTTTGGTCACATGGCTGTACATTGCATGGCTCAGGTGAAGAAGGTAAATAACAGCTTTAGAAGTGGTGATTTCTTTTATGGGTATTGCTACTCTTGCAATTAGTTTGGGCACAAGGCAGTTCATTGCAAGGCAAACAACAGGAACAAGTTTAGTCAGAACAGGTGGATTCAAAGAACAGGTATGCCTCAAAGAAATAACATTGTTACTTGTTACAAGTGCAACAATGAAGGTCACATAGCTAGACAGTGTAGAGCTGAAATTCCAGAATACAGGAACAGGAACAGTGGCATGATCAGGTCCAAGGATCAGAACAATGACAGGAACAGGAATATGGACAAAGAGTTCAAGAGAAGGCCCGGCAAGGAAGTTATAGACGCTGATGATGATCAGTGCCTAATGGGAGTTTTACTCCCACCCCAGAATTAATCACCTCAACAGGAGGTGGGGGAGGGACTAAGCTAAGAGGCTCATTCTTAGTCTCGAGCCCCAAAGGTGGCCCTTTGCCATTGATGACAAAGGGGGAGAGATATGAGTAAGGGGGAGAGCTTCAAGTGAAGAGGAAAGCTTCAAGTCAGGGGAGCAAAACTTCAAAGGTAGATTCTTAGTTGTGGGTTTCAGTTTTGGCTCTTGAAGATGTGTTTTTAGTAAAGGTTTGCCATCAATGACAAAGGGGGAGATTGTTGGCAATTTTGGGTACATTGGGTACATTGCCTTTGCTCAAGTGTTGATGTTGTCATTGATGTCAAGAAGCGGAAGGGTTTTTGTGAAAACCAAGGCAGACAAAATAAAAGGTTTTATTTAAAACCATGGACAACAGATTTGAAATGGGTTTTTCTTAAAACCCAAGTTGGCTCTTCGTTTCGTTGAAAAAGGTGCCCCGGTGATGAAGATATTTAATTTTAAATATTTAGTTTAAATTTTATTTATTTAAAATTTAAATTAATATTTTAAATTAAAAATTAAAAGGGCCGACGTGTTTGGAAATGCATCTTAGTGCATATAAAATGAGGCAATGGAACTCATTAAATTGGATGAAATTAATATCGATTTCCGTGCATTGTCTACGTCAGCAAAGAAAGAGCACGACTTGGGGAGAGAAAGAGATATGTTTCATTCGCATGATAAAGATGAAGGATCAATTCATGGTTTGAGCTTGTTTTTAATATATCCGACGACGCAAAAAAAAAACACAAATTAGAGATCATAACATAGGGGAAAAGGACAAAAGGTTTCAGAATTTTGAGGAGAACAAAGACTAGAGATAGAGTTTTTATTGGATTTATGAGCAAACAAGTGAGGTAGTTGTATTGCATAGTTGAGAAAGAGAATTTTGTTATTCGTGTTTGTGCGACATAAGGTTTGGCACTGGTTGTAGAATGAAAACGGAGTACGTGATCCCTTGGAGACAAGTGGGGTGATAGCCCACGTGGTTGACCCTCTCAAGATAGGGTGCAGGCTAGCGTAAGATGCAGGTTCAATTTCCTGCGGTGACGGGAGTGAACTTCGGGTAAGCCTTTTGGTTTAAATTAAAATAGTTTTTATTCTAAAGCATAGGGAGACATAAGGGCTTGAAAGGCTAAATATTTTAATTTAAATTTTGTTTGGATTATTAGACTTCGGGGAGTTATAAGGGTTTAGATATTTGTGAGATTAAAAGGTATTATATGTAAAAATAATTAGAGAGGTGTAATAAGATGTTGAAATAATTGTTGTGATTTATTTTATTTTATGGTATAAGTGGTTTTGGGAGTTATAAGGTTATGCAATGTTGTGATTTATTTTATTTTATGGTACAAGTGGTTTTAGGAGAGATAAGGGAGTTGTGCAATTAAAGGCTTTGGTGATGATTATTGAAAAGTGGAGTAATGTTGATTATTTTGTGATCTACTAACCCTTGTGAAGATTGGCAAAAGAATTTTGTGATTGTGGCAGATTTCCAAAGGGGTTCCTTCACTTCAATAAGGTATGGGCACATTCTTCTTATGAGTATGATTGGTGTATGTTTTTCCTGAAATAAGATTGGAGTGAAAAGGTATTCAACAAGGTTTCCTTTGGTTGGGTGTAAGTCCTAGTTTCTGGTTTGTTGAAGACTACTTATGCATTGTTATCATTGATGAGAGTTTTGGTGAATGCATAATTCTGGTTTGAGGTAGTGGAAGCATTGTGCACTAGGGTTTATGTTTGTGAGTCTTGCTACTTGCTTTGAGTTGGTGAAACCCTTAGTT
The DNA here is from genome assembly GCA_028583015.1 of Wollemia nobilis. Lineage (NCBI taxonomy): Eukaryota > Viridiplantae > Streptophyta > Pinopsida > Araucariales > Araucariaceae > Wollemia > Wollemia nobilis. The sequence continues at coordinate 5,531,716 of JAQPPZ010016983.1, read as the reverse complement.
GGCTGTTTTGAGGTTGATGGATGAGTTACTTCCATAGAGGTGGTGTTGATCAAGTTAGTGCTTTACTTGATACATGATATTGGGCTTACTCCATTGAGTTGATTTGAACAAGTTATTCTTTGCATTTGGTGATATTGTGTTGGTGGCTGTTTTGTTCAAATATCTTTGGAGGGAAAAGGATTTCTACTTGTTTCCTTTTCTTGTGATGATTGGTTGAATGCTTCAAGGTTAATGTTGAGTTGAATGATGTTGGTTAAACCTTGTCTTTGAGCATTGTTGTTGAAGCCCTAATTGGTTGAGAAAAGATATTGGTTGTTGGAAAGAACATGAGTATCATTGTTATATGAGATATTGCATGGTTGGCAATTGTTGGGTTGTGTTTCATGTTCTTGAGAAAAGCATACTACATCTATCTTATTCTTTTGAGATTTGAGATTGAGTTGAGATTGAGATTGGGAGTTAAGTATAGAACATATTGAGTCTCTAACAATTCTCTTTATGCTTCTATGAGGTTGATGAATCACATTGGGTCTCTAACCATTCTCTTTGTGGGTTCATGCCAAGCAAGTGTTCTTGATGAACTTGTGAGCAGGTTTTGGACAGGTTCCATTGGGGACTTGTGAGCAGGTTTTGGACAGGTTCCTGTGGGGACTTGTGAGCAGATTTGGACAGGTCTTAGCAGAGGACTTGTGAAGCTGAGGTTGATAGTTCTATCAGAGAACTTGAGGACAGAGGTGCATTGGTTCTATGAGAAGAACCCGAGGACAGATTTGTGCCAGACCGAAGGACTCGTGTTTGGTGCCGATCAAAGACAGAGGACGAGGACATTTGTGCTAGACCGAAGGACTGTGTTTAGTGCAAATTCGAGGACCAGCTTTGAGGTGATAGAGTTGAGGACAGAGGTCTCCAGCCGGAGCAGGGAAGACAGGTGTCTTCTGTGGATAGAGTTCCATTTGCTAAGGGCAGCGAGAGGCGAGAGGTCTTCTAGAGGATCACCACCAGAGCGAGAGGTAGGGGAAGGTATCTCCTTTGAGCGAGAGGCTCATAAATTCAGATTGGGGGAAGGTTTCTCCTTTGAGCCGAGGCTCATAAACATTGTAATTGGGAAGGTTTCCCAAAGAACTTTGAGATAACTTTTAGAGAAAAGTTTTGAGGATGAACCATGTAAATTGTTGTGTCACTTTGTGGATGGTTTTGTGCATTGCTTTGATATTGCTTTGGATATATTGCTTTACTGTTTTGAAGTATAAAGGAAAAAGTAAAAAGAGGTCTTATACTGTTCACCCCCCCTCTCAGTATAAGCTTGTGTTCTTCAGAGCTTCCCCCAAAGGTAGCAATGCCTATTTTACCTAATATTCCATAGAATTTATATCCTAGTTCTTTTTTGTAATCTATATCTTCTATGTACCCTATTCCATCATGGAATTCTAGTCCACCTCAAATTGCACCTATCCTAGTTCCTCAACTATCTACTTTAGAAAATCCCCAGTTTCTTGCACCCAACATTCTGCCCTTCCCTGCTTCCACTTCATTTCTAGCATTATCGGCACCACCAGCACCTTTGCCCTTACCAGCACCTCCTGCGCCTGTAAATCCTGATCCTTATACGGCACTCTTGCAAGAGGTAAAATCTACCAATTCTGCAATAAGAGCAATGGGTAATAAGATCACACTTATTAAAAGGAAGCAATCTGAGTGATATTTCTAGCCTAGGAGATTTCAACCCCCGTTGATTACTAGAGAACAAGCTGCTTCAACAAGCAAAGCACCTGAGAAGAACCTGACTATTTTGGCAAATAAAGATGCAGTCCTTGCTGAAAGAACATATTGGTGTTCGACATGCAATGATCCCCATGGAGAAGACACTTGCATGGTTCATTTTAATTATGTGCAGACATTGGTTGCTAGTTCTTTGGGAGGGCAAGTCAATATGATCTCTGAGGTAGGCCATAGCTTAATGATTCCATTGGAAGAGCAAGTTTCGGTTCTCACAAGGACTGGAAGGAAGCCTGTTACAGTAGATCCTGCTGAGCTAGAGCCATTAAAAGTGCCAGTTGATTTGAAGAAACCAGTGAAGACTCCTATGCCAGCGTCAAAGCTAGATGCACCTATTTTATCAAAATATCCTATTCTACACAGAGTACAAGAAAAGGCTGCAACTACACAGGCAAGATCAGAAGCAGAGGAGAAAGCTAGAGAAAAGCTGAAGTACCCTTCATTGATAAAGAGGCTAAGAGTAGAAGCCACTCAGTAGTATCAAATTAGATATGATCACCCCGTTGAAAAGAAGGAATCTGCTGTAGTTGCATACAACATTGTTGAAGAACTGAAGAAGACCCCAGCTAAGGTTAGTCTTTACGATGCATTGCAATTGCCTGGGCAGGTAGATTTATTGCAAGAATCTTTAAAATCTATGAAGGATAGTGAGAAAGGTCCTACCCAGACAATTTATGCTCAGACCTTAACCACTTCTATCATTGGTAAAAATAGACCACCCCCATTTTATCTATCACTACAAATAGACGGTTGGATCGTGCATAACTGCATGATCGACTCTGGAGCTGCTACAACTGTCATGCCAAAGGCAGTTTGCGAAGTTATGGGTATGGAATACACATGAAGTAGCCCTAGAGTCTTGCAGTTAGATGGTACTCCTATGAAAATGGTGGGTGTAATCAAGGATGTCCTAATTGTTTTACACACTATGCCTCAGATTACAGTCATTCAGGAGATAGTTGTGGTCGATCTAGAACCGTATTTCAGTATGTGCTTATCCACCTGCAAAGTTGGGAGGTTACCTTGCACTAGATTATTCCCACTTGGAGATCCCTTTCAAAGGAAAAAGACTCTGGATTCATAATGAAAAACCTTCCTCTTTTCATATTGAAAGGTTGGATGAAGCAGGAAAGACCATGCAGTCTGTTAACATGCTAACCAAAGAGTTAGAGGGTTCTAATTTGATGAATGAGGTTTTAGACAAGCTTCAGTTGGAAGACAGGTTTTCCATGCTTGATTTCAATGCTATGCTAGAAACCGAAATCGGTTGTTATTCTATCACAAAACCCAAGGATGGCACAAGGCAGGTACCCCTTAACCAAGATGATCAGAGCTCTATCACGGATCAACTATGGAAGTTATATTTTGATGGGGCAAGATGCAAAAACAGTGCAAGAGCAGGTATTGTTTTGATTTTTCCCTCTATTTTACAAAGAACATATTCATATCGTCTTACTTGGAATTATACTAACAATGCTGTCGAGTACGAAGCATTATGCCTAGGCTTGAAAAAGGCAAGAAAGTTGGGAATCGAAAAGTTGCAGATTTTTGGTGATTCTGAGCTGATTGTAAACCAACAAACAGGTGTATTTCCAAGCAGCATTATCTCAAAGCATACCGCAACCAATTTTGGGACCTATTTGAGTCTTTCATAGCTTTTAATATTCAAGCTATTTCCTGAGAGCTGAATAAGCATGTAGATCTTCTAGCATCTCTTGGAGCAAATTTTTCTCCCATTGAGCAGGTAGTCAAGAAGCCAAAGACAGTAAGGATGGTGTACAGGCCTAGTGTCCCAGACAAAGATACTTTTTGGCAAGTCTTCGAGAGTGATGAGCAAATTGTTAACTTTTTGATTCAAGAAGCTGCCACCATCAAAGGAAGAACCTTGGAGCATGAAGAAACTGATGGTCTGATTCAGTTGTGGAATAATCACATTCCGAAGGGTCTTATCACTCTAGAAAGTTTGTTTGATCAGCATGATCGGTTTAAGAAACATCGGATTGAGATCAACAAGAAAGAGTATATGGAGATGCAATTAGAACCCAATAAGGTCATTAAGATTGGGACTAATTCTACTCCTGATGAACTGCAAGAAATTAGACAACTGTGTCAAGAATTTTTTGATATTGTGGCCTGGAGTTATGAGGATCTGAATGGATATGATAAACAAATTGTTCAGCATACTATTGAGTTGGAAGAAGGAGTCAAACCCTTCAGGCAAAACTAGTGACTAGTGAATCCAAATATTGAGACTCTCATGAGGGATGAACTTATGAAAATGCTGCAGGCCAAGATTATATACCCGGTTAAGCACTCGACTTGGGTTGCTAATCTGGTTTCGGTTCGAAAGAAAAATGGAGACATACGACTATGTGTAGATTTTCAAAATCTGAACTATGCATCTCTAAAATATCACTATCCCTTGCATTGCATTGATCAGATACTGCATGTTGTTGCTGGGGCTCAACGTTTTTCACTGCTGGACGGATTCTCTAGATATAACCAGATTTGGGTTAGGGATGAGGACCAGTACAAGATAGCATTTACAACTAAGTGGGGTACTTTTGCTTATCAGTGAAAGCCTTTCGGATTATCAAATTCTAGGGCCACATTCCAGAGAGCCATGGACATTGCATTTGAGGAGCTTTTGAACAAGATTATTATTATTTATCTTAATGATATGACTGTCTTTTCACATAAACGGGAAGATCACTGTTCTCATCTGAGATAAATATTTGGAAAATGTAGAGAGTTTGGTATTTCCATTAATCCAAAGAAGTCATTTTTTGTAGTGAAGGAAGGTAAACTCTTGGGGCATGTCATTTCAGAATATGGTTTGGCAATTGATCCATCTCGAGTCGAAGCATTGAAGAAACTATCACTCCCTGCCAACAAGAAAGAGTTGCAGTCTTTCTTTGGACAAATTAATTTTATTCGGAAGTTCATTTTTGATTTTGCCCAGGTTGTCAAGCCCATGACTGAGTTGTTGAAGAAGGATGCAAAATTTAAATGGACAACTTAGAGGAAGGAGGCATTCCAGGAAATTAAGGATAGAATAGGCTCTCGTATTAATTAATCCAGATTATTCAAAAGATTTCATTCTGTATGTAGTGGGGGAAGATGAAAGCTATGCCGTAGTACTCACATAGAAAGGAGATGATGGGAATGAAAGGCCCATTGATTTCCTTAGTCAGGTTATCTTACCTCATGAGGAAAAATATAATTTCATTGAAAAACAGGTGCATGCTGTCATGAAGTCTCTCAAAAAATTCAAGCACTTCATATCTCAGAGTAGGACATTCGTCTATGTTATGCATCCCGATGTAAGGAATTTCATCATTCAAGGAGAGATGGGTGATAAACACACTGGTTGGGTCACCAAAATTCAAGAATTTGATGTTGATATTCATCCAACCAAGCTAGTGCGGGGTAAAGCCTTATGCCAGCACTTAGCAAAGACTGCAGCATCTGGAATAGTTGATTATCAAGTAGATGATTCTGCTAGAGATAACAATTTGGTGAACCTCTTAGTGCAAGAACAAGATTGGGCAGATGACCTCATTGACTATTTCACAACTGGTAAATGCCCTTCACAGTTAAATTCCTCACAACGGAGAAGGTTTCATCTGCAAGCTCTCAGGTATGTGTTGCTACTCGAAGGATTGTTTTTCAAGAACATTGATGGCATTCTTTTGAGGTATGTTAAGGAATCAAAGAAGGCTAGACTCCTGGAGAAGTTTCATTCTGGCATATCAGGAGGACACTATGCAGGTAGACCAATGGCTTTAAAAATTATTCGGGCTGGTTACTATTGGCCAAACTTGTTCACAGATGCTTTCAGGATTGCCCAAGCATGTGACAAATGTCAGAGGTATACCATAAGGGTTAGAAATGCATCATTTCCCCTACATAAAATTTAGGTTGAAGCACCTTTTTAGCAGTGGGGATTGGACTTTATTGGGATTATTGATCCGAATTCTTTATCTGGACACAAGTATATCTTGATTTCTACAGATTGTTTTACGAGATGGTCTGAAGCTATTCCAACCAGGGTTGCAAATCAAGCGATGGTGATTTCTTTCATTGAAGGGCTGATTACACGTTTTGGCATTCCTGATGCTATTATTACAGATAACGGAACTCCATTTATTGGAGCTGAGCTAGCTGAATTTGCAAATAAGTATGGTGTTTTCCTGAAGACATCCTCTAACTATTACCCTCAGGTAAATGTCTTGGTAGAGTCCATGAACAAGAATTTGCTGTGAATTTTAAAGAGATCTTTGGGGGATAACAAGAGATCATGGCACCTTCTGTTAAATCAAGATTTATGGGCAGATAGAATCTCAATCAAGAAGTCTATCAAGACTTCACCGTATGCCCTGGTATATGGAAAAGAGGCAAGGTTTCCTGTTCATCTAGAATTACCAATATTGTAGCAGTTGCATGGATTTCAGGATGATGAAGCAGATGTAGATTCCATGGATATGCGGTTGGCTCAACTGTTACAGTTGGAAGAGCAATGTTCTTTGGCCTATGAGGAGTTTTCTAAGCATACACAGGTTATTTCAAAGTGGTTCCATAAAAATTCCACTGATCGTCCGCTTAAGGTGGGTGATTTGGTCCTGAAATGGAATGAAAAGAAAGCCAAGCCATGGATGCACAAAATGTTTGATGCTCTATGGGAAGGTCCCTTTCGCATTGTCAGTGCTGGTGTAGCAAATTCATTTCATCTGGAAGATTTGAATGGCAGCCCACTTCCTATTTTGGTGAATGGATTTCATCTGAAAGCCTACACTCCATGAAGTGTGAGTCCAGTAAACTATTGTATATAGCACAAAAAAAAAAAGTATTGTTTTCCTCTCATCAACTTTGGCTCTTTTTGCATGCGAGCCCGCAGGTACATTTCTTTCTTTCTTTTTTCTTCTTCCTTCCTAGTAGTTAGTGGCTTCCTCTCTATTTCTTCCCTTCCCCTCTTTATTCCCTTCTTCTCCTACTCCTTTTTCTTCTGCAAGTAATCAAACCACTGTTGTTGTTTCTTTTTCTCTTCCTGCTATTCCCATTTCTTCTTTTCCTTTTCTTCTAACTTCAGTGTTTTTTTAGCATTTATCCATAGTTCATCTTGCATTTGTCATCTCTTCCACTTCCATTCCATTATTCCATCATTTACCATTTCCACTCCATAGTCCTCACTTCACTTATTTCATTCATTTTCGTTTTGACACCCCTGGTGCTTTCCTAGAGATTATATTACGGCACCTGGTCCGCTAAGCCAAATACAGATTTACTTGAGTTTTCAGTAATTCAGCAAGAGTTGTTGCAGCAGTCCGTCGAGATGTACCCCATAAGCCAGCTTTCTGTTCTCAGTTTTTCTTGACTCTGTTGCCCAATGGATTCAGGCCTGGGATTCATGCATACATCAGAACTGTATACCCCACGAGCCGCCAAGAATGTTGGCATTTTTGCCACATTATTTTTATTATTGATTATTCCTGCATAAAATGTTGAATTTCTCACTCCTTTACAAGTTTTGATGCAAAAAAAAGCTAAGTCTGAAGACTGTCATGATATCACGACAAAAAGTAGCATGGAGGGCACAGTTTCAAAACTATCGCGATATCGTGACATGTCACGTTATCGTGGGTCTATTGAGGAGAGAGAAATTTAAAGGAAAGTTGTCATGAAATTGTGACCTGTCACAGTTTCACGGTGCAAAAGGAAAAAAGGGGCTAAGCAGCAAAGTTTTCATGATTTGGCAACGTGTTCCCAAATCGCGGTCAAAATGGTCAACACAGGCAGCGTAGCAAAATCGTAGTGATATCACGACATGTCGCGTTTTCGCGACTTACAATGGCCATGGAGTATAGTGAGAGAAAAGGTAATGAAATTGTGACATAACTAAGCAAAGGGTGTTGACAATAAACTTTGTAGCGATATCACGATAGAATAATGCACAAGGCACAAAATGCGAAAGACGTCGCAAAATCATGACGTGTTGCGTGGTTGCGGCAAAGTGGAAACAGAAAGCATAAGGCATGAAAGGCGTCGCGATTTCACGACATTTGTGGAGATGAAGTCTAGCAACATAAAAATGTCATGATTTCATGACATATTGGGGTGAAAGGACCAAGTGTAGAAACCTGTCGTGATTTCGCGACATGATGGAGATTAACGAACCACTTGAGGCAAGAGTGTCATGTTTTTGTGGGTTAAAAGCAAGACCATATAGGGTGGATGAAAATTGTCGTGAAATCATGACATGTCAAATTTTTGCAACTTAGAAGGGGAGATTGAGCAACGGGGAGATAGTGTAGTGATTTCGTGACTTGTTTAGTTTTTGCGACCCAAAGATAAAACAAAGATGCCAATGGGAGAACATAGCGAAAGCGTGACTTGTCTTGTTTTCACAACGTATAAGTGAGACAAAGCCAAAAGAGAGAAAGGTGTAGCGAAATCGTGCCTTGTTGCATTTTCGTGGTTCAAAGTAGCGAAGAGAGCAACATGGATGAAGAACATCGTGAAATCATGCCTTGTCACATTTTCATGGAAACAGAGCGGAGAAAGAGCATAATTGTACAAAACATCACGATTTCGTGACGCATCACATTTTTTGCGAGCTAAGGTAGCGAAGGAGACAAAGGAGCAAAATACATCGTGATTTCACAACATGGTTGATTTTTGCGGTCCCAAAGTGAAAAAGTGTACGGAGCAGAAGAATGTCACGATTTCGCGACATGTTGCGTTTTCGCGACCTGTTACAGTTTCGCACCAGAAAGCAATTCAAACGGCCTGATGAAGTTTTGTGATTTCCAATGATTAAAAGCACTCCAAAATTAAATGTTTTGCTGCTTTCCAATGCGGGCAAGGTAGAAGAACGTGTCCAAGCCATCAGAATTAAATACTTCCATTATTCAAAGCTGTTGTTCGTGATTTTTCTAATGGTTCAAGCATGTTTCAAGAACGACCATTTAATGAAGATGACCGACTCCTCGTTTCATTCAATTTTTGGTTTCTCCGAGGCTGGTTTAAGGGGATCATTTCCTTGTTTCTATTGCACATTTTGTAGATCTCGAGGAATTTCATTGCATATTTTTAATGCTATAAAGAAGCAAGACTTCTATATAAATCAATGTAGATCTCAGAAAGAGGGATCGGGAGTTTGAGAGACATTTTGCTGAAAACATTCAAGTTCTTTGCATAAATAAGAGATATTTGGCCTCTAATTTTGCAAGCGTCTTTCTAATGATTTCCTTCTATTTCATGCATTTCTCAGTTATGCTCGTCTTTCTAATCTGCTGTTAGATTTCAATTCTGCATTTGAGTTTGAATACTGCTAATAAGGAAGTGAGTTCTGAAATGCAATCCTGAAGGTTGTCTGTGCAAGGTCGTAAGTGGATTATGTTGTATTTTATTATTGTATGTTGTTCATATGCTTGAGGTTAAATTCTTGCTGAGTTTCTTTCCCCGATCATATAAATTTGGCCTTAGCCATATTTCCCATCTCTTTCCGTGTATTTCCCGTTTCTTTCTGCACATTTATAATTCCTTTCCAGTAACTTTAGTCTTAATCAAGCTTAGTTTTAGTAAGGGAACCAACCCTCTCTGGAGATTGGTCTGGGAGACATTTCTTTCTCCCAACCTTTCAATTTTGGCCGGGTCTAGGGTGCATAGACATAGAAAATCCTTTCCTGTGGCAGATTCGTGACCAACAAAATACAACTATGAATTTACTTAGGAATAAAATGCCAAAGAAAAAAATTGTTACATTGAAAATTTGCATGTATATGTAGTTAAAATTATTATGTATTAATGAATAGTTTAAGACTTTTTATATTCGACAACATCTTATCTTCAACTTAAAAAAATTAATAAATAATATTTTTTTCTTAGTAAACCAAATCTTGTTCAAATTATTATAAAAAATCAATTGATTTCATTGGTTAACTATTTCAACTTTTTATAGATGAGTTGAGTGAAATTTATAGTCCTATGCATCACATAGGCTAATAACAAATCAACCATTTAGAATTTATACATGACATTTAATGCACACCATGTCCTATGTAATAGTTTTTTTTGTTACATAGAAAATTTGGTCGCAACCAAACTATTTTTAGTAACTAACAAGTGCAAGGTTCAAACCACAGGGGTTGCTCCCACCAAACCTATTTTGCCTTTTTATTGTTGACCCACCATGAAGGGAACCATCGATCACTTAGGATTTGTACCATCATTATCGGTTAGATGTGCACTTAGAGGATTCATATCAGACTACTACCTTTGCAAATAGGCTACCCTTGAGGTTTGAACCTGGGTGTCTTCTTGGTAAGTTCTTGGCCAAACAAGCACTTACCAATCCATCTAGCCCTTGAGGATAAACTTTTAAGTTAGATAGAAACCTCAAGAGTCGCTCCTAGTTTTGAACCTGGGTGTCTTCTATGTAATATTATTTTAATTAACTATATTATCTATCTATCTATATAAACATATATATTTGAACTTAATTTTCATGTTAAAAAATCATATTTTTTGAACTATTTAAGTCATATTATTTGATAATAAATTAAAATATGTTTATTCTATAAAATTAATATTTTAAATATATTTATTTAAAAATTACAATAAGGATGAGGAAAAACTGCTTTGCTAGGGTTTGGGTTTGTCTTCATCTGTAAATTTGGTTGCTTTGGTTTTGGATACTGATATTGCCATCAATTATGTGGTTGCTCTCCATTTTTATAACTTCACCATCCACAGATGTAATGGTTGTTACAGATAGTGGAACTCATGGTGCCAAATTGAGCTTGAAAGTTTGTTTTGAAAGTGGTGGACAAGGTAATGATTCTTCTCTAGATGTTGTGCTCTCTCTTGATGTTTTTTCTCCAGTTGTAAAATGGTATGAGAATCATTGCCTTATAGCTTATTTTATTGGTCAGATCTCATCGCAAGAATATTTTTAAAACTGATTGAAACTTCATTTGGAATCTTATGGTGTTGTGGTTGTGGGTATTCACAATCTTACTAAAGATTTTTTTGCTTTCCTTCAAAGAACCCTCACAATTGCAAACCATGGTTGCTAAGTCCAGTTGTTGGTTTCTTTGCAATACTTTGATGGTATTTTCTCCTTGGACTCCTTTCCAAGTTTTAGAGCAAGTTTCCTTGCAAGTTTCGGTTTGGCTTTAACTCCTTGGTCTTCTACTGCCTTTATGGATATTTATTGATGATATTGTTAAATCCATCGGTCGGGTGATCTATCGGGAAGAAGAGTAGCTCTTCTTAGCACAACTTAATAAAAGAGTTTATGTTGAGGTTGACCTCATACAAGATCTCAAAGAATTTGTGGACATTCAGGTTGGTACAAAGCGTTTTATGCAAAAAATTATTTACTTTAATTTACCTAATACTTGTTTTTGGTGTCAATCCACCATGCATCATATCAAGGATTATCCGCTGGTTTCTCAAAAATATTTGGTGGTTGCCCTTGCTTCTCATACCATGCCTACACCTCCCAAACTCTCTATTGAGGGTGATTAGATCATAGTTTCTAATAATAAGGGGGTGACCAACACTAAATTGACACTCTCTAAAAGTGATAAGGTTGTGAAACCGCCATCTCAACCTCTTGTTGTTCTTGTTCATCATATTTTTGCTCCTCAGTATCCACCTACTGAGAAACCTCCTGAGCATAAATCATCCTCAGAAGAAGATAATTCATTGCCAATACCTCCACCCTCCAATAATTTACATAGTCCATCTTGGGATGGCTCATTATCATCAAGGGGAATCTAAGAGGCTAAGCATCATCCTTTGACTATTGGTGAATTATTTCAACCTTCTTAGACCTCTTTATTTAATAGGTTTTCAGTGTTGGCTGACAATGTGGGTAGTCCCTTGATTGTTGGTGAATTAGTTAAATCTTCTCAGACCTTTGCATCTAATAATTATTTGGTGTTGGCTGACAATGGGGGAAGCCTTGTGGGAGATGGCTCCATGAACTTCCTTTCGTGGAATGTTTGGGGACTTACAAAGTCCTCAAGAAAAAAAATTGTTCAATCCACACTACAAAGTATTGGCCATGGTGATGTTATTTGTTTACAAAAAGTTAAAATCTCTGGTTTTTTGTTAGATGTTTCTTTTAGCTGTATTGTAGGTTCTTTTGTGCATTTTACTAGTCACCATGAAGATGGACAGGGTGGTGCTTCTATTTATCTCCTACAAACTTGAGGATTGTTTGCTTAGGTTTGGCGAGGATCCTTCTCATCATATGGTCTAGATTTTACTAAATATTAATGGGAACACCTTGGGCATTACTAACATTTAGGTGCCTAATTATGGGCCTAGTCGCTCTACCCTTTGGTGGTACCTGGTTGATCACTTACAGATGGCACATTGGATTTTTTATGGAAATATTTGAAGAACACAAGCTTATACTGAGAGGGGGTGAACAGTATAAGACCACTTTTTACTTTTTCTTCCAATTCAATATTATGTTGTGTAAAGATAGCAGTATCAATAGAAGTAATCAAAGCAATGCACAAAAACCATACACAATAGAGACACCACAATTTACGTGGTTCACCCAATGTGGGCTACTCCACGGAGAAAATATTTTACTAAAACTTTCTCAATCAATCTCTTTGGGAATCACTCCCAATTACAATGTTTATGGATCTCTATCCAAAGGAGATGTTGATCCCCTAATCTCAAGTTCGTGGATCTCTTCCATAGGAGAACTCTTTCCCCTTCTGCTCTGGCTATGTGATCTTCTAGAAGACTCTGTCTCTCTGCTGCACTAACTGGTGGACCTCTCTCCACTTGAAGACTCCTCACTCGGATCTGTCTTCAATTGTTGCTAGATCTCTATCCACTGAGACTCTATCCTCTGTACTCTGTCACCTCCAAAGCTCTGTCAATAGGCTCACTAAGAACCTGCTCAATAGGCTCACACAGAACCTGCTTAACAAGCTCACACAGAACTTGTCAAATTCTAGCAAGCTCACCAAGAACTTGCCCAATTCTGCTCTAGCAAGCTCACCAAGAACTTGCCCAAATCTGCTCTAGCAAGCTCACCAAGAACTAGCCCAATTACTTCTAGCAAGCTCACCAAGAACTTGCCCAAATCTCTCTAGCAAGCTCACAAGAACTTGCCCAAATATCTCTAAGCTCACCAAGAACTTGCCCAAATTGTCAATCTAAATCTGTCCAAACACTGTCCTCAAATCTATCCCAAAGGCCTTCTCAAAGGCTCAATCAATCATGCTCAAGTAGTACTCAAAATGAACTCAACAATGAATGGCAATCTCAACTCAAATTAACTTCATAGAAGCATAAAGAGAATTGTTAGAGACTCAATATGTTCTAATCTCACTCTCAACCCAAATCAATCTCAACTCAACTCATAGAAGCATAAAGAGAATTGTTAGAGACTCAATATGTTCTAAACTCACTCTCAATCCAAATCAATCTCAACTCAACTCAAATCAACTCATAGAAGCATAAAGAGAATTGTTAGAGACTCAATATGTTCTAATCTCACTCTCAACTCAAATCAACCTCAACTCAATTCAAGTCAACGTCTTATAGAACCATAAAGAGAATTGTTAGAGACTCAATATGTTCTAACCTTAATCTCAACTCAACATAGAATGATGGAATAGTTTGTTTCATAGAACTTGAACAATCACTTCACACATCACTTGACTAGGCTCAATCAACTCAACTCAACCAATCATCACAAGGGACAACTCTTTCTCACACAACCCTAGTCCAAGTATGTATCAACCAACTCAAATGTTTCCAACAATGCTCAACCACAAATCTCACATAACAATGATACTCATGTTCTTTTCTAACTCAAGTTCTTTCACAACCAATGGGCTTCAACAACTATGCTTATAAAACAAGGTTTAGACACAACTCTCAATTCAGAAAACCTTGAAGCATTCAACCAACCACTTTCGAAAAGGAAACCACAAACAATCCTTTTCCCTCCAATGATATTTCAGAAATCAACCACCATAAACAATCAATAGGAGAATGTGCCCATACCTTTTATGAAGATGAAAAAACCTCTTTGTAAATCTGCCACAATCACAAAATTCTTTTTCCAATCTTCACAAGGGTTAGTAGATCACAAAATAATCAACATTACTCCACTTTTCAATAATCATCACCAAGGCCTTTAATTGCACAACTTCCTTATCTCTCCTAAAACCACTTGTACCATAAAATAAAATAAATCAAAACATTGCATAACCTTTTCACTCCCAAAACCACTTATACCATAAAATAAAATAAATCACAATATTGCATACCTTGTCACCTCATGAAAGAATTAATCCTCTTGAAAAAGAACAAGGCAAACTTCACTTTTGGAACCCCTTTGCAAAATCAGAAATATCTCTTTACACACACCTTATTTCTCCTTCTAAATAATTTATTCAAATAGCCCTCGAAATAAGCTTTCCGATGATATATAATATGCCCACTTTCCAAAATAAATTGAAACCTTTACATATATATATATATATATATATGCCAACCTCCATTAATTGCACATAGGTCGGCCCTCCATTAATTTAAACTTAAACTTTAAACTTTAATATCTTCATCATCGGAGGTCCTTTTTCGATGAAACAAAATTCCACCTTGGCTTTTAAGAAAAGCCCTTTCCACATAAGCCCACCATGGTTTTAAATAAAACCTTTTATTTTCCTGCCTTGGTTTTCATAAAAACCTTGTATATATCCATGCTCTCCAAAATATCATAGATGATTATCTATGAAGTACTTTTGCCACCAAAACTCAATGTGACATCAATGATCCATGTGACATCAATGACAACATAAAATACCTCAAATTAACTCAAATTTCCAACAATCTCCCCCTTTGTCATTGATGGCAACACCTCTAATGCAAACACCACAATCACTATAAAAACCATCTCTGAGAATCAAAGCTGCTCCCCTAACTCAATACTCTCTATGGAGGCTGCTCCCCCTAACTCAATACTCTCTTTGGAGGCTGCTCCCCCTAACTCAATGCTCTCCCCCTTACTCAAATCTCTCCCCCTTTGACATCAATGGCAAAAGGGACACCTATGGGGCTAAAAGATATGACTCTTAAGCTTAGCCCCCTCACCCCCTTCTCTCTTGAGGTGATTAATTTTGGGGTGGGAGTACTTTTACTCCCATATCACTTTGATTCTTTCCTCTATCAACTTCCTTCCATGTTTTTCTGATATCCTTCTCTTGATGAATTACTTGATCTTCTTGTCTTGAACCTTTTTGACCTTCTTGCCTTGAACCTGTTTGGAATTGAGTCCTACACCATCTTGCAATATGCCCAAAGTTATTGCAATTAAAACACTTGATATTGTAGCCTTTGGATGGTGCCCATGTCCTGAATTCTTTCTTGAAATAATTTCCATATCCATTCCTTTCTTGAACCCTGTATTGTGAAGCTCTATTTTCATGACCATTATGACCATGACTTCTGAAATGTGTAGCTCTAAAACCAAAACCATGTTGCTCATTTCCTTTGCACTAAAAAGCTTTATGACCAATCCTGTTACATGAGAAGCAATGTCCCTAAAAACCATACCTTCTTCCTTTGAAGTTTCTTCTAGCAAAATCAAACTTCTTTGATCCATGGATCCTTTCTTGACCATTATCCTTATGATCATCTTCAACTTGTGCATTGCATTCTTGAACCTTCTTTGTAGCATCTAAAACCTCTTCCTTGCCTTTCTCTTCAAGAATTTATTTTCCTTTTGAACTTGATTCACCTATCTCAAAACAAGAACCAAACTGAATATTTGGAGCCATAGGAACTTTGGAACTTTCCTCACAAATCTTAGGTGCTTCCTTGCTTTCATATTTTAGAACTTCCTTTCCTTTTGAGTGTGATTCCCCAAACCTGAAATATGGGACCTTTGGTGCTTTGGAATCTTCCTCTTCTTTCTCTTCATTTGTGTCAAGTAGCAACTTGGCATCCATCTCTATAGCCTCTAAAATACATGTTTCCTTCTTAGTACAAATATCTTGACCTTTTGAGTCATGTGATGGATCAAACTTCTCATGTAGGGAACATCTCAATTCTTTTAGATTCTCCTTAACCTCTTGTAGTTGCTCATGGATAACATTGAAGTCTTCCTTTAGATCAACTGAGACATTATCCTCTTGTTTAACTTCTTCTGTTTGGAGTGAATGTTCTTCTTCTACTTCTCTTATTCCATAGAAAAACCCTTCTTCATCTTCACTATCACTAAGATCATTATAATCTTCTATAGCAAACAAACTCTCAAGATTTCTTTGACCATGCCTGTTTCCTTGATGTGTCATCTCATCTTCACTATCACTGAAACCATTGCAATATCCTGATCTGTGATCTCTTTGACCACACACAAAACATTGTTCTCTTTCACCTTCTATTCCTAGGAATAAATGCTCTTCCTTTTCATCATCTGAATTGTCTCTATCACTATGATCTGAGCTATCACTTGCTTCTACAATGTAGTAAGATTTCTTTGCCTTACAAAAAATTTCTTCTTCTCATACCTATTTTGCTTGAATCTGTCATCTTTGTCATGCTTATGCTTTCCATCTTCTTTTCTTCTGTGACCCTATTTTTCATCATCATTGATTTCTTCATGTGGACACTTGTATGCATAGTGACCAAGATCACCACACTTGTAGCACCTGACTTTCCTTATATCTCTGAAATTCCTTGAGTCCTTATTCCTTTTGATGAAGTTAGCTTCCTCATCATTTTCTAAAACTCTATCTATTTCTGAAACTTTCCCTTTCTCTTTTTTGAAGCCTTGAATGCAATCTCTTTTATTGGAGCTTGATGCTTACTTACCCTCATCTCATAAGTTGTGAGAGTACCTTGCAATTCTTCCATTGTTAACTTGTTGATATCCATTGTTTCTTCTATTGCTGAAACCTTTGCATCATATTTCATGGGAAGTGATCTCAAAACCTTTTGAGTAACTTTTGATTCTTTCATCTCAAAACCTAGGCCTCTCATAGTGTTAGTAATCTCATCAACTCGAAGTAAGAACTTTGCAATATCTTCAGAATCTTCCATTTTCAATTCCTCAAATATTTTTCTATGAGTTTGTAGTTTTGCCAACTTTACCTTGGAATCTCCTTCATAAGTATTCCTCAACTTGGTCCACATCTCATTAGCTGAAGTACATACCATGACCTTTGCAAAATCTATCTCATGTAGCCCACTCAAAATACAATTCATTGCTCTTGCATTGATCTCAACCAATTTCTTGGTAGTCTTATCTTCCTCGGGATCACCTTCAACCTTATACTCTTTTTCAACCATCTGCCATACCTCATATCCTTGTGATATCAAGTAGTTCTTCATCCTCATGCTCTAGAAAGCATAATTGTTACCATCAAACAATGGAGCCTTATTTGAAGATAATCCTTTCTGTGAAGCCATCTGTGTTCTTGTAGAATCTCCCTCAAGTTGTTAGCCTTTCGAAGGAACCCGCTCTGATACCAATTGAAGAACACAAGCTTATACTGAGAGAGGGGGTGAACAGTATAAGACCACTTTTTACTTTTTCTTCCAATTCAATATTATGTTGTGTAAATATAGCAGTAATCAAAGCAATGCACAAAAACCATACACAATAGAGACACCACAATTTACGTGGTTCACCCAATGTGGGCTACTCCACGGAGAAAATATTTTACTAAAACTTTCTCAATCAATCTCTTTGGGAATCACTCCCAATTACAATGTTTATGGATCTCTATCCAAAGGAGATGTTGATCCCCTAATCTCAAGTTCATGGATCTCTTCCATAGGAGAACTCTTTCCCCTTCTGCTCTGGCTATGTGATCTTCTAGAAGACTCTGTCTCTCTCTGCACTAATTAGTGGACCTCTCTCCACTTGAAGACTCCTCACTCAGATCTATCTTCAACTATGTTGGCTTCTGGATCTCTATCCACTGAGACTCTATCCTCTGTACTCTATCACCTCCAAAGCTCTATCAATAGGCTCACTAAGAACCTGCTCAATAGGCTCACATAGAACCTGCTTAACAAGCTCACACAGAACTTGTCAAATCTGCTTAACAAGCTCACAAGAACTTGCCAAATTTGTCTAGCAAGCTCACAAAGAACTTGCCCAAATATGCTCTAGCAAGCTCACCAAGAACTTGCCCAAATCTGCTCTAGCAAGCTCACCAAGAACTTGCCCAAATCTGCTCTAGCAAGCTCACCAAGAACTTGCCCAAATCTGCTCTAAAACTCACTAAGAACTTGTCCCAACACTATCCTCAAATCTGTCCCAAAGGCCTTCTCAAAGGCTCAATCAATCATGCTCAAGTAGTACTCAAAATGAACTCAACAATGAATGGCAATCTCAACTCAAATTAACTTCATAGAAGCATAAAGAGAATTGTTAGAGACTCAATATGTTCTAATCTCACTCTCAACCCAAATCAATCTCAACTCAACTCATAGAAGCATAAAGAGAATTTTTAGAGACTCAATATGTTCTAAACTCACTCTCAACCCAAATCAATCTCAACTCAACTCAAATCAACTCATAGAAGCATAAAGAGAATTGTTAGAGACTCAATATGTTCTAATCTCACTCTCAACTCAATATCAACTCAATCACTCAACTCAATTCAAGTCTTATAGAACCATAAAGAGAATTGTTAGAGACTCAATATGTTCTAACCTTAATCTCAACTCAACATAGAATGATGGAATAGTTTATTTCATAGAACTTGAACAATCACTTCACACATCACTTGACTAGGCTCAATCAACTCAACTCAACCAATCATCACAAGGGACAACTCTTTCTCACACAACCCTAGTCCAAGTATGTATCAACCAACTCAAATGTTTCCAACAATGCTCAACCACAAATCTCACATAACAATGATACTCATGTTCTTTTCTAACTCAAGTTCTTTCACAACCAATGGGCTTCAACAACTATGCTTATCAAACAAGGTTTAGACACAACTCTCAATTCAGAAAACCTTGAAGCATTCAACCAACCACTTTCGAAAAGGAAACCACAAACAATCCTTTTCCCTCCAATGATATTTCAGAAATCAACCACCATAAACAATCAATAGGAGAATGTGCCCATACCTTTTATGAAGATGAAAAAACCTCTTTGTAAATCTGCCACAATCACAAAATTCTTTTGCCAATCTTCACAAGGGTTAGTAGATCACAAAATAATCAACATTACTCCACTTTTCAATAATCATCACCAAGGCCTTTAATTGCACAACTTCCTTATCTCTCCTAAAACCACTTGTACCATAAAATAAAATAAATCAAAACATTGCATAACCTTTTCACTCCCAAAACCACTTATACCATAAAATAAAATAAATCACAATATTGCATACCTTGTCACCTCATGAAAGAATTAATCCTCTTGAAAAAGAACAAGGCAAACTTCACTTTTGGAACCCCTTTGCAAAATCAGAAATATCTCTTTACACACACCTTATTTCTCCTTCTAAATAAGTTAGTCAAATAGCCCTCGAAATAAGCTTTTCAACGATATATAATATGCCCCCTTTCCAAAATAAATTGAAACCTTTACATATATATATATGCCAACCTCCATTAATTGCACATAGGTCGGCCCTCCATTAATTTAAACTTAAACTTTAAACTTTAATATCTTCATCACCGGAGGTCCTTTTTCGATGAAACAAAATTCCACCTTGGCTTTTAAGAAAAGCCCTTTCCACATAAGCCCACCATGGTTTTAAATAAAACCTTTTATTTTGCCTGCCTTGGTTTTCATAAAAACCCCGTATATATCCATGCTCTCCAAAATATCATAGATGATTATCTATGAAGTGCTTTTGCCACCAAAACTCAATGTGACATCAATGATCCATGTGACATCAATGACAACATAAAATACCTCAAATTAACTCAAATTTCCAATAATTTTAATATGGTTGAGCATGTTGAAGACAAGTTGGCTGCCTTTCTTTGCCCTGGTGTGTTGGAGAGCATGCGGTTTGGTTTTTTCTTAATCATAGATGGGGTCTTTTTTATCCCCTATTTTGTCAGCGCAATTACATGCCTCCACCATGGTTCACATGGTCTAATTTGTGTGTGGGTAATGACAGAGTTTGTAAGTGCCTTGATCAAGTTATGATGTTAGAGCAACAATTTTTTTATTCTCCTCCATCAATAATAAGATTGTGATGGTCTGGGATCAATTTTTGTTGTTAGATCATTTCCCTATTTCCTTTCAGATTGAGTGGAGTGATCACCAATTTAATTTTTTGTGTAATCAATTTTATATAAATACTTCTTTATTGTAACACCCTAGCATGGTTGTTGCGATTGAGAGAATCTAGAATTATTACCTTAGCCTTCTAACTTTGTTAGTTGGAATTCTTGGTGGAATGAGGCTATTGTCCATACTACCTCTTTCATGCGGTATTTTGGTAGACAAGTGGCACATGTCAGAAAGCGTGCTCATTTGGTTGTTATGGAGTATCAACAAAATTTATTGTTGTTGGAAAATGATCCGTATGATTTACAGTTGCAAATCAAGGTTGCTGGTCTTCACCACCAACTTATAGTCCATGGACGACATGAAGCCAGGGGGGCTTAGATTTGGGCTCGTATGCACTGCCTAAGGGTTGGTGATTGCCCATCCAAACCCTTTTTCAAATCTCTTCATTCTAGGCAGGTCATGATCTAGATCAAGGCTATTCAAGTCTCTCATGATAGAATAACTTCTCTTCCTAATATTTCATCGACCTTTGTGGATCATTATAAGCTTATCTTTCAAGCGCAACAGGATTCTCTAGAACGTTAGATGGTGCTCTAGCAATGTCTTGATGTTGTTCCTGCTAAGTTGTCTGCTTATGACAAACTTCTTTGTGAGGCTCCTCTTTCACTTGTTGAGCTTCATAATGCTCTTATGACTATGTTGGATGATAAGTACCCTAGTCTTGATAGCTTTCCCTATGAATTTTATAAAGCCACTTGGAAGTTTACTGGGCCTGATTTTCTCAATGTCTACAATGAAGTTTTAGCCAACAATTCTCTAGGCAAGCGAGCAATCCTGAGCTTATCACTAGTTGGAGACCTATTACTCTGCTTAACGTCTCTTACAAGATTTTGGCTAAAGCTTTAGTTCTTTGTATTCACAACATTCTCCCTGCGATTATCAGACTAGAGCAGACAAGTTTCATTAAAGTATGTTATATCTTGGATAATCGTATTGTTGTCTAAGAAGGTTTAGAATGGGCTCGTCTCTCTGGCCAAAAGCACATTTTCCTTAAACTAGATTTTGAGAAAGCTTATGATCATATTGAGTGGTCTTTCATTCTCGCCAAGCTTCAAGATCTCGACTTTGGTCGCTTTTTTATCAGGGTTGTCAGTATGTTGTTTGTTGATGCTTCGGCTTGTATTACTATTAATGGACATAGGTTAGAATTGTATTCGCCAAGGCTATCCTTTGGCCCTCTCGATTTACATCCTTGTTGTTGAAGTTTTTGGTTATCTTCTTGCCAATAAAGCATCTAAGGGGTTGATCAAAGGCATTATTTTGCTTGACATGTCCACCCAACTTATTAATGGGTACTTTATAGATGATTCTTTTCTCACTATCAATGAGGATGAGGTTTCAATTTCAACTACTTTGGTTTGTTTGGAAACTTTTTTTAAGGCCTCGGGTTCCAACATACAATGGTTTAAGTCTCTTTATTTTTAGCTTGCTTCTTCTTCTCTGCTTGCTTGGCTTAGATATTTTTCATGGCATTGGTCTCAAAGGGGTGAGTGTTTTAAGTTCTTAGGAATCCCTTTTGCTTTCGATAGCCTACCCTTTGAAATCTGGTAGTATGTCATTGATAAAATTGAAAAGAAGATTTCTTGTTGGGTCTCATGTCCCCTATCTCTTGCCGGTAAGTTTCAGTTTTAAACAAAGATTCTTGCTGTCACTCATGTATTATTACTCCTCTTGTTGAGCCCCTCCTAAGAATTCTTATAATAAGTTGACCATAATTCTTAAGGATTTTCTTTGGGATATTTGTTGCACGTCTACTGATAAGGGCGGGATGGGCATCATTGACATTTACAGGTAAAGCATTTCTTTGTGTGCTAAGTGGGTGGTTAAAGCTATTGAAGGCCCCGAAGCTTGGAAGGTTTTGATTCGCCATTGTACTTCTTCAAGGCTGCCTTATGGACGCAAAACTTGAGCTAATATTGGCCTTCATACTCCCATTATTACTTCTACTTCATTTAAGATTCAGGGTCTTTTTGTTGTTAAAAGTATTTGGCGGGCTTTTGAGGCGATGAAACCTCATATTTGTTGGATTGATGGTTTTTGTAATGGTCTTTTATTTAATTCTCAGAATATCTAGTGGTCTCCTATTCTAAATCTTCATTTCTTCTTACTGATATGCTAGGGATTAAAGCTTTGAGGTTGTTTCGTAAGGGCATCTGCTTTATTAAATATTTAGTGCACTCTTGAGACTAGATTCCTTGGCCTGATCTCAAACGAAAATTTAATCTTCAAAATTCAGATCTTCCTTCTATTCTTAAGATTCAAGAGATTATACTTGATGTCATGCTTCATAAGCTCGACCTTCAACCCCCAAGTGCCTAGTGGAGGGATTGACATTGGAATGTGGATACTCCTTTCAAGAACTACTCTTCTTCCTTGCTTTCTTAGCTTCTTAATCCTTTTTCCCTTGGTGTTAACAAACTTAATGAGAGATGGCAGACTCACTCTACCTCCTATACTTAGATTGCTCGTTTGAACCATATTTGGCAATTTAACCTTGAACCCAAGATTACCTTTTTTCTCTGGTCTCTTATTTATCAAGGGTTTCCTATGGGAGAAATATTTAGTAGGGCTAGTCTTCATAATCCTAAGTGTCCATCTTGTGGTCATTTTGAGACTTTTAAACATCTGTTTTGGTTCTGCCCTTGTGCTTAGTCTGCCTGGTCTTAGATTCACTCATTGTTCAAGCTCTTTCATCCTAAATTCTTTAGATGACAGATGATCTTTTTTGGAGATAATAGTTGTTGGCCTGCTTATATTGCTGCTCTGTGGAATTTCTTCCGTGCTATTATTTTGTTTCAACTTTGGAAAGCTAAGAATGGTGCTGTCTATTCTGAAGATTCAATTTCTAATCAGTTTTCTATGAATGAAAAGATTATGATGTTTTTTGTTGTTACTGTTTAGATCCATTCAGATCCATTTGTAGGCTTTCAAGTTGACTCATGAGTTGGCGCATTTGATAAATCTTATCAAATATTGGCACAAGGCTCCGTGCACTATTAGCAAGGTTTCACCTGACCTCCCTCTGCCTCAAGGTCCCTCTATTTCGGTGTAGCAAGTCGAGGGGGTGACATTTTCCAGCCTCAAGACGTTTTGTCAGTGCCCACAACGAGGCGCTCGACTCTTTGCCTAGTTATGTTGATTATTCGCTCTTTTAAGAGCTAATTTTATTTTTAGCCTCGAGCCGCATCATCTTTAAAGTATTGATTGTTTGGATAACCTTGTGCCCCGAGCACTGATTTATCCAACTCCCTTGTTGATTCTAATAAAAAATAAATAAAAATTAAAATATAGTTTTTATTTTATAATAATAATTATTATTATTTTTAATTTAAGTATACACCTAGTTGTGGTTTGGAACCTAAGTTTCTTCCAAGAAAGTCCAAAGCCCTACCACTATATTGTCTTAAAAAACACTTAAATTTTGATATGTGTTTTTTTTAAATAATACCGAATAATACAACTAAAATACATTTTTTTGGAACATAACAACAAAGCACCTCCATCTTCAAAATTCAAACCAAATCCCCTTTATTCAAACTAAGCTACGGAATTACCCACATGATACATAACCAGCGTACCATCAAAGTATTCCAGCGGATACGGTTTAATTTGTTTTTTAAACACATCAATCTCCAGGTCATTCCAACTACGCACCTTTGAAATAAATTTTAATTGTTTTAAACATAAAGCAATGATATACAAGTAACATGGTTGCAACGCTTTTGACAACTAAACCTTACTATAAATAAATTATAATAAATTTTTATTAGAAAAATATACTATTGAAAGTGATATAAAGATTAATTAAAATTTGATTTTATATGGTTTGGTCACGCCTCCTTGTGCTTTCCCATAGATAAAGATCAATTATTGCAATCTTTTAATAATATGTAGAGAGCATATTACGTTACGTAGACAGCTCTTATTATTATTAGTAAGCATTGAGCAATTATTTAAAAAGAAAGTTGTATGTCCAAAACTTATGGAATATGATGTTTTCCTAATTTGGAACAAACATGATTTTAACGAATAAAGTAGTTGTGACGAAACAAAAGCTTTTGGAGTTTAAATTTCTATACATCACTCTCACATTTATTGACTTTGTATTTAAATATTAAAACCTAAAGTGTCCATAAGCTTTAAATATTAAGGTTATTAATTTGCTTTTAATAGAGGAGAAAAAAAACAAGTCAATAACGTTTTGTTGATATTTTATAGAATGTCCATGAAACCAACCATAGTAGGACACGAAGCATCTTCTGCTTTGTGTGTTGAAGCACTTGTGGTAAATGTGTTTAAGGTCACTATCTTGCAATGGTAATGTGGCACTTCATGGTTTAGTTTGAATAGAAATGATTAAGAGCATTGGTAAGATTGACATTATTTTGTGAGCTACCATTAATTTTTAAATGTTTAATAGGGAAGAAACACGAGGCATGGCATCACCATCACCAATATGGCTACGCAACTAATTTCAACATTATTCTTAATGGTTTTGAAAGGTCTAAAGTGAGAAAAAAAGAAATAAATAAAAAAACACATATTTCTCATTTTTGGAATTTTAAAGGCATCTTGCTTTGGCTATTTATTTTATCATGTCTTAAAGGTATTTGTTCAAGAACCAAAGCAACTTTTTAAGAGTATCCATATTTTGGAATTTTAAAGGCATCTTTGTTTATTTATTTTATCAATTTTTAAAGGTATTTGTTTTATGGATGAGGTGTTTCACGAACCAAAGCAATCTTTTATAATAGTAGTATGAAATTTTACTACACCCATTAGGAGTGATCAATTTTGCAGATTGATATTGGCAGAAAGCAGATTTGTAAATTGAGACAAAAAGAGAAATAAGAGTGAAGCATACCATAAATTTTGTAAATCTATGATATGAGTGATTGACGATCTGTGTCACCCTAAAATATTTTCAGAGATGTTGAAAGCAATCCACTTTTAGTTAAAGTGCAAATAGCTCAACGGTTGTAAATCAATTCTTTTAGCCTTGTTAACTCACAACAACCAACCGTGTGGCGTCCATTTAACTTTTCCATTGCTTATTATGACAACCATCATCAATCTTGAACAAGTGGTAGATCAAACAACTCATAGAAATTAGAGGAAGACTTAAATGGTGTAACATTGAAAAGTCTTGTCAACCATATGATCTTAGCAATCAATGGCCTAGGAAGGAAGATGCGAATAAGAAAAGGATCGATAGAAGCTCTATCAACCGGTTGATCATAGTAGAAGCAAGTTGATCCAACAAGTCACAATTTTAAAAATAACGACATTATCCCCCAAATTTTGCTATCAACCTCTCACTCACTCACAACAAAAGAACTCTCATGGCAAGTAAAACACCTTTAGTACAAATCCCATTGAAGCACAATATTTCAAAAGAGCATAGTTGGGTTCATAAAGATAACAGTTACCAAAAAACCTCAAGTCTACCTACCTAGACTACTTCGAGATGATATTTCATTAGAGCACTTCGTGTCCTAAAAGTGGTAGCTATAGAGGCTCTAGATCCAAAAACATCAAGCCCATCAAAATTAACTGTAGATGAATCCCTTATTCAATTTTGGGGATAAATTTTGAATTACATGTACAAATTTTAGGGAGAAAATCCCTAGTATTTTCTTATAAATAATATATTCAAATTCATTGTGAAGGATTAGAAATTGTTGAGTCGTGCTCACTATTTAACCTTGTTTGTAACCCCTTTCATTTGTCTTCTATGTATCAAATCTATAATAAAACCTTGAGTTATTTTGTTACAGCCTCTAAACCTTCTTTAATCTAAAATCTATATAACATGAAGCTTGTAATATAAGACATTGTGGCTATATTTGCTCTACTCTGTTTCTTGTATGAATCTTTTCTGTGAAAGCTTTATTTTAGATTAAAAGTGTGTCTATTTAATGGGTTGATAGCTAATGATGCATGTGTTATTTTTATTTCAATGATAGAAGAATCTCTTGAGCTTGGTACTTCAATTCTTTTAGATTAGGATTTTATTTTTTGCGATCTCTCTCTTTTCCTTTAATACCTGTAAGTAGTTTAGGAGAACATTGCATCAAATATCACATCCGATAAGGATCCAACCTTTGAAGAACATAAGCTTATACTAAGACGGAGGGGTGAACAGTATAGCGCCCACTTTTTACTTTCTTTCCAAATCAATATCAATTAGTGTCCTCAATTGCAATAACCAAATATAGTAGTGTGCATTAATAACATAGATAGCAATAGTAAGCCAGTGCACAAATCATCACACACAATTGAGACACAATATTTAACGTGGTTTCCCCAATGTGGGGTAGTCCACAATATATTCTCCTTATAATATTTCACAAATAAATAGGGATCCTTATCCCAATACAAATGATTACTTTGATCTGCTCAAAGCTAAGTTGTCCTGATCTACTCAGGTGGGCTCCACTGATCTGCTCAGCTAGGCTCTCCACTGATCTGCTTAGCTAGGCTATCCACTAATCTGCTCATCTAGGCTATCCACTGATATGATCAACTAGGCTCTCCACTTATCTACTCAGCTAGGCTATCCACTGATCTGCTCAGCTAGGCTATACACTAATTTGCTCAGCTAGGCTATCCACTAATCTACTCAGCTATGCTATCCACTGATCTGCTCATCTAGGCAACTGGTGTTGATGTATTTTCTATTTCTATCTTGTCTCTTTCACTACTCACAAATCTGCCTCAATGCCTTCTCACAAGGCTCAAACAATCCTACTCAAATGTTGTCCCAAATATATCCTCAAAGCCTTCACAAAAGGCTTAAACAATCCTGCTCAAATATTGTCCCAAATTTGTTCTCAAAGCCTTCACAAAAGGCTCAAACAATCCTGCTCAAATACCATTCCAAATTTGTCCTCAAAGCCTTCACAAAAGGCTCAAACAATCCTGCTCAAATGTTGTCCCAAATTTGTTCTCAAAGCCTTCACAAAAGGCTCAACCAATGACTCTCAAGTAGCACTCAAATCTCAACCACAAATCAACGAAGGCAAGGCTCAATGATGAACTCAAAAATGGATAACAAATGAATGATGATAATACTCAACAATGTGCTCAACAATGAATGACAATGTACTCTTCAATGGATGACAACAATGCTCAATAATGTACTCTCAAATGGATAACAAATGTACTCTCAAATGTATAACAAATGAGCCCTTTAATGAAAACCTCTCCAAGCAATAACAATAAGAACTTCAACCAACCAAGGACAATTTCCACAAGTTATACCAATAGGTTCTCAATAATATCTTCCTCATGCAATGTCAATAATCTCTCAAGAAACAAGCACAACTCCCTCAAGGAAAGAGCTCTCAAATAACCAACAATGATCTCCTCAAATGAAAGGTAAATATATCCATAAGTGAGTAGCAAATGATCTCCTTAATGGTCTCAAATAGTGGCAATGGACTTAACAAGTAACCAACAATAATCTCCTAAAAGCAATAGCAAAAACCTCCTCAATAATGGCAATACTCTCAATGAACTCCACTAAAGCAATCATGGAACTCAAGCATCAATTTTATCCATAAAATTGATTTTCTAATCCATCCACTTCCTCTCAATAGCCAAGGCACATAATCAAGTAATTTATATTCAAATTCAAACTCTAACTCATGTGCATGTATTCTAACTCAAGGTAGCAATTAACTAGGTCTCAAGTTCCTAGTTTAATTTCATAATTAAATCATGCACTAGGACATATAACAAGTGCAACACTTTTCAACCTTTTGACTCCCTAATTTCATTGACACATACAACAAGAACCTATGCTTTTATTTTTAATTCCACACCTTATAACTCCACATACAACAATCACAAATATTTAACTTCACACCTTATATCTCCCTAATCACACACAACAATAACAAATATTTAATTCTACACCTTATAACTCCCTAAGCACATTAACACATACAACAAGCATTTATTTCCCTAAACTCCTTATGACTCCCTAGTTGTCACAAAAATAATTTTAATGCACCAAAACATTGGTAATAACAAATATGACCATGCATTGGAGATAAATACCTTTATATGAAATTCGTTGTCTTCGTAACCTTCAAAATCGATAATTCCTTTGTCAAAAATCAATGTGCCTTCACACCTTCGAAATCGTCAATGCCTTGCCAAAAATCAATGTGCCTTCACACCTTCACGGGAGTCGAATTTTGTTCCTCTCGTCTAGTGCTATGAGGCACTTACCACATAGGCGTCAACCCATGTTGGGATATTAATCCCAAACATCCAGCTTATCCTGCGCTTCAAATCTGAAAACTTGAATTGCCTTTCTTAGCAAAATACTTTGCCCCTTGGCGGGATTCAAATAGCAAACCTGCCTTGTGCAAAGTTTGTGTGCTACCAACTGCGCTATAGGCTCCTACATGATGTCACTTTCTCGCATTGTTTACTTGACCTTGCTCTCAAATCTAAAGTTATTTATCCTTCTTTCTTCGTTGCTCCCCTTTCAACGACTCTCTCTCATGCGCTATCTCTAGTCTTCAATAAACAAAGGTTTTTCACC
Source organism: Wollemia nobilis (assembly GCA_028583015.1). Classification (NCBI taxonomy): domain Eukaryota; kingdom Viridiplantae; phylum Streptophyta; class Pinopsida; order Araucariales; family Araucariaceae; genus Wollemia; species Wollemia nobilis. The sequence continues at coordinate 5,503,064 of JAQPPZ010016983.1, read as the reverse complement.
TTTTATTTATATGCACCTCCATCCTTCGAATGATGTCGACGAATCATTATTATTATCCCCGACCTTTGCACATCGGAAGATAATGTAATTCAACTTTATACCTTAGAATTATTAAATAAAAATTTAATAATTCACCTCTTAACTTTGAATTGGGATATCTCCTTCATTATTTTAAATTTTGCCATGAAACTTTTTGTAACTAGGTTTTATTGGAAAACCTTTTCATCCATCATAATTTGGAGAAGTCTTAGCATAGTGGTTTTAATGAAAAACCCTTTCCAATGGTTTTAATGAAAACCCTTTTCGTTGGTCTTAATAAAAAATCCTTGCCGACAGTTTTAATAAAAATCCTTCTTGTTGATTTCAATAAAAACCTTTACCATTGGTTTTAATAAAAACAATTAATATAATATTTAAAAAATTAAATATTATATGCCTCTTGTGCCACAAAATCCTGTATATATCCTTGCTCTCCAAAATATCATAAATGATTTAATTTATGAAGTGCTTTTGCCACCAAAACTCAATGTGATCCATGTGACATCAATGCCAACACAAAATAACTCAAATTGCCAACAACCTTAGTTAAATCCTAGAGGTTGCCCTATGAGTCAAGTCTCAAAATCATATATCTTCCTACTATTTCACTCTATGCACATCATAGATGTAAAGCACATCTGGTGACTACAGAAAACGGTCATGACATTATAAATGACCAACAGTTTCTTGGCATGCCCGATGGGACCAAATTTCCATCTTGATTGATATTTTGGAGAAGATATTGATCCCCTTAATTATTGAAGTATAAAATATTCATTTGACAACTCCATTGAGGATAAGACCTAGAGATTTATGAGTACAAGATCTACTACTAGGTTCATTTCAAGAGTAATTTCACAAGTTCTAGTGCTAGCCCTAAACCCAAGTTCTAGAAGAAGACCTAGACATCGAAACATGGATGCACAATCAATTCAACCCCCAAGGAGATACCTAGCCTATAATGACAAAGGCCCCTTGCAACCACCTATTGCTATCGCAATATGGGACTCGATCCCAACCTCAACATTGAAGTCACTACCTTACTTCATTGGTGAGGATTCTACTATGCCTACAGAGCACCTGCATCACATGGTCAATTTGTGTGTAGTGCATAATATTGGGGAGCAAAATGGGATCAAATTGTAGACCTATTGATTGATAGATTCAAAGAAAAAATAGATAGTGTATCTCTACTATAACAACTAACTGTTAATAAATTTTGAGCCTCCTCAAATTTATTAACGGTTGCACCAATTGAATATCTGGTAGTATATGGTGGACCAATTTGTGCTAACTTTCTACACTCAAAAGGGTGCCTACACCCAACGATGCCTACACCCAGCAACACCTACACTCAGAGTGATGCCTACACCCAGGCGAGCACAGGGGTGCCTACACCTAGAGCTACACCTAAAGTGATACCTACACCTAGACCTACACTCAGAATGATGCCTAAACCTAGAGCTACTCCTAGGATGGTACCTACATCCAATTCTACATGAAGATCTATGCCTACTTCCAAGTTTCTAATGGCAGAGACAATTGTTTAAAAATATTATACTTTTTATTAAAAAATTGTTTAAATCCTCTCCTTGTGTGAGCTGTCCAGATTCAAGCAAATCTGAAAGTGGGTGAGAAATTATGTAAAAGTTTAACAAATTTAGAAATTTGGCAGGAAAAATATCTTGCAAATCTAGAAAGTAGGTGGGAAAAATATGCAAAGTCTTGCGGTAATAATTAATCAGTGTATAAAATAAAATACTTGGAAAACATGCCTAAGGGCCAGTGTCAAGGATGCAGTCCTTAGTAGCATGGCAGTACCAGTAAGTTAGGTGGTTACCAAAATTTTTATGGAAGCTTTGTAATGAGTGATGTGTGTCATTAATAGCATAATTTAATCTTTATGATTTGTCAAATTCGAGGTGGTGTCCAAGGCTATCTGCGATAGAAGGCTTGGGAAGATTATGATTCAAACATTCAGATGACAAACATTTGTTTGGTGAAAAAGATGTTGGTTTAGCCTTTTTGGTGTCACACTAAACCTAATTTACAGAATGGAAACTAAATTAACTTGCAAGAATTTAAAACTACTTCTAGGACTTGGAATGGAAAACTAGTTACAGTTGTAAAAATGAAATTGTAGGAATGTAAAAGTTGTTGAATTGAAACCTAATCTACTCTTGCAGAATTTGAAATGATAGAATTGAAATGTTGCTAGAAAGGAAACACTCATGCTAAAACACATTTCAGTTTCTTGCTATAGAATATTTTTAGGCTTCTGTTATAGTGATTGACAACAAAATGAAATAGTGCAACAATGCTGCACAACTGTCCCCACTCTACTATGCCTTGTTGTTTCGCATGTGGGAATGCATCCAAATGGGTTAGGGGTCTTCTTTGGTCCCTATGATTACATTCCACTCATTTTACCATGATTTTATTGACAACTTCAAGGTGCTCCTTTAATATGACAAGTAGCTATTTTTGTATGTTGCACAAAACTTGTCAATGCCCTATTTTGCAACAGAGACTATTTTGATTGCAAATCACTTGACAACTTTGGTTTTGAAATGGGATGAAAATTCAAATATGATAGAGTTAGCCAAATATCTGAACATGCTTATTTGCTTTATTTTTCTATGCTATTTTCACCAACAATATCATGTCAAAAACAATCACAAAATTCAGAAAACTTTCAAAATATGTAATATGCTCCTATATAGTTTAACCATGCAAACATTAATATATAATGCATTCAAACCATCTAATTAGAAAAAAATAACATAACATAAGGTTTATATGATAGTTTATGATACCGCAAAATGCGTCATGAATGAGGTAATTCCTGGCCTCATCATTATCCCCCAACCTAATCTAATGCATGCCCTCATGCATTTTGTAGGGCTACAAAGGCACATAGATCCATTTCTTGATTCCATCTCTCCCAAAACAATACATCCCTTGTATAGTATCCTCTGGACAGGTGGGATATTTTGGTTTTGCCAAACCCTATGAATGTTTCTATGCTAACGAGTGATTTTTATACACTACATATTAAATACCTACAATGATCAAAATACAAGAAACATGTACCTGTTGATCTGAACAGTTATCATACACCTTGTAGATGGCTGTTTTTGATGATTGTTAGCTGATTTTTCTGAAACCAAAAATAACACATGTGCAATAGGTGAGATTTGTACAATGGTGGAACAATTATGGGTGGATCAACAAGGTAAACATATCGAAAATTGGTTTTCATGTAAGCCTTAATTCAATAGTGCCTCCAAGAAAATTTTCACTATTGAATTATTCATTGTTTTTTCATATTTTTCATCAGAAGAGGCTGTCATTTCTGGTTTTCAACCAACTTATGTATTTTTCCCTATTTTTCATTAGAAGAGGCTACCATTTATGGTTTTCAACCAACTTCTATCTTTTTCCATTTTTTTATTAGAAGAGGCTACCATTTCTATTTTTCAACCAACTTTTGTTTTTTTTTCAAGTGCTTCAATGACAGATAATGTCTCTCATGAGGCTTCAATGAGAGAGAATGTCTCATTTTTATTTGGATAAGAACAATCCTTATTCTGCAAAAAACATATCAGTATTTTCTATATGAAAACATCTTTTTCTGCCTAAAAATAGCAACAATGATGCAATATTTCTTTCCATATGAGCAATAAGAATATTTTCATGTCATCATTACCTCCTTATTGTTGGAAATGAAGTATTGAATTCATGTTTCCTCCTCCCTAATGAAATTGATGCATGTCCTCATGTATCATATTTTTGTGGGACATGCGTTATGCTGCAATTTTTCTTTTCTCTCTCTCTTTTTTTTCAACTCTCTTTCATCTCTCTTTTTTCTCATTTTTTTCTTTTTTTCAAACTTTTTAGCATCACTCTAAATCTGACATGGAAGAGGAAGTCTCTTCCAGCATGTATACATCCAATTTCTCAATCTCCTTCAAGAACTCTTCTTCAGTTAATGGTGCATGGTATACCAGAAGGCAATGTCCATTCACCACTAACTTCCTATGTGAATCATCAATAGGAGAAATAAGCACTGCTCCATTTATGAATACTTTTGTAATCAAGTATGGTCTAAGCCACCTAGTCTACAACTTTCTAAGAAAATATTCATAACAAGAATTGAACAATAAAGCACAATTTCCTTTCTGAAATTTTCATTGTTGAATATGACTATCATGAATAAATTTTACTACTTTTGAATTACTTCAGTTTGATGCAATGTATCCAACCAAAGTTCATCAAATGCATTAAGTTGTAGAATCTTGATAATATGTACTTGCAACAATTCAATACCAATTTCCAAATATGTGCAAAATGTTAGTAACCCAAATTCAATAGAAAAAGGTGGTTTCTTACCATAAATCAGTTCATACAGTGTGAAACTAAGTGTATCTAACATCTGATCAATAAATGGTAATGGAAAATGGTCCTTATGTGTGAATTTATTTAGTCCTTGATAATCATCACACACTCTCAGTTTTCCATTTTTTTTGGAATAATAACCAATGGAGGAACCCATAAGTTATCAAAAATTGAATAAATTAATCTAATCTCTAAGAGTTATTTTATTTTAGTTTTGATAATATCTCTTAAGGTAGGATTCAATTGTATTTACAGTTGTTTCATAGGTTTAACATTTTCAATATATATCCTATGAGTGCATACATTAGGATGAATTCTTGACATATCTTTGTATTTCCATGCAAAGGTATTGAAATGTTGTTTCAAAACAACAAACAATTTTGCTTTTTGTTCTTTAATCAACCAACTAATAATGTTTAGGAATTTTCTTGGTTGTACTTCAATTTGTTTCATTCCTAGGAGGACAAAATTTACCCCTTCATATTTTCTTACTAAGGAGTTCAATGGAAGTAAATTTTCTATGTGAAATTTTTTATTTCTTCTTCCCCTTTATCCAGGGTTGATTTTTGAGTTTCTAGACTAAAGGATTCTTGTGTTCTCCATTGAATTTTATCTCTTTAATAATGGGTGGAACAAGCTCACGTAAGGTCTTGCTTGAGCATAGTTGGATGTTTTTGTAGTAAAAAAACATTTACTATAGTATTTTTATTAGATTCAGCTATATAGACAGGGGTTGCCTATCTTGTATTATTCAAATTGGCCATAGGTTAGGCTAGAAGTGGTGGTTTTTTTTTCTACTCTATTTTTTGTTGTTGGGATCTCTCTTGAGAAAAATCTGGACCAGACAACAAATTTTGTGTCTCTAGGAAATTTTTGAATTGTGTAAGTAAATGATATTTATCAATGATATGTCCCTATGAACAAATGTTACAAATAGCGGATATAGATGTTTTGTTTAGGGGACAGTCTTGTATATTTGCCATGATGTCTTCTCAACACTTGGTACAATTTTGTTTATACTAACCTGAAGATATGGATACAAAAATGGCAATACTAGCAGATGGTTCCTCTAAAAGTTTTTCAAGAGATCTGATGCTTCTTGACAATGAGGGTGATAAACTTTTTCAATTTTATCAGGAATTTCAAACATAGGAAATTCACCCCCTAAGTGTGAAGATCACCTCCCTATGGTTTCTTGCTTTTTTTTCAAAATGTTCTAAAATGCAATTTACCAAAAATTGATACTTATACCAGTCATTTATCCAGATTTCACTCTGAAGTTTACAAATTAGCATACTTAACAATTATTGGGCTACTTTTACCCTCTAACAAAATCGTGTTTCCCAGAAACGGTGCCAAAAATGATGTGTATCATTAACAGTATCATTTAATCTTTATGATTTTTCAAATCTAGGGTGGTGTCCAAGGTTGTCTACGATAAAAGGCTTAGGCAGATTATGATTCAAATATTCAGATGACAAGCATTTGTTTGGTGAAAAATATGTTGGTTTAGCCTTTTTGGTGTCACACTAAACCTAGTTTGCAAAATGGAAACTAAATTAACTTGCAAGAATTTAAAAATACTTCTAGGACTTGGAATGGAAAACTAGTTACAGTTGCAAAAATGAAATTGTAGGAATGTAAAAGTTGTTGAATTGAAACCTAATCTACTCTTGCAGAATTTGAAATGAAAAAATTGAAATTTTGCTGGAAAGGAAACACTCATGCTAAAAAACCTATTAGTGTATTTCTAAATAATATTGTCAGGATTTTGTTATAGTGGCTGACATCAAAATGAAAGCTGCTAAAAACTTAACAAAAGTTGCTAAAACAAGGGAAAATAGAGGAAGATAAAAATGTTGCAATTTTATGCTAATTATCCAATCACAGAAATAGGAAAACAAAGGAAACACATGTCTATGCTACTTGGTCAGCTGACACACACATTGGCTGCATAAAAATATAATTAAAAATATGAAGACATCACACTAATTTTAAATAGGGGATTAGTACATTAAACAACAAGAAATAGAAATTGACAAGTATCCTGCTAATTTTGTTGCAGCAAAGTTATCAAAAAAACCTGTCATAACAATCCTCCTTCCAGGCCTAAAAGTGGGCCCTTGCTTCTTGATCCAGAAGAAGGTAAATAAGTGTTTCTAACTACTTAGAATTCACACTCACTCATAAACAAAAGATGACTGAAAAACTGCACTTTATTTCTGTCAAAACATGTTGAACTGTTACAGGAAAATGTTGCACTATGTCAAATCCTATTTGCTGCTACTACATCCTATTAGCTACTATCTATTCTCTACTAGATCAACCAATAAGGAAGCTATTATTTATACTTAGCCTATTACATATCCCTCGAGCTTATATCATTTGTGTTATTGTTTTACAATGTTTTGCCAATCAGTTCTAAAACTGACCTAGTCTAAATTAATATAATATATGCTGCAATAATGTTCATTGGTCCTTGGGATGCATCTCTAGTTGTAGGAGTGAGTTAGAGGAGGTTATAAATGGTATTTTGCACTTGTCTCCATCTTAAAATATCCTTTCCCTACCATTTTGGGTGCTAAATCCTTCGTTTGGCTAAAATTAGCTTTTTCTCCGCTTATTCCAAAGCTTCTTTGAAATATCTGGAAGTGCAATATGTTTTATGCTTAGTTGCGATAAAAATGACAAAAAAATCATTTTAAACCATATAGGAAATCTTTCCTATCCTTCAAAAGTTAGTTCCAACCATTTTTGCATGTTTTTGATGATAAATTCCAAGCCATGTCATTCATTGACAGCTAGCTAGAATTTGTATGGGTAATTTTTGGATTTTCTAGATTTGTTGCATAGTCATAGGAATTTGGTGCCATTTTGCAATTCAAACCAGTTGAAGGTAGTAAAATAATTCAAATACCACTATGAAGGGATACACCTTAGCACACATCATTTTTCTACTTAAATCACACATTTTATTCACTAAATAACCAAACTGAAATAGTGCAACAATGTTGCACAACTGTCCTTGCTCTACTATGCCCTATTGTTGTCCATGTGGGAATGCATCCAAATGGGTCAGGGGTCTTCTTTGGTCCTTGTGAACACATTCCACCCATTTTCCCATGCTTTGCTTGACAACTTCAAGGTGCTCCTTTAATGTGACAACTAGTTGTTTTTGTATGCTACACAAAACTTGTCAATGCTTTGTTTTGCAGTAGAGACTATTTTGATTGCAAATCACTTGAAAAATTTGGTTGTGAAATGGTATGACACTTCAAATATGTTGGAGTTAGCCAAAGATCTGAACATGCCTATTTGCTTTATTTTTCTATGCTATTTTCACCAACAAGATCATGTCAAAAATAGTTGCAAAATGCAAAAAATTGTCAAAACTGAGTAATATGTTCCTATATAGTTTAACCATGCAAAAATTAATATATAATGCATCCAAACCATCTAATTAGCACAATAACATAACATAATATTTATATGGAAGTTTATGATACACCAAAATACGTCATGAATGAGGTAATTCCTGGCCTCATCAATGAGAAGTCATAGCTTGGCTACATGTTGGTAGTTCAAAGCTTTTAATATTGTTGGCATCGAGGAAAGATCATTGGTCAGTCTGCATTGGTGGATGGTCAAGTACTAACAAAACCTATAGGTATTTGTAAATATAGCCTTCTGCCATTTTGATTTTGAATTGTAATTCATGCGAGATATTTTGTATTTAATAATTCCACATGCACCTTGCAATATATTGTTGATTCATTTTCTATCATGGATTGGCCTTTGTAACATTTGCAAAATTAATATAGAGATTGTTTTAGTTGTATTCTATGTATCTTTAGTTTGGTGGAATTTCATGTGGCATTGGCCCTTGGTTCACACCAACCTTACCTCTTGCAATTGTTTCATGATCTATCTTATGTTTCGTATGTGTTGCATTGTGTCTTACAAGTTTTAGGTGGATCAATCAACCATTTTTTCTTGGTGCAATCACCTCTTTTTTCTTTTGTCTTCCTTGTTTGTTTTGCTATTTTTTGTTTTCCTTCTCCTCTTTTTCCTTCGTATTTTTTGAGAGCCAACTCTCTCTAGAGGTCTTTTCCTCTTAGGCAGTCCCACATGATAAGAGAATTCCCATGTTGACGCTATATACGGGTGTAAGTGTAAGTGTATATTTTTAGCCGTCAATAGTTTTGGCACACCCAGTGGGATGGATATGAAGTTTTACTGTGAAATACTTGCATAGATCTAGTTTATGTTTTAAATCAGTCAATATTTGGTGTTTGTTTTAACTGTTATTTGCTTGTTGAAGCATTTTTAAATCACTTAGCATCTCTGCGAAAAGAATTAATCCAGATCTACCTTATTTTCTATTCTTTTATTTTCTAGGAAGGTCTTTATTGTTGCGTGTTTCAATTTTTAGGATACCTGACGATTTTACTGGTTAGAAAGACTAGATCCTTGATTGCATCCTCATTTTATGAGGGGTGTATCTTCAAGAAGCATGCATGTTTTATTTATTTTATTTTATGTTGGTTGTTTCATGCAGTTCTTGTTCTATTATAAAGGTTATTTCCAATAGTTCTATCTTACAAAGCAAGTGTGGAATTCTATTGTTTTGAAAATTTGAAGATGTTAATGACTCTGTGTCAAATGGATGCTAAGGCTATTTGGTCTTTTGGATCCTCTTCACATTGTAGGCATGTGTCCCCTAAGAATTGCCAAAGTATTAATGAATTTTGATTCTCCTCAAATTTATTAATGGTTGTACTAATTAATGATTTGGTGATATGTGGTGGACCAGTTTGTGCTAACTTTCTACACTCAGAAAGACACCTACATCAATAGTGATGCCTACACCCAGGTGAGCACAGGGGCACCTACACCTAGAGCTACACCCAGGGTGGTGCCTACACCTAATTCTACACTTAGGACAATGCCTACACCCAAAGCTACTCCCAGGATGATGCCTAAACCCAGGACTACACAAATACTAATGCCTACTTCCAAGTTTTTGATGGTGAAGACTATTTTTTAAAAATATTCCATGATTTTTATTATAAAAATGTTTAAATATTTTCCTTTTGTGAGTTGTCCAGATTTTGGTAAATCTGAAAGTGGGTGAGAAATTATGTAAATGTTTGACAAATTCAAAAATTTGGTAAGGAAAATATCTTACAAATCCAAAAATTAGGTGGGAAAAATATGTAAAGTCTTGCAATAATAATTAATCCATGTGGAAAATAGAAGACCTAGGAAACATGCCTAAGGGCCAATGTCAAGGATGTAGTCCTTGGTAGCATGGTAATGTTAGTAAGTTAGGTGGTTGCCAAATATCTTGATGGTAAATTTACAATGAGAAGCCATAGCTTGGCTACATGTTGGTAGTTCAAATATTTTAATATTACTGGCATCGAGGAAAGAGCGTTGGGCAATTTGCATTGGATGGTCAAGTACTGATAAAACCTGTAGGTAGTTGTAAATGTGGCCATCTACCATTTTGAATTTGAATTGTAAGTCATGTAGGATATTTTGTATATAATAGTGCCACATGTGCCTTGCAATATGTTGTTGATTCATTTCTATCATGTGTTGGCCTTTGTAACATTTTCAGAATTAATACAGATATTGTTTCAGTTGTATTTTGTGTATCTTTAGTCTGGTGAAATTTCATATGGTATTGGCCATTGGTTCACACCAACCTTACCTCTTGTAGTTGTTTTAAGATTTGTCTTATGTTTCCTATGTGTTGCATTGTATTACAAGTTTTATGTGGATCAATCAACCATTTTCTCTTGGTGCTTTCACCTATTTTTTCTCGTCTTCCTTGTTTGTTTTGCTATGTTTTTTATTTCCTTCTCTTCTTTTCCCTTTGTAGTTTTTGAGAGCCAACTCTCTCTCGAGGTATTTTCCTCTCAAGCAGTCCCACATGAAAGGAAAATTTCCATATTGATGCTATATATGTGTGCAAGTGTGAGCGTACATTTTTAATCGTCAATAGTTTTGGCATGCCCAGTGGGACAAATCTAAAATTTTACTATGAAATATTTGCATAAATCTAGTTTATATTTTAAATCAATAAATATTTAGTGTTTATTTTAATTTTTATTTGCTTACTGAAGAATTTTTAAATCACTTGGTGACTCCGCTAAAATAACTAATCCAAATTTACCTTATTGTTTGTTCTTTCATTTTTTGGAAGGTCTTTATTGTCGTGTGTTTTAGTTTTGAGGGTACCTAGTGATTCTATTGGTTAGAAAAATAGATCCTTTATTGCATCCTTATTTTATGAGGGGTGTATATTTAATAAGAACACATGTTTTGTTTTGTGTTGGCTATTTCATGTAGTTCTTGTTTTGTTACAAAGGTTATTTCTAGAAGTTCTATCTTACAAATCAAGTGTAGAATTCTATTTCTTTTTGAAAATATAAAGATGTTAATGACTCTATACCCAATGAATGCTAATGCTACCTAGTCTTCTAGGTTATATTCACATTGTAGGCATGTATCCCCTAATAATCACTAAACTATCAATGAATTTTGAGCCTCCTTAAAATTCATTAACGATTGCACCAATTGAAGATTTGACAGTATGTGGTGGACTAGTTTGTGTTGAATTTCTACACTCATAAGGGTGCATACACCTAGAGTGGTGCATACACCCAGGCAAGCACAAGGGTGCCTATATTGCATGATTTTTATTAAAAATTGTTTAAATATCATACTTTCGTGGGTTGTCCAAATTATGGCAAATATAAAAGTGGATGAGAAATTAAGTAAAAGTTTGACAAATCCAAAAAGTTGGTAGGAAAAATATTTTGCAAATCTAGAAAGTAGATGGGAAAATATGTAAAGTCTTATGGTAATAATTAATCCATATGGAAAATAAAAGACCTAAAAAACATTCCTAAGAGCCAGTGTCAAGGATGCAATCCTTGGTAGCATGGTAGTGTTAGTAAGTTAGGTTATTGCAAAATGTCTTTATGGGATATTTGCAATGAGAAGCCATATCTTGGGTACATGTTGGTAGTTCAGAGCTTTTAATATTTTTGGCATAAAGAAAAAAATGTTGGTCAATTTGCATGGGTGGATGGCCAAGTATTGAAAGAACCTACAGGTAGTAAATGTGGCTATCTACCATTTTGATTTTGAATTGTAAGCCATGCAGACTATTTTATATATAATAGTGTCGCATGCACCTTGTAATGTGTTGTTGATTCATTTTATATCATTGGTTGGCATTTGTAATATTTGTAGAATTAATACATAGACTTTTGTAGTTGTATTATGTGTATCTTCAGTTTGCTGGAATTTCATGTGGCCTTGGTTCACACCAACCTTATCTCTTGTAGTTGTTTCAAGATTTTTCTTATTTTTTGTATGTGTTGCATTGTGTCTTAAAATTTTTAGGTGGATCAATCAACCATTTTTTCTTTGTGCTTTCACCTCTTTTTCCTCTTGGTTTCCTTGTTTGTTTTGTTATTTTTTGTTTTCCTTCTCCCATTTTCCCTTTGTAATTTGTGAGTGTCAACTCTCTAGAGTTATTTTCCTCTTAGAAAATCCCACATGAGAGGAAAATTCCCATATTGATGCTATATATGGGTGAAGTGTGAACGTAAACTTCTAGTTGTCAATAGTTTTGGCATGCCTAGTGGGACAAATATGAAGTTTTATTATGAAATATTTACATACATCTAGTTTATGTTTTAAATCAATCAAGATTTAGTGTTTTTTTACTGTTATTTGCATGCTTAAGAATTTTTTAAATCATCTTGTGACTCTACTGAAAGAACTAATCCATATTTACCATATGCTTTGTTCTTTTATGTTTTTGGAAGGTATTTATTATTGTGTGTTTTAGTTTTGAGGGTACCTACAAATTTTCCTGGTTAGAAAGAAAAGATCCTTGATTGCATCCTCATTTTATGAGGGGTGTGTCTTCAATAATCACACATATTTTATTTTGTGTTGGTTATTTTGTGTAGTTTTTATTTTGTTACAGAGGTTATTTTCAATAGTTCTATCTTATAGAGCAAGTGTGAAATCATGTTCCTTTTGAAAATTTGAAGATGTTAATGAATATGTGACCAATGGATGCTAAGGCTACCTATTCTTCTAAATTATCTTCACATTGTAGGCATGTGTCCCCTAAGAATCACTAAACTATCAATGAATTTTATGCCTCCTCAAATTCACTAACAATTGCACTAATTAAAGATTTGGTGGTATATGGTGGACTATTTTATAATTTCTACACTCATAAGGGTGCCTACACCTAGAGCAACGCCTACACCCAAGTGAGCACAGGGGTGCCTATACATAGAGCTACACCCAGGATGACGCCTACACCCATACCTGCACTCAAAAAAATACCTACACCCAGAGCTACTCCGAGTATGGTGCCTACACCTAGGCTTATACGAAGATTGATGCCTACTCCCAAGTTTCTAATGGTAGAGACTATTTTTTAAAAATATCATGTGATTTTTATTAAAAAATTGTTTAAATCTCCTCCTTTTGTGGATTTTCCATATTCCGAAAAATATGAAAGTGGGTGAGAAATTAAGTAAAAGTCTTACAAATCCAAAAATTTGGCAAGTTAAATATTTACAAATCCAAAAATTATGTGGGAAAAATATGCGAAGTCTTGTGGTAATAATTAATCTGTGTGGAAAATAGAAGACCTAGAAAACATGCCTAAGGGCTAGTGTCAAGGATGCAATCCTTGGTGGCATGGTAGTGTCAGTAAGTTAGGTGGTTGTCAAATTTCTTAATGGGATATTTGTAATAAGAAGCCATAGCTTGGATACATGTTGTAATTCATGTGGGCTATTTTACATATAACAGTACCACATGCACCTTACAATATGTTTTTGATTCATTTTATATCACGGGTTGGCCTTTGTAACATTTACAAAATTAATACAAAAACTATTTCAGTTGTATTTTTTGTATCTTCAGTTTGGTGGAATTTCATGTGGTATTGGCCCTTGGTTCACACAAATATTATCTCTTGTAGTTATTTTATGATCTATCATATGTTCCATGTGTGTTGTATTATGACTCTTATAGTTTTAGGTGGATCAATAAGTAATTTTCACTTGGTGTATTGCCTCTTTTCCCTTTTGTATTTCTTATTTGTCTTGTTGTTTTTGTTTTCCTTCTTCCCTTTTACCTTTGTATTTTTTGAGAGCTAGCTCTGAGGAAGTTCCACATAAGAGGAAAATTCCCATGTTGACACTATATACGGGTGCAAGTGTGAGCGTATATTTTTAGCAATCAACACTAACCACTATTAAGATAGCACCCATGGAAACCATGGATGATTTCAACACTTGATTTCATAAGACCCAAAAATATATTTACTCTTCCATGTGTGGCGTATATTTACTAGTTAAAATCTATCAATTAAAAAATAATCATGATGATTAAATATAGAGGAGGTAACTCTCTACTTGTAGCTTATGAGATAGCTATCCAAGTTGAAAATGACCTAATTCAAATAGGAAGGTTAGCACCTATATCCCATGTCTATTCTCAAATATCCAACCACCTTACCAACCATCTCCAATCATCCAAACTACAACTTTTCAACCTACTCCTACCATAAACCCTTTAAATACTCCAACTTCTCTCCTTGCTCTAGAGTATTAGTCTTAAAATCCTTCTCCTCCAATGAGCTTGATGAGATGAAGAACTTGCTTAGAACTATTTATAATGAGGTCATATCCCTTAGGAGAGAAAAATATACAGATTTTTCCATATCAAAACAATTATAGACTATTCTAGAAAAATAGTTAGGGTTATAGACCCCTTCAATATGGTCAAGGATGTTCTCATTTCTAGCCCAATAAAAATGCAAACCAACACTAGAACTCAAATTAGTAGATAGTGCCTATGTAACTCTCGTTACAAAAAAATATCCCTAACATTTTTAGGAATATAATCCCCATGCAAAACAATTATATCGAGGTACCCAATGCATGGTACTATCCTTACCAAGACACCCATCATCCTAGTGCTTATTTTGAATGTGATCTTTAGCAAATCATATTAGTACAAAATAGAGCTACACATGCTCATCCACCTACTACTTACCTAGGTATGAGTTCACAGATGTAGAGCTAGTCCCCTCATGTTCAATCAAAAAATATTCTCCCAATAACAAGCTCCACTAATACTAAGAAAACTTTGATAACTTGAAATGAGGAAGAAGTGCATGTTGTATCAGATAGAGTAGGTATTTTAGTGCCTGAAAGATCACAAATCCAATATGATTACATGATAAGTTTCAAAATGAAAATGATATAGGAGCAAAGGAAAACTAATCAAGTGGGTCTTAACACCAAAAAAAAGCTAGTTGATCCTAGACAAGGCATTTTCCCTATGACCACACCTGAATAGGATGTGCAAAACATACTAGTGGCCACCAAGAGGTATGTCCTTAAGGCCTCTAAGCAGTGGGATCCAATACTTGTACAAGTTAGAGTTCCCTATCCTATAGTAGATATGTCCAAACCTCAATGGGTATCAAGCACCACTTAGAGAATCCAACCTGTCATATTTTTTAATATAATGGACCATTTGAAGAAGTCCACTATAGCCATACCTCTCTAGGATGCCTTATCTATGACCAAATAGATGGAATACTTAGAGGAAGCTCTAGAATGATAAAATGCATTGGGTAGGTAGAATACACCTATATTCCATCAAGTATTTGGTCCTAAGGTAAGCAAATCCAAACCTATGCCATAAAAATTCAATTGTACCCATGTTGAATGTGGGGGAGGCTCTTATCCCATATGCATGGATGTTTGGAATTGTGCATTCAAATATGTATAATAAATGGATTCATAATTTTTTTCTGGCATTCAATATAAGGATGAAAGACTATGGACATGGTTAAATTAGTGTTTATCATGCTCCATACCAACAAATGCTCAAAAATCTACTATCCCTATTAGATATAATGAAATTTGGAAAATCCAAATTTGATCCACATATGACTTATATGAGTGTTAGCTATATCCTCATTGAAATGGATTTCTTATAAATAATCATGATAGACATTTTTTAAAAATGATCAATTACTACAAAAACACAATCGTTACCATGCTTAGATGTGGGTAAACTTGATACGAAATACATGGAAACAAACTCCCAAGGCTTGGATGGCACTAGTAATGGTGTATATAGCCCTTGCTTCTTGTTGGTTGGTTAGGAAACAACTCAAAGGTAAATTAATTAATGTACCTCTCAACATTGGTCCTCATATTGGGCCAATAAAAGTACTTTTGAAGTACTACCAACTTTCTTTCCATCCCAAAGTGACCAATAACTTAGCTAAAGTGTTTTTTCCAAATCATATTTGAGTGTTACTAGCTAGTACACAAATATGTCCTATGTGGAAGAGGATATTATCTTGCAAATAAAAATAAAAAATATGCTTACTCACACAAATACCTTGATATGTATTCACAAAATTAGAATCTACTTCATACAAGATGGACTAATTGGAAGTATCATGTCCACAAGAATAAAGAATGGTGGTGATATAGTTGGAGGTCAACTCAAACAATCTATTAGTAAATTGGCACTCCCTCTCTTATGATTGCTGATCAAATAGAATTGTTATAGATATGTGATCCACTTTTGATGTCTTTTATTCCTTAGCTTACTCTACATCTAAATGAACTCCAAAGGTCTATGATCTATATGGATGATGGTTTTCTTACCCAAGATGTAGTGCTTTCATTGTTTACATGCTTGGAAAATGGCATAGAGATCTTGGTCATGTGTGGGATCTTTTTAAACTGCTTCATTAAATATTTTACAATGATATACAATTGGATTCCTATGTTGTGTTAGAATAGCTTCAAATGCATACTTTGATGCTTTAACCATTACCTCAAAAAAATGATGCAGATTAGGTAGGGAAAGTGTAGGAGCTAAACATAATTGATCCTTCAACCTATCAAATTCCCTCTATTATGTATCTCTCCAATTGAACTTGGATTTGGAACCTCCTTTGATCACTTGGTATAGTGGCCAAGCAATGTGTAAGAATCCTAGTATAAATATTTAATAGAAATTGAGAAGACCCAACAAATTTTAAAGCTCCAATAGAGTCTTTAGGGTAGGCCAATATTTAATTACCTTAAAATTTTTAGGATCAACATGGACTCTATCTTTGTCAATAATATACCCAAGGTAATAAATATTCATCATGCCAAATGAGCACTTCTTCAAATTAGCATATAGCTTGTGTCTTCAACGAATATGAAGGACTTATAGAACATGTTGTAAATGTTCCTCCTATATTTTATTATAGATGAGAATGTCATCTAAGTTGAAAACTACAAATAAGTAGGTATAGGGACACAAAATATCATCCATCATCCTCATGAATGTGGTAGGTGAATTATTCTATACAAAAGGTATAACTAACCACTCAAATAAATTATCCTTGGATAAATACAATCTTCTATATATTAGAGGGCTCTAGGGGTATTTGATAATAACTAGATTTGAGATCAATCTTGGTGAAGAACTTTACACCATGTATCTAGTCCAGCAAGTCATCTATCTAAGGGAGTGGATAAAATTTCTTCATAGTGATTTTATTCAAAGCTTTGTATTCAATACCAAGTCTCCACATTCTATTCTTTGGATCCAAGATAATTGGACTACTACATGGTGAAGCTAGCACTTGGTCTAATGTACCCCTTTTGAATTAATTCTTGGATCTTCCTCCTAATTTCATCATTTTCAAAGATAAATATGTGATTAACATGTACATTAGGAAAATGAGAACTAGGAATTAAATCAATAGAATGCATTACCTCACAATTAAGTGGAATTCCTATTGGTGACTTGAACAAGTCATCATATTCCACTATAATTTAGGTCATTTGCTTCTATTTTTTAAGGCCTGTAGTTGATGTAGTGATGGTTCTCCCACTTTGTGGCTTGATCATCAATAAAATATTTTTTTCTTATTTTTGTTATCTTTGTGAATTTTTTAACACTAATTAAGGGTAGAGGTTGGAGGATATATCTCTAGGATCTTATAACATTATAGTCTAACAAATGATGACACTTTAATACCTAGAATTATAGACACCATTTCTCTTCCATATAAATGATTGATCCAAAATCACATCACAAATATCCAAGGGCACAACATCACATAAAAATTCATCTTTGAAGGGCTTGAATGTCTCTCCCTTGTTTTAACCATCCAATGTTATATGGTTGTGGGTGTGATGTGATAAGCAAATTCAAATCCTTCACAATTTGAGTAGAAATAAAATTCTTTTGACTCCCATTACCAACAATGAAATATAATGGCTTACCTTTGATCCACATTTGTGAGTGAAACAAGCATTCCTTCTCTTGTGACTCCTTTAGTGCAACATGCATTATGCCAATGGCCATATTTGGTTTGGCTTCCATGATTTGATTCTCTCTATCCTTAGCCTATGGATGTAGAGGTAGTGGTGTAATAGATGTAGAGGGTTATGACTGAACAAACAATGACTAAATTTCTCAACACTCCTCCCTTAAATATCGATTACTTTTGTGGTAGTTGCACCATTTTCCACTCTTGGCATTTGAGGGATTTTTTTTCTTGGTGGTTTATTTTTTGCATCTAATTATGATTTTTGGGCTAACCCCCCTTATCTTGATTCTTTGGTATTTAATTTTATGGTGTTTTATATTTGCTCCTCCTTTTCTATATTTATTTTTGTGCTTCTAATTCAATTTGATAAGTTTATATGCCTCTTCTAATACTTGAATTCAAAGAGGTCCATGTTCTCTTAAATATACCATTATAGCCCATTGTTGGACTTGATTATTTGATGTATTTTGGTATCTTGAATATCTATGTTTTCTACCATAGAGTGGAAAGAATCAATGTAATCTTGAACATATTCATCTTTACCTTGACATAATTGTTTCCATTGCATATATTGGTCTTCATAGCCTCCCACATGATAATATTCTTCCTTGATGAACTCCATAAATTTATCATATGTGAATGCTACTTCATATTTATTCTCTTCTATAAAATTGTTTATAATATACTTCCCACCAATTTCACAATGGTAATGTAACTTTTAAGAGTGCAAAAAGTAAATTTCTCACTATGAGTGAACTTATTTATAGATAAGTACAAAGATAACTAATCCAACCAATTTTTTAGGGCATCAACATTAATTTTTCCTTCAAAATTAGGAATATAAAAATTCACCTATACCTTAAAAGGTGTGGGAGAATTGAATTGTGTTATGGCAGTGTGAGGTTGTGTAGAGGAGTCTTGTGGAATTATTCT
The DNA here is from genome assembly GCA_028583015.1 of Wollemia nobilis. Lineage (NCBI taxonomy): Eukaryota > Viridiplantae > Streptophyta > Pinopsida > Araucariales > Araucariaceae > Wollemia > Wollemia nobilis. The sequence continues at coordinate 5,484,283 of JAQPPZ010016983.1, read as the reverse complement.
ATGTCCTTTAGAATAAGTTGTCACACCACATAATACTTCTTGATCATAAGCAATATTGTAGACTCTGGTGGATCTACCTATTTGATTTGGAAAAATACTATCACACTAACTCTAAATAGACCAAATTGGGTTAGGATACCCCTGAAGTGAACTTATAATATTTCTTTATATGTTCATGTTCATCCAGATAAAAAAGTGTAAAAATTGTTGTTCTTTGACCAATATTTGCATAACTCTTAAATGTGCTTTATATTAGACCGATGCCTTATTTATTTCCCATTGTAGCAATATTTTAAACACATTAATGCATTTAGAAAGAAAGAGAAATAATATGTTAAGTCAATTATATTCATTCAAATTATGTAACAAGCATAACTTATTACCAACAAAGAAAAGCATCAATTATACGTTTAAATAATGTAATATATAAAAGAGACACACAAAACTGAACACAAAGAATTGATCAAATAATAAGCCTAGAATTGTATTAATATCAATGACTATTATAATGAGAGCTACCTTGAATTGCCATAAAGATATTTTTAGATTAATACAATAAGAATTCTCATTCAAATGATGTAACAAGAATCCTTCACCCTCCTGTTCCAATATGGTAACAATAAGGCCTCCAAAACTTTGACTCAATAGCTATAAATGATCTCAATTATTGAGTACTTCTCTATAAAAACCTACACAAAAATGGGAGAAATAAGATATGGCAAAGAAGAAAGACACAAGAAAGAAATACAATGACAAGACACGGGTGCTCTAGTATACCTCAAGAAAAATTACTATGTAAAATGTTTGATCCTTTTTCGGACTGTAGTAGTCCTTCTTATAGCTTTGGGTGTCTTGGATTTGTTATAACCACTTTCTTTTGGGTCCTTAACCTATCCTTATTTTTTCCTGTATTAGCTAGGTGTGCCACATTACAGTAATAGTTGTCTTTATATTTTTTGTAGAAAATGGTAATTGGTTTCTTGTAGATTTTGGACTTTCAAAATGGGATACAACTATATTCTACTTAGATCTCATGGATGAACTCTTACGGAGTCTGTGTCCTCTCCTGTTGACTCATTGCCTTCCTTTGTGGTGGGTCCAACATCATCTTGGATAGCCTCTTCAGTTTTGTCTTATTTTGAGCTTTCCCTCTTTTTTGTTGTATTTTCCTATGAGGGAGTTGGTGCGGATAATCTAATTTTTTTTTCTTCAATGCCTTTCCATTTATTCTTGTGCTTTTGGAGGTCTCCTATGGCTTGTTAAATGATCTCCCATGCTTCTTTAGAAAAGATCATGGTGAATGTCAACATTTTTAAATCTTGCATGATTTTAATTTTTTGTTTGTGAATAATTTTTTTGTTTTATTTGGAGAAAATACAGAGGTATTATGTTGTCTCTATTATGAAATTGATTTATCTAGCTAGATCTCATTCATTATCTGAATCATAATTAAAATATTAAATCCCATTCAATATTAGATCTTCAATTTTAAATACCTATAGGTATTCTTGGAGGGAAAATTTAGGTCTGTTCAACTCTTCATTCAACTCTTCTTCCCATGTGATGATAGGGATTAATATTTAATTCTTAATATTATCCCTATTCACATGGATCACATTTTACATCATTTAATACTCACATGGATTGGGTGCATTGGATATCACTTTTTTAAAGGTAGACATGCCTATAAAAATATTTTTGGTGTGAACGAAAAATTATTTTTTCATTGTGCAATTCTTATGCTTTCTCTCGAGTGTTCATTCCATATCAGTGGTATCAGAGTTAAGCATTGGATTGGTGAGTATCCTCTTACTCTAAGCCATTATGATTCAAAAGAGGAATGAGAAAACCACCACTGGATCTTGGCTTGGAAGGAGCACTCTTTCCATTGCAAAAGCCTTCAAGCATTCCGTTCTCAAAAAACATTATTGGGATCCCCCTAATCACTGAATCATAGCTAGATGGGTCCCTTTGACCTTGAACTTCAACTATTGATCCAAGTGTTTATCCTTGGATTCACTTTGCTTGTGCATTCCTTGAGTTTTTTGTGTGGATCTATACCCTCAGACGTAGTTTTTCACAAATTTTTGAGAGCACATTTGGATATTTCTCACCTCATTGGTGTCATCCATGATCTGTTATCTGTTTGACATATTCAATTGATATTTGGCTAGCCTTGTACATATCACTCTATAAATCAGTGATATTTTAGTGGTTGTTTCTTATCATTGAAAGTGTTTTAAGATGGATCACCTTTATTAATACGAACTAAAACACCAAGCCCTTCCTTGGTCGATCTTGACATTCTTTGTTGCTTCACTACCTCAGAGTTGATTACCAGAATCCATTGTCTAGAGTGTGCTCACAAACCCATGAAAAATAAGGTCAAGATATACTTGAACTAAATAGATAACACACAATATTGACCACTCAATAGTAGTGCATAGGAAAGAAAGTATTACATGGCATAGAATTGGGTTGCATCGACAACCCCCTCCTTACAAGGCGGTGGTGACAAGGAAGGCAATCTATATTTTTGTAGGTGTCACTACCTTTTGACGTTGAATATACTCATAGATTTTTGTATTCAACCTTCAAACAATGGATTCAAGTCGCTCAACCCTGACTGTCTACCAAAATTGAACACAGGTGAATGCACAACTTGATATTTTGTGTAACCTCGATATCTCTACACCAATGTGTTTTCTCCATTACAAGCCCCTATTGCAGTCCACTCAACCTTCACTAGTGTTTTTGAAACATTTAGAGCCATTTCACCACAAATCAAAGGCACTCTATGAATTTTGACATCTTCCCTAAGCTTTCAATGGTCATTTCCAAACACAATGACCACATCCTATGGTTAGGCATTTTAATAAAAAAATTAGAAACATTTTTTTCATTTTTCGTCAAGCACTCATTCATTGGTGACACATTATTATTTTAAATAAGTGGGATTTATCCCAAATGAAGGAGGGGAATGCATTTTTTAAATTTATAAACCCCAACAGATACCTTTGTTGGTATCCAAATTTACACTGGCTACCCTCCCCTCCAATTGGTGGCTCCACCTTTCCAAATTATCATCTATCTGTGCTGACGTAAACCTGTTCATTTTTTCATTATTATACCTTTGTGTGTCATCCTTCATCGATGTGTCACATCACCATATTGTTTTCCATGTTACCCCACCTCCCAATCATCTACATCATCACCTTACTATCCGTGTCACCCTTGTGTCGCACTCAGACCTTGTTTTCTATGCCGTGTAGTGTCTCTCGTCCATGTCACCATCGTGTCACCCATAGCCCTCACTACCACCATCACCACATTGTGGTATATGTCGCTACACCTTAAGGTTTGTGTCACCAAATTGGTTAAAGGTTCTTAGGACTAAACATTGGTGGTGTTCACTTGGACTAATCATTGGTGGTGTTGACTTGGGCTAGCTGTTGGACTAGCCATTGGTAGTTTTCACTTAGGTTAGCCATTGGTGGTGTTGACTCGGGCTAGCCATTGGATTTTTGAGTTGGTGTTGACTTGGGCTAGTCATTGGCAGTGTTGAATTGGGCTAGATGTTGGAGTTTAGAGCTAGCTAACTAGTTATTGGTATTCATGACTTGATTAATTCCCCTCATTACATTACCTTGGATTAATAGCCTTGAATTCAGTCTCCAATAGGAGGGGAGGGCCCATTAAATAGTTGAAAAAAATACTTGTTGTTGCTCCTATTTTTGCCTAGTGCACTGGAACCTAGTAAACATTTGCCCACTCTTAGTAGACCCATGGCCACCAGCATAGCCCTAGAGAAGAAATTGGCTGAAATCACTGCAGTGCAAAATGAAAAGATGGCTGAAATCACTATAGCCCAACATGAATTAATAGCCATGATGTAATTGATCCAAACTTCTTCCTCTTCCTCCCAATGCCCTAATGTTCGATGTGAAGTCCAAATCTATGAAGGTTCTTAAGATCCTAATGTCTTAAATAGTTGGATACTTGAAATGGAGACTTGGTTTGAGTTTAGTAATACTCTTGATACCCAAAAAGTCCCCTTTACCAAACTCAAACTTTCCAACATTGCCAAGGTTCTTATATCCAATCACCAACAAGACCAAAACCCAATTACAACATGGGAGGAGCTATTCAAAGTCTTAAAGGATTTATTTTATCCATCCAAATATGAGGAAGATTTACTCAATCAATGGCTAAGACTTCACCAAGGAAAAAGATAATTTGTGCAATATTTTATTCATCACTTTAACCACCTTTGAGTGTTACTTGCCATTGTTGATCTTGATGTGGTGTTGATTAAAAAGTTCAAGAGTGGTCTACTTGCACATCTTTACAAGGAGTTGAAATATTCTACTTGCACTACGTTAGATGATGCATTCAATTTTGTCCAACTTGTAGAAGATAAGTTCACTACACAACATAAGGAACCTCATTTTTCTTTAGGTAGCTTCACTGACGAAGTGTCCACGAAGAAACAAGGCCAAAGAAGATATTCTAATACTTCTTCCATTAATCCCACTTCTCATCAATCCCTTTCTTCTAAAACTTCCTTCTCTTCTTATTATTTTTCTCAAACTAACAAGTTTTGTAACTATTGTAAAAAGAAAGAGCATGACAAAAATCAATGTTCTAACTTACAAAGGAAGAAGAATTTGTGTGTACAATCTGATGAGGTCTCAAGTGATAACCCTATCAAGGCTACTAGTAGTGAAGAAGTTTATGAGTATTTGAGAGGGAAGTTAAACAATGTCACACTCATGAATCAAAATTATTGAGGAGGTGACCATGGAAATCAGTTCTTGAGAGATAACCCGCCTGAGAAAAGTAGCTGAGATAACTTGAAGACCACACAGTTAGTCAATATAAAGATCTTCAGATTGAGCAGACATCTTCGGATTGACAAAATGCAGTTTCTTCTGATTGAGCCAGTTATCTTCGGATTGACAGCAAAAAATACTTTTTGACTTTTTGATTATTTTTTTATGGTGTAAAAAGGGAAAGAAGGTTGAAAATGTTAAGGGAATATATCCCCCAGTTGTCTTTGTCGTCCTTGGCATCCAAAATCCACCATTCATGGGAAAATATCAATTGATCCTCTTCTAGAATAAAACCAAGAAATGTTGCAACATAATAGGAATTGATCTGCAAGATAGAAATAGTATATTTTTTATTTGTAAATAAATCTTATGCATCTATAAAAGGATAGCTCCCATGTAGGTTGAGCTTAAGGAGAATAAGTAATAGAAAAATAGACAGTTTTCAACTTTTTAATAGTCTGTAGTAGCAGAACTGTAATGCCATTTTCAGAGTAATAAATTGCAGTTCTTTTGTTAGATTTGGTTCTGATTTTAAATTAGTTAAGGAGTGTTTTTCACCTCCTTCTATATCAAGAAGTATGGTCCCACTTTCATATCTAGAAGGAGGGATTTTATGGTAGGTTTTAATCTGTAATTTTTCTACAGCAGAATTAATAAATTGCTTGCCAGATTTCATTTTCTTATTTTTATTTTGTATTATGTGATTGATGTTTTATATTATATTTGTGTATAACATTTATGTGTGTGTCAGCTAAAAAATTAGATTAAACATTTATTTCTTGTTTCCTTTGCTTTCCATGTTCTGTTATTTTTATGTTTCAGTAGCTTTCAATTTCCAGTAGATTTCATTTTGTTGTCAATTCCTATAGTAGAATTTTGATGACCTTTTGTGGCAGGGCATTGACAGGTGTTTCATTTCCAAGAATTACTTCCATTCTGCAAGAGTAAACTAGGTTTCAATTTTGCAAGTGTAATTAGGATTTCATTTCAACAACATTTTAATTTAGCAATTTCAATTATGTTATTTCAATTCTGCAAAAGTAGATTAGATTTCAATTCAGCAATTTCAATTCATGCAATTGTAGTTAACCTTAATTTTATGAACTTAGAATTAGTTTTTATTTCTTGTAAGTTTTCGTTCTACATATTAGGTTTAGTGTGACACCAAAAGGCTAAACCAAATCTATTTCACCCAATAATTGCTTAAAATCTGAATGCTTGAATTGTACTCTACCCTAACCTTCTATCGTAGATAGCCTTGGACACCATCCTGGATTGATAAATCATTGAGATTAAATTATGAGATTAATGACACTCATCATTTTGGCACCGTTGTCGGGGATCATGGTGTTGTTAGAGGGTAAAAGCAATCAAATAATTATTATTGTGCTAAGTTATGAAGTTTAGAGTAAAATCTGAATGTAATAGCTGGTATAAATAATAATTATTGATAGTTGCATTTCAGTCCATTTAGAAAATAAGCAACCATAGGGAGGTGATCTTCACACTTGGGGGTTCAATTGCTTATGTTTAAAATTCTTGATAAAAATTGAAAGAATTCATCATCCTCATTATCAAGAAACATAAGGTCTCTTAAAATATTTAGAAGATCCATTTGCTAGTATTGCCATTTTTATATCCATATCATCAGGGTAGTATAAAAAAATTTGTACTAGGTGTTGGGAAGATATCATGGTAGATATACAAGACTATCCCTTGAAAAAAATAGCCATATCAGCTACCTATAGCATTTGTTCACAGGGATATATCATCGATGAATGCCATTTACTTCCACAACTTAGAGATGCAAAATTTGTTGTTGTAGACACCTAAAACATGTCATACCAAGGGTGACTACTCATATGGACATGATACAAAACCATATAAAGTATTTTGGATAGACTCCAAGATAGAGCAGTGGTTCTAACCACTCAATTTAGGCATTCTGGCCTAAGCAGTTTGAACCGTAGCCTAAACCTACGGTCTCTAGTCTAAACCGTGGTTGACACCTGCGATCTCCAGTCTGGACCGCAGTTGTGACCTATGGTTTGAACTGGAGTTTAGTTAGGCCTTCCATCTAAGCCAAATCAGTTGAAACGACCAAGAGATCTAGAAGGAGTAAGTTGGAGGATAAAATATTCCAGAGGCTTCCATCCCAACTATCCTAACCAACATTCTTGATCTTGGCTTCTCCATGAAGCCACCCCTAACCCTAAGGACATGCTATAAGTACCCCCCTTTTTCAATGGGGAAAAAGAGGACTGAAGAGAGATAATTTGCATAGTGAAGCGCTATCAAATTATTAAGCAAACTAATTTATCAAGAGAGCAGTGAAGCCCTATCAAATTGCATAACAACCTAGTGCATTTGAGAGTCCCTTTGCTATCCATTCAATGATCAATTAGCCATGGATGCCCTAGGTGCCTAGGAGGATCAAAAAATGCAAATACAAATGAACGAAGACCCTTCATAGCGATTTGACCACCAAATATGTTAGAGGATGACAAAGGCGACCCTTGAACATCAATTCAGACAAGGAGGTCAACCCCACTGCCCATAATTCTGAGGGCAAACACTTCAGAGGTCAAATCATGGCTGTCAGCCACGGTTTATAGTGTAGACTGCCTTTCATAGCTGTAGTTTGCAATAGGTTAGAGATCACCTTACTCAGTTTGCTTTTTACTGCATAGGTTAGTGATATTAGTTCTTTCATAGGTTAAATTGTATTTTTAGAGAAATTCTAATTGTAGGAATTAGGCATTTTATGTGTTATAGTGGGTAGAAGTATATTGGATCTTTTTGATGCTTTATTGCTTTCAATTCAACATTTGTTCAATGCATCACGTTTTTATTCATGTTTTGTATATTGTAGTGTAATTCTTGATACAATTAGAATAGCGTAGAATATTTCTTTATGCTTTCTTGTTTCATTATTTTGATGGCATTTACATGTATAATCCTTTAAAGGGCCTCATCACGAGAGGCTATCAATTTATATAATTATGCATTATTGTTTCTTGTTCGTAGGGAGACAGGTGCAGAAAGAAGCCTATATCATAATCCTTCCACATCGCAAATAATGGGGTTAGCTCCACCCCAAGGCAGTTTGTGAGTAGTCACCAGAGAAAATCTACAAGCACGCCTACCCTGTTGAGGGCATTGGCTATTGTAAAAATTTGTATCGTCTTTGAAGTGACCCCGAGGGGGGCATTTTTGTAACCCGAGATTCTTTGAAATATCAATACAATAATACTTTGCATTAGTTGGTGTTTTTCATTCAATTTGTGCATTTTTGTGTGGATATTTGTGTTTTCTATGGTATAGATTAGTACATCAGCTAGGTGCATGCTCCGCGGTTGCGTCAGGTGGTGATCACGATGGGACCCCACAATTTTAGCCTTGAATTCTAACTATTCTTGGTTTTTTATGTCCATAGGTGCTAACCGCAGCTTTCAACTACGGTTATTTTTTGGCCCACAGATGTAACGTGCGGTCTCCACTGTAGCCCGTAGGTCAGACCTATGGTTCACATAGGAAGAAGAAGACAAGGAGGAAATCAGTGGGTAACAAAGCAAGAGTTGAGGTAGGTCCGAATTTCACCCTCTGTGTTGAATTTTCTGCTTTGCATCTTTCCAGAGATCATCGAATCACTGCAAATTAGGAACAAAAATATAAGAGATCAATGAATAAGTCCTAATTTGTAGTTGATTTCCATTTAGTGGAAAGGTGTTATTTGGAATAACGAACCTCTGAGTGCAGTTTGCCCCTAAATACAATGACCTTGATAAATATTGTGTGTTGTTTGCATGCTTGAGGTCCAATCAGCGACCATGTCATTATAATTACATCGTCAAAATATCATGTAGCACATTAGCATGCATTATTTTTGAATGTGAAATGTTCCTTTTTCTTTTCATGTACATCATGTAGGAATGGTCATTGTGCTCTATGATGCATTCGTAATTTTCATAAAATAAAAGGAACCACACACACCACGTATCATTTAAACATTAGTGGCATTGGGATCTCACATCCAACCCGCTTTATTGAGACCAACAGTGGATATTATTACCACTTGGTTGGCTCATTTGAAATTGTACTATTGAGACCCGCTTTTTGCCAAGGCCGACCCAAGAACTGTCCTATCCATGCAAAATAGTATGCACTCTTCCTCGAAAGGGTGTATCGCTGCGTACGATGTGTTGGTTGAGGGTTGGTAGTACCTATGCTACTTATTTGAGTATGAATGTCATTACCATATTTGGCTTGTGCGAGTATATAGGTGAAAGCCAATTTAACTGGGTTTAAAATCCAACAATATTTCAAGACATGCAAGAGTTTTTAACACTGATACAACACACCTAAAAACAACATCAAATAGTTTATGGCTCACAATTAAATATTTAAAAGAGATAATCACCATTTGTTTACATTATATGCATAATAAAATACATCTAAACGTTAGGAAAACAAATGGCAAACACATAGGATGATCAGCAAAGGTCTAGGACTGATGTCCATGATCAACCCCCAACTGGTTTACAACAGCATGTGTCGAGTCCTCATACACATGAGTGAACTGAATGATGTTCAGCTAGCATAAGAGGTGACAACTCGACATGGGGAGATCCCATTGAGTAGACCCTCGATAGAGGAGCTTCAGTACACTCCTCTAGGCATAGGACTGAGCAAGGATCTTCTCAGCACAAGGATGCTCTATCCCAAAGCCATTACTAAGATCGCACTGCACGTGTGTCCATGGGATCGATTGAGGAATATGTGGTGTAGGAGACCAAGTTGTTTCCAATACATACTAGGTCTACAGGAGGTTATAACCCTCCACCGTTAGAGTATAGACAAGTCAGAGATCTGCCCATTCTGGGGCAAGAGGACAGGCTCATTTCTGAGCATAGGTCCACCCATACTCCCACTTGTGGCTCACCACGCAAGATCACCATTGATATATCAAAGGTGGGAGCTAAAGGAACACCATTGCATGAGTGATGGAGGTCTAGACAACTAGATGGTCTAGGTAGTGTTATTGAGTAGCTAGGTTGTAAGCCTACAGATTTTCCCACTCATGCTCTGAGTGAGCATAGCGGTAGTTGTATCAAGATCACTAGAGAGCATAGAGAGGCTTCTAAGCGGCCTTATGTCACACGTCCACCGTCCACACATATGTTTGATGGGTACAGAACCCATAAGGTAGCTCACATAGAGCACGCACATTGGAGGTCTCCTACAGCTGAACAGATCGATAGATCACACAAACTGGTGTTCGAGCAAAGACATAAACTACTTCAAGATCAATTGGATGATGCTTGCCTATAGAGGCAACATATTGAAGATGAAAATATTCAAGTGCAAAGGCTCTTACGATAGATATTATATGAGCAGTGCATGCATGAAGAGCGTATTATAGCTCAAAAGGAGCACATAGAGCAGGAGTATCGGCTAGCCAAGGCTAGCCTATACCCTCCCGAGGACCATAGAGAGCATGCACATAGAAGGGTTGTGTCCCTAGCCGATATGCATGAGGAGAAAAGAGATGCTCATACTCATGCCAGTACCCAACAAAGGGAGCGATTGCCATCACTCAATGATCTTAGACAAAGGAAACATGAGCACATAGATGTAGACAGATACGATCAGGGCTACCCTAAGAGTTCTCAGGTTGAGGAGGAAGAGCCATGTCCTCCACCTTCCCTGAAGAAGGCATTACCTCCTAGACTGCCTCCATGGTAGCTTAAGGAGGAGGACTTTCTATCTTCTAAGGCATACAAGGTTTTGGCCAATAAGGTCAAAGCAATAGAGAGGCAAGGCGCAGCTATGCAAAATACGACATTGAGGAAGATACACAATGAACCTCTAGACCCCTCGGTGCCTACACCTCCATATCTTATGCATTTTTATATGCATCGATTGGAAAAATTCAAGGGTGATGAGGATGCACAAGAGCATGTTACGAGTTTTCTAGATGCGTGTTTTCAGATAGAGATTCAGGATGCCTTGTTGTTGCGCACTTTCATTACAACACTTTTTGGCCTAGCCCGAGAGTGGTTCAACCAACTAAAGAAACATAGTATTACTGGTTTTGAATAGTTGGCTGATGCATTTCTTGAATGCTATTCATTTGGAATCAAGAAACAAGCCAACCTTTTTTATTTGGTTATGCTAGCTCAGTGCGACGATGAGCCCATCAAGCAATACGGAAAGAGATGGCATAGAATAATGGCAAAGTTGCCATTCCCTATTCCTACAACCGAATTGACCTGAATGTTTACAAAGAGTTATGCCAAGCACATCTCACTATTGTTGTAGTTGTAGCAGTACCCTACATTTGAGGAAGCCATGGTGCAAGCTAGGGTGATCGAGGACATCAAGTTACAAGAAGGCAACTTGAAGCTCAAAACTAGGAAAGAGGGGTTTAAAAAGAGTACTACGAAACAACAGGGCAAGCAGGCCCACATGAATCAAGTAGTGCTAAATCTTGGAGGATAAGACAAGGGATAGAAGAAGCCTAATTATCAAGCTCAACCTCCTCCTGCACGTTACGAGACACGTAAAAACAAATATAAGGGCAAAAACAAAAAAGAGCGCCCACCTCGCCAGTTCACACCCTTGACGGAATCGATGACTTTGATTTTTCATCAACTATGCAAGGCCAAGGTTATGCGATTTCCTGAGGTCAAATTAGTAGATCCAAATGTGCCAAAATCAAAGTGGCATCAAGATGATCTGTTCTACATATTCCATAGAGCGAAAGGCCATGACATCGAGACATGTTGGTACTTCAAACACATCATGTAGAACATGATAGAAAAAGGAGAGCTAGTAGTACCAGGCAACTCGCAGGAACCTGACAACAAAAACATGGGGATTTTCAAGAATCTGCTACCTAATAATGAGGTGCCTCGTAACAATGTCGACCAGGTCAATCAAGTGCGAATCGAACCACCTACCCAGGGGTTTGTAGGCATGGTCAATATTGTTACTAGACACAAGAGGTATGACCAATTGAATTGACCTCATGCTCTCATTAGAATACAAGCTACGCCAGACCAACGGCTAGCTCAGAACATGCCAAGCCCACCAACTAGACCGGTGGTGACCATAAGGAGCAAGTTGTTTTAGAACCTGCAGACAGCTCTTGCCAAGTTGTCAATATACGAGATTATTTAGCAGTCCCCTAGACACAGGGAGACTCTTATGGACATTCTAAGGTCCATTGAGGTACAGTCCCAAGATGCCCATGCATTTATAAATTTTGTGGGACATGTACAACAGTGTCAGGAACCCATGATACAATTTTATGATCATGAAGTGAAGATGATTCCTACTATTATGGTTGACCCACTGCTGCATATTATCGCATGTGTTAACCACATGCCTTTCAAAAGTGTCTTGATCAACACTGGGTCCTTGATCAATATAATCACAACCAAGGCACTGAACCACATCAAGCTACCCAAGTCACACATTGTGCCTACCACCTTTATGTTGAGGGAATTTAATGATGCGCTATGTTTGATGATTGGTACAATTGTTCTACCTATTCAGGTGGGACTCAAGACCATCTCTATGATGTGTCACATGATAGAGGGTGCCATGCAGTATAAAATTCTACTCGGGATGCCTTGGATTCATGAATGGGTTGCATCCCCTATATCTTGCATCAGTGTGTGAAATAAATTCATGAGGGACAAGTGCATGTAGTGTCCTCAGATGAAGAACCATTCAAGATCATGAACCTAGCAGATTTGCCTGGGGGTTTTGTACTCCTGTCGATGCACTTGGATATCCGAATTGTCTCATCGGTTAATATTCCAATAGGTAAACCATCAGCCCATGCTCAACCATCAACATCTATGTCACACAGATATGAGCACACAACTACAACTTCTCTAAAGCTGACTGCATCAACGATGCATCGACAAGTCGAGAAGCTAAAGGTAAAATTGGGTGAGAAAGTGGAAAATCATGTGCCCAGATCAGTCACCAATGAGACTCCCACTCCCATGGATGTGGAAGAACCTTAAGACAAATTCGAGGAGGCACCTCAGCCTGCTTCACCTGCATCTTCAATAGGGTCATCTTCACCACAAGTGACCGTTCATCTAGCTAGCACATGATTGGGTGAGTATCTTGTGCAAAATGTTACTTTCGGATCTATCCTAAAAACTGTGCAAGAGATGGGCCGACCGCACGCCCATCAATTTTTTATTGGATCTGTAGTGTCATTAGGTGAGCCACCCAACTAAACAAACTTCATCTACGTAGGGCTAGATTAAGCGCCCACTAGAATGTTCATAGATGAGGACGATGATGAGCCATTCGTTGTGAATGTGTGCTATCTATCCAACCCGGAATATGCCATGCACATTTTTGAGTCGTATCATTGGCATGGGTGCGGCCTTGGTATTTTTGAACAAGGACAAAGAACTCTACTCAAACCTCATTATCAGTTGGCTACTAATAGGTTCAAGTTAGGGTTACAAGTACAAGGTCATGACGATTTGCTTGCTGCATCCTTAGATTGCATGTACTTGAGTTTGGGGGATAATGTGGATTTTAATCCATATCACCCTGATCCTTCCAGCTATTGGAGGACTCGTTAGATGGTATCTTTTGTTACCATAGGGCCACCTGATTCATACCATGATGGGCCCTTAGAGGACAACCCCAAATACAACTTGGGTAACCAAATATGCGGTGCTACCAACGACACTGGTATGCAAAGGGCATGACCCCCATGTTGTAAGAGATCTCAAATCAAGAGATCTTTGTGATGATGATGGAGAGTAGTCCACCTCTAAAATGAGTGGACCTAGTTATGATGCAGATGATAATCCCTCAAATGATGATCAATTTGAGGAGGAAATCAAGCTGACCTTTCCAGGTTCGGCATTTATACGCCATCTGCTGCCTATGGAATAAGTGGAAGAGACAAACAAGCGCTTCATAATTGATAGTGATTATAAATATGAAATAGAGGAGGCTTACTTAAAGCCTCATCCAACTGATCTCCCACTATGCATAGACATAATAGAGTGGCCCATCCATGGTAGTGACCACAGTGATGTAGATGAGAGGATCAATTCTAGGCTCATGTATCTGCAATATATATTACTTAGGCAATCAGAGCATGTTATGGAGGAAGTCCTTCCCAACATTGAGAACTCTAAGGAAGGAGTAGAACCAATTTATGTAGCAATATCATTTATACAATCATTCTATCAGATTTATTTGGATAGTGATGATAGCAATAACAGGATCAGATACATGGGACCATATTTGCCTAATCCCTCCTTAGAAGAGGATGGAAGTGACAGATTGTATTTGAAAAACGATGATGAGGACTCGATGGAGATGGCCTATATAGTACTTCACCACTTATGCAATAGGCCTCCACCTAGAGGTCCCCCACCTAGTACAGCTATAGGTTTGCATCGAGAGATCAATATCCATCACGGCCTGAGGGAAATAAGAGAGCTCGAAGAGAGGTATCAAGAACTCTTTCTTGATATGCCTACGTACGTGGAGCTCCTTGAGTCGAGAGATCCCATTTTATAGCCAGTGCACTAGGAAGATCCAGTTATATGGGCATCCCATAGAGAGGATCCGTTTGTGCTCGTACCATCTAAACCAGATCTTGGGTATGGAAGCTATGCTTCAGAGATAAGGTTATATTCGTGTGGTTCTAGAGATAAATTCCATTCCATCAATATGGTCTCCATCGATTTGACCACTCCACTCCATAATCCAGAAGATTCATCCAAACCGCTGCATCTGAACATGGATGCTATCGATTGGGATCGCGCTAACTCGCCAATCTAGCCTGAATATTTCTTCCCAGATGAAGAAATGTTGTAACCATTTCATTTTGCACCAGGCTGTGCTCATGATGTTTGTCACATCGAGAATGCTTCCCAAGAGGAACATGTGAACCCGGTTGATGACATCCATATGATTCCTATGCCTCACCATCTTGAGGAGGGATCACATATGTTAGTAGAGAAAACCTTCGATGTGGATATCAGTAAAGATCCCACCAATCCAAATAAGGTTAGATTTGGAGAGAGACTCACTCTGGATGAGCGTGATAGCATCATCCCTCTACTGAAAGAGAGACCCGATCTCTTTTTTTGGACTTACAAAGACATGTCGGGTCTAGATCCAAAATTGGTTACTCATAACCTTTCGCTAGATCTGTCAAAGAAGCCAGTCAAGCAAAAACTCAGAAAGATGCATCCAATAGTAGCCTTAATGGTAAAGACAAGTTGCAAAAGCTGTTGGATGGAGTTCGTCATCTCCATCAACTATCCAAAGTGGGTCTCCAATATGATGTGATGAGGCCTGGAAATGCCTCAATTATAACATGTTTTGTACACTAAAAATGCCTATAAACTCTTATGTTTTATCTGATATGTTAGTTAAGTTGATTTAATATGCTGTATATTAACCATTTTGCATGATCAATGTATTTGAAATATTATATGTTGATTTTACAACTTTTTGCATAGTTTTGTGCTCTTTTTGTTATGATTTGCTACAATGGGATATGCTTAGAATAATAGCAGCATTTCACTAATCATATTCTGATTTGTTTCAAGCATTTACTTCACCTAAATATGGCAACAGTGCAAGCAAACTGTTCTTGTGCAGCAAAAACTGGTCTTTCCCATATAAATTCCAGCCAGTTGTCCATAAATAGCAAGGCATGGAATTCACATGAGGAAAGGGATGAAGACCATTAGAATTTGATCTTAGGAGATAACCCACCTGAGAGATGCAGAAGAAACCAATGGAAAGCATACATTTGTTCATTCCGAAGCATCTTCGGAATGAACAGATATCTTCGAAATGAAGAAAGCAACGTCTTCGGAATGAGCGGATCTTCGGAATGAAGCATGCAGTATCTTCGGAATGAGCGATCTTCGAAATGAGAATGCAGTATCTTCGGAATGAGCGATCTTCGGAATGAAAACTGCACTGTCTTCGGAATGAAGCCACTTATCTTCGGAATGAAGAACGAGAATGTGTTTTTGACCTTTTTGACCGATTTTTGAAGGCGAAAAAGGGAAATAAAGGTTGGAAAAAGTAAAGAGAAATATCCTCCATCTGTCTTTGTCGTCATTGCCGACCAAATCCATCATTAATGGAAAGATCAGGTTTTAGTCCTCTTCTAGGATAAAACCGAGAATTTGTTGCGGCATTTTAGGATTAGATCTTTTGAGATATTCTTTGTTTGTAATCGGATCATAGGATAGCTATAAATATTGCTCCCGTTCAGGTTGAGCTATAGATAGAAGAGGTAGAGAAATAGCAGATAGATAGAAAATAGAGTAAGGAAGCTAAATACAGAGTATAACTAGGAATTGATTGTTACAGTCCTGTAACAGTTTTTTAGCAGAATTCTTGTAATCATGTCTTTTGATCAATAAAGTGCACCAGTTCTATTTCAAATTACTTGTAAATGAATGTGATTAAGATTTAGAAAGAGAGAGAGACTTACACCTTCTTACTGGACAAAGAGGTTGGCCACTTCCAGACCTAGGAGGAGGACTAACGGAATAGGTTTTTATTCTGATTTTTTGCGACGAGAATGAGTTGCGAGAACTTGTTATGTAAATTGCTTGTGAATAGTTGACAATATTTGCAGTATTAGTTTATTTATGCTAAGATAAATCTTGTGCTTAATGTTTTAGTTGCAATCTTACTTTCAGCCAAGCTTTCACTTTATTTTTAGACTGTTATTTTCAGCATTTACTATTTTTTCAGCAATTTCCTGCATTTTTATGTTTTGCTGTCAAAATCTGAACAGAGGATTGACAACCTTCTGTTACAGAATTTTGATAGTTTTTATTTCCACATTAGATCTAGACTTTCATTACTGCAAAAGTAATTAGATTTCCTTTCTGCAATTAGAATCAGACTTTCAATTCTGCAACTGTTAATTCTGCAATATAATTAGGTCTTATTCTGCAATTGTAATTAGGACTTCATTTCTGCAGTTAGTGATTAGTTTCCAATTCTGCAACTTAGATTAAGATTTAATTCATGCAATTTAGAGATAGGAATGTTCCAAAACCCCCCACCAAACCGATTCCACCAATAAGACTTGTTGCCCTAGATTGACCTAAGTTATAGCTGTTTCACTTCTTCTCCCGTAGATAGCCTTGTACACTGCCCTGGATTGACAGATTCATTGAGAATTAATGATGGTATAATGACTACGCATCATTTTGGCGCCGTTGCCGGGGAATAGTGTTGTCAGAAGAAAACAAATAGTTCAATAGCTGTAATCAGACCAAACTGTGAACATTCAGGTTAAAATCTGAATATAACAGCAGAGTAAGATAACAACTATTGACTTAATTTATGTCATTTAGGAGTAAACATGAATGAGTAAGTCTAGGGAGACCCCAAAGGATCCTTGGCTTGTCCCATTAAGGAGATCTTCACGCCTAAGGGGTGAATCACCTGTGTTTGAACTACCTGAAAGACTGATAGAAAAATCACCTGTCTCACCATCAGTAGGACATTTTGAGAAAGGAAAATCACCAATTGTATCAACAGAATATCTTAAGGAAGATAATTCATCAAACTCATCAACGAGAAAAGCTTGGACCTCTTGAGAGAACAATTTGGGAAGCTTTAACTTCTCCTAAGAAACAAGAAACTATGGCGAGAAGGAGGCAATGTAGATGGCCGGCATGGCTATGTTCATAATGAAGGGGATGATCGGGATATACTCCAACCATCCGGAACATTTGAATATCCTATTCATCTGAATCCAACACAAAACTCTCCCATGAAGACCATTTCACCTTCGGTACTTCCCACCTTTCGAGGTGTTGTATCCGAAGATCTGACCGATTTTTGTTTGAATTCAAGGTAGTGTGTCGGACCTATGATTATATAAATGACAATAAAAAACTTAAGGTTTTTCCCTCAACTCTCAAAGATTCGGCATTGCGTTTGGTTCATGAGCTTAGAGCCAAATTCCATAAGAACACTGGGATCAAATGGAGGCTGTCTTTTTAGACAAATATCGGGAATACTGCCGTGTAAGGAATAGAAAAGATGAGTTATTTAGAATCAAGCGGGGAAGATGATGAGACCTTGGAAGATTACCTTGATAGGTTCTCCTTTGTTCAAAGGAGATGTGGACTAGTAGAACCGAGAATTGTGTAAAACTATCTTTTTGAGAGGATTGCAAGATGAATCCGAGAGAAGTTACGGATTTGATGGGAAAAGGGGATGTAACCACTCTCGGTAATGAGGAAATTATGGATCTCTACAGGAATTACTCTCGCACTAAGCAGAGAAGAAAAAAAATCCGCACAAATGGTACTGATGTAAAGGACATGATAGAGGAACTTGCAAATTTCAAAACTGATATCCTAGTGCATTTAAACACTACTTTAGGGGAAATCTCTGCAAAAGCTAAAAACACAGAACCTTTGGCAATTTATTGCCCAAGATGTAGAAGTAAACATGCTTTGCAGGAATGTCCTTTGAATAAAACAACCATCTCAGCCATTTGTAGTATCTGTTCAAAAAGGCATTCAACTGATCAATGCCACCTGCTACCACAACTCAAAACTGTGTTAGAAAACCAGACTGAGGAACTCAACTATATTGGACCAAAACAAGGGGGAAATTTCTCTCAATATCAAAATCCCCCTCGTTTTCCTACAAATTGGGGGCATAATCCTGGTACTATGCCTTGGGGACAATGAGAACCACCCCAACGTCCTTGGAATTATCCTCAATGGACAAATTCCCAAGAATGGCCACGGTCAAATTGGAGTAACCCGACCTGGAATCGGGAATCAAAACAACCCCTCATGGAATCAAAACAATCCGACTTGGAATCAAAATCGGACTAATCCACATTGGATGCAAAACCAACCACAATGGAATCAGCAATACCAGTCCTATCCAAGGCGACAAAGGAATCAAGGTCAAACTCAGCATTTGTTGCCTGCACCTAATCAAAATTTTCAAGAAAAATAGCAAACACAACAAGTGAAGCAACCTCAATTGCCAGCTCAGCCAATCACTAATCCAAACAGTGTAAGACAGACACCTCCTGTCTATGTGGCTGAAGCTGAAGAAAATATTGAAATTAATGTTCTTGATTGTAGTGATATTCAACTCCGTTCAGGAAAAGTTGTACCTGAACCAGTTTTAATAGAAATCAAAGATAATGAAGAGCAAGAATCATCAGAACCGAGGAGAGAATCCAACCAACAAAAGAAACAGAAAAATTGGATCCAACAATAGAAAAAGAGACACATGCAGAACAATTACCAAGGATAGTTCCATATCTCGAAAGACTTAATGCAATACCAAAAATTTTTGAGTCAGAATTGGTCAAAGAACTAAAAAAATTGACTATCTCATTACCCTTATTGCAAGCCATTAAGGAAATACCAGAAATTAACAGTACTGTCCAAAATTTGTGCATTAAAAGAACAGGGAGAAAGAAGAAAGCATTCCCCAAGACTGTGCAGGTTGAAGGAAAGATAGCTGATCTCTTATCCGGAAAACTACTACCTCCAAAGTATAGTGATCCGGGAAGCCCGGTTATCACGGTCACCATAGGTTCGAGTACCAATATCAAATGTTTTAGTGGATCTAGGAGCTGCAATAAATGTCATGACTAAAGATACAATGGAACGATTCTGACTCAAACATCTCGGCCCCACATTTACGGTTTTAGAAATGGGTGATAGGTCGGTAGCAAAACACTGAAGGAATCATTGAAGATGTCCCTATAGAAGTTTCTTCTTGGGAATTCCCTACAGATTTTTGGTTTTCTGACCAAGAAATTCAGCACATGGATATCCCATTATTTTGGGAAGACCTTGGCTTGCAAGCTACGGCGACCTTCATAGGCTGAGATCCGGAAATATGACCATTTCAAATGGTATTGAGCTGAAACAAATTTCTTTATATCCTCCTGCCAAAACCATCTAGCAAATTTTTAGGTCAGTTATGGTTTTCAGACTCAGATGAGGAACCGAAAGAGGTCATCTCTACACTAGCTACCTTAGTAGTAAGAGAACACAGAGAAGACCTCAGTGACACAGAAAACTTAGAAAATGAAACAATCCTCGATGAATGTTCGCATGAACAAGGTTTAGAAGAGGAAGCAACAAATATCCAACAATTGATAAGTAATGAGGAGAATCAAAAATCTGAAGATGAATCATCTGTGCTATCACAAGGAAACTCCTGTTTCACTATCACATGGATGGCACCATCATCGATTTTCCTTCTCACTGTTCCATACAAGAAATGCTTCCCTCAAGCAGCAATGAAACAAAAGCGCTTCGTTTCTCCAATCACAGCAATGTCCTCTTAATCCCTTAATCACCAAGTATGAAGGAGTGAATTCGGTCCTTCTAAATACAAAACAAATAGAAGTCCAGCCAGGCAAATTTTTGAATATCTACAGCCAGCTTACTAGGGAAGAGGAAGAAAAATTGATAGTTGTTTTGCAGAAGCATGTTCATGCTTTTGCTTGGAACTACAAAGATATGTCAGGAGTTCATCTTGATATATGTACCCATAAGATCTATACCGAAGAAGTCAAGCCAGTCAGACAATTTCAAAGAAGATTGAATCCTGCCTTAAGAGATATTGTGAAGGAAGAAATTGAAAAACTCCTGGAAGTAGGATTCATTTACCCAATTTCTGATAGTCAATGGGTTTCTCCATTGGTAATAGTTCCTAAGAAAAATGGAAAAATGAGAGTATGTGTAGATTACAGAGAATTGAATAAGGTGACATACAAAGACCATTTTCCATTACCTTTCATAGATCAAGTGTTAGATACTCTTCTTTGGAAAAAGATACTTTTGTTTTCTTGATGGATTCGGTGGGTATAATCAAATTCAGATTGCAACTGAAGATCAAGAAAAGACAACTTTTACATGTCCATGGGGAACATTTGCCTATAGGGTTTTACCTTTTGGTTTGTGTAATGCCCCAGCAACTTTTCAGTGAGCGAGTCCTAGCAATTTTTGCTGATCCGACCACCAAAAGTGTTGAAATTTACATGGATGATTTCACGGTATGTGGACAAACTTTTGATTTTACATTGGAAAATCTTGACAAAGTCTTAACTCGTTGTGAAACATACCACTTATCCTTAAATCCGGATAAATGCTTCATGATGATGAAGGAAGGGATAGTTCTTGGTCATCACATCTCTCCTGAAGGGATCCAAGTTGATCCAAAGAAAGTTGAAATTATCAAGAACCTCCTTCCTCCTAAAACTCGGACTAATGTCGAGAAGTTTCCTAGGACACATTGGTTTTTACCGTGAGGTTTATTCCCAACTTTAGTACAATATCCAGTCCACTGTTTGCCTTATTGACTAAAGATTCTGAATTCTCCTGGACTGCAAAGTGTCAGGAAGCATTTGAAGCTTTGAAAGAGAAATTGATAACTCCACTTGTGCTTAGAGGACCTAATTGGACATTACCATTTCACATTCAAACTGATGCCTCCAATACGGCAATTGGAGCGGCATTAGGACAAATTGATAATGGTGAACATTATACCATCTACAACATTAGCAAAAACTTGACGGGAGCGAGAGAAAAATTATACAACAAGCGAGAAAGAATTCCTAGCGGTGATTTATGCCATCAACAAATTCGGGCATTATATCACGGGGTTATCAAATATTTATTCACATGGATCATACAGCCATTAAGTATTTGATGAATAAACCTATGGTAAGTGCAAGAATTATTCGTTGGTTCTTGTTGCTTGTAAGAATTTGATATCACCATAATCAACAAACCGGGGAAAAGCTAATGTTGTTGCAGATTTCTTGTCCGGGTTGCGAGAACACGGATGAAGGGGAATTAGTTGATGACACTTTTCTTGATGAAAAACTATTTGCTATATCGGTTCAATCACCTTGGTTTGCGAGATATAGCCAATTATTTGGTCATGGGGAAAGTTCCTTCACATTTCACCTCAAAACAGAAAAAACAATTGATCAAACAGAGTTCTTATTTTGAATGGATTAAGGGTATGCTTTTCAAGTGCAGTCCTGACCATGTGTTACGTAGGTGCATCCGAAAGGATGAAGTATATGATATCCTTAGAGCTTGTCATGATGAACCCTCGGGTGGACACTATTATGTAAAAAGCACAGTTAGAAAAATCTTGGGGATAGGATATTATTGGCCATCTCTTCACAAGGATGTGAAAAAGTACATCAAGCATTGTGATGCATGCCAAAGAATGGGGAAACCCACTCATACAAATGAGATGCCACTGCGGCCTCAAATGGTTTTAGAACCATTTGAGAAGTGGGGAGCTTGATTTTGTAGGACCTATTGATCCACCTTCTCAAGGAAAGGTGCATATTATGGTATGCACTGATTACCTGACAAAGTGGGTAGAGGTGCGTGCTTTCAAACATGCTCGTGAAGAAAAGGTCGCTGATTTCTTGTACACTCAGATTTTTCAGAGATTTGGAGCTCCACGGTCTATCACCACAGACCAAGGACCCCAATTTGCATCCAAAGTCATAAAAGTATTTACAGAATTATATGAAATCAAACATAGGAAATCATCACCCTACCACCCACAAGCAAATGGCCGAGGTTGAAGTAACAAACGAGGGAACTAGAACGCATCTTGACAAAAATAGTAGCTTTTCATAGGAAAAATTGGCTAGACAAATTACCTGAAGCAGTTTGGGCCTACAATACCACTTGGAAGTCCACTACTTTGGATTCACACCTTATGAACTAGTCTTTGGTAAAAAGCCTCTTTTACCTATTGAATTTGAGTTACTAACATTGCGCACAGCACTGGAAATTGGAATTGACTTGTCGCAGGCACAGACAGACAGGATTCTGCAGCTGAATGCATTGGATGAACTTAGATTGGATGCTCTGCACCAAACTAAGGTAATTCAGGAGCAGAGGAAGCTGTGGCATGACAGATCACATTCAATGAGAGGAAACTTCAACAAGGAGATTGGGCTTTCTTGTTCGATTCTCAATATGAAGACTTCCCTGGAAAACTGAAAACTAGATGGTTGGGACCTTCCTTGGATTGAAGAGGTATTCAACAATGGAGCGGCTCGTTTATCCCCATTGATGGGTCACGAAGAAAGTTGGTAGTGAATGGACATCGCCTCAGGGTATACCATACACCTCCGACTAAAGAAGAGTTCTTGCAGCAACTTGACAGTTTGGATACACAGCAGGTGGAAGAGATTCCTTCTTCCACTTCAAAACAATCAATATGATCAATGGTTTTCAAGAAAAAAGAAAATACAAAAAAAATTAGAAAAATAGAAAACAAAAAGATGAATAAATTTTGAGTATGAATTCCTTCATGGGCATGGTTTCAGGGGAAATCATGAAATTCCTTCATGGGCATAGTCAGGATCAAGAAAAAAGAAAAAAAAAAAAGAGAGAAAAGGAGAGGCAAAAAAAAAAAAAATGGGAAAATCAAGAAAAAAAAAAAGAGAGAAAAATGAATAACTCAGCAGTGAAAACCTTTTTAAGGCACTACTGGGTTGGTATGCATGAAAACCAGTTTTCTGGCATGCATAACCTTGAGAATTTTTTTGAACCATCATCGTACAAATTCACCTAGTGCACTTGTTTTGAAATGTTGCAGAAAATCTCGATGAGAATATCAACAAAAGCGAGTCATTCTTCAAAGCGGCATTAACTGTTTTTATCAGGTATATATTTCTTACATTTCTTCATTGTAAAATGATTGGTATATAGTATGTGACAATTAACCATTAGCATAAAAGGTATTCATAAGAGTTGGCATACTTAAAAACATGTTTTAAGAATGACAATATTGATTTCTGCCTAATCTTGGAACAAGAATGCCAAAAACAATACTGCTTGTATTATCTTCGGAATGAAATTGTCTTCAGAATGACAGAAAAATGAATGTTGCATCTTGTCTTCAGAAAGAAAAATTGTCTTCGAAATGACAATTTGTCTTCAGAATGAAACTTGGTCTTCAGAATGACGACTTGCTGCATCATCTTCGGAATGAAGATATGTCTTCGGAATGAAGATCTATCTTCGGAATGAGGGTATGTCTTCGGAATGACGATTTACTTTCATAATACAGCCTGATCTTCGGAATGAGGATTAATCTTTGGAATGAGGATTGATCTTCGAAATGAAGATCTATCTTCGGAATGAAAATTCTGCAAAGAGGATTTGTCTTCGGAATGAAGACCTATCTTCGGAATGAGGTCATAATCTTCGGAATGAGGATTTGTCTTCGGAATGAAGTCATAATCTTCGGAATGAAATTTTATTTGCATTTTCGGAAAGAACATTTCCACGTGGCGTCCAAGAAAACAAGGTACGACAAAATTAAGATTTTTTCTTAGTTGCATGCGAGGAAGGGACACGTGTCAATCAGCACATGGTCTATTTTTGCACTCATTGGAAATACGGAGAATCTGCAACCATATGCCACCAGTTTTTAATGTCAATTAACATGCACGTGAGAATCTACAAAACGATGAGGTGGATCGACGGCAAGGACATCCATGCAATTATCAACGAACGGGTGTACAGTGCAGAAGTAGATATGTGTGCCATCTTTCTTTTCGAAGACGTGTTGCGAGGTACAGTGCACAGAATACGGCTCATTCCGAAGAAGAAGACGCGAAACAGGGCAACGAGGGTTCTAACTCAAAACTCTGCAAATTTGCAACAGGAAACAGCCAGAAATCCTGTAGTAGAACAGCAGCCACAGTGTACGAATTTTAAACAGAGAAAAATGGGGCAAAAAATCAGAACGAGCCTGCAGATACCAATTTCCTCCGAGAAAATCTAGCGGTTGTGCAGATTTTTGAAGACGGAGGGTTTATGACGTTTCTGGACAAATTCAATGGGTCTTCTGAAGATTTAGCTGGCATGTTTGCCCATACATTCAGAAACAACAGAGCACATGTCAATGGCATGTCTATTGAGGTAAGCCCTAAAATTTTAAGTCAGATTACAGAGCTGCCATTAGAGGGAATTTCAATTACTAGATCTGGCAAGAACACATTAGCAAATGTAGTTAATCAGTTTGTAGAAGAAAATGATAGGGAACCTGAATACTTAACCCATAACAACACATGCAAAGGGTTAAAAAGGGCCAGCCTGCAAGAACCCTGGGATGAAGTAGCCACCTGGGTGATTAAGTTTTTGACTTGTGAAGGGCAGTATGTGTTGTTATCAGGGCATCATCTGCGAATTTTAAACCATCTCAGACATGGTAGACAACAACCGAGAAGTTAGGGTTAATCTTCCCCTGTATTTGTATCAAGAATTAAAGAATATGGCAAAAAGATATCAGGAGGGTAAAGGGAGCCTTCGCCATCATGGCCTTATCAAATTAGTTTGCCAACATCATTTTAGAGGAAACCCTAGGAGTTTTGACAGGTTTTACTCTAACCTAAATGATGTCATTTTTGGGGATGAAAGTGAAGAAGAAGAGGAGCCAAGTACTGCTGATGTTGCTGCAGAAGAGGAAACAGCTGCTACAAAAAATATTGCAGAAGCTACTGCAGAAAATGTTGCAGAGGATGCTACAGAAGAGGCTACAGAAGATGCCCCTAAAGCAGATTCAGAACTACACCCCATAGCAGCAGCAGAAAACCTTGCTCCTGAGCCTTCAACTTCACAGGCTAAGAGACAAAGGAAAAGAGGATCTGGAACTAGCAGCAGAGCAGAAAAACAAAAGAAAGTTCGGTTTCTTGAAGCTGCAACTGACTTGTCAGAACAGAGAAGTGAAACAAGGGAAAGAGAGGCATCAAAGACTGACCCCATGACCCCTGCTGTCACCGAGAAAATAGAGCAAAAAGAAGAAGTTTGCATCTGGAACTAGGAGGTCTACAAGAATCCATTTGAAAGAAACTCCAGAACAGGTCATGGAGGAAGAAGATAGACCAAGTAGCCCAGATGTCACAGAAATACAACCAGCATCTGATAACTTTTCAGAATTCCCTGAACAGATGGTTGAGGCAGAAACTGAGCAAGTTGGTTTGGAGGAGGCTACAATTCAACAGGCTACAGATATGGTAGATATCCTTATAGACAGTTTCACAGAGCCTCTTGAACAAGAACAAACTGTTGCGATGAAGAAGATTTGGTTGAACGACCAAGCGCAAGCGGTTTGTCTGCATCAACTTCAAAGCGAAAACGAGAAGAGGAAGACATCAACGAGCGGTGAGGGCAGCAAGAAGTGTTGTCAAAACACAGACCAAATGGATCACAGAGAAAGAAAGCATCATTGAGATGCAAGCAAGAAAAATTGTAGAACTTCAGCAGGAAGTGGCAGAACTGAAAAAGTTGTTCACAATCTGAAAAACAGCCAGCTGTATCCCATGATGAAGACAGTTTGGCTCAATTGCTTCAGGTTTATCAAGAGCAGATGACTCTGTTGAGGCAGATATAGAAGTTCATCCTGAAACAGCACTCCTTCATTCTGAAGAAGTGCCTGTTCATTCTGAAGCAGTGCCTTCTTGTTCTAAAGATGCTTCAGAAATGGTGAGAAATATCGTAGAGGATGTTGAAAATGAGCCACCAACACAAGAACAGTCCCAACAGCAAGAAAATGCTCAAGTAAGTACTCCAACTGAGGTCCCGCATTTCAACTTGTTACACTTCCAGTAGAAACAACGAGATAAGGGGGTACAAGTAGAAATACTATCTGATGACAACCCCATAGAAATAGCAAATAAGGGGGTGCAAGTAGAGATATTGACAGATGAACAGCCAATGGAAGTGGCAGAAAAAGGAGTTCAGACAAATCTGGTGCCTAGGATTCCCCCTGTAGTAAGACCACCTAATACTGTGTCCCTAGAGCAGTACAATGCAGACATAGCTAGCTGGATGATTAGATATGAACAGCTTGCCAGTAAAACTAAAAAATTCAAACTGGAGGCAAAACAGCTAGAAGCCAAGGACACAAAAATTCAGGCATTGAAAGAAAAGGTATCTGACTTGTGCCAAATTGCTGAGTTTTTAGTCCAATTTAGACGGCCAGCCAGATTTCTGACCTTATTTTGAAGGAGAAATACCTTAGATGGCGGGTCATGAGGATTACTTCAAACCTTCCATACAAATTGGACACTATTGAAGATTTTCAGGAGGCATATTTTGACAGTCCTTTTGAGCAGAAAAATCTCCTGTGTGAACTATTTTTGCATAGTTTCTTCATACCAGAGGAAGTTGACTCTCATCCTCAAATCTACATTGGAGATGTTCAGTTGAGAGCATTTATGTCTACCTTGCAAAATCAGCTTTATTGGGATCATGAGAAAAGGCAGAATAAAGTGGTTGAAACAAGGGCTGAGTTGTTAGTCAGAGCAATCCAGCCAAATCACTTAAATATCACTCAGCAGCACTTCTCAATGATGAACAGGGATGATATCAAGAGAATGTACTTGAACAATTTGAGGGACTGTGTGACCAGATTTAACAATTTTGTGATCACAATTTCTTTCCAGCATTGTCAGTATGCAGAGACGGATGGAATGAACTTTCCATGTCTTTAAGGAAAAGAGAACCTATCTCCCCATCAATCTAGAGTGGTCCAGAAGAAGAGCGAGAAGGTGTAGTCCAACTGATCCAGATCATGCAGCATAACTGGATAGGTCTCAGGTTCAGGCCTCCAACCATCATTACTCCAGTTCCATTTTACTTTGAGGAAAATGAACAGCCTGATGAACAATTTGAAGATTGGCTCAGAAACATTCAGGAAAACAGGGGATATTACATAGGCAAGAAGTTATTCTACAGGTCATGGAATCTAAACATGGACATATGTGATTCCATAGCCCAATAGAATGCATGAGGGCATGCATCAATATAAGTTGGGGGGAAAATGATGAGGCCTGGAAATGCCTCAATTATAACATGTTTTGTACACTAAAAATGCCTATAAACTCTTATGTTTTATCTGATATGTTAGTTAAGTTGATTTAATATGCTGTATATTAACCATTTTGCATGATCAATGTATTTGAAATATTATATGTTGATTTTACAGCTTTTTGCATAGTTTTGTGCTCTTTTTGTTATGATTTGCTACAATGGGATATGCTTAGAATAATAGCAGCATTTCACTAATCATATTCTGATTTGTTTCAAGCATTTACTTCACCTAAATCTGGCAACAGTGCAAGCAAACTATTGCTGTGCAGCAAAAACTGGTCTTTCCCATATAAATTCCAGCCAGCTGTCCATAAATAGCAAGGCATGGAATTCACATGAGGAAAGGGATGAAGACCATTAGAATTTGATCTTAGGAGATAACCCACATGAGATATGTAGAAGAAACCAATGGAAAGCATACATTTGTTCATTCGAAGCATCTTCGGAATGAACAGAATATCTTCGAAATGAAGAAAACAACATCTTCGGAATGAGCGGATCTTCGGAATGAAGCATGCAGTATCTTCGGAATGAGCGATCTTCGGAATGAGAATGCAGTATCTTCGGAATGAGCGATCTTCGGAATGAAAACTGCACTGTCTTCGGAATGAAGCCACTTATCTTCGGAATGAAGAACAGAATGTGTTTTTGACCTTTTTGACCGATTTTTGAAGGCGAAAAAAGGGAAATAAAGGTTGGAAAAAGTAAAGAGAAATATCCTCCATCTGTCTTTGCCGTCATTGCCGACCAAATCCATCATTAAGGGAAAGATCAGGTTTTAGTCCTCTTCTAGGATAAAACCGAGAATTTGTTGCGAGCATTTTAGGATTAGATCTTTTGAGATATTCTTTGTTTGTAATCGAGATCATAGGATAGCTATAAATATTGCTCCCGTTCAGGTTGAGCTATAGATAGAGAGAGAGGTAGAGAAATAGCAGATAGATAGAAAATAGAGTAAGGAAGCTAAATACAGAGTATAACTAGGAATTGACTGTTACAGTCCTGTAACAGTTTTTCAACAGAATTCTTGTAATCATGTCTTTTGATCAATAAAGTGCACCAGTTCTATTTCAAATTACTTGTAAATGAATGTGATTAAGATTTAGAAAGAGAGAGAGACTTACACCTTCTTACGGACAAAGAGGCTGGCCACTTCCAGACCTAGGAGGAGGACTAACGGAACGAGGTTTTTATTACGATTTTCTTGCAGTGAGAATGAGTTGCAGAACTTGTTATGTAAATTGCTTGTGAATAGTTGACAATATTTGCAGTATTAGTTTATTTATGCTAAGATAAATCTTGTGCTTAATGTTTTAGTTGCAATCTTACTTTCAGCCAAGCTTTCACTTTATTTTTAGACTGTTATTTTCAGCATTTACTATTTTTCAGCAATTTCCTGCATTTTTATGTTTCTTTGTCAAAATCTGAGCGAAGAGGATTGACAACCTTCTGTTAGAGAATTTTGATAGTTTTTATTTCCACATTAGATCTAGACTTTCATTACTGCAAAAGTAATTAGATTTCCTTTCTGCAATTAGAATCAGACTTTCAATTCTGCAACTGTTAATTCTGCAATATAATTAGGTCTTATTCTGCAATTGTAATTAGGACTTCATTTATGCAGTTAGTGATTAGTTTCCAATTCTGCAACTTAGATTAAGATTTAATTCATGCAATTTAGAGATAGGAATGTTCCAAAACCCCCCACCAAACCGATTCCACCAATAAGACTTGTTGCCCTAGATTGACCTAAGTTATAGCTGTTTCACTTCTCCTGCAGATAGCCTTGTACACTGCCCTGGATTGACAGATTCATTGAGAATTAATGATGGTATAACGACTACGCATCATGATGCCCATAGGAAAACCAGATGGAAGGGTCCATATTTGTACGGATTTTAGATATCTCAACAAGGCAACACCCAAAGATTTATTTTCATTTCCAAATATCAATGCTCTGGTAGACGCCATTGCAGGTCATGAAATAATCTCCCTTATGGATGTTTTTTCTAGATATAACCAGATTTAGATTAAACCCGAATATCAACATAAAATCATGTTCATAACACCATGGGGGACATTTTGCTACAAAGTTATGCCATTCGGTCTTAAAAATGTTGGTGCCACATATCAACGGGCTATGACATATATTTTTCATGACTACATGCACAAAATATTAGAAGATTATATTGATGACTTACTAGCTAAGTCGTTGTGAGCAGAGCATGCAGAGGTCTTAAGGAAGGTCTTCAATCGCCTAATAGAGCACAATGTTAGGATGAATCCTAAGAATTGCGTATTTGGCGTAACTTTAGGTAAACTCTTGGGATTCATCATTTCTAAGTGAGGCATCGAAGTAAACCCAGCAAAGGTCATAGCTATTCTAGAGATGCATCCTCCCACTAATATCAGATAACTAAGAAGCCTTCAGGGCAAATTAGCATCTATAAAGTGATTCATCACTCAATTATCGAATAAGTGTCGACCCATGAATCGAATGCTACACAAAGGGGTCCCATTTGATTGGGACAAGGACTACTAAGTAGCCTTTGCTGAGATTAAGCAATACCTGGCAATGCCACTAGTACTAGCTCCACCAAAGGTCGGATGAGCCTTTTCTGCTATATATATCAGAAACCAACTTTGCATTAGGGACCATGTTAGCCCAAAAGAACATGCAAGGCAAAGAGCAAGTTGTATATTACATCAGTCGCACCTTGGTGAGTTATGAGTTAGGATATGCATATGTTGAAAAACTTTGTTTAGCAGTAGTGTTCACTACCAGGAAATTGTGGCATTACATGCTAAGTCATACAACATATGTTATATCAAAATAGAATTCTTTCCAGTACATGATGAGCAAGACATATCATAACACACGTATTGCAAAGTGGATCAAGCTATTGATAGAATTTGATTTGCAATTCATCAGCCAAAATTCCATCAAGGGACAAGTCATAGCTGATCAACTGGCTGAGGCACCATTATCCAATAGTAGGCCTCTAACCATTAAGCTTCCATATGATGCGGTCTTTGTAATATCTGAAGCTCCCGAACTCGAGGAACTAGAGAATAATGTTGATATGACATTGTTTTTTAACGGTTCGAAGTGTGAGCAAGGGGGTGGTGTAGGAATAGTGTTTTTCACACCACAAGGAGCTCCAATGCCCTTGTCATTCAAGTTAGAATTTTTGTGCACCAACAATAATGTTGAATACAAAGCCCTACTTTTGGGCCTCCACACAGCCATCACCATGGGTATTAAAAGACTGGATATTTTTGGTGATTCTCTGCTCATAGTTAACCAGGTTAAGGGGCTCTTTTAGTGTCGATGTCCCATGTTGAAAGACTACAAAGATCTTGTTGCCACTTATCTGGCTAAAATTGAATGGTATGACATCGAAGTAATCTCTCGTTCATCAAATAGGTTCACAGACACCATGGTATATTTGGGGTCCTTGATACCTCAAAATCTGTCTGCCGATTTTACTAACATCTATGTTAGAATGCTCTCACACCCAACAATGGAGTGTGTAGCCTTTAATAACAAAGAGTCAGTAAATATGATTGTTGTGGAACCAGCTGATTAGTTTCGTAGAGCAGAAGACTTTCTTAAGTAGGCACTCTAGGAGTTTTTGACTTCTTAGTGTCCTACGGAGAGTGGTACTATCATTCACCACAAGGTTGCTTCCCAGTCTGCATTTGCAAAGCTAAATACATGGGGGGAGCAGGTCATCTTAGCAGTCAAAGCTGAGGCTTATTAAATCTAGATGTTGCAAATCCAAGACTTCCTAAAACTTGGTATGATTCCAAAAGTATTGTCATGCACCGCAAGATGCATATTTAAATAGAAAGTGACTAAGTATGTCTTGATAGGAGAAATTTTTATAGGTGTAGTTATGAAGGAGTCCTCCTTCGATGTCTTGAGCCCCAAGAGTTATCTTGGGAAATTTTAGAAGCTCACGACAGTACATGTAGTGGCAATTTTAGTGGCATGGCTATTGTCAAACGCATCCTTTGCATGGGTTATTATTGGCCCACTATGTAGAACGATTGCAATGTGTATGTCAATAAATGCATTAAATATCAGCATCATGCTAATCTTACGTAATTACCATCATAGGCCTTACATCCCATTCAGGCAGCTTGGCCATTTGCTTAGTGGGCACTAGATCTGATTGGCAATATTTCCCTACCATCGTCAAGCTGGCATACATTTATTATCATGGCTACTGAGTATTTTACAAAGTGGGTGGAAGCCATTCCCCTTACAATGACCATTGGAGATCGCATCACAGAATTTATTCTTGAGCATATCATATGTCATTTTGGGATACCATCCAAAATAATTTTGGATAATGAAAATTCTTTTAAGAACAAAACTATGCGGGCTTTAACATCTAAATACTGCATTCAACACAATTTTGCAACTCCATATTATCCATAAGCAAACGGGCAAGCTGAGGCCTTAAACAAGACTGTGGTAGTCATCTTGAAAAATACAGTGCAAGAACACCATAAGGATTGGCATATACAACTTCCCCTTGCACTATGGGCTTATAGTACTAGCATTCAGATGCCCATTGGGGCAACACCATTTTCATTAGTATATGGCACTGAGGCCATTATGCCCTTAGAGTTGGAAATTCCAACGCTGCACGTCGCATTGAAAGAGTTCATCGATGATGACATCGTGCGGCAAGCTCACCTTGATAAATTGATGTTGCTTTATGAATGTCACATGAATGCCCTCGAGCATCTCCACGTTTATCAGGAGTGATTAAAATGAGATTACAATATCAAAGTCTACCAGAGAGACTTTGAATTTGGAGATCTTATGCTAAAAGAGAACCAACAGAACTTGAATTTGCCACCTCACATGTGAGACAAATTTGTGGCTAACTGGCTAGGGCCTTACATTATATATAAAGATATTTATCCAGGTACCTATCACCTAACGTCTCTAGAGGGTGTGTACGAGCTTGAGCCTCTAAATATCATCCATATTAAGGCGTTCTTTGTGTGAGTGTGTAGTAAGGCACCAAAGGCATCTGTAAATCCTTTGGTCAACCCAAAAGCCCCGAGGGTTTTGTCTAAACCACTCGGTCACCCCAAAAGGCCCTAAGCTATCTAATTAAGAAGCTTGGTCAAGTAAAGGCACCAAAGGCATCTGCAAGCCCTTTGGTCAACCCAAAAGCCCAAAGATATTTTATCTAAATCGCTCGGTCATCTCAAAAGGCCCCAAGCTATCTGATTAAGAATCTTGGTCAAGAAAAGGCACCAAGGATTCTCAAAAATCACTTGGTCAACCAAAGGCTCTGTGAGTTCCTATAACTTCTCGATCATCCCAAAAGGCTCCATGCCCTCTTGCTGAGAGTTTGGTCAACTAAAAGGTTCCAAAGGCGACTGTAAAACCTTTGGTCAAGTCAAAAGGCTCCAAGGATTTCTAAAAATTGCTTGGTCAACCCTAAAAATCTCCAAGGACATGTACTCATCGTTTGGTCAAATATGAAAGCTCAAAAACCTATAAAAATCAAGAAAAATATATAAAAGTCCAAAAAATTTGATAAATCTTAAAATCCAAAAACATTTGCATTTGCATTTTCATCTGCATTCACACATGCATTCACATCATCATATTGCATTTAGGCATTTGTCATCCGTTGCATTCCGTAGTAGAGTGTAGTACATTTATCAAAGTTTTACAAATAATCACACATTTGTATGACAATCATGCACCCTTGCATTTATCATAATTCATTGCATTCGTACACGATACCTGTTGTGGAGACCTATGTGTATTAAGTTTTCTTGTCACTCAGCCATACCTAGTGGGTTCTTCAAATATTGTAGAAAGTTTGCTTTGCTATTATAGACAAGGTCATTAGTTGGGATAGTGCCTCGACATATCAAAATCCCATCACTAAGCAAAACAACATAAAATCTTGCTAAAATGAGAGAGGATGAAAGCCAAGAAAGCAATCTTAGGTCTCTAGAGAGATGGGTCTCACGACCTGCTTATCTCGCAAATAGTTAGTCTAGAAAGGTGTACTTTGGCAAAGAACAAGAATTTCTCCTATAAATCCTAAAGTCACAAAAGTTAAATCCCAAGTTACAAAGTGCAAAAAAAAAATATACAAATTTCAAGTTCAAAATGTAAAGTGACATAGTGAATCAAAAACACTATAAAAATCCCTTGCTCAAAGAAAGCGGTAACACGTGGACTAACAGTGATTTTTATCACTACATATGAGCAAGTAAGAAGGGTGAGAACTTGAATCCCTGGATTGTACACCTTTTGAAAGCCATAGAGTGATCCCCGATTGCAGCAATGGGTTGGAAGAGTCCTGCCTACAATCTAAGGGGTAGTTCTATTGGGTGATCCCCAAACGTAGCAATGAGTTGAAAGAGTCATGTTTGTATTTGGAGGGGTAGCCCTAATCAATTTGCAATATGAGCTAGCTCTAGGTACTTAAGATTGTATATCTGTATAAGTCTAATCAAAGCTGAAACAAGGATGATACAATCGTATGAGGAACCCTATCTCACATATGGGTTGAAAGAGTCTCGACTGACATACGGGGTATTCTTATGATTTATCTAAAAATACTCACATGCACACACAAGTATTATGAATAGTTGGGTCTATCACGGTAAAAGCCTTGTCCAATATAAGCCTGGTATAGTTAGTATATGATTTTTGGAGAGCTCTACTAGGGTGTTTGAGTCTCAAGGAAAAACCCAAAAAGTGCTCCAATAGAAACAAAATACCAAATCTCATCATAATGCAAAAATACGAGTCATTCATTAATAAAAATGCACTTTACAACGTACAATCAAATATATAAAATAGATATCGCATGAAGATCAGAAATGATGTTTATACGGCCATTGACTATATAGTACGAAATGACATAATCATTCATTAAGCCTTTTACCAATCCATTTCACTGCATTTCATATATGGGTGATTAATTGATTAAGTTCTTGTAATGAGAATTATCAATTATTTTGCATGATTGTTATCCATTCTGTGGTGTCATATTTTAAAAATTGATATACACAGTTTACATTCATTCCTTATGTTTTAAGTGATTAAAGCATACGAGTTCATTTCCATTAGATTATGATTATGTACATAATGCATTACCATACATTGCATAGTATATCATAAATTGCATAAAATATACGCATGCCCACAAAGCAAAAATAAATATGCGTTAAAAAATAAACATCGCATCCATCTACATACATCATATGTCGCACATATAATCATCTAGATCACTGCATATCATCATCATAAAAAATAATAGTTATCTAGTGCATGACATACATACATTGCATCATATAAACATAGCATTTAAATACGCATTGTGATGCATTGTCGTTATACACATCATTAATTCTCAATGAATTTGTCAATCCAGGGCTGTGTACAAGGCTATCTACGGAAGAAGGGGCAAACAGGGCTATAACTTAGGTCAATCTAGAGCAACAGGTTTTATTGGTGAAACCAATTGTGTGGGGGGTTTTAGGACATTCCTATCTCTAAATTGCATGAATTAAACCTTAATCTAAGTTGCAGAATTGGAAACTAATCATTAACTGTAGAAATGAAGTCCTAATTACAATTGCAGAATGAGACCTAATTATGTTGCATAAATAACAGTTGCAAAATTGAAAGTCTGATTCTAATTGCAGAAGGAAAATCTAATTACTTTTGCAGTAATGAAAATCTAATTCTAATATGGAAATGAAAATTGTCAAGGCTCTGTTACAGAAGGTTGTCAATCTTCTGTGCAGGGGTTTGACAACAAAACATAAAATGCAAGAAATTACAAAAAATAGTAAATTCTGGAAATGAAAGTCTGCGATAAATTGAAAGCTTTGCTGAAAGTGGGGATTACAACCAAATCATTAATCACAAAACATAAAATAAACTAATATTGCAAATATCATTAGTTTTTTACAAATGAATGAAAGGACAAGTTCTACAACTCATTCTGCTACAGCAAAATCAGAATAAAAACTTGCTATTAGTCCTCCTCCTAGGTCTAGAAGTGGCCAGCCTCTTTGTCCAGAAGAAGGTATGAGTCTCTCTCTCTTTAGATCTTAATCACACTCATTTACAAGCAATATGAAATAGAAACAATATACTTTTATTGATTCAGAAACATGATTACAATAATGTTGTTGAAAACTGTTATAGGACTGTAACAGTCACTTTCTGATTATCACCTATTACTGATTTCTCTATTCTATTCCCCTTTCTCACTATTACTTTATTTTCTTCTACCTTCTACCCTCCTAGCTCAACCTGAATGGGAGCCCTATTTATAGATGTCCTAAGATTTACTAACAAGCTAAAAAGATCTAATCCTATTATGCTGCAACAATTCCTGGTTTTTATCCTAGAAGAAGATCATCTTTTGATCTTTCCATAAATGGTGACTTTGGTCGGCAAGGATGACAAAGTCAGATCTGAGATATTTCCCTTTATCCTTTTCAATATTTATTTCCCTTTTTCCAGCGTCAAAATTCGGTCAATAAGTCAAAAAGCACATTCTATTTTCATTTCGAAGATAAGTGGCTCATTTCGAAGATACTGCAATTCTCATTTTGAATATCCGCTCATTCTGAAGACACTACAGTTCTCATTCCGAAGATCCACTCATTTTGAAGACACTATAGTTCTCATTCCGAAGATCCGCTCATTCCGAAGACACTATGTTTTCTCATTTCGAAGATATCTGTTCATTTCGAAGAGACTTTGGAATGAACAAATGTGGGCTCCTTAAATGATTTCCTCTACATTTCTCATGTGGGTTACTTCTCAGGATCAGATCCCAATGGTCTTCATCTCTTTCCACATGTGAATTCCATGCCTTGCCATTCATTGGCAACTGGTTGGAATTTACATGGGAAAACCTAGTTTTTGCTGCACAGTAATAGTTTTCTTGAACTGTTGCTAGATTTAGGTAAAATGAATGCTTGAGACATATCAAAACATGATTAGTGAAGTGTTGCTATTAATCTAAGCATATCTCATTTTAGCAAGTCATAACAAAACAACATAAAACTTATACAAAAAGCTGTAAAAATCAGAATATAGTACTTCAAATACATTCATCATGCAAATAGTTAATACACAACATATTGAATCAACTTAACTAGCATATTAGATTAAACATAAGATTTTATAGGCAATTTTAGTGTTCAAAACATGTTATGATTGAGGCATTTCCAGGCCTCATCATTTCCCCCCAACTTATATTGATGCATGTCCTCATGCATTCTGTTGGGCTATGGAATCACATATGTCCATGGTCAAATTCCATGACCTGTAGAACAACTTCTTGCCTATATAAAATCCCCTATTCTTCCGAAGGTCCCTGAGCCATTCTTCAAATTGTTCATCAGGTTGGGCATCTTCTTCAAAGTAGAATGGGACTGGAGTGATGATGGTTGGAGGCCTAAATCTAAGACCTATCCAATTATGTTGCATGAGTTCAATCAACTGTATTACTCCTTCTGCCCTTCTTCTAGACCATTCTAAGTTGATGGGGGAAATGGGTTCTCTTTTCTGCAAAGACATGGGAAGTTCAGCCCATCTGTTTCTACAAACTGATAATGTTGGAAAGAAATTGTCATTACAAAAATTGTGGAATCTGTTCACACAGTCCCTTAAGTTTATCAAGTACATTCTCTTCACATCATCCCTGTTCATCATGGTGAAGTGTTGTCTTGTGATAATGGGGTGATTTGGCTGAATTGCTCTGACTAAAAATTTAGCTCTTGTTTCAATCTCTTTATTTTGCCTTTTTTCTTGGTCCCAATAAAACTGATTCTGCAAGGTGGACATGAATGCCCTCAATTGAACATCTCCAATGTAGATCTGTGGATGAAACTCTACTTCTTCCAGAATAAAGAAACTATGTAAAAACAGTTCACACAGGAGATTTTTTTGCTCAAAAGGGCTGTCAAAGTATGCTTCCAAGAAATCTGCAATGGTGTCCAATTTATATGAAAGATTTGAACTAATCCTCATGACCTACCATCTGAGGTATTTCTCCTTCAGAATAAGACTGTAGAATCTGGTTGGTCGTCTGAATTGGACTAAAAATTTAGCAATTTGACATAAATCAGACACCTTTTCTTTCAATGCCTGAATTTCTGTTTCCTTGGCTTCTAGTTGTTTTGCTTCTACTTTGAACTTTTTAGTTTTAGTGGCAAGCTTCTCATACCTAATCATCCAACTGGCTATGTCTGCATTGTATTGTTCTAAAGACACAGTATTAGGTGGTCTGACTACAGGTGGAATTCTAGGTAGCAGATCTATCTGAACCCCTTTTTTTGCCACTTCCACTGGTTGTTCATCTGTCAATAACTCTACTTGCACCCCCTTATGTGCTATTTCTATTGGGTTGTCATCAAATAGTAATTCTACTTGCACCCCCTTATCCGCTACTTCTACTGATGGTGTAACAGTTTGAAATACAGGGACATCAATAGGAGTACTTACTTGATCTATTTCATGCTGCTGCTTGGACTGTTCCTATGCTGGTGACTCATCTCCAATGTTTTTTGCTGTGCTTTTTGCCAATTCTGAAGCATCTTCAGAATGAAAGGGTGCTTCTGAATGAGAAGGCACATCTTTAGAATGAAAATGTGCTTCTTCAGAATGATCTCCTATGTCTGCCTCAACAGAGTCATCTTCCCTAGATAAATCCACAAGCAATTGAGCCAAATCATCTTCATCATTGGATACAATTGGTTGTTTTTTAGACTGTGACAACTTCTCTCTCAGTTCTGCCACTTCCTGCTGTAACTCTGTAATTTTTCTTTCTTGCATCTCAATGATGTTTTCTTCTCTAAAATCCATCTGGTTTGTGTCTTGACAACACTCCTTGTTGCTCTCAGCTGCTCTGTGATATCTTCCTCCTCTATTTTTGCTTCAGAATTAGATGCAGACAAGTCAGCTTTAGTAGGCTGCTCAACAACTGGTTCTTCCTCTACAATATCTGTTTGCTCCTATTCAGTAGGCTCTATGAAATTGTCTATAATTGCATCTACTATTTGTGTGGCTTGTTGAACTGTAGCCACCTCCATATTATCCTACCCAGCCTCTTCCTCAATTATCTATTCAGGGAATTCTGAGAAGTTTTTAGAGGCTGGTTGTATCTCTGTGACATCTGGACTACTTTGTCCATCTTCTTGTTCTATGACCTGGTCCGTCATTTCCCTCAAGTGGAGTCTTGTAGACCTCCGAGTTCCAGATGCAAACTTCTTCTTTTTGCTCTATTTTCTGGTGATAGCAGGGGTTATGGGGTCAGTTTCAGATGCCTCTGTTTCCCTTGTTGTTTCTTCCCCTATTGGGCTAGGTGCTTCATTTCTTTGTTCTGACAAATCAGTTGCAACTTCAAAAAAATGAACCTTCTTCTATTTTTCTATTCTGCTTCTAGTTCCAGATCCTCTTCTCTTTTGTCTTTTTGCTTGTGAAGTTGAAGGTTCTGGAGCAAGGTGTTCTGTTGCTGTTGTTGGGTGTGTTTCTTTTTCTGCAACAGCTTCTGTAGCATCTTCTATAGCTTCCTCTACAGCATCTTCTGCAACATTTTCTGCAGTAGTTGTTTCTTCTTCTGTAGCAACATCAGCAGTATTTATTTCTTCCTCTTCATCCTCATCTCCAAAAATTACATCATTTAAGGTGGAGTAAAACCTCTCAAAGCTCCTAGGGTTTCCTCTAAAATGGTGCTGGCAAACTAGTTTGATAAGACCATGGTGGCGAAGACTTCCTTTTCCTTCTTGATATCTTTTTGCCATGTTTTTTAATTCCTGGTGCAAGTATAGGGGAAGATTTACCCTAAACTCTGGTTGTTGCCTACCATGTCTGAGATGATTTAAAATTTTTATGTGATGCCCTAACAATAGTACATACTACCCTTCACAGGTTAGAAATTTGATTACCCATGTGGCTACTTCATCCCAGGGTTCCTACAGTTTTGCCCTTTTCACTCCCTTGCATGTGTTATTATGTGTTAAATACTCGGGTGCCCTATCATTTTCTTCTAGAAATTGATTAACTCGTGTTTACCAATGTATTTTTGCCGGACCTAGAAATTGGAAGACCTTCTAATGGCAGCTCAATAATTTGACTCAAAACTTTAGGGGTTACCTCAATAGTCATGCCGTTAACGTGTGCCCGGTTGTTTCTGAATGTGTGGGTGAACATGTCGGCCAAGTCTTCAGAGGACCCATTAAATTTATCCAAAAATGGCATAAGCCCTCCATCTTCAAAAATTTGCACCACTTCTAGATTTTCTCGGAGATGGGTGGTATCTACTGGTTCCATTCTTGTTTTTCATCCCATTTTCCTATCTTGGTTCGTCACAAACTGCTCTCTTCTGCCGCTATTCCTCTACTGGATCTCTAATTTTTGGTGTTTGCAACTTTGTAGGGTTTCTGTGTCATGCAGGGGTTTCTCTGTTTTTGTTCTTCGAAATGAACCGTAATCTTTGAGCACTGTACTTCATAATAATTTTGCGTTAGCAAATATGTCTTTGGAAAGAAGAGTGGCACACGTTTCTATTTTTTGCTTCGAACACATGTCCATCAACGATTGCACAGATGTCCTTGCCGTCAGATCCACCTTACCCGCTTTTAGTTTTTCTATTTTTCCTGTAGATTCTCACGTGCATGTTTATTAGCATCAAAAATTGGTGGCATACAGTTGGTCACGTCCTCCGTGATTCTGGTATTTTCCAATGGGTGCAAAAACAAACCATATGTTGACTGACACGTGTTCCTTTATCGTATGCGTCAAAAGAATTTTCACTTGATTGTATTTCTTTCCTTCTCTTGGATGCCACGTGGAGATATTACATTGAATGTTCTTTCCGAAGATTATAATTTATTACAAAAAAAAAACTTCATTCCAAAGATTATAACTTCATTCTGAAGATGAGTCTTCATTCCGAAGACAAATCCTGCTTCATTCCGAAGACAAATCCTGCTTCATTTCGAAGATAAAGCTTCATTTCGAAGACAAAGCTTCATTCCGAAGATAAAGCTTCATTCCAAAGACAAAGCTTCATTCCGAAGACAAAGCTTCATTTCGAAGACAAAGCTTCATTCCGAAGACAAATTGTCATTCCGAAGACGAAGTGCAACAATCTGATTAAAACAAGTTAATGCAAGTTTTTGAAATATGACTGCTTCTGTTGATGTTCTGCTGAGAATTTCTGCAACATTTCAAAACAAGTGCAGTTGGTGAATTTGTACAATGATGGTTCAAAAATTTTCAAGGTTATGCATGCCGAAAACTGGTTTTCATGCATACCAACCCGAGAGTGCCTTGAAAAAGGTTTTCACTGCTGAGTTATTCATTTTTCTTTTTTTTTTTTTTTTTTTTTTTTTTTTTTTTTTTTTTTTTTTTTTTTTTTTTTCTTGATTCTGACTATGCCCATGAAGGAATTTCATGATTTCCCTGAAATCATGCCCATGAAGGAATTCATAATCAAAATTTATTCATCTTTTTGTTTTCTATTTTTTTGATTTTTTTTGTATTTTTCTATTTTTTTCTTGAAATCCATGATCATGCTGATTGTTTTGAAGTGGAAGAGGAAATTTCTTCCACCTGTTGTGTATCCAAACTGTCAAGTTGTTGCAAGAATTCCTCTTTAGTCGAGGTGTATGGTACACCCCGAGGCGATGTCCATTCACTACCAATTTTCTTTGTGACCCATCAATAGGAGATAAACGGTCTGCTCCATTGTCAAATACCTCCTCAATCCGGTAAGGTCCAAGCCATCTAGTTCTCAGCTTTCCAGGGAAGTCTTCATAGCGAGAATCAAATAGTAAAGCCCAATCTCCTTGTTGAAGTTTCCTCTACTGAATGTGACTGTCATGCCACAATTTTCTCTGCTCCTGAATTACTTCAGTTTGGTGCAGAGCATCCAACCTAAGTTCATCCAATGCAATCGGTTGTAGAATCCTGTCTGTCTGTGCCTGTGACAATTCAATTCCAATTTCCAATGCTGTGCGCAGTGTTAGTAGCTCAAATTCAATAGGTAAGAGGGGCTTTTTACCAAAGACTAGTTCATAAGGTGTGAATCTAGTAGTGGATTTCCAAGTAGTATTGTAAGCCCATACTGCTTCAGGTAATTTATCTAGCCAATTCTTCCTATGAAAAGCTACTATTTTTGTTAAAATTCGTTCTAGTTCCCTGTTTGTTACCTCAACCTGGCCATTTGCTTGTGGGTGATAAGGTGATGATTTTCTATGTTTGATTTCATATAATTCCGTAAATACCTCAATGACTTTGGATGCAAATTGGGGTCCTTGGTCTGTGGTGATAGACCGAGGAGCTCCAAATCTCTAAAAAATCTGAGTATACAAGAAATCAGCGACCTTCTCTTCACGAGCATGTTTGAAAGCATGCACCTCTACCCACTTTGTCAAGTAATCAGTGCATACTAGAATATGCACCTTTCCTTGAGAAGGTGGATCAATAGGTCCTACAAAATCAAGCCCCCACCTCTCAAATGGCTCTAAAACCAATTGAGGCTGTAGTGGCATTTCATTTGTATGAGTGG
This sequence comes from Wollemia nobilis, assembly GCA_028583015.1. Lineage (NCBI taxonomy): Eukaryota > Viridiplantae > Streptophyta > Pinopsida > Araucariales > Araucariaceae > Wollemia > Wollemia nobilis. The sequence continues at coordinate 5,441,908 of JAQPPZ010016983.1, read as the reverse complement.
GTTTCCCCATTCTTTGGCATGCATCACAATGCTTGATGTACTTTTTCACATCCTTGTGAAGAGATGGCCAATAATATCTTGTCCCTAAGACTTTTCTAATTGTGCTTTTTACAGAGTAGTGTCCACCTGAGGGTTCATCATGACAAGCCCTAAGGATATCATACACCTCATCCTTTCGGATGCACCTACGTAACACATGGTCAGGACTGCACTTAAAGAGTATACCCTTGATCCATTCAAAAGAAGAACTCTGTCTGATTAATTGTTTCTTCTGTTTTGAAGTGAAATGTGGAGGAACTTTCCCTGTGACCAAGTAATTGGCTATATCTACAAACCAAGGTGATTGGACTGATATAGCAAATAATTTTTCATCAAGAAAGGTGTCTTCAACTAATTCCCCTTCATCTGTGTTCTGTAATCTGGACAAGAAATCTGCTACAACATTAGCTTTTCCTGGTTTGTTGATTATAGTGATATCAAATTCTTGTAGCAACAATAACCATCGAATAATTCTTGCACTTACCATAGGTTTATTCATCAAATATTTAATGGTTGTGTGATCTATGTGAATAAATATTTGATAACCTGTGATATAATGCCTAAATTTGTTGATGGCATAAATTACTGCTAAGAATTATTTTTCAGTTGTGGTATAATTTTTCTTAGCTCCTATCAAATTCTTGCTAATGTAGTAGATGGCATAGTGTTCACCATTGTCAATTTGTCATAATGCTGCTCCAATTGCAGTATTGGAAGCATCAGTATGTATGTGAAATGGTAATGTCCAATTAGGGCCTCTTAACACAGGTGGAGTTACTAATTTTTCTTTCAGAGCTTCAAATGATTCCTGACATCTTGCAGTCCAGGAAAATTCAGAATCTTTAGTCAATAGGGCAAACATGGGATTGGCTATTGTGCTAAAGTTGGGAATAAACCTGCGGTAAAAACCAATATGTCCTAGGAAGCTTCTGACATTAGTCTGAGTTTTAGGAGGAAGAAGATTCTTGATAATTTCCACCTTCTTTGGATCAACTTGGATTCCCTGAGGAGAGATGTGATGACCAAGAACTATTCCTTCCTTCATCATCATAAAACATTTTTCTGGATTCAAGGATAACTGGTATGTTTCACAACGACCTAAAACTTTGTCAAGGTTTTCCAATGTAAAGTCAAAAGTCTGTCCGCACACTGTGAAATCATCCATGTATATCTCAACACTGTTGGTAGTTAGATCAGAAAAGATTGCTAAAACTGCTCGCTGAAATGTTGTTGGGGCATTACACAAACCAAAAGGTAAAACCCTATAGGCAAATGTTCCCCATGGACAGGTAAAGGTTGTTTTCTCTTGATCTTCAGGTGCAATCTGAATTTGATTATATCCACTAAATCCATCAAGAAAACAAAAGTATCTCTTTCCAAAAAGGGTATCTAACACCTGATCTATGAAAGGTAATGGAAAATGATCTTTGTATGTCACCTTATTCAGCTCTCTATAGTCTACACATATTCTCATTTTTCCATTTTTCTTAGGAACTATAACCAATGGAGAGACCCACTGGCTATCAAAAATTGGGTAAATGAATCCTACCTCCAAAAGTTTTTCAATTTCTTCCTTTACAATATCCCTTAGGGCAGGATTCAGTCTTCTCTGGAGTTGTCTTACTGGCTTGACTTCTTCAATATAAATTCTGTGGGTACATATATCAGGGTGAACTCCTGACATATCTTTATAGTTCCAAGCAAAAGCATGAACATGCTTCTGCAAGACAACTATCAATTTGTCTTCCTCTTCCCTAGTAAGCCAGCTGTAAATGTTTAAAAATTTTCTTGGCTGGACTTCTATTTGTTTTGTATTTGGAAGGACTGAACTCACTTCTTCATACCTGGTGATTAGGGAGTTAAGAGGACACTGCTGAGATGGGAGAAAGTAAGAAATTTCTGTTTCATTATTTTTTGATGGAAGCATATCCTGTATGGAACAATGAGAAGGAAAAATCAAGTGATGGTGCCACCCATGTGGTAGTGAAACAGAGTTTTCTTGTGATAGTACAGATGGTTCACCTTCAGAATTTTGGTTCTCCTCATTCCTTAACAATTGCTGGATATTTATTGCTTCTTCTTCTAACCCTTGTTCATGCAGAACATTCATTAGGATAGTTTCATTTTCTGAGTTTTCTGTGTCATGGAGGTCTTCCGTGTGTTCCCTTACTACCAAGGTGGCTAGTGTGGAAATAACCTCCTCTCGATTCTTCATTTGAATCAGGAAACCATAACTGACCTAAGAAATTGTTGGAGGGTCTTGTAGGAGGATACAGAGAGATCTGTTTTAGATCAATACCATTTGAAATAGTCATTTTTCCAGATCTGCAGTCTATGAAGGTTGCTGTAGTTGCAAGCCAAGGTCTTCCCAAAATGATGGGATATCCATGTGTTGAATTTCTTGGTTGTAAAACCAAAAAATCTGCAGGGAATTCCCAAGAAGAAACTTCTATAGGAACATCTTCAATGATACCTTCGGGTTTTGCAACCGACCTATCAACCATTTCTAAAACTCGTAAATGTGGGGCTGAGATGTTTGAGTTGTAATTGTTTCATTATATCCTTGGTCATGACATTTATTGTAGCTCCTAGATCTACTAAGACATTTGATATTGGTACTGAACCTATAGTAACTGTGATAATCTGGACTTCCTGGGTCACTATACTTTGGAGGTACTAGTTTTCCGGATAAGAGATCAGCTATCTTTCCTTCAATCTGAATAGTCTTAGGAAATGCCTTCTTTTTCCTTCTTACTCTTCTAATGCACAAATATCGGATAGTACTTTTAATCATTGGTATATCCTTAATGGCTTGCAATAAGGGCAATGATATAGTTAACTTTTTAAGTTCCTTGACCAGGTCTGATTCAGAATTTTCTGTTGTGGTATTGAATCTTTCAGGATATGGAATTATCCTTGATGAAGGTAATTGTTCTTGCCTGTGGTTCTATTTTTTCTTCTTCTTTCTCTATTGTTGGTTCCACTATAACTGGTTCCAAGGGTTCTTGCTCTTCATTTTCTTTGCTTTTATTGGAAATGGGTTCAGGTACAACTTTTCCTGAATGAAGTTGGATGTTACTACAATCAATAACATTGATTTCAACATTTTCTTCAGCTTCAACCACATAGACAGGGGATGCCTATCTCATGTTGTTTGGATTAGTGACTGATTGAGCTGGAAGTTGAGGTTGTTTCACCTGTTGTGTTTGTTGTGGTTGGTTCTATTTTTCTTGAAAGTTTTGATTAGGTGCAGGCAACAAATGCTGATTTTGACCTTGATTTCTTTGCTGCCTTGGATAGGACTGGTATTGTTGATTCCACTATGGTTGATTTTGCATCCAATGTGGATTAGTCTGATTCTGATTCCAGGGTGGATTGTTTTGATTCCATGATGGGTTGTTTTGACTCCATGATGGGTTGTTTTGATTCTGATTCTAGGTTGAATTACTCCAATTTGTTTGTGGCCATTCTTGGGAATTTGTCCATTGAGGATAATTCCAAGGACGTTGGGGTGGTTCTGATTGTCCCCAAGGCATAGTACCAAGATTATGCCCCCAATTTGTAGGAAAACGAGGGGGATTTTGGTATTGAGAGAAATTTCCCCCTTGTTTTGGTCCAATATAGTTGAGTTCCTCAATCTGATTTTCTAACACAGTTTTGAGTTGTGGTAGCAGGTGGCATTGATCAGTTGAATGCCTCTTTGAACAGATACTACAAATGGCTGAGATAGATGTTTTATTCAAAGGACATTCCTGCAAAGCATGTTTATTTCTACATCTTGGGCAATAAATTGCCAAAGGTTCTGTGTTTTTTGCTTTTGTAGACATTTCCCCCAAAGTTGTGTTTAATTGCACTAGAATATCAGTTTTAAAATTTGCAAGTTCCTCTATTAGTTCCTTCACATCAATGCCATTTGTATTTTTTTTCTTTCTTCCTTGCTTATTGCGAGAGTAATTCCTACAGAGATCCATAATTTCCTCATTACTAAGAGTATTTACATCTCCTCTTCCCATCAAATCCAATACATCTCTGGATTCATCTTGCAATCCTCTCAAAAATATGGTTTTGCATAACTCTGGTTCTACAAGTCCACATCTCCTTTGAACAAAGGAGAACCTATCAAGATAGTCTTCTAATGTTTCATCATCTTTCTGTTTAATCCCGAATAACTCATCTTTCCTGTTCCTTACACAGCAATACTCCCGATATTTGTCTAAAAACACAGTTTCCATTTGATCCCAAGTTCGGATGGAATTTGGCTCTAAACTCATGAACCAGCGTAATGTCGAGTCCTTGAGTGTTGAGGGAAAAACCTTAAGTTTCTGATTGTCATTTACATAATCATAGGTTTGACACACTACCTTGAATTCAAATAAAAACTGATCAAGATCTTCAGATACAACACCTCGAAAGGTTGGAAGTACCGAAGGTGAAATAGTCTTCATGGGAGAGTTTTGTGTTGGATTCAAACGGATAGGATATTCAAATGTTCTGGAAGGTTGAGGAATATCCCGATCATCTCCTTCATCATGGACATAGCCATGTTGGCCATCTGCCTCCTCTCGCCATAGTTTTCTAGTTTCTTAGTTAAACTTATCCAAATTTCTCTCTCAAGAGGTCCAAGACCCTCTCGTTGATAATGAGTCTCGATGATTCTTCTTTCTCAGGATGTTCTAGTGATGGTGAAACTGGTGATTTTCCTTTCTCGGAATGTTCTAATGATGGTGAGACTGGTGATTTTTCTTTCAATATTTTTGGTAATTCAAACACAGGTGATTCACCCCTTAGGCGTGAAGATCTCCTTAATGGAACAAGCCAGGGATCCTTTTGGGTAATTCTACCTTTTTCATCCCTAGACTTACTCATTCATGTTCACTCTAAATGACATAAATTATATGTCAATAGTTGTTATTTTAACCAACTGTTCTATTCAGATTTTATCCTGAATCTTCATAGTTCAGTCTAACTAATAGCTATTGGACTATTGTTACCTTCTAGCAACACGTATCCCCGGAAATGGTGCCAAAATGATGCATTGTCGTTATACACATCATTAATTCTCAATGAATTTGTCAATCCAGGGTTGTGTACAAGGCTATCTACGAAAGAAGGGGTAAACAGGGTTATAACTTAGGTCAATCTAGAGCAACAGGTTTTATTGGTGAAACCGATTGTGTGGGGGGTTTTAGGACATTCCTATCTCTAAATTGCATGAATTAAACCTTAATCTAAGTTGCAGAATTGGAAACTAATCATTAACTGCAGAAATGAAGTCCTAATTACAATTGCAGAATGAGACCTAATTATGTTGCAGAAATAACAATTGCAGAATTGAAAGTCTGATTCTAATTGCAAAAGGAAAATCTAATTACTTTTGCAGTAATGAAAATCTAATTCTAACATGGAAATGAAAACTGTCAAGGCTCTATAATAGAAGGTTGTCAATCTTCTGTGCAGGGGTTTGACAACAAAACATAAAATGCAAGAAATTACAGAAAACAGCAAATTCTGGAAATGAAAGTCTGCAATAAATTGAAAGCTTTGTTGAAAGTGGGGATTACAACCAAATCATTAATCACAAAACATAAAATAAACTAAGATTGCAAATATCATTAGTTGTTTACAAAGGAATGAAAGGACAAGTTCTACAACTCATTCTGCTGCAGACAAAATCAGAATAAAAACCCGTTGTTAGTCCTCCTCCTAGGTCCCGGAAGTGGCCAACCTCTTTGTCCAGAAGAAGGTATGAGTCTCTCTCTCTTTAGATCTTACTCACACTCATTTACAAGCAATATGAAATAGAAACAATATACTTTTATTGATTCAAAAACATGATTACAATAATGCTGCTGAAAACTATTATAGGACTGTAACAGTCACTTTCTGATTATCACCTATTACTGATTTCTCTATCTTCTATTCCCCTTACTCTCTATTACTTTCTTTTCTTCTCTACCTAGCTCAACCTGAATGGGAGCCCTATTTATAGATGTCCTAAGATTTACTAACAAGCTGAAAAAGATCTAATCCTATTATGCTGCAGCAATTCCTGGTTTTTATCCTAGAAGAAGATCATCTTTTGATCTTTCCATAAATGGTGGCTTTGGTCGGCAAGGACGGCAAAGTCAGATCTGAGATATTTCCCTTTATCCTTTTCAATCTTTATTTCCCTTTTTCCAGCATCAAAATTTGGTCAATAAGTCAAAAAGCACATTCTGTTTTCATTTCGAAGATAAGTGGCTCATTCCGAAGATACTGCAATTCTCATTTCGAAGATCCGCTCATTTCGAAGACACTACAGTTCTCATTCCAAATATCCACTCATTCTGAAGACACTACAGTTCTCATTTCGAAGATCCACTCATTTCAAAGACACTACAGTTCTCATTCCAAAGATCCGCTCATTTCAAAGACACTGTGTTTTCTCATTCCGAAGATATCTGTTCATTCCAAAGAGACTTCGAAATGAACAAATGTGGGCTCCTTAAATGATTTCCTCTGCATTTCTCATGTGGGTTACTTCTCAGGATCAGATCCCAATGGTCTTCATCTCTTTCCACATGTGAATTCCATGCCTTGCCATTCATTGGCAACTGGCTGGAATTTACATGGGAAAACCCGTTTTTGCTACACAAGAATAGTTTTCTTGAACTCATTGCCGATTTAGGTAAAATGAATGCTTGAGACATATCAAAACATGATTAGTGAAGTGCTGCTATTAATCTAAGCATATCTCATTTTAGCAAGTCATAACAAAACAACATAAAACTTATACAAAAAGTTGTAAAAATTAGAATATAGTACTTCAAATACATTCATCATGCAAATAGTTAATACACAGCATATTGAATCAACTTAACTAGCATATTAGATTAAACATAAGAGTTTATAGGCAATTTTAGTGTTCAAAACATGTTATGATTGAGGAATTTCCAGGCCTCATCTCATTGCATCCATGTGCATCAAATAAACATAAAATAAAAAATTAATAAACACACACTTACACATAATGAATCATGAAATATCATATCATATCATATATATATATATATATATGTCCAAATGAGTACATAGGGAGTACAAAATACCCGTAGGATACAACTGTGTAGGTCCTTGACCTTACACACAAAATGATACATCAAACTGTAGTAGGCAGATGCTAATAAACAGATCTAGGCTGCTCCCTCTATACTGGAGCTCTTGTCGCCTCCCTCTACACTGTTCTCTGGAGCCTGCTTTCCTGGCTGACCTGGCACCTGTGGTGGATTCTATTATGGATTCTACCTGCCTCCAAATCCTAATGCACCTAGCACATGGGAAACTGGTAGTTGCAGTAGGCTAGTCCTCTGGCTGGAGGCCCCTGATGTCTACCCCAGATCTCTAGCCATGGCCTGCGACCTCACTGTGTGCATGCTAGACGACCTGTGCATCCTCTTAGTCCTATGAGTCTTATGACTGGAGCTAGTTATGGATTGCCCTAAAGTCCTAGATCTGGTATGCTATGAATCTACGACAAAAGGATACTCAAGAAGCGATAGCTCCTGCATCTCTATATAGCCGACCAGTTTATTAACACGGGCAAGCTAGACTGTGTGCATCTCATTGGTCCTCATGACCATATCATGCAGTCGCATCACCTTAGCAGTTAGATCCTATGTAGCTAGTGTACCTACTACTGGCATTGTAGGAGGCCCCATAATAGCCTGAGGAGGCCCCATAGCAGCTCCCTTCACTACTCGAGTGAGATCTCACTCTACCTCTACTATAGTTTGCTGCACCTGTGCCAACTCCAGGGCAGTCTGTAGTCTCTGCACATGGGCCTCTATGTTAGTAGCTCAAGTCATGAGCTCCTGTATTTGGCCCTGCATCTTAGTTAGGCACCACTCCCTATTAGCCACCTTCACCTCTAGAGTGGTGATGGTAGTATCTCACTCTCATTACTATGTATGGAATTTCCCAATCTGACTCTGCAAGTTAGCAACCTATGCTAGAAGCTATCCCTCTATGCTATTAGGAGGGACCTCACCCTCCTCTAGAGCATCCTCCTTAGGTTTTATTGCTGGTAGGTCCTCAGCGATGGCCTTTATGCCCCAACTACCCTCAGTATGTTGGCACACCCTACGACCCTCAAGATATGCCTCTACCTCTGCCTCTATTGGATCTCAGCCCAGAGGCTTGGTACCATGCCATCTAAACAGAGACCACACCCATTATAGTCGAGCATGGTCAGAGCAGTATCAACTCCCAACTCTTAGAAGTTGTTAGGTGCATCCCTTAGTGGTAGAGGAACTATCAGTGGGAGATCCCTCTCCAGAGTTAGTCGTCTATACCTGAGGGGCATATATGATAGGTCCTGCACTATGCCAAACTATTACAGGATGCGAGAGAAAAATTGGTACTCTCTCACATCTAGATTATGCCATATGAGCCATCTATCTTAGAAGGTCCATCATAGCCACTCGTCCACCTTCGACCATACAAGAAAATCCATGTAGGGGTGCCAGATGACATCCCCCAACCCAAGTGCCACAAAACTAATGATATAATGTTGTGTATCCCCAGAATGAGCCCTACTGCGGACACCCTCCTTAGTACGAGGCTAGCAGGTGACGTAGCATTAATGAGTGGCATCTAGGGTAGTGATGCACAGAGGTAGGTCAGTAGGATGCTCGATCCAGATATGCTACCACCATAATATATGTAGCAAAAGGTTGCAGCTAATGCCCTTATAGATTTGCTCTGTGATCTGGTATAACTCCCGATAGAGCTGGCATAGTAAAGTGCTCCCCCAGGCTAGCAGTAGTGGCCCCTCCGTTGAGCTCTAAAGCACCCTCCAAGTAGGGGATAGCATGTTCTAGGGAATCCTCATGCCTAAGGAGTTTGGAAGGACAATATGAACGATGAGGTGCATGAATAGGGCCTCTCGAGCAGAGAAGACATCATCTTGATACCAGTTCTTGATGTGCACCCCTCCATGGTCTACCCTAATGGTGGGTAGATCCATGATATAACTGAACCTGATAGCTCGAAACCATGCTTGGTCATCATTCGATAAGGCCTCACGGAGAGTCTTCATCAAGTCAGCCTCCCATGCTCTAAACGTTAACTTTTAAAAAGCAAAAAAAAACATATTGTAAGCTAAATCTAGCTAAGCAGTGCTAAACAAAAAAACAAAAAACACAAGCAATTACAGCCTGCAACTACAACTTATGGTCCCCAATTTGCAAATTGGAAATCGCAATTGCAAATTGCGGTCCCTAATTTGCAAAATGGGAACCGCATCTGCAACTTGCGGTCCCCAATTTGCAAATTGGGGGCCGCAACTAAAACCTGTGATTCCCATTTTGCCAATCGAGAACCGTAGCTACTAGCTACGGTTTACGAGTGGCACACATTTAGGGTACCCTCCTAGACCACTAATGCATAAAATTAAATTCTAATCTAGCTTAAACTAGTGGGGTTCATTACCAGCAGTTTAATGAGGTTCAATTTTTGCATTTATTAAGTGTGGTTTATTTTATTGATATGGAGTGCGAGGTCTCGGTTTCGAGTTACCTTACCCGCACCCTACCCCCGGCTAGTCGACGACTGATCAGGATATGCCATCAAGGAAGAATGAGTGTACAAGTTGTTGAGTTTGACAACATTCTGTATCAAGGAATGTCTTCTCTCTCTCAGAACTCTCAAATTGCTCAAGGTTTTAGGAAAATAATAAAAAATTACAAATCAACTTTCAATTTATAGGTTCACCTAGTCTCTACGGACTGCAGCTGACTCCCACAATTCGTAAAATAGGGTTTTCCACCCGCAAGTCTGACTTGCGATCCCCAAAATTTGGCAGTGGAAATCGTCGACCGTACTTGCGGTCCACAAATAGTAATAAATTCCCTAAAAACCCATCGTGGGAAGGTATGAAAAGGTAAATTAATGACTCCCGATGGATAAAAATCAAAATAAATGATCAAAATTGCAAATTTGGTGACATTAAAAGCACCAGGATCAATCCAATAAATACAAAATTCAACACAAAAAAAAAAATCAAACAAATGAAAAATCAAATGCGCCTCGTATTCAGTGATTTATCCTATAAACTTGGCAGTTGCAGCGACTTGCGATCCATGCAATTCAGCAAGATGAGTAGATCACAATAAGGGCATTTGGGGAAAAATTGTCATTTCTTTTATGACATTTTTTAGCAAATCATCAATAATATGATTCAACACAAGTCTTCTTGAATTTGTATTATCTTGACTCTCTAAGACGACTATCATAGTCTGAATGCTCCATGGGAGAGAGATATGTAAATAATACTAAGCATTGCAATCATAAGCTGAACTAGGCCTAGCCAAGGCATTAAACGTCTCAAATCTAAAGTTGTTCAGGATCATTCATTATAGTCAAGCAATTTTATCGCTTCAGACATTGTCATTACCCTCATCGACTGATCGCTTGAGGGGGTAGTCATAATTTCATATCATAATCAAAATCAATAGAAGATCTCGGAGATCGTAGATCCCTTGATCTTGTCAAAATTATGTTTGTCCTTGCAAATCATTGCTAACAGTTATCATAAGCTTCACCCTCTACTTGGGGCAAATAACAAATATGAAATTTTATTTGTAGCTCTCATCCTCAGTTATATAGGCCTAACTCCTATTGTAGCACCAAAGCTACCTGAATGTCTGATGACGAGTGCAAACTTTTTAAATGTAAGACTTCCCACATTAGAAGCAATGATTCTAGGATGCACGTCCTTTTGTTGGACCTGGGGCATCTAATGTTGATCAGACTATTGATCATCATAGAACCTTAAACATCACTTTAGGAGGTTTATTTTGCTCAGCATTGTTCAATCTCACAACGCATCTCAAAAGGGGCATCTATAGACACCTAAAATGCATCATGCTGAGGGTGACTACTCATATGGACATGCTACAAAACCATATGAAGGATCTTGGATAGACTCCAAGATAAAGTAGTGGTTCGAACCACTCAATTTAGGCATTCTGGCCTAAGCAGTCTGAACTGTATCCCAGACCTACGGTCTCCAGTTTGAACCACAGTTGACACCTGCGGTCTCCAGTATGGACCGTAGATGTGACCTATGGTTTGAACTAGAGTTCAGTTAGACCTTCCATCCAATCCAAATCGATTGGAACGACCAAGAGATCTAGAAGGAGGCAGTTAGAGGACGAAAGATTCCAGAGGCTTCCATCCCAACTATCCTAACCAACCTTCTTGATATTGGCTTCTCCATGAAGCCACCCCTAGCCCTAGGGGCATGCTATAAGTACCCCCCTTTTTCAATGGGGAAAAAGAGGACTGAAGAGAGATAATTTGTATAGTGAAGCACTATCAAATTACCGATCAAACTAATTGATCAAGAGAGTAGTGAAGCCCTATCAAATTGCATAATGACCTTGTGCATTTGAGATCCCATTTGCTATCCATTCAATGATCAATTAGCCATGGATGCCCTAGGTGCCTAGGAGGATCAAGAAATGCAAATATGAGTGAATTAAGGTCCTTCATAGTGATTTGACCACCAAATCTATCAAAGGATGACAAAGGCAACCCTTGAACATCAATTCGAATAAGGAGTTCAATCCCACTACCCATAATTATGAGGGTAAACACATCAGAGGTCAAACCGCAACTGTCAGTCATGGTTTACATTGTAGACCGCCTTTCATAGCTATGGTTTGCAATAGGTTAAAGATCACCTTACTCAGTTTGCTTTTTACTGCATAGGTTAGTCAGATTAGTTCTTTCATAGGTTAAATTGCATTTTTAGAGAAAATATGATCGTAGGAATTAGGCATTTTATGCGTTGTAGTGGATAGAAGTATATTGGATCTTTTTGATGCTTTATTTCTTTCAATTCAACATTTGTTCAATACATCATATTTTTATTCATGTTTTGTATATTGTAGTGTAATTCTTGATACAATTATAATAGCGTAGAATCTTTCTGTATGCTTTCTTAATTCATTAGTTTGATGGCATTTACATGTATAATCCTTTAAAGGGCCTCATCACGAGAGGCTATCAATCTATATAATCTGCATTATTGTTTCTTGTTCATAGGGAGACAGGTGTAGAAAGGAGCCTATATCAATATCCTTCCACATCGCGAAGAAGGGGATTAGCTCTACCCCAAGGCAATTTGTGAGTAGTCACCAGAGCAAATCTACAAGCGCGCCTACCCTGTTGAGGGCATTGGCTATTGTAAACATTTGTATCATCTTTGGAGTGATCCCGAGGGGGGCATTTTTGTAACCCGATATCCTTTGAAATATCAATACAATAATACTTTGCATTAGTTGGCATTATTCATTCGATTTGTGTATTTTTGTGTGGATCTTTGTGTTTTCGATGGTATAGATTAGTACACTATATGGGCGCGTGCTCTGTGGTTGCGTCAGTTGCCTAGTCTAAATTCTTCTCAAAGAGAGATCCCAACAACAACAAATAGGGCAAGTAAATCAACCACCACCTTCATCCCAACTTGTGGCCAATATGAATAATACAGGACAAGCAACCCCTGTCTATGTAAGCTGAATCTATTAAAAAAAATCACAAAACTTTTGCATAATCAAAATAGGAGTTTACAACTTAATGGTGATCCTAGAGTTTTCCATTATTACTTAAATATTGTTAGTATTTTACCGTGCTAAACCGCAACCTAGCAATTCTTAGCCTACACAGACAATAGTTGATCTCATTAGAGGTGATCCTACTTGACAAGTAGTTGATCTGCTAAAGTTGTACACTTCTTGTCTTATTGTGCAAACCAAAAATATTTCTTTTTTAGCCCAACCTGTGATCAGTATGAAAAATACAAGATAAGCATCCCTTGTCTATGTAGCTAAATCTGGTAAAATAAAAAAATTGTAGGAAATGTTATTGACTACAACAACATCCAACTATGCTCAAACAAGAACTTACTTGAGCTTGAAGAGATAAAAGTCAATAGAGATACACAAAAACCCTTTAGTCTAGACACATAAATCAGCCTTGGATAAAGGAGAAAAACTAGAAAATATGCACATAGAAAATTTACTTCCATTAAGGATAAATTTTGTCCTCCTAAGAATGAAACAAACTGAAGTACAGCCAAGGAAATTCTTGAACATTATTGGTCGGTTGACTTATGAACAAAAAGCAAAATTGTTTGCTGTTTTGAAACAATATTTCAATCCCTTTGCATGGAATTACAAGGGTATGTCAAGATTTCATCTTGATATATACACTTAACATACTTGAGAATTGGCATTGAATTGTTTCAAGTATAGATTGACAAGATTTTGCAGATTAGGAGGCATGGACAAACACTTGATTGAAGAAATTTTTAGATATGAAGCGAGTGTTTATTTCTTCCATTGGTGATTCATAGAGGAATTTAGTGGTGAATGAATATTGCTTTCGGGTATACCATGCACCATTAACTAAGGAGGAGTTCTTGAGGTGAACAATTGGATGTACACATAATGGAGGAGAATTTCTCTTCCATGTTAGATTCAAAGTGATGATAAAAGTTTGACAAAAAAAAAGAGATAAAAAAAAAAAAAAAAAAAAATAATATTGCTTGTGAACTTCCTTCATGGGCACAAGCAATACAAGAGAAAAATCTAAAAAAGAGAAAAAAAAAGAAAAGAGGAAAAATAGAGAAAAAAATCAGCAAAAGGCATGTCCCACAAAATGGGGGTACATGAGGATAAGCATCAATTTCAGCATGGAGGAGGAACAATGAATTCAACACTTCATTTCCAGTAATAAGGAGTTAAATTATGACATAAGCAGATTCTTACTACTCATCTAGAAAGGAAGGTTGCATCATTGTTACAAATTTCAACAAAAAAAGATGGTGTTTTCATTCAAATATTGACATGTTTTTGTAGAATAAGGATTTATTATTTATCCAAATAAGAGTGAGAGACATTCTCTCTCATTGTAGCCTCATGAGAGATACTCTTTTATTGAGGCACTTGAAAAAAAAAATGACAGAAGTTGGTTGAAAACCAGAAATGGCAACCTCTTCTGATGAAAAAAAAGATGAAAAAAATGAATAATTCAGTAGTGAAAACCTCCTTGAGGCACTGCTGAGTTGGCTTGCATGAAAACCAGTTTTCTGGTATGCATTGCCTTATTGATCCACCCATCATTGTTCCACCATTGTACAAATCTCACACTGCTCATGTGTATATTTATGTTTTCAGATAGCTTGCTAACAATCATCAGAAGCAGCTTGTAAGGTGCATGATTAATTTTTAGGACAGTAAGGTGTGTGTTTCTTGCATTTAAGTCATAGTAAGCATTTAGAATTTAATGTATGATAATCGGTATTTAGCATAAACTATTCATACAATATTGATAAGTTGAAAATGGAACATGATCAAAATGTCAAGAAACACCCTCTTTTGCCCTTAGTTGCATGAGAATTCCAAAACTGTACAAAAACCTAATTTTGGGATAGACATGGCATAAATTCTATCTCAATTAGTAGGGCAGGTTTCAGAAGTAGGACTGCAAGTTTATCTCACAATTGGCTCATAAATTTGAGGAAGAAAATCTGGAAAATGCACCTAAAGATTCAGTTTTACTACTACTGCAATAAAATAACAATATACAAAATGAAAAATAACATCTAAACAAAAGGATAGAGAGGGGATTTTTGATGTTATGGAAGGCTTATACACACTAGATATGGGCCCTCAACAGAATCTGTAGCTAACTTTTGCATATGAGGTCATTTTTGCATTTTCTGATGCATCTTCGAAATAAGCAGGATATCTTCGAAATGAGCAGGATATCTTCGAAATGAGAAGGATATCTTCGAAATGAGCAAAAACTATACCAGAATTGCTAAAAATGTTGTAGAATAGCAAAAATAGTAGGGCACATCAAATATTAAGGTTCCTAAAGCTCAAAATCATCTCACCACAAGTAGTCCATCCCTCCAAAAAGTTTCAAAATCAAAATTTTATCAATTTTGTTCAAAAGGTGCAAACAACAAGAATAGGCATTCAAGCTGAAATATTGTTAAGAATAGAAAATTCCACTAGTAGTAGTGCATCTTCCAAATATGGTTCCACAATAAGGCTATTGTAAGATGAGTCACATGATACCAAGTCTTTAAGAGGTACCTTGCAACACTAAAACTTGTAGAAGGGCAGAAAAAGAGTTAAAATTGCAGTAATTGCAGAAATTGCAATATTGAAGGATGAAAGTGCAGAAGTAAAAAAGTTGCAAGTTGCAAATGAAAAAAAAATGCAAGAAAAAAAAAGAGCAGAATAAAAAAAATTGAAAAAAATTGATTGAAAAAAAAAATTGCAAGGTTGTAGAAAAATGAAATACATGTGCTTAAATTGCAAAATACTTGGTGTAGTGTAGCAAGGAGAAATTTATCAAGTAGTAGAGGGAAAAGGATATTTTTCACAAAGATAAAACCATCATATTACTATGGCCTACTAGGATGCATGAGGGCATGCATCAGTTCAAGCTGGGGGGAATAATGAGGCCTAAAAATGCCTAATTTTTACACTATGTTTGACTACCATATTACTAAACATGACAAATTTAAATTCCAAATAGTTTATTAGAATATATATTTGTTAAGTGTTTGCATGATTTTATGTTTGGAACATTATACCCCTATTTTGACTATTTTCAGCATTTTATGCACTATTTCAGTTGATTAAGTAGCAAATAAAAACTATAGTAAAATTACATTGTGATGGCATGAATAGATTCCTATTATCAAGAACTACAACTTTGCTTTTTGAAGCAAGTCAATCTGAGTTGTAGATAAAAAGTTATGAAGGTTTCATCATGTTCATGCCTTAGTCTTTTCTAGAGTTGTTAACAAGTACAAATATGCATTAATGGTGACATTGGCAAATCTACTGGGAATGATCCAAAGTGATTTAAGGTACGAAATTCATACCAATGGTACTTCATAGTACAGAGAACACATGACCCAAATTTGAAGGCATATGGAAAAGTAATTAGAAAGTTATTGGGCCTACAAAATGACAGTTTCACACTTTTTGACAACTAGAAATTTTGGTGAAAATCTATGTTAGAGGCCAAATTGACAGTGATGCTGGAAGCAACTCCTGAAGATTTAAGAGCTGAAAATTGAACCAAGTGTAGTTAATAAAACCAAGAACATGTGGATACAATTTGATATACATTGGAGTTATGAGGAACAATTTATGAGCACTCCAAAAGGGTAGTTGGGCATGTTTTGATAGCTAGAAAAACAAGATTTTCCATACAAATTCCAACAAGTTGACATTGAATGGCAAGGCATGGAATTCACACATGGAGAAGGATAAAAGCTATTGCAACCATTTATTAAGAGATAACCCACTTGAGAAAAGCAGTTGAGATAACTTGAAGACCACACAGTTAGTCAATCCGAAGATCTTCGGATTGAGCAGACATCTTCGGATTGATAGAATGCAGTTTCTTCGGATTGAGCCAGTTATCTTCGGATTGATAGCAAAAAGTACTTTTTGAATTTTTGATTGTTTTTTGATGGTGGAAAAAGGGAAATAAGGTTGAGAAGGTTAAGTGAAAATATCCCCCAGCTGTCTTTGTCATCCTTGCCATCCAAAATCCACCATTCATGGGAAAATATCAATTGATCCTCTTCTAGGATAAAACCAAGAAATGTTGCAGCATAATAGGAATTGATCTACAGGATAGAAATAGTATATTTTCTATTTTCAAATAAATCTTATGCATCTATAAAATGATAGCTCCCATGTCGATTGAGCTTAAGGAGAATAAGTAATAGAAAAATAGACAGTTTTCAGCTTTGTAACAGTCTGTAGCAGCAGAACTATAATGTCATTTTCAAAGTAATAAATTGCAGTTCTTTTGTCAGATTTTGTTCTGATTTTAAATTAGTTAAGGAGTGTTTTTCACCTCCTTCTAGATCAGGAAGTATGGGCCCACTTTCAGATCTAGAAGGAGGGATTTTATGGCAGGTTTTAATCTGTAATTTTGCTGCAACAGAATTAATAGATTGCTTGCCAATTTCATTTTCTTGTTTTTATTTTGTATTATGTGATTGATGTTTTCTATTATGTTTGTGTATAACATTTATGTGTGTGTCAGCTAACAAATTAGATTAAACATTTATTTCTTGTTTCCTTTGCTTTCCATGTTTTGTTATTTTTATGTTTCAGCAGCTTTCAATTTCTAGCAGATTTCATTTTGTTGTCAATTCCTATAGCAGAAGCTTGACAACCTTTTGTGGCAGGGCATTGACAGGTGTTTCATTTCCAAGCATCACTTCCATTCTATAAGAGTAAACTAGGTTTCAATTTTGCAAGTGTAATTTAGGATTTCATTTCAGCAACATTTCAATTTAGAAATTTCAATTCTGTTATTTCAATTATGTAAAAGTAGATTAGATTTCAATTTAGCAATTTCAATTCATGCAATTGTAGTTAAATTTAATTTTCTAAACTTAGAATTAGTTTTTATTTCTTGCAAGTTTTTGTTCTACAGATTAGGTTTAGTGTGACACCAAAAGGCTAAACCAAATCTGTTTCACCCAATAATTGCTTGAAATCTGAATGCTTGAATTGTACTCTGCCCTAACCTTCTATCGTAGATAGCCTTGGACACCACCCCGGATTGATAAATCATTGAGATTAAATCATGAGATTAATGACACTCATCATACCATCATGTGCTTGGGTCATTGCCCAAGTTTATTATTGATACTCTAGGCAACAAAGGAGGATTCCTTCATAACTTCGATGGTATAGGATGTCTCCTAACAAGACAAATTTTGTTGCCTTTCGTTTAAATGTCCTTTTGGCAGCATGTGATAATCCAGGAGGGATATTACCAAGCTTTAGGTACCCTCTAATTTATGTAGACCAATCTTGCTATGTGGAAGCCTCGATTGCATGAATTTCCTATCCCTCATGAAGTTCATCCTGAGAAAATGTTGATTAGGATAGAACTTGTAATAATAGCACTATGCTACTATCAAAAGGGGTTTGGGGGAAAAATTCCCCCAAGTGGCATGATTCAAGCGCTCGTGAATGTGTGAGAATCTCTCTTGATGAGGTTCTATTTGAATCAAATGTATTTTTTGCATGGCTTAAGTGCTCTCACGCTCAACCGCTGATTGCGATAGTGTCTTGACTTGAATGGTTGTCATCTCGTCTATGGGGTCTTGCAGGATCAAGGATCCTAAGGAGGCCATTGTATCTATAAAATAATTAGACGATCAAGGGAGTGCCTCGATGTCATACCATTCAAACTTTGCTAGGATTTTATCCACAAGGGCTTTGTAGGCTTGCAAAATTGGGCACTTACACTGGTAGATTCCCTTGACCTGGTTCACTATAAGTAAGGAGTCACCAAAAATATTGAGTTTGTTTATTTTCATGGCGATAGTTGTTTGAAGACCTATGAGCAATTATTTATACTCGACATTGTTATTGGTACATGAGAAATAGAGTTTAAATGATAGGGGTATGGGAGCCCCATACGATGTGAAAAATATGATCCTTGTGCCACCCCCTTGCTCGTATTTGGAGCCATCAAAGAAAAGAGTCATATCTACCTATGACTTAGGCTCGTCAGAATCAAATGATTTTGATATTTGGAAGACTCCATCATCGGGAAGCTCCATGCTAAGAGGCTGATCATCCTAGAGAGGAGCCTCTACAAGTTGATTAGCAATGACCTGGCCCTTGATTGACTTTTGTCCAATGAATTCCAAGTTGAATTCTGTCAACAACATGATCCATTTTGCCATGCAACTACTATGATAAGTATGACTCATCATGTATCACAATGGATTCCCTTTAGATAAAACATACGTAGTGTGGTTGAGCATATAGTGTCATAGCTTCTTGGTAGCAAAAACTACCACCAGACATAACTTTTCAATGTATGTGTACTTGATCTCATAGCTCACCAGGGTGCGACTGAGATAGTATGTGGCATGTTCCTTTTGCAATTCATTGTTTTGGGCTAACATGGCGCCCAATGCAGTCTCAGTAGCTAAGATATATAATCAAAATGGCACCCCTGGTCTAGGTGGAGCTAGTACTGGCGATGAAGCCCGATATTGTTTAATTACATCAAAGGCATCCTGACAATCATCGTCCTCGTGGAATGTGACCCCCTTGTACAAAATTTTGTTCATGGGTCGACACTTGTTTGAAAATTATGCTATGAAGCATTTTATGGATGCAATCCTCCCCTACAAGTTATGAATATACTTGATGGTAGTCAAGGGAGGCATTTTAAGGATTTCCTTGACCTTGTTAGGGTCCACTTCGATGCCTTTTTTGGAAACTATAAATCCCAAGAGCTTTCCAGATGTGATGCCAAAGATGCACTTCTTGGGGTCCAGTCTCACATTATGTTCAATAAGGTGATCGAGTACTTTACATAAGACAACTAGGTGCTCATCACGTAATAAATATTTAGCCAGTAAGTCATCCTTGTAATCTTCTAAAATATTGTGCATGTAGTCATGGAAGATATATGTCATGGCATGTTGGTAGGTGGCACCAAAATTTTTAAGGCCAAATGGCATGACCTTGTAACAAAATGTTCCCAAAGATGTTGTGAATGTAGTTTTGAGCTGGTCTTCAAGGTTGATACAAATATGATTATACCTAGAGAAGCTATCCATAAGGGAGAGAATTTCATGGCCTACAGTGGCATCTACCAGGGCATCGATGCTTGGTAAATGAAAATCATCCTTAGGACTTGCTTTGTTTAGGTCTCAAAAATCAATGTGAATCCTCTCGTTAGGCTTCTTTATGGGGACCATGTTAGACAACCATGGTGGATAGTCTATAGAAATGACAAACTTGGCATCCAACAGTTTTTGTAGCTAATATTTGACCATCAAGGCCATTGTTGGGTGCATCTTTCTCAACTTTTGCTTAACAGGCTTGGCTTTGGGGTCAAGCATTATATTGTGGGTGACTAGATTTGGATCTAGTCCTAGCATGTCTTTGTAAGACCATGCAAAATTTGCCTTCTTAACCGTGAGAAGGGATATTTAATTGGCTTGCTCTTTGGGGGATAGGATTTCCCCTAGCTTGATATATTACGGTTTGTCAAGATCTGAGCTGATATATTTGTTAATCCTAGCCTCAATTGACATATGTGACCCCTCCTCCAAATGATGGGGAGTAGGGATCAAATGGATGTTGTTAGATGGATTTGAATCCTCGATGGGATCCTCAGGTTCCTCCTCAGCATGGAAGACATCATGATTTGGACCTGTGGAGAAGTGAAACAATCCATCGCAAGCCCAATACTCAGAGGGTAATGGGGGTGAATCAGTGTGATCCCAGTCAATCGCATCTAGATCTAGATGGCATGGATTAGAAGGATAGAATGGGTTGTGGAGTGGTGTGGCTAAATCAATGGATATTATATTGATTGAATGTGTCTATTCTCTAGGACCACGGGCATGTAACTATATGTTTATATCATCTCCCATACCCATATTTGGTTCTGGGGGAATGGGGATCATTGGATCCTATCTAGGAACAGACTGTAGGATGGGATCATTAGGCTCAAGGAGCTCCATGTGTGTGGGTGGGTCAAGGAAGACCTCATGGCAAATCTGGTCTAAATTTATAGGCCTTGCCCTTAATCGTGGGTTAGTGTGCAATCAACAATAGACTTCTTCTATGTCGATGGGCTCATGATGATGATGCAAGTAATGAGGAACAAGGTATGCCCTCTTTGTTTCATCCTCATAGTCACTGCTATATATGGGAATCTCATTGTTATCCCTTGGGATCGGGCAATTAGGTAAGTGTGGTCCCATATATGCTAGTTCCTCATAATCATTGACATGGATGAGGACTGCTTCATTCTCATATCATAGTGCCTCAGGCTCACAAGGATCTAGCTACTTAAGTAAGTTAATTATACCCTCCCCAGGAGGTCTAGCTTCCTGTGGGAAAACCAAATCTTTAGGAGGAAGGAGCTACCACTAGACAGGATCAGGGAAGGGGAACAAATGCAGGAGGCCTTCCTATTGGTCATCAATGCGAACAACTTGTGAATGATCACTATCTAACTCAAAAGGGTCATATGGTAATACCTCGTAACCTGACTCATCATATGAGGTCCATTCGTATGAGGTGCCTTGATATGATTCATCACAAACATAGGTACAACTTTACGAACCTTCCTCTCTCTCAAAATGCGAAAGAATATTACTCAGGATCACGGGGTTCTCATCTGGCAATGGGAAGTAGGTCCCTAGGGAGTAGACTGTATTGGGATTGGCACAAGGGCCTTGAGCTAATCTGTCCCCATAGCCTATATTTAAGTGACCTAGGCCATCTGTGAGGACGTTTAGAGGTAAGAGATTGTTGTGTCCCACTCTCAACTTGTCATAGGGCATTTGATATTGTGGTTGATAAGGGATTCTTGTGCCTTGCTCATACAGGTCTAACTCATAACCATACCATTTGAATAGGTCAAGGTGCTTCAGGGCAAAGTTAGGGTTAGAAAAGTAGTTAATGTCTTCTCTAAAAGGCTCCTCATCCTCCTCCTATTGTTGGTAAGGTTCAATGCCATATTCAAGGCTCCTATAGACAAAATTTATTTGATTAGGGGAAATACCAAGAGGCACGATAGTACCTATGGGAATACGGGATCTACCCGTGTCTTGCACTGACTCTATAGCAAGAATATTAGTGACATTCCTAAGTATTTATTCTCCCAATATGGTATAAGCCAGGTGCACTATAACCTAGGGCTGTGGATAGAAGAGGGATGAGAGTGAGAATTAATCTGGCTCATTGTTTGCCTCAGTGGTGTCTCTTCATCATTCGGGCTAGGTATCCTCTTTGTAGAGATAGTGGATATGGTTGGTTGGACCTCATCAATGGGCCACTTCTCTGGGTTCCTAGGCAAAGGATCCACTGGTGTACTAGGTGTCCGAGGTGGATTCAACGATGAGGATGGCATGGTATGAGATAGCGACAGGGTCAAACCTCGGCTATATTTATTCAGCTAAAAATCTAGATGCATTGATGTCAAGGTCGACTTGGGTAACTATTGCACCATGTTGCAGTACTTTAAGGGCTCTAGGTCTACGGGGATGACATGAACTTGCCCTTCATGAGTGTACTTGAGGCACTAGTGAGTGATGGAGGGGGCACACTTCATGTCCCTGATCCATGGTCTTTCTAACAAGATATTGTATGCCATCTCCCCCTCCAAGATGTGGCACATCATCGAGATGATATTTTATCCTACCTAAATAGGTAGGATGATTGTACCAACCGTTGAGCATATGACATCATTGAATGCTCAGAGGGTGTAGGTAGATGTGACAATGTGATATGTTGGAAGCTTCAGGTGCTTGAGAGATGTTGTAGTTATGATGTTACTCGAAGACCTAGTGTCTATCAACACTCTCTTGTATGGTGTTTCATTCACACATGCAACAATGTATAAAGGGGGATCCACAATATCATGCAGAATTGGTTTAAGTTCATCTTATCAAAAGGTAATCATCGGTTCCATGCATTGTTGCACATGCCCCACAAAGTTTTTGAAGGAGTTAGACTCCTAGGACTGAAGCTCAATTGCCTTAAGGATCTCATCAAGGCTTGTCTATGAGATTGTGATTGTTGGATGAGATCATAGATGGAGAGTCGGGTAGATGTTGTTCTTAAGCTCTGAGAGAGCTTACTCTTAATGGTAACTATAGGTTTAGGTGGGAGGCTTGGCCTAGGAGGCGATATAGGTTGTGATGTCGAAGGGATATCATTATGAGCTACAGGTGGTGCAGCTAGACTTGGATACCACCTATTTCTTGTCATAATACTGACCATGCCAACATACCCTTGCTTAGGAGGGACATGGTGAACCTCATTCACCTGAGGCACTGGTTTGGACTACTCCACATGGGCAGGCAATGTGTCCTCAAAGACCTCCATCTATTGGTTGTTTGATGCGATAGGGTTGTCTACTTGAAGGGCATTCCTATCAATTAGGTCTTGCATTAAGTGTTTGAATTTGTAGAACATTTGCACATCATGCTTGTTTTGCCTATGAAATTTATAATATAGGTCTTCTTTGTATCCTTTGGGCTTCGATGCATTTGGTTCAATAGGTCGACTCTCAGGTAGATGAATTGCATTGGCTGCTAAGAGGCGATCAAACAATGAGTCCATAGATTCTGCAATGGGCATGAATTATCACTTGGGGTGATGCTATTGATTTTTCCCTTGACCATTCTGGTTGTTCTTGGTATAGTTCCCAGGAGTGGCCTGATAATTAGGCTTTTGAGGTGGCGTGGCTTGCACTGGCCCTAGGAAACTAATGGTAACTGAAAAGGATTGAAAATCCAACTAAGTGTTCTATTATTTACAAAACATTATATAGGCACTAATGGCCCAAAATACATAACCAACCCATGAAATCATGGATTTGATTCAATACGCTTCAACCAAAAGCTACAAAGGTGCAAAGGAGAATGCACGTAAACTTCTAAGTTAAGATTTCTAACTAGAAGATCCATTTTAGCTAACTTGAAGCACACACTTCCTACTTTGATTTCACACTTGCTAAATAACACTCTAAAAGACAACTAGTGCCCACAAGTGCATGTGAGAAAGAGACTCACTTACAATATGAATTTGCTAGAAATAAACTAAGCAAACCTAAGCTAGGAACTACTAGAGGGGTCATATGAAAGATCTAACATCAATCCTCATCATGCCTCCCCACAATAGAAGCATTGGACTCCAATGCTTTCAAAAGAATAGGAAAGTCACGGGACATCTGATGAAAAGAAATCCAATGAGCCTGATGCGGTAGCTGTCCTTGCCGAGCCACAAGATATGAGGTGGTAGACCCCTGGTGAGTCTGTCGAGTCTTCGTGTCATAGACCTGATCTGCATCCAATGGTAACTGTTCTTCAGGAACCACATCCACAGGATGACTGATAGCTGGTGCAGTCTCTAATGTAGAGTCAAAGTACAACTTCAAGAGATCTACATTGACGACGTCATGAATTCCCAAGTGTGCGGGAAGATCAATGC
This sequence comes from Wollemia nobilis, assembly GCA_028583015.1. Taxonomy (NCBI): domain Eukaryota; kingdom Viridiplantae; phylum Streptophyta; class Pinopsida; order Araucariales; family Araucariaceae; genus Wollemia; species Wollemia nobilis. The sequence continues at coordinate 5,417,798 of JAQPPZ010016983.1, read as the reverse complement.
AGAAAGCATTCTCGGACACCTACTGAAGAATAGTATAAGGCCCATAGTGAATTGGTTTGATTTTGCTATGAGTCTTATCAGTGAAACGTCGCTTGTCAAGATGCAACCAAACTTTATCACCAACCTCGAAAAGGATGAGGAATTCGATGTCGATCCATGGCATTTTTCTGTCTGTCGCTGTGTCTTTTGCAAAATCTCAACCACATTTGATTTAATATTGTGCAAGTGTTGAACAAATGAGTGTGCCTTGTCTTGCTCCTTCTGAAGATGTGAAGTGACAGGAGAAGGCAAAGACAAAGGTAACTCATAAGGTGCCAAGGGCTGAAATCCCATACAAAATTCAAAGGGTGAATGACCTATAGAAGAGTGTAGGGCCCTATTATAGGCATGTTCAATATGCATGAGACTCAAGTCCCACTTTGCTGGTGAAGCATGATGATAGATTCGCAAACTTTGCACAAGTGTACGTTTTACCACTTCAGTCTCCTTATCGGACTGCGGATGATAGGCGATAGAAAAGTTAAGGGAAACTCCCAAAATATTCCACAAAGAATGCCAAAACTGACCCACAAAGAATGAATCACGATCCGAGATAATGCTGGTAGGTAGACCAAAGGAACGCCAAATGCTGTCAAAGAAAAATTGAGCTAAGTCTGATGCAGAACTTGTTTTGCGGCATGGAATAAACTTAGCCATTTTGCTAAATCTGTCAACCACCATGAACACACAATCATGTTGGCGCACTGTCATAGGAAAACCACTAACCAAGTCCATGGAAATGCTTTCCCAAGGATGGGAAGGAATGGGCAAAGGCATGCCTAAGCCAAACTTTCTATTAGCTGGTTTTGAGCGACAACAAACTGCACACTATTTGAGAAATCTCAACACATCCCTCTGCATTTTTGGCCAATAGAAAAATCATTGCAAATGATGAAGTGTTTTATGTTTCCCAAAGTGACCACCATAAAGTGTAGAATGTGCTTCCTTAAGAAGGGACACTCTAGGTTCACAAGGAACACAAACCTTGTCCAATTTGTAAAGAAGTCCTTCTTTGATGTAGAAATCTTGGAAAGGACGCAAATTGGAAGAAGAAGGCTTACTCACTTGCTCAAATATTTTTCCAAAATCAGGATCCTGAGAATACTGATTAGGCCAAGTCTGAAATCCCAAGTACGAAGTGGACATAACTGTTAAGGCAAGAGGGGCTGGAGGCCTACTCAAACAATCGGCAACGATATTACTCTTCCCATTTTTGTACTTGATCACCAAGTGAAATTGTTGGAGGTAAGAGGCCCACTTCATATGTCTTGATTCTTCAATTTTACTTTGAGATTGTAAAAACTTGAGAGGCATATGATCAGTGTGTACTACTGTATATTTTCCCAAAATATAGTGTATCTTTTCCCAAAAGAACACTTGGAAGAGTTGGCATATAATTGATTCTTCGCAAGAAGATCAAGGGTTTGTTGGATATGCCTAAGGTGTTCCTCCCAAGTTTTGAGAAAATCAATATATCATCAAGATATATAATGACAAATTTGTCAAGGACTTCACGAAATACATCATTCATCAACCTCATGAAGGTTGCAGGAGCATTAGTAAGACCGAAGGGCATGACCAACCATTCAAAGAGGCCCATCTTCGTCTTGAAAGTTGTCTTCCATGTATCCTCAGCTTGGATACGCACTTGATGATATCCACTTTTGAGATCTATTTTTGAAAATAACTTAGCTCCTTGAAGATGATCTAATAAATCATCAATACGGGGTAAGGGATATCTATTCTTCACAGAAATTCTGTTCAAAGCATGAAAATCAATGCATAATCTCCAAGTGCCATCTTTCTTAAGAACTAACAAAATAGGTGAGGCACAAGCAGAAGTACATTCCTTAATGAAACCCTTAGATGACAAATCTTCTATTTGCTTTTTTATTTCTTCATTTTGCAAAATAGATTGTCTATACATGGGAGCATTAGGAAGAGAAGAACCTGGAATTATTTCAATGTTGTGATTAATTGTGCGATTTGGAGGAAGAGACTTTGGCTCCTAAAATATGTGTGAATAACTTTGCAATATTTTATCCATTGAAGAGTGTTGCTTTGTAATGGATGTAGATGTAGAAGTTTTTTGAGAGCGAATGAAAATTAGAGCAACATCACCACCTTTCTTAATTACTCTTTTCATTTGCTTGGAACTTAGAATGATATTAGGAGTGTTGGTACTTTTAATGAGAAAGACCTTACCATATTTTTGAAGTGTGTAGGTTCTTTTAAAAGCATCATAAACAACTCTCCTATCATACTGAAAAGGTTGTCCAAGCAAAATCCCACAACAATCCATAGGAGTCACATCACAAGTGACTTGATCTATGAACTGTGGGCCAAGTGCAAATTTTAAAGTGCAAGTGTGAGTGATTTCTGAGCCTCTTCCACTATCCTTCCAACCCAAAGAATAAGGTTGAGGATGAGGATCCATAGGTAACTTCAAACGCTCGACAATGGACCTCGCAATTAGATTTTTCTGCGAGCCATTATCCACTATACAATCAGTTGTAAAGTTTTGAAGTAAGTGGGCTCGAGTGATGAACAAAGCATCACGAGCCCCATCTGAAGAACTTACATTTACTAAGGTAACTTCATTAAGCTTACCTCGTAATTCTGTATATACTCTACTCTCTCCTACAGACTCAAGGGGACCCTTGGAAGCATCCTCCTCTTGAGTAGTAATCACTAAACTCTTCTTTTTGAGCTTAAAGCAATCAGCTTTCTCATGCCCTTTCTTCTTACAATAATTGCAGAATTTCTTAGAAGAAGAAGATGAAGATTTAGAAGAAGAAGGAGTAGAAGTGGAAGGGGAAGGAGAAGAAGGAGATGGAGAAGACACATTCTTCTTTTGAGCAAAATTCTTCTTTTGTGAGAAAGAATTATTCCCTTTTGATGAGTTTGCAACCTCTTGAGTAACAGGTGTGCGGAATGCCTGCAATTGTGCCTTGAACTTATCCTCCGCAAGCTGCGCCTGGTTGAAAACTTGATCCAATGTTTCCATAGAAACAAACATTAGTTCCCTGTACAAATGCTCCAACAAGCCACTTTGAAACTTGAGAATCAAACCTGGAACATCATCCTCCACATTCACAAGTATTTTGAACCTGTTAAATTGGAAAATATATTCTTGTATAGACATATTAGTACCTTGGCGAAAATGAAACCATTTAATAACCAATTCTCTAGAATAATTTGAAGGATAGAAATTTTTCTTAAGACATTGTACAAGCTCATCCCATGTGGTGAGTTTTTGTCCTCGTTTTCGTTCCATAAGTACTTTGGCTAAGCCAGAAAGTTTAAGCTTAGCATAAGGCACTACATCATCTTCTGAAAGTTGAGAAAAAGCAAACCAAGAACTCATGTCAAGAATCCAACTATTCAAGACATCAGGGTTCCTGGATCCATCATACAATGGAACTTCACAATGAACTCTCAAACGAGAATCGTGAGCAGAAGTTGAGGCATTATGCAAAGAAATGTCATTTACCTTCATGGCAAGATTGCCAAGGACTTCTGCCATTGTAGTGTCATTAGCCTTATCTACCAAAGTGTTTACAACATGGGCCAATTCTGCCACTTGGGCAGCCAAGTCAGAAGCCATGTGTTCTCGGGTATAAGCCAGAAGTAAAATTTAAGAAAGCACTAAATCAAGGAAGTACAATGCAAATTTCCTTGTTACAATGGAGTGCTGCTTAAAATGGAAAATTTACTCCTAAGGCTATCAATTTTGAAATTTTTAAACTAATATAAAGTGCAAAATTAACATTTATTAATTTAAAAATAACTTAATCAAAAATTAAATTTCAATTAATCAAAAGATTAAAGAATTTAATTAAGTTATTAAAAATTAAATTAATAAAATAAAATTTTAACATGCAACTTTAAAATAGTAAAAATTTAAAATTTTACAATAAATTTACCCTTTCTCTGCTGTTAAACTGGACAAAAACTACAGTGCATGAAAATTTTGCATGCTCCCAATTTGTCCTCTGCACGCTTCTCGAGGCACAAATTTTAGGGATAGTGGTGCAGTTTTCGGTAGAGGAAAAAAAAACTCTGGTGCGAGCTCCCAAGCTGCGCACCCATGTGGATGCCTCTGAGTGTCGCCGTCGACACTGCCAAAGGACAGCGTAGCCAGGCCTCCGCTCGCGCTACGACGCTCACTTCGACAGCTTGGTCAGTCGCTCGACCTCGACAACGATAGCAACCGTCGAGTCACGGCTGACTCCCGACAGACGATCAACGCTGTCGGACCACGCTGACCACTGGTGTCGAGCGACAGCCTGTCGCTGCCAACAGATAGCGCGGGTGGAAGGCCGACGCGTCGTCGGCTATGACAGCGCGCGCTGTCACGCCTAATAGAAATGTTAGGCATCAGCCTGACGCTGTCAGCCGACGTGCTTCGGGCCTCGATCGCAGTGCTGTCGTAGGACAGCCTCGGCCGTAGTGCTGTCATGGGACATCCTTGGCCCAGCCTGACGTTGTCGCGCTAGACAGCGCCAGAACGACAGTCGAAGGCTATCGGCTACCGGCCCTCAGCTTCCCCCTGTCGCAAATACGCATCGGGGATGCCAAAAATTTGCTGGCTGACCGCCTGTCGAATGCAGTCGAAGGCTGCCAAAGCTGTCGAATGCAGCCGAGGTGGGCCGAGTGCTGCAAAATGTTAAAATAAAAATGCTTTTTTTTTTTTTTTTACAATAAATACAGCAACAGCAAATATATTATTAAAATAATATATAGAATAAATTTAAAGCTTTTCTATAACAAATTGAAAAAAATTATAAATTAACCAGGGGGGGTTAATCTAAAATTTGAAAAACTTTAAATTATGCAAATGTGAGCAACCAGCTCCCACCAGTAGCTCTCCTTTCAAGATCCGGTCGACACACGACCAGCATTTGAAAGGCACCCAGATCTAAGTCGACACATGACCTAGCTTTGGAAGTCCTCCTGGAGCTCTTCAGTACTCAAAAATGGGGGGGGCAGCAGGGTCAAAAGGCTCCCTAATCCTAATTGGACCGTAGCTACGATCCAATCCCTTCCAAGGATCAGTATATGAAGAACTCTAGGGCAAAATTTTCCTATACTTCTTAAGCATAAGCAAAAAGTTGGATCAAGGGGTTTGTCGACGAAGGAACTTCCTTCTTCGAATGGTTTTCAAGCTCCCTTTGGGCTTAAACCTAGTCCTCAATGAGAATACGTTTCTCATAATATTTCTATCTCCTATCCTCTCACCTCACAAGCCCTAGTGCAAACATGAACTAGGCTCTGATACCAATGAAAAGGATTGAAAATCCAACTAAGTGTTCTATTATTTACAAAACATTATATAGGCACTAATGGCCCAAAATACATAACCAACCCATGAAATCATGGATTTGATTCAATACGCTTCAACCAAAAGCTACAAAGGTGCAAAGGAGAATGCACGTAAACTTCTAAGTTAAGATTGCTAACTAGAAGATCCATTTTAGCTAACTTGAAGCACACACTTCCTACTTTGAGTTCACACTTGCTAACTAACACTCTAAAAGACAACAAGAATACAACTAGTGCCCACAAGTGCATGTGAGAAAGAGACTCACTTACAATATGAATTTGCTAGAAATAAACTAAGCAAACCTAAGCTAGGAACTACTAGAGGGGTCATATGAAAGATCTAACATCAATCCTCATTAGTAACTTTATTTACTACTACTGACTTAGGTTGCATTGGGGTGTTTTTAGCATTCTTGTTCTATTCCTTCTTGCGAGGCTTCACAATCTCACCCTATTGAATCTTGATTTCTTTGATGATTCTATCCTGTGCTAAGGCATATTAAAGAGTGGGGTATTGTTGCAACTGTAACAACAAGGATATTGGCTTCAAGTAACTTTTAGAGAACATCTGAGTCAACTTCGACATGGGTAGAAGATAAGGCAGCTTGGTGAGTAGGGTTCACCATCTATTGCCATAGTTTGTTATTGACTCATCATCATACTATTTCAACCCAACTACATCAGTCAACGTTGCCTTCCTCTTGGTGTTGAAAGCAAAGAATTATAGGAATGCATTCGCAAGTTGGTCCAGATTATGGATGCTATGCTTAGGTAGTTGGTAAAACCACTCAGAGGTAGGGCCGGTGAGGGTAGTTACAAATGTCCTCAAAAGCAAAGCATCGTCATCATGAATGCCAAAGCATTAACCTAAGAACCTAGTGACATGTTCTTGCACATCCTCTTCTCCCTTAAAGGTGGCCAACTGAGGCAACTTAAATTGCTCTAGATAGGGAGGCACAGGTACTGAAGGATGGATGGGTTGATTATGCAACTAGCGCATAGTGGGCTTTTGAGATCCGGATCTAGAGGCCTTGTTCTCAAATGAATCTAGGTGTTCTAGCAATGCTTTATATGGGCCTGAGGACTTAATCTCCTCATCCTTGTTCACATCTTGCGATGGAGTTCTAGGATCCTCTAACCTATTGTGAGGTTGTGGAAAATCACCCCTTACCTTGGTAAGACCTCTCCACATACTCTACTTCTGGCTCATGCTCAGTATAGGCCCCGTAAGGCATCTCTCGAGTTGGTCTATAAATGGGGGTATCTACCCACATGGGCACCCTATGTTTGGTCTGGGAGGCATCTCTCGATCTGGCTTAGGAGGTTGTGGAGGCAACATTAGATAAGGTCTCGAGGACCTCTCTCAAATGAGCATGGGTTACCTCAGATGGACTTACTGCCTATGTGTCTTAGGGGTAGGGGCCCTCTTTCATAAAATCTTTTGGAATAGCTCATTGGTCTGTCATTCGATCCTTTCTTTCTTAAGCTGGTGCAAGTGGTATAATTGCTCTTTGTCTTGCCAAAGCTGCTTGAACTGAGTTTGGTATTATGTATATCTTACAACCGTTTTCCTGATTTGATCCATAGTACGAGACCTAGGGGGCCTAGGAATCTCACCTTGGGCCGACCTTGTTCAATATACTTTGTGTTCTCCATAGGGCGCTTGCCTCTCTTGAGGTTCACCACATTGAATCGAGGTTCGGGCTGGAGTATATGTTCATTATACTCAGCTAGCGCAGAGGCACATCTGGCATACATGAAATATTATTCCTAAGGAAAATTTGGGATCTCCTCATGTCTTCCCTCTTGGACGAGGAAAGGTAGGGCAAAATTGGCTTGCCCCGACCGACGAGTGTCATTCCCATTGGGCTACATGATCTGCTATATCCTATCAAGGCAACATGGAGGTAAAGTCATATTGAGTTGCTCTGACCAGTGTGTGAAGTTGTGCTCTTACCTATGATTAGGCGTGTCAGCCCTAATGGGTACACGGATGCATGGCACCACTCTGTCTATTAGCACCTGGTGCACAGTTGCCTTTCACTAAGGAAGGCCTGTGAAATATCTACATACCAGGAGCACTCTCCCAAGTAATGTTCATCATCCCTCGAGGTGTCTCGTAGATGATCCCTTCAAATATGAGGCTCATGCCCTACTGTCTTGGGGCTAGGTGGAGTAGAAGCTCATTAGGGAGGTATAACCAAGTCTCTAGGGCTATATCAAAGATGATTTGTGTCTCCTAATCCACTCTTTATAGCTTTTGCCCATGTTTGGGCTTGGCTACGGGTGTGCACCATCGTGCTCCTCTATCAATACCCCAAGTGATTATATTCTTTACAAATTTCTAATGAAATAAAAAATAGAAAAGGAAACACCCATAGACAGATGATTATCTATTTTAAGTTTTAGATGTCAGTCCCTAAACTATTTTATGTGTTTCAGATGTGTTGTTTTGCAAAGGATGACCTTGTGTCACGTGTTTGAAATATTGTTGAATGATAATATCATGTTTAATTGGCTTTCACCTATATACTCATAGCTCATCAACCTAGCTATGAACTCTAGGTTGTGTTATCCCACCTATAATGTGTGGCTATGAGGTCCACACATGGCCATGGAACATAGGTCCTATCAGTTCCTCACCCAGTTCACCTACAGTCTACGATACACCTCCCCGAAGGGTGATGCATGCTATAACCCATGGGGTATGATGAATCTTGGAACCAGCCTTGGCAATATGGATCAGGTTTGTGGGATTTGAGCCAAGTGGATGGATATGAAACCCATCGTCACTTGCACTCTACCAACGGTTGGGGATGAAGTCCAACTCGTTAGCATTTTAAGTGGATCGTGGTGTGTGTGGTTCTTTTTAATCCAATAAAGTAAGCAAAGAAACATTCGATGATAATTCACTAAATGCATGCAAATAAGTGCATTTTACTTTAAAAATTTAGGATAAATAACCTAAAAATGTAACTTATGAATGCAAATCCTAAATTCTAACTTACCCATTGGGTAAGCCAGAAGCAATCAAGCCACAAAGATGCATTACTACTTCAAATTTATTTTTGATTTTTTTTTTCTTCTTCCTTTTGTTGCTTTATGTTATTAGAAAAGTAAAAATATGACTTTTAACCTTTCTATGCAAACAAATGATGCAATAAAAACCAATTTTAACATTCTTTGAAAATACAGTAGAAAAACAGAGGGTTTAGGCACTCACCTTATAACTTTTGAGACCTCCAAATTCTGGGTCTTTGAGTAGCAATTTCTCTATTTCTTCACCACTCCAGGGTGGTATGATTAGAAGCCCCACAACCATACCAAGGTGGTGTGGTGAAGCCACCATCCCAGGGTGAGCTAGATAAAGGTTCTGCCACCGTCCCAGGGTGGGGAGGGGAGCACCTGCAACACAAAAAGGGCAAAAATGGCAAAAATGGAGTCAAATTTTCACCCAAAGCACAAGGGACAAGGATACCACCATGATCACCACTGAAGTAGAGAAAAATTGTGCACCTAATTATGATAAAAAATATGTGTATCTATCCTCTATAGCTTGTGAGCATCAAACGGAAGCATGCATGTAAAATGGAAGCAAAAACCAAACAACAAGATATGAAATGAAACAAGTATCCTTCTTATTAATTTGGTGGATCAGGTCTAAGGTTACACAAAAATCTCCTTGAGATCTGAAATGTGATACAATTGTTAAAAAATTTGGGTTGCCAAGGATCAAATCCTTCAAGAAATCCGGGTGCACATCTAGTGTCTTTCCTCGTACACACAATTGAAGTGGGCGGGCAAATGCCATTGCTGCTGGTATCTCTGATATTTGATGTTTGATATTCCTTACCAATGCCTTCTAGGAACCTACACCTACACACAAGGAAGAAAAAAGGATCAAATAGCAAGTGTGTGTGAAGGAAAACATGCAATCCCCACAGGCACAAAAGGGCATATATATTAAAAATATATCAAATCAACTTAGAATGACTTGAAAATTTATGGGGATGTTAAATAATAGTTTTTTAAGGGATATCATCAAAAATATATCTGAAATTGCATCCATAGGTCCCTCAATTTTGCACCACCCATCTGCAACCTACGAAGACCAAGACAAGAAATTCCCACCCCTAAACATGTCCAAAACACATGAAATTTGGATAGAATGTATAAATAAACATTTTAAGACGACACATGTGGTTATATTTTTAAAATAAGGCACGGATCCACCTACATGCAACTGGAGTGCCTGGATGGGCCCTATGAACCTGCAAAAACTTAAAAATACGATATCTCAGCCAATTTAACTCCAAATTGCATGAAATTTTAAATGGAGCATCCTACAATAGTATGCAATAATACTAAAAAAATAGTAAAGAAATTGTGTAAGTATTTCTCCTTGTACTTTGGGGATGGTGGTGACTGTAACTAATTGGGGGACACCCTGGGGTGGGATACCCACCAATTCTGCATACCTTTTGCTACAAATTTTAGTGGGTAATAGTCCTAAACACTCTAAGGGATATTTTCGTTGAATTTTATGAATAAATTCACCTGGATGGTAAAGTTATTCCCAAAAGACCCTCTTGAATTCACCCGATAACCTCCTTCGCTAAGAAGAGATTCTGAGGGAAAGAGAGTGCAATAAGGTGAGGGGAAATATTGACAACACTCCATTGCATATCCTATAACTTCTCTCTATCCTTTTTGTGGAAATTGAATCTATTTTATAGCCCAAAGGGGCTTATGTGCAAAAAGGCATGCAAGGACATGCATGGCAGGATGTGCCATTTGTCAAAAAGGAGGTATGCATTGGATGGGGAAGGTAATATCCCCTTTTAACCTTCATTATGAAGCATGTCATAAGGATTGAGTACCCTTTGACCCACATGCTTCGATTGGTGTGGTAAATGGCAGTTTTTGGGTGCTATTTGTCCCAAATTTGACGTTTTCTGGGTCAAACTTGCTCACCGTCCCACCCTGGGACGATGGCTCACCACCATACCAGGGTGGGATGGTGGGAATTTACCACCATCCTAGGGTGGTACAGTGGGAATCTGAGTGGGATGGTGGCGAATTTTGGTCCAAAACCTCCTAAAATTGGTCCAGAAGACTCCAAAACCTCTTTCGAAGTGGCTAGAACCACTATGAGCCTTCTAACGGCTGCCCAAGGGGCCATATGATGCCAATTTTATCATTTTTTGTGGATGCTTAATCATTTTAACCATATTTTAGTGTCTACAACCTGATTTGAAGTATCTGATAGTATAAATCCCTCTAGTTGTTCAATGTAGACCTCTTCTTCTAGAATCCCATTTAGAAAAGCTGACTTAACATCCATTTGATATAATTTGAAATTATTGAAAATTGAAAAAGATAAAAACATCCTTATAGCTTCAATTCATGCAACTAGAGAAAATATTTTATCAAAATCAATTCCTTCTACTTGTGCATAACCTTTGCAAACTAACTTTGCTTTATTTTTGACAACTTGTTCATATTCATTCAACTTATTTTTGAAGACCCATTTTGTGCCAATCACATTTTTGTCCTTTGGTCGTGGAACAAGTTCCCAATTTTTGCTCTTCTCAATCTGATCTAATTCCTCATTCATTGCTTTAACCCAAAATTCATCTTTACAAGCTTGAGAAAAATATTTTGGCTCAATCTTAGATAGTAAAGAAAAATTTGCTTGTTGAGATGGTTTTATTATTCTTCTCCTTGTATGTCTTTCATCTGGATTCCCAATGATCTGATATTTTGGGTGATGTTTATGTACATATCTGGAAGGACTTTTAGGAAGAAGCCTTTGTGTTTCTTCTTAATCATTCTCATATTCTTCACAAAAATCTTCTTGACAACATCCATCTTCTTGGTATACTTTTTTCTGAATTGGCTCTTTGGAATCTATCTTTTCATCAACTGTCACATTCATACTTTCCACCATAGTGTGTGTTCTTTTGTTGTAACATATGTAAGCTTTGCTTTTAGTGTATTATCCAAGAAAAATTCCCTCATCACACCTTGGATCAAATTTGCCCAAATTCTAATCTTCCCGTCTTATGTAACATTTGCTTCCAAAATTTTTGAAATGTTTTACAGTAGTAGGTCTTCCTTTCCAAAGCTCATAAGGAGTCTTGTGATGACTTACCCTTAATTGAGCCCTAGTAATTATATACACAGTTGTGGATACTACTTCTTTCCAAAAACCATCTGACAACTTAGATTCATTTAACATAGCTCTAGCCATGTTTTCAATAGTCATGTTCTTCCTTTCAACTACTCCATTTTGTTGGGGAGTTCTTGTTGTTGAGTACTCTCTCTTGATTCCATGTTGTTCACAAAATTCTACAAACTCATCTGAAGTAAAATCTCCTCCTCTATCATATCTTAGACACTTAATCCTTTTGCCTGTTTCATTTTCAACCAATTCCTTGAATGCTTTGAAATTTTTGAAGGCTTTTGACTTCTCTTTTAGGCAAGTTACCCAAACCATTCTGGAATAATCATCTACAAACAATATGAAGTAACTCTCATCCTGAATACTTTGTGTTTTGGTAGGACCACACAAATCAGTATGTATTAAAATTAAAGGCTCAGAAGACATATAGCCTTTTGGTTTGTAGGTTGTCCTAGTTTGCTTTCCATGTTGACAAGGTGCATAAATTATGTTTTGAGGTCTCCTTATTTTGGGTAAATCTCTGACTACCTATTTTTTGCTTATGCTGACTATGTTGTCAAAATTCAAATGACCTAATATTGTATGCCATACCCAACTCTCATCTTCTTGTGATAGAAAACACTTTTCTCCTTTTATCTCATTAAGAATGTATAAGTTATTTGGAGTCCTTATTGCATTTGCAATAATTCTTCCTGTTTCAGTTTTCATTATCTCACATCTATCTGGATGGAAGGTAACCATATATCCTTGATCATAGAGTTGACTTATACTTAGTATATTGTGCTTTAACCCTTTGACATATAAAATATTCTCTATTTTTGTTTTTCCATTTTCTAGACTTAGAGTACCTCTCCCAATAATCCTAGCTAATCCATTATCACCAAAACTTACATATCCTCTATTTGTTTCCTTTAGAACAATGAATTTGTCTTTATCTCTTGTCATGTGACTAGAGCAAACACTATCTAGATACCATTGTTCTTATTTATTTTGAGCATGCAAGGATGTTTGAACTTATATAGATCTGGACCTATCATTCTTTCTTTCATCCTTCCTAGTTGTTGGAATTGTTTTTCTAAGCTTAGGAAATATCATTTTACACCATCTAGCCTTGTACCCAAAGATATTGTATTTGTAACATATAACATCATTATCCATGAGAGGTGCAAAGGAATTGAAATATCTAATGTATCTTGCATGATGAGTACAGTGTGCAGCTATATGACCATATTTATTACAAGAAAAACAATGACCATAAAGAGATTATGTAACCTGTTTGGAGATATTGGATATTGTGAAGAAGCCATCCTCTTATTGTAATTAACTCTTATCCAGGGTTCCTCTTTGTTCTCTTCCTTTCTGATGTCCTTTGATTGCTTTACTTTGTTTGAAGTTTCTACCTTTTGGAAGCTTGATTCCTCTTTTTGTTTCACATAAACTATATTTTGCAGTATCTTGATCCCTTCCAGTTTATTTCTTAGGAGAACAATTTTTGCTTCCAATATTCCACATTTTGTTTTCTTGGATCTCAATAGATCTGTCATATCTTGCTCAATCTTCTTTCCTTCTTCTACCTTAATCTTGAATTCTATAAGGTTTTGTATAAGTTCCACTCTTGATTCTTCATCTTCCTGAATTTGTTCAAGTTTGAATTTTTCTCTCTAAGACTTTTTAGTTTTTTGAGAGCATCAAATAATTCTTCTTTTATATCAAACCCACTTTCTTCTTCACTTTCTGAGGTCATGTGTGCTACCTAAGGATCTTCTTCCGGGTTGTTAGACTCTTCATGGGGATACCCGCTCTGATACCAATTTAAGAACATGTGCTTATACTAAGAGGGGGGTGAATAGTATAACATAAAACTTTTCCCCAAATAGTAGCATAAATATTAATAAAGTAGTAAACATCACACAAAGCATCACACACATGAGAGACATCATTTTTAATGTGGTTCACCCAATGTGGGCTACCTCCATAGAAAATATTTCTTCTAAATATTTCTCAAATAATATCTTGGGAATCCTTCCCAATTACAATGTTTATGGACCTCTATCCAAAGGATATGTTGATCCCCTAAATATCAAGTTCATGGATCTCTTCCATAGGAGAACTCTTTCCCCTTTTGCTCTAGCTAGTGATCTTCTATAAGACTCTATCTCTCTACTATACTGACTTGTGGATCTCTCTCCACTTGTAGACTCCTCACTCATATATGTCTTCAATTATCTTGGCTACTATATCTCTATCCACTGAGACTCTATCCTCTATACTCTATCACCTCCAAAGCTCTATCAATAGGTTCACTCAGAACCTCTTCAAATCTGCTCAATAGGCTTACTTATAACCTACATGAATCTGATCAATAGTATCACTCAGAACCTGCTCAACAAGCTCACTCATAACTTGTCCAAATATACTCAATAAGTCCTCTCTAGGACTTGCTCAAATCTGCATAGCAAGCTTTCACAAAAGCTTACTCAAAATCAGTCCACAAGCCTTCTCAAAGACTTACCTCAAATCAGCTCAAAAAAATCTCAACTCAATCTCATAGAAGCATAAAGAGAATTGTTAGAGACTCAATATATTCTATACTCAAATCCCAATCTCAACTCAAATCAATCTCAACTCAAATTAGAATATAGAATAGTTTTTTTATGGAACTTGAACAACCACTTCACACAATCACTTGACTAGGCTCAAACAAATCTACTCAACCAATCACCATAAGGAACAACTCTTTCTCACAAACCCTATTTCAAGCATGAATCAACCAACTAAAATACTCAAAAACCACTTTTCATAATAATGATACTCATGTTCTTTTCAGCTCAAGTTCAAGTTCTTTGCACAACAACTCACTCCAACAACAATGCTTATAAAACAAGATTTTAATCATAACTTTCAAACTAGAAAACCTTGAAGCATTAAACCAACTATTTTTTAATAGGAAACCACAATCAATCCTTTTCACTCCAATGATATTTCATAAATAAACCACCCAAATAAAATAAATGGAGAATATTGCTCATACCTTTTTGATGCCTTATTTGTTTTCCACAAAATATGTCTCACTCAACACACTTTATTTTTCAACTCTCAACAATATTTAGAGTAATAACACAACAAAAATATCCAAGTAACACCTTATTACTCCTACTTTATTTTAACATCCACCAAAGTTCTTTTATGCAAGAAATAAACCCTCAATAGAATGGATCAAACTTACTTTTGGAAAATCCTTGACAAAATCTGAAATATTTTCTTACACAACCCTTATTTCTCCTTCTAAGAAAGTTAATTAAATAGCTCTTGAAAAATGCTTTCCAACGATATATAATATGCTACCCTTCCAAAATTAAAAGGAATAGTAATTTTAAGAATTTTCTAAAACAACTCATAAGCCTTATTTCTCCTCAAAGTTTTTCTTACAAATATTAAAATAAAAATTTAACTTGTATTTTTCTTCTCAGTGGGATTCGATCCCCTATCATTTTCCGAGCACCACTCTAACCGTGGCACCACTAACCACGTGAGCCAACCGCTCACATGAAATGGTGAGCTCAGCCACTATGCTTTTTGTTAGGATCCTCAATCCTAACATTATTAGTTAGTATTAGTTAGTATTATTAATCATTTAATTATTATATTATTAACTTATAAAGTGAACCATCACAACCCTTCATAATGTGAACCATCACTTCTTTTCATACGTGAACCATCATGTCTCTTCACCAACGTAGCTTTAGGGTAGATATATATATTAGGTTGGCCATCCATATCAAATCATTCAAGAAGAAGAATAATAAGCATAGATTCTAAGGAGGGAGCCCCCTATAGTGGGAAAATGATTACAAGGGAGCCCCCTTTGAGTGGCCTGCGATTACATTTACATTAATTTGTTAATAATTTTATAGTAAGACCTTGGGGTCTTACCATTTGGTATCAAAGCCATGTGGGACCCAGTCATGTGGGAATTGCTCAAAGATCTTCATCAAATCACTTATGTGCGTGAGTATCAAACTTGGTTTGAGGATATCACCAAACACAACACAATATTGGATGAATCAATTCTCATCAATGGCTTCATTAGGGGATTAAAAGAGGAAATTGGAATGGAGGTGACAAGGTTCAATCCCTATACCATGATGCAGACCTATGGATTGGCAAAATTAGCTGAAGATAAAATCAATGCACAACAACGATTAGGGAAACCACTTATGGAAAAATCATCGACCACTTACATCGCTCCCAAACCTATGCATAATGGAAGGGCATAAAGCACTTACACAACCCTCAAATCTAATAGAAATTTACAAATTAAACATCTTAGCTTTGAGGAGATGAAGGAACGACGAGCAAAAGGACTCTGTGATAATTGTGATGAACAATTTGGACCCCACCATAAATGTGCTACACTAACATTGTATTTATTGAAGGAAGTGGATCCTCGTCTCTCCATAGAGCAAGCAGATGAGGTAGTTGTGTCCGAAGTGACCAGTGCACCTACTCACCGCAATGAAGACAATGAGGTCGATGTGCAAGAAGTGATTGATGTACCAAGAAAGGATGAGGTAGACATACCCAAAGTGATCAATGCTAGCCAAACATGCACTCTACAATACCTACACATACCTTACTCACCAATAGCGAGTTCTTGCCATATGACCAAACCTATTTAGAACCAACGCAGAGTGACTACACATTCCTTCTCCGTTGGCTCTACCAAGGAACCAAAAAAGGATATAAAATCATTACCATCACTTTTGATGCATCATTCTAAAGTATTTGAGGAACCCCAAGGGTTACCCTCCCATCCTCATCATGATTTTCCTAAGGAAGATTCTACTATTGTTCTTGGCAACCCCCCGCTAATGCTTCATCCTTCTCGATATCCCTGCCTATGAAAGGATGCCATTAAAATATTCCAAGAACTTACACAAATCCTTCTTGGAAAACAAAGGACAAAGCTTCTCACTTTGAGCTTTGAGGACACAGCTCTTTTTAAGGAGGGTGGCATGTTAGGATCCTCAATCCTAACATTATTAGTTAGTATTAGTTGGTATTATTAATCATTTAATTATTATATTATTAACTTATAAAGTGAATCATCACAACCCTTCATAACGTGAACCATCACGTCTTTTCATACGTGAACCATCATGTCTCTTCACCAACATAGCTTTAGGGTAGATATATATATTAGGTTGGCCATCCATATCAAATCATTCAAGAAGAAGAATAATAAGCATAGATTCTAAGGAGGGAGCCCCCTATAGTGGCAAAACGATTACAAGGGAGCCCCCTTTGAGTGGCCTACGATTACATTTACATTAATTTGTTAATAATTTTATAGTAAGACCTTGGGGTCTTACCACTTTCCTTCCTCCAAACATGTCCAAGAAGACATGTGCACCAAAATATGTACTTCCTTTCCACTTCGAACAAACCAGCGTCGATGGGATTCAAACTTCGGATCTCCTGGCACTCAAAAACTTGACTACCTTCTTCTTATCGCTAGGCCACAAGCACCTATAGTGTATGGGAAGGGGCCTCCCTTCCTTCTATTTCTCCCTTTCTTCGCAGGTTTCTATTGCACTAAAATATTTTTTCTCTTTGTTCGAACGAAACTCACACACATTCAAATTATTGCCAAATGAATTTTTGGAAATGGTATTTATACATATTGCCTTGAATTTTCATATATCGGCCCTTAATCGAATTTGATGACATCGACGGGAATTTCCACTTTGGAAATTTAAATTTTAATTTTAAAATATTAAAATTTAAAACTTAAACTTCAAAGTTGAATAACTTCATCACCGAGACTCCTTTTTTTGATGAAACGAAAAGCCAACCTGGGTTTTAATAAAAATCCATTTCAAATATGTCATCCATGGTTTTAAATAAAAACCTTTTGCTAAGCTTCCATTGAAGATCCTTTTGGAATACAAACATAGTGCTTACTTACATAGATCCTTTTGACATCAATGACAACTTTTTGCTAAGGGACTCAAAATATCCAATAGTGAGTACTGGGTGAGGACTGGCAGGACTTGTGCTTCTTGACCAGGTATGGATTTCATCTTCATAATTTGGTGGGTTTACGTGACTGTGACTTTCATTACCAATTGTCAAGCTATGAGCATACAGGTGAAATCCAATTAAATACAATATTATCATCCAATGAAATTCAAACATGTGACACAAGGTTATCTTTACAAACAACACATCTGAAACACACAAAATAGTTTAGGGATTCACATATAAAACTTAAAAGAGATAATAACTTTATTTATTGAGTTTTTTCATTTCTTGCATTTTGTTTCATTAAGAATTTGTAAAGGAGATAATCATCTAGGGTTTGGTAGAGAGTAACAATGGTGTGCATCCGTAGCCAATTCTAATCATTGGTGGAAGCTGTAGAGAGTGGAATAGGAGATATAAGTCATTTCCACTTTAGCCCCAAGGATTTGGTCATACCTCCCTAGTTAGCCTCAACTCACCCAAGTTCTAGAATAGTGAGACATGAACAATACCTACAAGGTAGCCCTATACAGTACATCCATATGTTTTATGGACCTTATCCAGGAGAGTGTTCTCGATATGTAGACACATCACATGCCTTCTTGGATGAAATGAAATAATGCATTGAGGCACAAGTAAACAGAGCGGTGCCATGCATCCATGTACCTGATAGGTCTAGCATGCCTATTTGTGGGCTAGAGCACAACTTCAAACATTGGGCAGAGCAAGTTGATCATACTTTACCTCTACATCACCCTAATAGGTTCCAGCAACCTAGACAACAATATGAGTATGATACTCATTGCTCAGGGTGAGCAAAATCTTCCCTTCCCTTCCTCATCCATGAAGGAAGGCATGAGGAAATCCCTAATTATCCTCAATAGTACTATACCATACAAGCATGATGTGCCTCTACACCTACTGAGTACAATGAGCATATGCATAGGATCAAACCTCAAGTAAATACGACTACTCTCGATTAAGGGAAGTGCACGATGAATATCATATATTATCTTGAATGAGGTTGGCCTCAAGGTGAGACTCCGAGGCCTCCTAGGTCCCAAATAGTGAAATAGATCAATCAAGTGGTTGTAAGATATGCAGAACAGCAAGCATAGTTCAAGTAACTTTGGTGAGACAAAGAGCAACTAGACCACTTGCATTAATGTGAGAAAGAAAGAATTGAATGGTAGACCAATGAATTGTTCCAAAAAACTTTATGTGAGAGGTTCCCTACCCCTATAACATATAGACAAGAAGTCCATTCGAGGTAACCCACTCTCATTCGAGATAGGTCTCCTAGGCATTATCTAGTGTTGCCTCCATGACCTCCTAGGCCATATCAAGACTTTCCTCTTAGGCCAAACATAGGGTGCCCATAGTAGGCAACTACCCCTCTCTATAGACCAGCTCAAGAGATGCCCTATGGGGCTTACACTGAGCATGAGTAAAATATAGAATATTTGGAAATGCCTCACCAAGACAGGGGGCGATATGCCACCATCCCAAAATAGGCTTGAGAACCCTTGCCCTGCACCACAAGATAAGAGCAAATAAGATAAGATCAAATCCTCTCATGTGTATAGGGTACTGCTAGAGTGCTTAGAGTTAGTGGAGAACAAGACCTTTGGGCTTGGATCTCAAAACCCCACTTTACACCAGTTACGCAATCAAACCCCTTCATAATTTGATGCCTACCCTTTCCTATCCAGAGCAATTTAATATGCCTAAGGGATAGGAATATGTGCAGGATCATGTTACCAAGTTCCTTAGCCAATCCTTTGGCATCTAGGATAATGATGCTTAGCTTTTGTGGAAATTCATGACTACCCTATCTGGCCTAGCCACAAAGTGATTTACCCAACTCTTAAAGCATAGAATCTACAACATTGTTCCTTCAACATTGTAGCCTCTATCACCTCTAGTATCGAGCCTCCCACCTAGGCCTATGGTCATAATTAATAGCAAGCTCTCTTAGAGCCTAAGAACGACATCTTCCTAACTCTCCATATATGATCTCATTCAATAATCTCCACCTCATAGAGTAGCTCTAATGGATATCCTTAAGGTAATCAAACTATAGCCCCAGGAGTCTAAATCCTTCAATAATTTCATGGGGCATGTGTGGTAATACATGGAACTAGTTATTACATTTCGATGAGATGAGATCAAACCAATTCCAAATGATATGGTGGATCCTCCCTTGCACATCATCGCATGTGTAAACAAAACACCCTACAAGAGAGTGTTGATAGGCACTGGCTCTTCCAAAAACATCATCACTATAATAGCTCTCAAGCATATTAAGCTCCCAACATCCCATATTGTCATGTCTACTTACACCCTTTTAGCATTTAATGATGCCATATGCTCAACATTTGGTACAATAGTCCTCCCCATTCAGGTAGGACAAAATACCATATCGATGATGTGCCACATCTTGGAGGGTGAGATGGTGTACAATATCTTGTTGGGTAGACCTTGGATTAGGTACATGAAGTGTATCCCTTTCATTGCTCACCAATACCTAAAATACACCTATTAAGGGCAAGTCCATGTCATCTCCATAGATCTAGAACCCTTCAAGTACTGCAATATGGTGTAGTAGATCCTTGAGTCAACCTTGTCATCCATCCATCTATATTTTCAACCGAATAAATCTAGCCAAGGTCTGACTCTATCACCATCAGCTTCATTCAATCCATCATCATCTCATGCCATACCATCCTCATATTCAGCACCCCCAGATGTGCCTTCATCATTAGTGAATCCTCCACCAAGGAACATGGGGAAGAGGCCCATTGATGAGATCCCTCTGACCATATCCATCATGTCTAGCAGTGAGACTCCTAGCCCAGTGGATGAGGAGCTACCTCATGAGGTTAATATTGAATTAATTTAAGCCTCGCTTCTGTCTCCTCCTTCTCTGTAGCCATAGGTCATAGTGCATCTAGCTTCCACCGGTTTGGGATAGTACATGGTTAGGAATGTCATAACTACCCCTACCATCGAGTCGATGCAAGATATGGGTCGACCTCATCTTCCCATAAGCACTATCATACCTCTTTGCCTCCCCCCTAATCAAACAAATTTCATATATGGGGATCTCGACTATGGTATCGAGTCTTATAAATAGTAGGAAGAGGATGAAGAGCCCTTTTCCAAGGACATCAACTACATGTCCAACCCTAAATTTTCCATGAAGTATATTCATCTCTGTAATTGGCATGGTTATGGGTTGGGCTTTTATGAGCAAGGCACCCACATCCCGTACCAGCTACAATATCAAATACCCTATGACAAGTCTAGTTTGGAACACAACAAGCCTATGCTCCTTGACGTCCTTATGGATAGCTTAGAGCACATGACTCTCAACTTTAGGGATGAGCTTATGTGTGATCCTTACGCCAATACCAACCAAGTCTACTCAATGAGAGACTACTTCCCTACACCCCTGAGTGACCAAGAGATACATTGCAAGGTCAATCAATCTTACGAGAGGTGAAATTTTGTACACCCTTCCACACGATAGTGAGGAAGAAGATCGTGGGTCTCCTTATGAGTGGAAATTTTATGATGAGTCAGATTATGAAGTGACATCCATAGGCTCTTATATTTCACATGTTGAGTATGTACGAATTTTCCCATTGGATGATGAACATGAGGGTTATCTACGAATGTTCCCCTTGAATAACCCTATCTAGCACCAGTTCCTCCTACAGAAGGGCAAGTCCACCTACAGCTACACCAACTGTTTTCAATCATTTAGTCTTCATCGCAACCATCTTCTATGGTCTTGTGACATCCCAATGTTGATATACACCATTAGCCACCTAGGGGAAACAATCCATCCATAAACATGATTTACATAGACCTCTTTTAACCCCTACAATATTCGAATAACCCATCAAAGCCACTGTACCTCAACTTTGGGGCAATTAACTTTGATCGGGGAGATTCTCCCCCATCACCCTCTGAGTACTGGCCTTGCGATGAGATGCTACAACTATTTTATTTCTATCCAAGGCCTACTCATAATGTATTTCATGCTAAGGAGGAACCTGAGATTCCAATTACTGATCTAAAACCAACAGATGGCTTTCACCTAATACCTACTCCTCACTAGTTGGAGGAGGGGTCGCATCTGTCAATCGAGACAATGATTGAAAAATATATCAGCTCAAATCCTAAGAATCTACAATATATCAAGTTAGGGGAAATTCTATCCACCAAATATCAAGTCGATTACATATTCCTTCTCATAGAGAAGAAGGAGTCTTTTGCATGGTCCTACAAATACATGTCGAGACTAGATCCAAATCTAATCATGCACAATCTGACGCTTGACCCCAAGGCCAAGATGGTTAACCAAAAGTTGAGAAAGATGCATCCTATAGTAGCCTTAATGGTTAAAGATGAGCTACAAAATTTGTTGGATTCCAAGTTTATAATTTTCGTAGACTATCCACCATGGTTGTCCAACACGGTTCCCATAAAGAAGCCCTACAGGAGGATTCACATTTGCACCAAATTTCAAGACCTAAACTAAGCGAGTCCTAAGGATGATTTTCCTTTTTCAAGCATCGATGCCCTGGTAGATGCCATAATGGGCCATGAAATGTTATCCCTCATGGATGGGATTTTTGGATACAACCAAATCTGTATCAATCTGGAAGACCAGCTCAAAATGATGTTCACAATGCCTTGGGGGACATTTTGCTATAATATCATGCCTTTTAGCCTTAAAATATTGGTGCTACCTACCAATATGCCATGACATACATCTTCCACGATTACATGCATAATATTTCAAAATATCACATGGATGACTTACTGGCCAAATCCTTATTACACCATGAGCATCTCGATGTCTTACATAAAGTCCTCGATTGCCTTATTGAACATAACGTGAGACTGAAACCCAAGAAGTGCATATTTTGAGTCACATCTAGAAAGCTCTTGGGATTTATAGTCTCTAAGTGAGGCATTAAAGTGGACCCCAACAAGGTCAAGATAATCCTTGAGATGCATCCCCCAACTACCATTAAGTAGCTTCGAAGCCTACAAGGTAAGGTCACGTCCAATCAGATAAATATCGACCCATGAACAAGCTACTACACAAGGGGGTCACATTCCATTGAGATGATGAGTGTCAAGCTACCTTTGATGCAATCAAACAATACCTAGCTTCACCACAAGTATTGGTTCCACCTAGACCAAGAGTGTCATTCTACTTATACATCTTAGCCAGTGAGATTGCATTGGGCACCATGTTATCCTAGAACAATGAATTACATAAGTAATAAGCTACCTACTATCTTAGTTGCACATTTATTGGCTATGAAATCAAGTATGCATACTTTTAGAAGCTATGCCTAGTGGTGGTTTTTACCACTAGGAAGCTACGACATTACACGCTTAGTCATACCACGTATGTTGTATCAAAGGAGAATTCATTACGATACATGATGAGTCGTACTTATCACAATAGTCACACGGTGAAATGGATCATGTTGTTGATGGAGTTTGACCTAGAATTTATCAGATAAAAATCAATGGAGGGTTAGGTCATCATCGATCAACTTGTAGAGGCTCCCCTCTAGGAAGAGCAACCTCTTAGCATGGAGCTTTCTAATGATGAAGTCTTCCAAATATCAGAATCACTTGATTTTGATGAACCTAATTCACAGGCCGATATGACTCTATTCTTCAATGGCTCCAAGTGTGACCAAGGGGGTGGCATAGGATTGTGTTTTTCATACCTCAAGGGGCTCTCATACCCCTATCTTTCAAACTAAATTTCTCATGCACCAACAACAATGTCAAGTACAAAGCCTTCTTCATAGGTCTTCAAACGGTTGTTGCCATGAAAATAACAAAGCTCAAAATTTTGTATGACTCCTTGCTCATCGTAAACCATGTCAAAGGGATTTTTCAATGCAAGTTTCTAGTTCTACAAGCCTATAAAGCCCTTGTGGATAAACTCCTGGAAAAGTTTGAATGGTATGATATTGAGGCACTCCCTTGATCATCTAATCATTTTGTGAATACAATGGCCTCTCTAGGATCTTTGATCTCACAGAACCTTGTTTATGAGATGACAACCATTCAGGTAAAAAAGTTGTTGTAATCTATGATTGAGTGTGAGAGCACTTAGTCCATGCTAGAATTCTACTTGATTGAGATTGAACCTCATTAGGACAGGTTCTCACAAATTCATGAGCACCTGAATCATGTTGCTTGGGGGACTCTAATCTCTCAAAACCCTTTTGATAGCAGTACAATGCTATTATTATAATTTATTTCCCAATTAGCATTCGCTTGGGATGAACTTCAAGAGGGATAGGCAATTCATGCAATCGAGGCTTCCTCACAACAAGACTAGTCTACCCAAATCAAGGAGTACCTAAAGCTTGTTAATCTCCCTCTTGGGTGAGAAAGAATGGTGAAATTGTTCTATTGATCAACAATGCATTACATAGTTTTATAGTTCTTGAAAGAACTAAAAATAGACACGGTGGTTGAGAGAAATCCTCTCAAACTTATTACAACAAACTAACTTAAAGATAGCTCTTATCCTAACAACATTCTAATCTTGAACTATGGTCAAACATTGACCAACCAAGCCAAAACCTCAATGTATGCTACTCAAATTAAATAGAAATACGTAAATAAAATATTAAACTTGAAAGCATGAGATTCCGAAAATAAAACACTGAGATGCAAATAAAAATAGGACTAAATCGAGGCATAAAATAACACAGATAGAATTAAATTAAAAACAAGAGCACAACCCTTTTTATTAATGTAATTCCGCTCGGTTACAGTATCTCTCTTCAGTTACACATTCTCGGTTACAACAGATGAACAGTGATCCCCTTCCGCATGCCCACATGTAAAATGGGCGGGCTGTAGTGTTGCCGCCGCTTGATGTTTAATGAGTCTTGTTAGTCGTTGCCTATCTTGCGTTCAGCCGCTTACCTTGCATTCAGAAACACGAGAAGAATGTTAGTAGCACCTGTAATAAGAGGGTAGAACCTTCTGACTTTAGCATACATATGAAGATAGATCAGATGCATGAATAAAACAACTCTTCGTGAAACTGCAACTTTTGCCGAGAACAGAGAATAGTATACATTCGAAATGGCATATATCCAAGGATGTAAAATGTAAACTATTATTTTTATTCTACTTGAAGACAACACAATACATGAGACATGGACAGTCATTAAAATAATCAACCGATTCTAATGCTATTGCTCGCAAGTTAGCACTTCATTGTGTTGCATGACAATATTCGATAAAACGTATTGCAAGACGCATTCGAGCATATAACATATGACATGATATATTCTAACGTAAAGTTTATTTGAACAACGTAAAGAATAAGCTATTTCGATACTGTTAGTTTTTGCAATGTATTTCGAAAGAGAACAGCATATATTGCATTAACTAGAAACGTTCATGGGCTGCCCAAGCGGGCCACCCCTAGTTTACACTTAGTCTCGACGCCAATCCACTAGGAATGGGCTCGAGATCTAAGGCTGTGTGTTGTCACCGAATTAGTGGGATGCAGTGATCCACTGTCGGGTGTGAAAGTCCGGTTCACTCTTCTAAGAATCACCCACCAACCTCTATTTGTGAGAGATTCTAGATGTAAAGAAGGTGAACTTAGATTGATACAGTCGGATATCCAAATGAGCAGCACTTCGTTGTGTTAACAAAATGCTTCGCAGTCTCCTTTTTTTTCGTTGCATGGAGGGAGTTTTTATAGAGGAATTTTGCCTCTGGGACATTAATGCCAAACCCTAAGTCCGCAGGCGCCGCTCAAATTTGATCCTTATCGGGCCATTATGGGACATGGCTCGCACTGACAGATCGTAGTTATGAGGCGTGGCCTCGGATCGGATATTTTGCTAACATCGCTTGTCTCATTAATGTCCGCTGTAAAATCTATCGTTTTACAGAGCCATGGGGTCTCTTCGAGAAGGGACACGTAGAGGTGCCACATGGCGGTCGTTCCTTGGATGGTCGAATGTATGCTTTTGATTGTGGCCAGGTGTCTGCTTTTGACTTTGGCCAGGTGTTGGCTTGAGGCCCAAAGTGTCACGATATCACGATGCTTTGGGTCGGCTTTGGGTCGGGGCCCAAAGTGTCGCGATATCACGACGCTTTGGGTCGGCTTTGGGTCGGGGCCCAAAGTGTCGCGATATCGCGACGCTTTGGGCCCGCTTTAGTCGGGGCCCAAAGTGTCGCGATATCGCGACGCTTTGGGCCCGCTTTGGGTCGGGGCCCAAAGTGTCGCGATATCGCGACACTTCGGCCAGGGCTTGGTTTTTGACAAAAGGCTTGGCGCGGATAAAGGCTTGGCTTGAAGAAGGCTTTGAAGAAGGCTAAGAAGGCTTTGAAGAAGGCTAAGAAGGCTTTGAAGTTTGTTAAAGGCTCTAGAACGACCGACTTTGCTCTGCTCATTTTTTGATCTTTTAAACTGCTGTGTGAGTGGTTAAGACCACTATTTGACCTCTAAGGGCTGCCCTAAAAGCTGTGATATCAATGTGATCAATGTTTGTAATCACTTAATCGAAATGGTGCTGTTTTGGTGTCTACAGATGCCCCTTTTTGGGAAGCGCTGTAGGTGACGTAGTGCTGAGCAAAAATATACGACCAAAGCACTAATGATTAGGGTTTCTTGGTAACCTAACCAACTTTTAATGCCCCAAGTATGGAAAGGACATGCATTCTTGAATCCTTGCTTCTGACGAGCTAAGGAATTTGATTTCAAGTATTAACCTATTTTGGTGAGGTGTGACTTGAACTTAGACATTGATCAGTCATGAATAAGTGAAGGGCGTTTTATCCACAGGGGGAACCTTGTATTCATGATTCACGAAATGCCAAGTGTTTGATTGATTTGATCGTTGCTTGTTTATTGCCCCAAGTAGGAGCGTGATTGTCTTTTTCAATGATTCTTTGAATGCATGTCATTGCCTTGATTGGGTGTGTGGTTGTTGATTGGTGACTAAGTGTGAAAGCATGAGATTTCGGAAATAAAACACTGAGATGCAAATAAAAACAGAACTAAATCGAGGCATAAAATAACACAGATAGAATTAAATTAAAAACAAGAGCACAACCCTTTTTATTAATGTAATTCCGCTCGGTTACAGTATCTCTCTTCAGTTACACGTTCTCGGTTACAACAGATGAACAGTGATCCCCTTCCGCATGCCCACATGTAAAATGGGCGGGCTGTAGTGTTGCCGCCGCTTGATGTTTAATGAGTCTTGTTAGCCGTTGCCTATCTTGCGTTCAGCCGCTTACCCTGCATTTAGAAACACGAGAAGAACGTTAGTAGCACCTGTAATAAGAGGGCAGAACCTTCTGACTTTAGCATACATATGAAGATAGATCAGATGCATGAATAAAACAACTCTTCGTGAAACTGCAACTTTTGCCGAGAACAGAGAACAGTATACATTCGAAATGGCATATATCCGAGGATGTAAAACGTAAACTATTATTTTTATTCTACTTGAAGACAGCACAATACATGAGACATGGACAGTCATTAAAATAATCAACCGATTCTAATGCTGTTGCCTGCAAGTTAGCACTTCATTGTGTTGCATGACAATATTCGATAAAACGTATTGCAAGACGCATTCGAGCATATAACGTATGACACGATATATTCTAGAATAAGCTATTTCGATACTGTTAGTTTTTGCAATGTATTTCAAAAGAGAACAGCATATATTGCATTAACTAGAAACGTTCATGGGCTGCCCAAGCGGGCCACCCCTGGTTTACACTTAGTCTCGACGCCAATCCACTAGGAATGGGCTCGAGATCTAAGGCTGTGTGTTGTCGTCGAATTAGTGGGATGCAGTGATCCACTGTCGGGTGTGAAAGTCCGGTTCACTCTTCTAAGAATCACCCACCAACCTCTATTTGTGAGAGATTCTAGATGTAAAGAAGGTGAACTTAGATTGATACAGTCGGATATCCAAATGAGCAGCACTTCGTTGTGTTAACAAAATGCTTCGCAGTCTCCTTTTTTCATTGCATGGAGGGAGTTTTTATAGAGGAATTTTGCCTCTGGAACATTAATGTTAAAACCCTAAATCCGTAAGGGCCGCTTAGATTTGATCCTTATCGGGCCATTATGGGACCTGGCTCGCACTGACAGATCGTAGTTATGAGGCGTGGCCTCGGATCGGATATTTTGAAACCGCTTGTCTCATTAATGTCCGCTGTAAAATCCGCCGTTTTACAGAGCCATGGGGTCTCTTCGAGAAGGGACACGTAGAGGTGCCACGTGGCGGTCGTTCCTTGGATGGTCGAATGTATGCTTTTGATTGGTGACGTGTGCCTCTTTTGACTTTGGCCAGTGTTGGCTTGAGGCCCAAAGTGTCGCGATATCGCGACGCTTTGGGCCGGCTTTGGCTCGGGGCCCAAAGTGTCGCGATATCGCGACGCTTTGGGTCGGGGCCCAAAGTGTCGCGATATCGCGACGCTTTGGGCTTCGGCAAAGTGTCGATCTGGCTCGGGGCCCAAAGTGTCGCGATATCGCGACGCTTTGGGCCCGCTTTGGGTCGGGGCCCAAAGTGTCGCGATATCGCGACACTTTGGGCCCGCTTTGGGTCGGGGCCCAAAGTGTCGTGGGGCCCAAAGTGTCGCGATATCGCGACACTTCGGCCAGGGCTTGGTTTTTGACAAAAGGCTTGGCGCGGATAAAGGCTTGGCTTGAAGAAGGCTTTGAAGAAGGCTAAGAAGGCTTTGAAGTTTGTTAAAGGCTCTAGAACGACCGACTTTGCTCTGCTCATTTTTTGATCTTTTAAACTGCTGTGTGAGTGGTTAAGACCACTATTTGACCTCTAAGGGCTGCCCTAAAAGCTGTGATATCAATGTGATCAATGTTTGTAATCACTTAATCGAAATGGTGCTGTTTTGGTGTCTACAGATGCCCCTTTTTGGGAAGCGCTGCGGGTGACGCAGTGCTGAGCAAAAATATACGACCAAAGCACTAATGATTAGGGTTTCTTGGTAACCTAACCAACTTTTAATGCCCCAAGTATGGAAAGGGCATGCATTCTTGAATCCTTGCTTCTGACGAGCTAAGGAATTTGATTTCAAGTATTAACCTATTTTGGTGAGGTGTGACTTGAACTTAGACATTGATCAGTCATGAATAAGTGAAGGGCGTTTTATCCACAGGGGGAACCTTGTATTCATGATTCACGAAATGCCAAGTGTTTGATTGATTTGATTGTTGCTTGTTTACTGCCCCAAGCAGGAGCGTGATTGTCTTTGTCAATGATTCTTTGAATGCATGTCATTGCCTTGATTGGGTGTGTGGTTGTTGATTGGTGACTAAGTGTGACTACCCCCTCAAGCGACGAATCGATGAGGGAATGACCTTCGTGAGAAAAGCGACGAGTCGCTTGACCCAAGATGACTTAGGTTAGGGTGCCTTTAGATGTTTTTCCATTTGAGCACGTGCAATTTCCCGACATTTGGACCTATTTTTGGTGGGTGTTAACCCTTTTGGTGATGCCATAATGGGGTGAAATCATCAAAAACCCATCTTCCCGTGGAGCGGTCCGGCTATGATAGCCTTCTTGGGGAAGTAGGAGAGTGAGAATTTGAGCCCCGACATCGATTTTCTATGCCAAGAGGTTGAGTGCAAGAGCACTCGTGTCCGGCAATGCTTATTGCTTCTTTTTGTGTTGCATTTTTGTGATGTTTTTGTTGTTTTGATTTTCTTTCTTTACGTAGATGTCATGATTTTATGCACAATGATTGATGTTGGTGGATGCATGCTACTTTATATTGATGGATGCATATGGTATGATAATTACCAATGTTGTATGTTGATTTATTTTGATGGATGCATGATGAATGCAAATGCATGTGATATGCAAAAATGAAATGGATGTATGGACTTGGTGATATTTGGTTATGGCACCATAGACTGTTTAGAACTCCATTACTTTGCTATGTACAAATGTGGTGTTTCTTCTTTTTGTATTTTTTGATGGTATTGCAAGGATGAAAAGTAGTGTAATTGGTTTAGAAATGTAGCTAAGGTTTTCTGAGACTCAGACAGTTTTAACTCACTAGCCATGACTGTACTTTATCTTACAAGACTTTTGAACAAGGTATGAATCGGACTTGTTTTTGACCAAGTTATTTCACATCCCTGTGTGTGCAATTGAGTTCATTTATGTGGTATTTGTCAGGATACCGCCAGTGCCAGATGGGCTTTCAACCGAACTTGTACTGAGGATCACCTAATTAGCTCCACTAACTCCTTTGTTGTATGTAGTTAGATTAATCTGCGGTGTTCTCCAGGATACCATAAGCTAGCTCATCCACATGCAAACATTGATCAGTACACAAGTTAATGTGATAGATATATCGTCATGCGAGAAGTTTACCGCCAGTGACCGATAGGCTATCAACCAAACCGATATTGAGGCTTGCCTCATGACCTGTCGAATGTTGAGAGTTCCAGGGATTCAAGGTCAACTCCCTTCTTTTCTTCAATTGTATTGGGATACTTGCTCGTTATAGTGATAATAATCACTGTTTATTTTGATTTATTTTTCTTTTCTCTTGAGCAAGGGATTTGGATATGGAGTGACGATAATCACTATTCTTTGTGCTTTTTGAGATGTGCACTGTAGGGTGTCAAATTTTGAAGTTTTGACATTTTGCAAATTTTTGACGTTTTGCAACTTTGGGATTCTTAGGGAATTGGGTAGGGAGGATGCTTGTCCTTTTGCCAACTCTCAACATTCTTGGGGTCATTCGCACAGGGGGATGAGCAAGATAACCGTTTCGCTTATGGTAACCTGGATTACTGTGCAGGTTTCATCCTTCGTTCACACAACTCGGGAATTTTTATGTGTTTTAATTTGTGTTGGGATGTTACGTAACAAGGTGTATTGCAAGTGTAACTCTACCTTCGTAAAATCTGTTTGACTTGATACATTTCATTGCTAAAGAGCAAAATGATGACTGAATCATGAAAAACTCTTGATACATTAAGAGACCACTGACTCCGGTGTGGTAAAGTGCATGGTGTTTTTGCTATTTTTGTAAGATGGAACAGTGTGGAACAAGATGGACTAGTAGAACCATGATAGCCTATGGTGCCTTTGACCTATGCGACCATGAATATGCAATGTATGGATGCAATGCTTGGATGCAGCTATGTATTTTTGTATTTTTGATGGATTGATTTTGGTGAATATGAAGATGAATTGCGAGAAGAACTCTCTATTTGATGAATTTGAATATGCCTAGAAATGAGATGCAAATTTTTGTTGTTTTTGGTGATTTTTGTTGTTTTTGAATTTTCATGATTTTTGACCAAGTGATTGTGGAAATCCTTGGAGCGTTTTGGGATTGACCAAGCGATTGCAAGAATCCTTGGAGCATTTGGGATTGACCAAGCGATTGCAAGAATCCTTGGAGCATTTTGGGGATGTGACCAAGCGATTGTGATAATCCTTGGAGCATTTTGGGATTGACCAAGCGATTGTGATAATCCTTGGAGCATTTTGGGGATTGACCAAGCGATTGCGATAATCCTTGGAGCTTTTGGGGTGACCAAGCGATTGTGATAATCCTTGGAGCATTTTGGGGATGACCAAGCGATTGCGATAATCCTTGGAGCATTTTGGGGATGACCAAGCGATTGTGATAATCCTTGGAGCTTTTGGGATTGACCAAGCGATTGTAGATAATCCTTGGAGCATTTTGGGGTGACCAAGAGATTGCGATAATCCTTGGAGCTTTTTGAAAGTGAAATCCTTGAAGTTTTGGGTGACCAAGCGATTGCGATAATCCTTGGAGCTTTTGGGGTGACCAAGAGATTGTGATAATCCTTGGAGCTTTTGGGGTGACCAAGAGATTGTGATAATCCTTGGAGCTTTTGGGGGTGACCAAGCGATTGTGATAATCCTTGGAGCTTTTGGGATTGACCAAGCGATTGCGATAATCCTTGGAGCATTTTGGTTTGACCAAAGGGTTGATGGACACCTTTGGAGCATTTGGTGTAATCCACTTACTCTTCAGGGAATAGAGGTACCCCCAGCTTGACAATCTTTGTGCACCGGATCTGGCTCTATAGGAATTGGCACGAATGGATCGGCCTTATGCACGGATAGGAGGACAGGGTCTGCCTTCGACACTGATGGTGCTATGATATCTCTGGGTGGAAGTTGCTCGCGACCTTCCCAAAGGAGTGGGATCGACATGTGATGCTGGTAGGCTGGGTCTATGCGCCACTCATGCCCTAGTATTATGTTTATCAGTTGACATGCTTCATCGATATTTACGAGGTGTCGATGCTACCGTATGTGATTGCTGTGAGCTATCTCTCGTTTCATCCTCACCTTCGGACAATGTGTATAGCTCTTTAGAATTCTGGAGATTCCCGAGATATGGAGGATCGCATCATCGGTTAGTCCTACAACCAAGGGTTGATCCTCTTCGAAAAGAGCCTCATGTAAGTTGGGCCTTGGGAGCTCTAAAATCTTGGTTTCTATCGACTCTGAGTGTTCTAGAACTTTGTATGTATCAGGAGATTTGAGCTCCTCCTCTTTGATTTGTTCTTGTTGAGGAACATGGGGTTCATGGAGGGGTAGCTGGAATAGCACCCCCATGTCTTGGTGGGGCTGTTCATCCCGCTCTTCTTCTTGTTCTGATTCCTCAGAAGCTTCGAACAATGTGTATAGCTCATCAGGATCTGTAGATTCTGAGATATGGAGGACTGCATCATCAGTGAGTACAGTTAGAGGTTGATCCTCTTCGAAAAGAGCCTCATGTAAGTTGGGCCTTGGGAGCTCCAAAATCTTGGTCTCCACCAACTCTAAGTGCTCTAGCTCTTTGCATAGATCGGGAGATTTGAGCTCCTCCGCTTTGATTGGTTCGTGTTGAGAAACTGGGGACCTATGGAGGGGTAGCTGAATAGCACCCCCATGTCTTGGTAGGGCAGTTCATCCAGCTCTTCTCTTTGCTCTGATTCCTCAGAGGCTTCTTGGTGACTTTCTAAGGGTGGCCCATAAACCTGAGTGGGTTCCTGAGGAAGGCACTCGTCATTGTTTATAGGAGTAGCCTCCTGCTCATGTCTAGGAGGCATTGGGGGTGATGCTTGATAAGGTCGCAGAGACTCGTCTCGCACCTGGGGGTTGTGCTCCTCATACTGTTGTGCTCTTTGGATGCAAGGGGTTGGCGCCTTCTCAGGTAGTTTATAGCGCAACTTATCCGCTTTGCGCTGCATGTATAAGTTTTCTAACTCCTGGCGACCTTGTTCAACCTGCGTTATTTGAGCTTGGCGGATGACTTTTCTGGCGACTCGTCGGGTCGATGTGGTCTACCCTATTTTGCTCAAGAGGTTCGGATTTGTGCCTCTCATAATGTTTTGTCTTATGTGTGTGAGGGGTTGGAGTCCTTTCCTGCATAGTGTGTTGGAACAACTCATCCTTCTGGCGCTGAAGGCGCTCTTCGTTAATATGGTACAGTTTCTCTAATGGTAGTCGGTCGAGCTCAAGTTGCGTGAGTTGCACCCGACGTGCGAAATGCTTGACAGGCTCTAAGATAGTTGGTCTTGTCGCCTCATGTGTAGAAGGGTTAGACACCTCTCTGACATATCTATCTTGGTCGTAGTGATCCAAGATCTCTAGAGGCCGTCTCTCTCTGATGGGGGTGGCGGCATTTATCTGAGGCGCTGGCCTCAGAGTGTGACCATGATATTTAGCAGGTGCAAAGGCGTATTGCGCCCGCGATGTGTATTGTTTATGAGGAAGGTAGGAATCTTCCTCATGCTCTCTTTCATAAGTGAGCACGATTTGGCGGACGGAGTTGGCTTGGCCTGCCTGAGGAGCCTTGTGCTCTGAATTTGTCCTCGTAGTCCTGACAACTGGAGGGGTTGAAAGAGGGATAGTGTAACCATGTGGTTCCTCTCGTCGAACCCTAGGTTGACTCAGCGCTTCATCGCGCGGTGACCGCTCATAACGAGCATCTAAGGGAGCTCTCCTATGGATGTACCCCTCATGGGAGGATGTGTGTTGAGTGCTATGCTGAATAGGAGTGCTCCTAGAAGGGGTACCCCCATAGTCCTTATCTGTTAAGGTGTGGAGGGGACCGCCTTGTGTGTCAGGCCGCCAAGGTGGTATGACCAAATCCTTGGGGTTAAAGCGAAGGCGACTGGCGCCCTCCCTCTGTGCACCTTCTGCAGCGTCCGCCCTTGATTGGGCTTGGCTACGGGTGTACACCATTGTGTTGCTTCTCTACTATCTAAGCAGATTTTATCTCGTTTATGATGATTTGTCTTTTTGTGTACACTAAGCAGAAATGAACACACACATACACAAAATCGTGATTATCTCTTTTAAGGATTGATAGTGTGTCCTAAACTGGTTTAGTGCATTTTGATGTTTTGTTTTGTGTTTGCAATTTTGGAAGAACGTTTAAATGCATAATGTTGGCTCATATGACTCCCATAAATGGTCGCCCCTTCAATATACCATTTCCGGACCGATATACCAACCTCTCTATATACCCGCCCTTACGTGAGGGAGACTATAGGTACGTGAGAGCAGATGGTACGTGGAACATAGGCGGTACGGAAGGGGAATCGCTCTGTTTATGACACCTACCATAGAAGACTTATCCTCGCGTGCATGGGAATCACCCCAGCAACACTCGGTCAGCTTTCGTCAGGATTTACGTCTAGCAACAGTCGCGATCGAGGTAATGGATGCAATATCTCAAGCCAAAGTGATAATGGAATCCACCTTTGGTCTTGCTCAAGGGTTGGGGTTTTACGACCAACGCCTTGGTTTAAAGTACCACGTGGTGTGTGGGATTCATTTTACTTTGCAAATTTGAAACAAGCAACCGAAAAAGAAATCTTTCCCTATGCCAGACAGATAATACTAACTGAAAACAGCAAGTAAAAATTGCAAAGAAATTTTCTACCTTTCTTTTAAATTTTTTTTTTTTTTTTAATTATTAGATGAATAATTACGCAGATAACTACATAATTAAATAAAGCAAGAAAAATATTTAAGAAAAATTTCTCTACCTTACTGTAATAATTAAAAGAAATTAAAATGTCAGTAAATGAAATAACCCGAAACTTCGCAACAGAAAATGATATGGACGGCTAGAATCGTTACCTCCTTTCTGCCCGAAATTGTTGTTTCTGACCTCCGGCTAAAAAGAAGTACCTGTTAAGCACAAGACACAACAAGTTTAATTAACTTCTGTGATTTTTAAAAATATGGGAACCGGTCCCACCGTGATCGCCACTGAAAGCATGAGATTTCGGAAATAAAACACTGAGATGCAATAAAAACAGAACTAAATCGAGGCATAAAATAACACAGATAGAATTAAATTAAAAACAAGAGCACAGCCCTTTTTATTAATGTAATTCCGCTCGGTTACAATATCTCTCTTCAGTTACACGTTCTCGGTTACAACAGATGAACAGTGATTTCTTTCCGCATGCCCACATGTAAAATGGGCGGGTTGTAGTGTTGCCGCCGCTTGATGTTTAATGAGTCTTGTTAGCCGTTGCCTATCTTGCGTTCAGCCGCTTACCCTGCATTTAGAAACACGAGAAGAACGTTAGTAGCACCTGTAATAAGAGGGCAGAACCTTCCGACTTTAGCATACATATGAAGATAGATCGGATGCATGAATAAAACAACTCTTCGTGAAACCGCAACTTTTGCCGAGAACAGAGAACAAGATACATTCGAAATGGCATATATCCGAGGATGTAAAACGTAAACTGTTATTTTTATTCTACTTGAAGACAGCACAATACATGAGACATGGACAGTCATTAAAATAATCAACCGATTCTAATGCTGTTGCCTGCAAGTTAGCACTTCATTGTGTTGCATGACAATATTCGATAAAACGTATTGCAAGACGCATTCGAGCATATAACGTATGACACGATATATTCTAACGTAAAGTTTATTTGAACAACGTAAAGAATAAGCTATTTCGATACTGTTAGTTTTTGCAATGTATTTCGAAAGAGAACAACATATATTGCATTAACTAGAAACGTTCATGGGCTGCCCAAGCGGGCCACCCCTGGTTTACACTTAGTCTCGACGCCAATCCACTAGGAATGGGCTCGAGATCTAAGGCTGTGTGTTGTCGTCGAATTAGTGGGATGCAGTGATCCACTGTCGGGTGTGAAAGTCCGGTTCACTCTTCTAAGAATCACCCACCAACCTCTATTTGTGAGAGATTCTAGATGTAAAGAAGGTGAACTTAGATTGATACAGTCGGATATCCAAATGAGCAGCACTTCGTTCTGTTAACAAAATGCTTCGCAGTCTCTTTTTTCGTTGCATGGAGGGAGTTTTTATAGAGGAATTTTGCCTCCGGGAACATTAATGTTCCAAACCCTAAATCCGTAGGCGCCGCTCAAATTTGATCCTTATCGGGCCATTATGGGACCTGGCTCGCACTGACAGATCGTAGTTATGAGGCGTGGCCTCGGATCGGATATTTTGAAACCGCTTGTCTCATTAATGTCCGCTGTAAAATCCACCGTTTTACAGAGCCATGGGGTCTCTTCGAGAAGGGACACGTAGAGGTGCCACGTGGCGGTCGTTCCTTGGATGGTCGAATGTATGCTTTTGATTGTGGCCAGGTGTCTGCTTTTGACTTTGGCCAGGTGTTGGCTTGAGGCCCAAAGTGTCGCGATATCGCGACGCTTTGGGCCGGCTTTGGCTCGGGGCCCAAAGTGTCGCGATATCGCGACGCTTTGGGCCGGCCTTGGCTCGGGGCCCAAAGTGTCGCGATATCGCGACGCTTTGGGCCGCTTGGTCGGGGCCAAAGTGTCGCGATATCGCGACGCTTTGGGACCGCTTTGGTTCGGGGCCCAAAGTGTCGCGATATCGCGACGCTTTGGGCCCGCTTGGGTCGGGGCCCAAAGTGTCGCGATATCGCGACGCTTTGGGCCCGCTTTGGGTCGGGGCCCAAAGTGTCGCGATATCGCGACACTTTGGGCCCGCTTTGGGTCGGGGCCCAAAGTGTCGCGATATCGTGACACTTTGGGCCCGCTTGGTCGGGGCCCAAAGTGTCGGGGCCCAAAGTGTCGCGATATCGCGACACTTCGGCCAGGGCTTGGTTTTTGACAAAAGGCTTGGCGCGGATAAAGGCTTGGCTTGAAGAAGGCTTTGAAGAAGGCTAAGAAGGCTTTGAAGTTTGTTAAAGGCTCTAGAACGACCGACTTTGCTCTGCTCATTTTTTGATCTTTTAAACTGTTGTGTGAGTGGTTAAGACCACTATTTGACCTCTAAGGGCTGCCCTAAAAGCTGTGATATCAATGTGATCAATGTTTGTAATCACTTAATCGAAATGGTGCTGTTTTGGTGTCTACAAAACTAAAACTAAATACTAGGACTTAATACTTAGGACTAAGGAGGAAATTTTGAAAATATTCCAACATTCTCCCCCTTGATGCTAAAGACACTCTTACATCTTTATCATTATGGTCTTTAAACCATGCTCTCACATTTTGATCTTATTTTACATATTCAACACTAAACAATACTCCACATGAGTATTTACAATTAATCATCTCACATAGATGATTATACCATACAACTCTTTCACATATTTTTACACAAAAAAATCACAACAAATATGGCCATATAATGACCAACTACATATGCAACATAAATTTGCTCCTCACACAAATATTCTCTCAAAAAAATAACTTTACAAGAATCCTTCTCCCAAGGAATTTTGAACACATCATTTTGATCCATGTGACCCAAGTTCTCCATCACTGTATTCTCTCCAAGAAGACTCTTCATCAAAGTTGTCTCAATGAGACAATCGCATTTCTTTTCATTCCTACTCACAAAAAATAAATCATTAATCATAAAAACATTACCTTTTATGAGTAGATTTGGTGCTTCCCATAAAGCTATTTTGTAGCAATTCTCCTTCATTGTATGGTGCTTCAAGATCAACCATCAACTCTTCACTAAGAGTTCTCCTCCTTTGTTCAATCCATGTTGGTGTTTTGAAACACCATTCATTCAAGCAATCATACATAGTTGCCTTTTTAAGACAACTCTCTTTCTGCAATGTAGTCACTCCAAGTGAGTGATCTTCATCCATGAGTGATGTTTTCTTTGCCATTACAACAAGAAAATCAGCAATCTCATTTCCATTTTCTATTTCTATCCTATTTGCCCTCTCACTTTCCATATACCAAATGAGATATTCTTGTGTGTTCTTTTCTTCACACAACACATCCTTCACCCTTGATGAGTGATCTTCAAACAAGAAGCCTATCGCTTCCATCTCCTCTTCATAAAACTTTTCTTGTGGATCATCATCCCACATTACTTTATTTGTTTTTTCAAGAGAGCACACATCCATTCCAATTGAATGGTCTTCAAGCCAATGATCATCCATGAACATTTCTTCTCCATCATCATCTTCTTTATTCTCCTTCATGATAATTGTAGATACATTCTCCATAATACACTCTTCATTTATCTCCTCCATGAGATATTCTTCACATTTCACTTTGATGGTCTTCAAGCAAGGAACACTCCAATTTGAGTGTTTCTCTTCCTTCATCTTCAAAGTCTTCTTCTACTTTTGATTGGTCTTCACTACAAGGTCCTTGAGCAATTGTATCTCCATTGAGACATCCATCCTCTTTGCTATCAATGTGAATGCTTTCCAAGCATGCCATTCCTGCAAAAAAATTATTAGTACAACTTTTATTTTCATATTTTTCTCCTCCTAAAAGAAATAATTGACTATTACAATTTTCCATGCCATTACAAGACATGTCTACAACTATGGGTGTCTCACAATAACTCTCTCCAATGAGAGCTATACAAGGCTCCTTCGCCTTCTCATCCTCTTCTCCATGAGGAGATTCCTCATCTTTGTCTCTCTTCTCTTCAAGAGGTTCATCATCACTCTTTTCTTCAAACATGTCTTCCTCTTCAAGTAAGAATTCACCATCATAAGAATGTATGTCTTCATATGAGTCTTGAAAAGACTCTTCAAAAACTCCTTCAAAAGGATCTAATTCAGAAACTTCTTCAAGGAAGCAAGACTCCTCCTTGCTTAAAAAATCTTCATGATTGTCACACATGGCTTTATGGGTATCCTCATCAAACCCATAAGCATCCTTCAACACTTGCCATGCCATTGTAGTTGTTCTACAATTAGCTATGAGAGGGAAAACACTCTTTTCTATTCCTCTCCTCAAATCCATAAGAGCTAAGCAATTTGCATATTGTTGCTCCTTCTTCTCTTTTATCTCCTCACCTTGTAGCTTGCTCCAAGCGGGTTCCTCATAGCCTTCTTGAACTATATCTCATAAGTCTTGAGCCTTCAATAAGGTCTTCATCATTATGCTCCACATAGCATAATTATCACCATCAAATTTTGGTACAACCAAGTATGCATACATGGCTTCCTTTTATTTACCAAAGTCTAAAGCACCCAATTTATCATTAATCGGCAAATACTGATTGAAACAAACTAAAAATTTTCCTGTAGACTTCTAATATACTTATCTGAAAATCCACTAAATTTCAGAAGAAAATTCACAAAGGTGAAAAAGATGCAATCATTTACTTTTCTCCTTTTTTATCACAATTCTGGATCTAGGATTTTTTGAAAAAAAAATCAATATTCACATAAATCAATCAATACAAATCCAAATGACCTGAAAATTGTCTGAATTATAATTTTATATAAATAATATTTCTCCCAAAATTTGAGAAGCAAATACCCTGTATTCCACCTTATAAAACCATTTTATTGAAAAACTCAAAATGCTAATAACATCCGCAAATTAGCTCCAAATCACCTAAAATTTTGATAGCATCCTCTTGATACAATTATATAACAACCCTAAAAATTTCATAATCAAATACCTTATAATGAATGAGATATTAATTATTTACTTGGGATCTTCCTTACAAATCTGCTAAGTGTTGGCCACTTGAGTTTCTCTGACAAAGTGCATGCTTCAGATTTCTTCACACCACTCTCCATAGGTTTTGATCCATCTAAGAAAACCTGATCTGATACAAAATGAGAAACAATGGTGAAATTATTCTATTTATCAACAATGCATTACAT
The DNA here is from genome assembly GCA_028583015.1 of Wollemia nobilis. Lineage (NCBI taxonomy): Eukaryota > Viridiplantae > Streptophyta > Pinopsida > Araucariales > Araucariaceae > Wollemia > Wollemia nobilis. Next base: position 5,378,056 of record JAQPPZ010016983.1, on the reverse strand, counting down.
AGTTTTATAATTATTGAAAGAACTAAAAATAGACACGGTGGTTGAGAGAAATCCTCTCAAAATTATTACAACAAACTAACTTAAAGATAGCTCTTATCCTAACAACATTCTAATCTTGAATTATGGTCAAACATTGACCAACCAAGCCAAAACCTCAACGTATGCTAATCAAATTAACTAGAAATATGTAAATCAAAACATTAAACTAAAACTAAATACTAGGACTTAATACTTAGGACTAAGGAGGCAATGTTGAAAATATTCCAAAATTGGGTTGTCGCATGTCACCAAAAGGACACTTAAACAAAAAGTGGTGAAGTATGTCTTTATAGGAGACATTTTGTATTTTCAAAGCTATGAAGGGATACTCCTTCGTTGCTTAGAGCATCAAGAGCTAGTTTGGGCAATCACCCAAGCACGTGACGGTATATGCGATGGTTATTTCAGTGGTATGGCTATTGCTAAGTGTATTCTTCACATGGGCTATTATTGGCCAACCTTAGAGCAATATTTTTGTGCTTATGTTAAGAAGTGTGTAAAGTATCAACACCATGCTAACTTGATACACGTACCTTATTAGGCCTTATAATCGATTCAATTGGTTTGGTCATTTTCACTATGGGGGTTTGATTTAATAGGAAAAATTTCACCTATCTCCTCGGGTCGTCATACATTTATCATTACAGCTATCGAGTATTTCAAAAAATGGGTGGAAGCAATTTCCCTTACCTCTATGACAGGACCCTACATTGTGGAGTTCATATTGCATAATATCATTTGTCATTTTGGTATTCCATCCAATATCATTTTTGATAATGGGATATCATTCAAGACCAAAGATGTGTGTGCTTTGATAGCAAAGTATAATATCTAGCATAGCTTTTTGATGCCTTATTATTCATAAGAAAATAGGAAATACGAGGTATTGAACAAAAAATTGATTACAATTCTGCAGAAAATAGTTAAATAAAATCACACCGATTGGCACACATAAATACCCCTTGCTCTATGGGCCTACCTCACTAGCATTCGGATGCCCACTGGGGCCACTCCATTTTTACTAGTGTATGGCACCGAGGTAGTCATGCCTCTAGAGCTGTAAATCCCATCACTACACATATCCTTGCAAGAGTTCACTGATGATGATACTGCACGACCGACTCATCTAGACCAACTTACACTGCTTGATGAACGACAAGTCAATGCTCTTGAGCACCTACGCATTTATCAAGAGTGACTTAAAAGAGCTTATAATATGAAATTCCATCATAGAGACTTTCAATTTGGTGATCTCATTCTGAAAGAGAACCAGCAAAATTATAGTTTATCACCCCATCTACAAGATAAGTTTATGATAAATTGGTTAGGTCCTTTTGTCATCACTAGTCATATTAGAACCGAAACTTACTGCCTAGCCTCCCTTGAAAGAATCAAGGATATTGCAACCTTGAATATCCTTCATTTATGGCCCTTCCATACCTAGAGAACTATGGCCCACTCCAAAATTCTCCAAGGATACCTACATACCGCTTGTTCAACACAAAATACTCTTAGGTGGTCTATGATCGTCTAGGTCACCCCAAAATGCTCCAAGAGTATCTATGTATGGCTTGGTCAACCCAAAATGCTCCTAGGTGGTCTATGACTATATAGGTCACCCCAAAATTCTCCAAGGGCATCTACGTACCGCTTGGTCAACCCAAAATGCTCCTAGGTGGTCTACGAATGTCTATGTCACCCCAAAATGCTCCAAGAGTATCTATGTACCGCTTGGTCAACCCAAAACTCTCCTAGGTGGTCTATGACCATTTAGGTCACCCCAAAATGCTCCAAGGGTATCTACATACTACTTGGTCAATCCAAAACACTCCTAGGCAGTTTATGATCATCTAGGTCACCCCAAAATGCTCCAAGGGTATCTACATACCTCTTGGTCAACCTAAAATGCTCCTAGGCAGTCTACGACCATCTAGGTCACCCCAAAATGCTCCAAGGATATCTACATACCACTTGGTCAACCCAAAATGCTCCTAGGTGGTCTATGACTATCTAGGCCACCCCAAAATGCACCAAGGGTATCTACGTACTGCTTGGTCAACCCAAAACCCTCCTAGGCAGTCTACGACTGTCTAGGTCACCCAAAAATACTCCAAGGGTTTCTACAAATCGCTTGGTCAACCCAAAATATCCCAAAGGCATATGTAAACCCTTTGATCACCTAAAAAGCCCCAATGGCATCTAGTAAGCCCATTAGTCAACCTATATATATATATATATATATATATATATATCAAACAAAATCCAAAAACATTATCAAAACATCAAAAATTACAAAAAAATTGCATCACATCCCAGTGCATTTCATAATCAATTGCATTAGGCATACTCATCATTGGACTTTGCATTTTAGAGTTGCTCATACATACCTAGCATTGAGACTGTACAGTAGTCATCATTAAAAATTGATGTTGTTCAAGTTATCATTCACATCATTTCATATTTCATTTATCATTTCCACCTACATCTCCCACATTTCATATTTGTGTCAATTCCCTTCACCTAGCCATTTGTTCTAGAATATCATTAGGGTTTTCGGTCACTCAGCCCTAGAGTGTCACCTAGGATGTCTCACTTAACTAGGGTGATGTGGCTAATGGGTAGGTGCAAGTGGAGTGATGTGTGTGAGATGTTCCAAGGTGAGGGGTTATATGTGGTAAGGGGTGGTGGTGATGTGGCTAGGACACATGTCTAGTGGGTAGGCACGGTATCCTAGGCATATTTTCTAGATTTAGAAAATTTGAAAAACACTTTTAATGTGTAGGATTGTATATGCCTAAGTTTAAACTTAGGCATATATTTTATTATGTAGACTTGGAATATGCAATGTGAATGTGGTTTTGAAAATACCTAGGTTTTGGTGTCTACACTAATGATCATAACAACAACCTCATAATACCAAAATCATCATTGCAAAAGCAATTTGTCATTTATCTTAGAAATCCTCAAAATCCACAATCCATGCAAACATAAAATCTTCTCAAAACATTCCTTAGAGGATTCATAATAAAAATTTCATTGAGAAACATAGATTGCCATATCATCATAAAATTGTACAATACTTTAGCATGTTCATCATCCTAATACAATACAATCCATGCTTTAATGTTTCAAAACAAACTATCACATTTACCAATTTCTAACAAATTGGGCATTTCTTTTTTCTTATTTATCCCATATAAAATAAATCTCATATGCAAAGCCCTCTTTTTTTAAATTCCAAGATACATAAAATTCATCTACCAAAATAATCCTTGCACCAACTTCCTTCCATGATCCTCTTCATGGTAGGGAGTTACCCATGATTTTGAGTGATATTAAGGGATCAGGACAACTTAATATGCAATGCAACTACTCTACCACTATGTATTTGTAAACATCCATGCACAATACAATCAATAATAGCATTGATGAGAGAATCCCATACTCTTCTCTATAATAGTTTTCCTACCTAATCAAGTCTCATGAAACCATTATATTTATCTTTCCAAGATTAAAAAAAATCCATAAAGACAATAGTAAGAAGTAAAAACACAATCCTTTTTACACTTGCAAAATAATCTTCTTTAATACCATTCAAAAAGGTAAGTACTAACAAAACCAACATCTTGCTACTAACAAAATGATAGAGAAACATCCACTTTAGAAGAACAACATAAATACCTTAATCCATAACTTTAGAAACCCATGGTATTTCACTTAATTCAAAATTCAAATAAAAGAGGAATTTCCGCAATGTCCATTCACCACTAACATCCTCCATGAATTACCAATGGGAGAAATAAGCACTGCTCCATATCTGAAAAATTCTTCAATCAAGTGTTGTCAATGCCTCCTAGTCTGCAAAATATTATCATTCTGTTCTTGAAACAATTAAATACCAATTCCCAAAATATGTTAAGTGCTTACATCAAGATAAAATCTTGATATACCCTTGTAATTCCATGTAAAGGGATTGAAATATTGTTTCAAAATAGCAACAATTTTACTTTTTTTTATAAGTCAGCTAGCTAATAATGTTCAAGAATTTTCTTGGCTGCACTTCAATTTGTTTCATTCCTAGGAGGATAGAATTTATGCAATTTTTCTCCTTTATCCAAGGCTAATTTCTGTGTATTTGGACTAAAGGTTTTCTGTGTATCTCCATTGATTTTTGTCTCTTCAAGTTCAGGTAAGTTCTTTTTTGAGCACAGTTGGATGTTGTTGCAGTCAATAACATTTCCTGCAGGTTTTTTTTTATATACGAGATTCAGCTACATAGACAGGGGTTGCCTATCCTATATTATTCAGACTGATCACAGGTTGGGCTAAAACAGAAATATTTTTGGTTTGCACAATAAGACAAGAAGTGTACAACTTTAGCAGATCAACTACTTTTCAGGTAGGATCACCTCTAATGAGATCAACTATTGTCTGTGTAGGCTAAGAATTGCTAGGTTGCGGTTTAGCACGGTAAAATCCTAACAATATTTAAGTAATAATGGAAAACTCTAGGATCATCATTAAGTTGTAAACTCCTATTTTGATTGTGCAAAAGTTTTTGTGATTTTTTTTTTTAATAGGATTCAGCTTACATAGACAGGGGTTGCCTGTCTTGTATTATTCATATTGGCCACAGGTTGGCCTGAAGGTGGTGGTTGATTTACTTGCCCTGTTTGTTGTTGTTGGGATCTCTCTTTGAGAAGAATTCAGACTAGGCAATAGATTTTGCATCTCTGAGTTGTGGAATTAAATGGCATTCATCAATGATATGTCCCTATGAACAAATGTTACAGGTAGCTGATATGGCTATTTTTTTCAAGGGATAGTCTTGTATATCTACCATGATATCTTTCCAACACCTAGTACAAATTTGTTTATACTACTCTGATGATATGGATATAAAAAGGGCAGTACTAGCAGATGGCTCTTCTAAATTTTTTAAGAGATCTTATGTTTATTGATAATGAGGATGATGAATTCTTTCTATTTTTATCAAGAATTTCAAACATAGGCAATTTAACCCCCAAGTGTGAAGATCACCTCCCTGTGGTTGCTTGTTTTATAAATGGACTGAAATGCAACTATCAATAATTATTATTTATACCAGCTATTTCATTCAGATTTTACTCTAAAATTCCTAAGTTAGCACAATAATAATTATTTGACTACTTTTACCCTCTAACAACACCATGATCCCCAGCAACGGCTCCAAAATGATGAGTGTCATTGAGTCTCATTATTTAATCTCAATGATTTATCAATCTGGGGTGGTGTCCAAGGCTGTCTACAATAGAAGGGTAGGGCAGAGTACAATTTAGGCATTTAGATTTCAAGCATTTATTGGTGAAGCAGATTTTGGTTTAGCCTTTTGGTGTCACACTAAACCTAGTCTGAAGAATGGAAACTGAAATAAATTACAGGAATTGAAAACTAAATCTAAATTGCAGAATTTAACAATTAACTACAATTACATGAATTGAAATTGCTAAATTGAAATCTAATCTACTTTTGCAAAATTGAAATCTAGTTACTCTTGCATAATTGAAATGATGCTTGTAAATGAAACTTATTCTAAAAACACCTGTCAATGCCCTACCACAAAAAGGTCATCAAGCTTCTACTACAGGAATTGACAACAAAATGAAATATGCTGAAAAATGGAAAGTTGCTAAAATAGAAAGTAGGGAAAACATGGAAAGCAAAGGAAAAATGCTTAATATAATTTGTCAGCTGACATACACACAAATTTTGTACATAAACATAATAGAAAACATAAATCACATAATACAAAATAAAAACAAGAAAATGAAATCTGACAAGCAATCTATTAATTTTGTTGCAGCAAAATTACAGATTAAAACCTGCCATAAAATCCCTCCTTCTAGATCTGAAAGTGGGACCATACTTCCTGATCTAGAAGGAGATGAAAAGCACTCCTTAACTAATTAACACTCAGAACAAAAAATGATAAAATAGCTGCACTTTTATTGATGACAGAACATGCTGAAAACTGTTACAAAAAATTGTTGTACAGTCCTAATTGCTGCTATTGAAAACTCTCCTCTATTCTAATTCCTAAATAGCTCAACCAAGGAGGGATTTGTGTTATTTATATAAATATTTACAACATATCCCATGCTCAAATCAACCTATGTGCTGCTTTATAGTGATTTGCCAATAATTCTAGATCTAAAATAAATGCAAATCTGGACAGTTTGTGTTGTAGTAGTAGTCATTGGCCCTTAGAAAGCATCTTTAGTGGTGGGAGTACGTGGGAGAAGTCTGGAAATATCTCACACATATTTCTTCACTTCATAATATGCCATTTCTATCTTGCAAAAAACTTCCTATTATGCTGCAATTATTTCTGTGTTTATCCTAGAAGAGGATCAAAATTGATCTTTTCCATGAATGGTGGCTTTGGACGGCAAGGACAGAAAAATTAGATGGGAGATATTTTCCCTTAACCTTCTCAACCTTCTTTCCTTTTTTCTACAGTCAAAAATAGTCAAAAAATAAAAAAGCACTTTTTTGTTCTCATTCCGAAGATAAGTGGCTCATTCCGAAGAGACTGTATTTCTCATTCCGAAGATGTCTTGTTCATTCCGAATATCTTCAAAATTAACAATTGTGTGCTCTTAAAATTATTTTAGCTGCATTTATCAAGTGTATTAGCCCTCAGGATCAGATTGCAATAGCCTTCATTCCTCTCCATGTGTGAATTCGATGCCTTGCCATTCATTGGTAGCTTGTTGGAATTTACATGGTAAATTCTTGCATTTTCCAGTTCTACTGCACAGTTGTAAAATATTGGCATTTCTTGCAAATTCAAACAAATTAGAACATGGAAAAATTATTCAAATATCAACATGAAGGAGTACATCAAGTTTCTATTGAATTTATACACTTCATTCACCAAGTAACCATGCTGAAATAGTGCAACAGTGCTGCACAATTGCCCCTGCTCTGTTATACCCTGTTGCTGCTTATTTAGACCATGTGAGAATGCTTCTAAATAGTTTAGATGTCTTCTGTAGTCCTTCTAAACTCATTCCATCCATATCCTCATGTTTTTCTTGACAACTTCAAGGTGTTCCTATAAAGTAATAGCTTGTTGATTTTTATATGGTTGTTTTTTCAGATTTTCAGATTTATGACAGTCCTAAACTTTTGGCTTCAATGTGGATTTGAAACAATTTGAAGGGTAGTAAAACATTCAAAAACCATTGAGAAGTTAATGGATATCAGCATACCACATTTGGTTAATTTAAATACATGTTCTTACTTGCTACTTAATCAAGCAAAATCAACAAAATGCTAAAAATAGTCAAAAATAGAGATATAGTATTCCTAACATAAAATCATGTAAACACTTAACAAATAGTATATTTTAGTCAACTATTTGGCAATTAACTTATCATATGGTAGTCAAACATTGTGCAATAATGAGGCACTTTTGGGCCTCATCAGTCATCCAAAAAATATCTTAGGAATTGGCTTGATCCTAGTCATGGCTCCTGGTACAACAATGGACTGACTTCTTGCATAGGAACAGATACTAGGGTTCAAAAGCGATCATGCCATTATCGAAATAAATTTAACTTGAGAGCATTTAAACCAAGAATAGGATCTATTGTAACATTATCTATGATGACTGTCACGAAGAAACATAGAAAAATAGTTTCATCTTGATTACATATCACGTAACATCAAGTTGCTCGAATACTAATTTAGGAAATATTATGTTGATTGTTTCCATGGTATGCACGATGTATGGGGGGTTGTTCATTAGTCTACAAAATTCTTGAGTATGGTGGACTATACGAGATGTGACACATTATCTTGTAGAAGATTTGATGGCCATGAAAATTACACATTGTGGATGACAACAACGATTGTCTGTTTCCATTACGCAATTTCAAGACTATCAATGATAACATATTTGACAAGTTCATCGAATTATTTATCACAAAAATATATTTATGTATGCAAAAATAGGAGGTATGGCAATTACAAAGTAATCAGAAAACATGTTATCAAAGGAGGTCTACAACTTGAGCATCACTTTCCTGCTCGATGAATATATGTGCTAAAGAGTTTGGTTTGGTTGATGATAAAGCATTGGTGGACCTAGAGATATTGTTCGATGTTGTAGCATGAGAAAGGGGTAATAAGCTAATGATATATATCATGGTGAGCGTGATTCACAGCTAAACATGTGCTTGATAAATAAATATTAAATTTTGGTAGTAGATGCTCTCGCTAATATAATCAGCGGTACTTTAGAGCCACGTAAATGAAAATGACAAATGTATATGGCTAGATGTCATACGTAACAAGCTTGGTATGAATACCAAATATGATTTCAAATGGGATCCTATCAAATTTGATAAAGTAGGGTAAAGCATCATGGAAAAATATATTACAAAAGTTGTAAGGAACGGTTAAATAAGGCGTTACAAACCATAGGCTAATGAAGGGAGAGCGTTTCAAAGCCAAACAAAAGGAGAAAAATAAAAGGTCTTGATTGAAAGTTTAAAAACCCATTGAAACGTAGGCAGTAGGGTTGGAATTGTTTATAATAGGAGGGCATAAAAATGAATTAGAAGGCTTTCAAGTTACTTCAAATTGATTTTCCCACATTGTTTGTAGGCAAAGAAGGTTTTAAATATAATTTTCATCGCATATCTTTCTCACACACGTATTGAGTTTATTCAATGATGTTTTATGTATGGATATGGTAGCATCATTTAATAGTTTTGATACATGTTTTTATTCCTCAGACTCTTACACTTAACTAGATTTAGATTGTGTGGATGCAGGTCTAACCTGGATTTTTTTTATTGTTCATGATCTTCTATTTTCTACATAATTAGAGGAAAAAATTTATAGTAGCTCATTTTTTTTTTTATTGGTAAAAATTTCATTAAAAGTGGGTTTTGAAAGGGGTTCCAAAACCTTTTTACATCAAGTCAATAGACCACACATAATGCCAAAGGATAGGCCAATTGAAAAACATATAAAAAATACCACCCAAAGCAGGACCTATAAAAAATCCCACCCAAGTAGGAAAATTAAACCAAGAAATTAAAAAAATCCTACCCAAAGTAGGAAATTTAGAAAATCCCACCCAAAGCAAGAAATTTGAAAAATCCTACCCAAGCAAGAAAAATACAAGTTGAAAATCTTGCCCAAGGGGAAAACCAGAAACAAGAATTCCACCGAGGAGAAACCAGAAGATAAAGCCGCCTAGAAATAATATCCACACCGAGAAAGCAAATGGACCATAGAAACCCACCAGTAAAAATAGGATGGGCCATCCCACCCAAGAAGGGTTGGGAAAAACATGAGCATATAAGAAATCTATAATCCTACCTAGGAAAACTAGGAACCGCTACAAGAGAGTGAGAATAGCTGAAAGCTGAGGAACAAAGTCAGGATCCCAACTAGGGATAGCCCAGGAAAGCAGTCCAGGAAGCAGCATCTCGCACAGAGCTTGGAAAATGGATCAAAAAATATGAGGATCTCCATAGGCCACGAGATCCTCTTACACGTGAACCACAAGGAAGCTATAAGAAACCAAATGATGCAATGAAAACAAACCCAACAACCATAATAAAAGGGATGGGAAGGTCCCAAAGAACTTGATTTGAAGGAAGCATGGGGTGATCAACGCTGCAGACAGAAAGTGTAGGTCCTCCTCCAAGACCGAAAGATGCAATAGATGACCCCAAGCACCAAAAAAATAAGGACCATGAAAACCCTCCAACCTCACACATGAATGGCTTCAGGGAACCAGATCAGGACAACCAACGGGATCATCTTAGTAGTGTTGAGTGGTATTTTCACACAATTGTGAAAGTACACTCTCCTTTAGGATTTGGGTTCCAAATCCCCTCTTGCAAAGAAGTTAAACAAACAACTTCTCCAAGGTCTCCGCTATATTAGCATTTGCATATGTGTATTAGTAATCTCAAATAAAGATATTCAATTTAAATGCTTGGAACACCTTAGTGATTGCAAGTAATTGTAAACAAGGGGCAATGTTGGTTTATTTTACCATGAAACTTTAGTGATTGTTCATTGAACCAAAATAAAGCAAATGTGAGTTGGCCCTCATATGACCTTCAATGTGATGCTCAAAATGGAAATTTGTGAAAATGCCATAAAACATAACTCCTTCAATGAAATTGGAATTTTCATGAAGGGAATGTCATCATAGGCTCATGAGTGCAAAACAAAAATGAAACTGAAAAAATGAAATTTGACCTTAAAATGGAAATTTTCTATTTTCGGATTTTTTTAAATCTGCAGTAAAACAACAACTTCGATGAATTTTTAAAAATATTAAACAACTCCGAAAATGAAATTTCAAATTGCGTATTAGAAGTATGAAGTATAACCTACGCAATGGTTAAATTATTTTTGGATTTTGAAGTTTTTTAAATGTTTATTTTAATGCCTGAAAATTAAAAAAAGGGTTAAAATTTTTGGAAAATAAAATGCAGAAAATGAAAATGAAATGCAGAAAATGGAACACAAGATACATTCAGTTTGATGCTATCCTATTCCGACAAAACTGAAGATATGAGGTTTTCATGCATGCAACCTAACCTATTGGACTTGCAAAACAAGCACAATCCGGATAAGCTAAGTGTTGGCTCCTAGGGTTTTAAATGAGGTTTTCAGATTTAGACATTCGCATGAAGCAACCAAGAAACTTGCATAAACTCCATTTACAAGCCTAAAATCTGAAAAGGGGAAAAATAGACATTTAATCTTGCATGCAGAAAATGACTCCTTCTTTCTTGTCCATAAGATGCAACTTTCTGAAAATTTTCTGTATTAAAAATTTGTCATTTTACAATAACAGAAATTTCTGGTTTTCCCAAACCAGTCAATGGAAGAAAAACAGCCCAAACAGGTCCAGAATGGCCCTCTTGCCTTCAAATCTGTAACTCTGCTCATAGCAGTTTCCAACCCCTTCTGGCCTCTTTGAATGGCGTATTTAAAATTTTTAGGAAGCTTTTCGTTTCGTTTTCCAATGGTTGTTCGTTTCACCTTCCCTCTGCATGCATGTGTTCTGATTCCCAAAAGACTTTTCATTTCTATTTTGTGGCCCTTCGTTTCATTTTCTAGTCCTTCTTCCTTCTTTAATGTAACGTTTGTCTTATTCATTGGATTTTGTCCTTATGTCCACGTCACTATCTTTTCCCCTCCTGGTGTTCATCACTAATATCGATGCACTGTCACTGCTCTCTTCCTTGGCGAAAATGGAACATGTCGCGATATCGTGACACTTTTGCTTCTCTCTTGTTTTGATCGTGAAAATGAAACATGTCGCGATATCGCGACACTTTTCTTTTTGGCCGTGACAATGCAACATGTCGCGATATCGTGACACTTTTTCTCTTTTGGCCGTGACAATGCAACATGTCGCGATATCGCGACACTTTTCTTCTTTTGGTCGCGACAATGCAACATGTCACGATATCGTGACACTTTTCTTCTTTTGGTCGTGACAATGCAACATGTCGCGATATCGCGACACTTTTTCTCTTTTATTTTTCTCTTTGCTTTGAACCGCGAAAATGCAACATGTCACGATATCGCGACACTTTTTCTCCTTGCGGTGTTTTGCTTTTTCTTTGATCTTTAGCATATGGGCCACTTCGGTCTTCTTGGAAAACATGCAAAAAGGTGGGTCCCCAATTTTGGGGTACGTTGTGGAGCAGCCACAACAAATGGTGACTCTACTGGGAAATGCTCCTGAGCATTTTGGTGAGAACTCAACCTGAAAATACATGAACTCAAATACAAGCGTCAACAAATATCCAAAGAATGCAAATAGATCAGAAATACATGAAGCATCAGAATCGTTAAGCATCAGCTCGGTGTGTGCAGTGTGCTTCATTCCCTATCATTTGAAACTCATTCAACTTTCCATTGTCAGTTTCACTTATGATTCGTATGCAAGGCTATGAATGATTTGTGCAGGATTTGATGTATGACAACTATGCTAGAGATATAACAACCTGCTTTGCAAAGGCTCAAACCTTCTAGTATCATGAACAAACATATTAAAACTGTCAAACCCTCTTAGGACCAAATATGTGCATACTGAATTAATTTACTAGATCCCAAAGTTGGTTATGCGTCACTACCATCTTGAACCCATGTGCAAGTGTAAGTGAAATCAGAGCTTTGGGGAATAGGATTCCCAACCTAAGCGAGATGGGAATTTAACCCTATCCTTGCTACTTTGATCTGGAGTTCATTACCTCATCTTGAACAAAATGATTTAACCTGTTATGGATGAAATTGTCAAGCTAGCCTGTCCGTTTGAGCAATCAGTGGTCTTGCTTTTAGACAAGACATGTTGCCACGCATGAGCATACTCCATTGCCAGCTAGGCGTCTATAGCCCCGGTGGAGATCAACCCCATAATCTAGGATTTGACTTTACTTTTGATTTCTTGAACCTTGGGGATGACTACCCATCCTTGCAAGGGACATGTAGTACGATCCTTCCAATCCAATATCAATGATGCAATGAAAGTAGAATGAAACATATTTGCTTTGGGTTTCAAGTTCTTGAGCGGGCAAAATAGAAGCTTTGGGGAATCGGATTCTCAACCTAAGCGAGATGAGAATTAGACCCTATCCTTACTACTCCATGAAGGTCAAATCAGAGCTTTGGGGAATAGAATTCTTAACCTAAGATGAGAATTAGACCCTATCCTTACTACTCCATGAAGGTCAAATCAAAGCTTTGGGGAATTGGATTCTCAACCTAAGCGAGATGAGAATTAGACCCTATCCTTACTACTCTGATTTTAGGCTTTAAGCACTATGGGAGTGGTAAAAACCATTGTTTTAAGGATTATGTTGCATGATAGGACAGACACGAAATACTCCTTTCGCCTCACCTTTTCTTCCAAGTATGGTTTTGACCATTTTGCTCAAGATCCTCTTTAATATATGTAGAACGTGCTTGGTTCAAGATAGTTCGGGCATCAGTTCCCAACCTTAGGATCCTTTTAATATATGTTATGTAATGACCCTAAGAGGATTTGACACCTTTTCAATGATTGTATTTGAAATGTAGATGCAACTGAAATGAAATGTATATGCAATGTCGAATGTAACATGAGATATGGATGAATGCATTGCTCCTTTTGAAATGCGGATGGAGTATACCACCTACTTTACCATAATTTGTAAACTGACAACTTCATGCATCACAAGTTTCAAATGATATTCTTTAATGTGTTTGTGATACTCATGGAGCTTTCTGTAGTAAAATTCTGATGTTTCATATTCTCCCTATCTTAGTCAACATTCATAAGGACATAAGTTGACATCTCGCTTTTCTTTATTCATAAGGACATCAGTTGACATCTTTTTTTTTTTTTTCAAAACAAACCAAAAATGTCCAAAGGACCAACACACAAAACTTAAAACCAAAACTGAAATGCAAACCCAACATCACAAACCAAAAAATTATATACAAATGTACAATATGGTACAAGATGATGCAAAGCTTGGACTATCACTTTCCCGGATCCCAAACATGATTAGAACATTTCAAAAGACATATGACACAATATGTATGCCAAATGTTGTAGGAATCCAACAACAATAAGACCAAACCAAGCAATGCAAAACAATTCAACTTGCCACGCTCACCATACCAATTTGATTTAGTTCCATTACCAACACCATAGGTGAGATTCAAATCAAATTGATTAGACAATGATTGGTATTCAATTTTATCTTGTCTATTCTTTAAAATGTAAGTTTCATCATTCCATTCATGATTTAGAAGTAGGCTTTCTTTATCCAAAATGAAACTTTGTAAGTAAGAGCCTATTTCTAAACATTTTAAAGCCAATTCATTTTCCAAGTTTGTCGGCCAATCAAATTTCTGCAAACATTTGCAAGCATCTAGGATATTTACTAAATGGGAATCATTAAAAGTTTTTATCCTAGGTTCAAGAATTAATTGTTGATGAATTTGATTTAACAATTTAAGTGCATCCATTTCATTCATTAAAATAATGTTATCAAAGGTGTGGTTAGAAATTAATCCTTGTTCTTCATTCACCTTCAATGGCATTTCATCATAAACATCATTCAAATTCAAAACATGGTCGTTCAACTCTTCACCTATAGCTTGGGTGTTTGAACACAAAAGGTTAGATTCTACCTTTTGCACATTTTCATTTACCAACACTTGGTGAGAAATCACAATTTCTTCATTTATTACCTGTTCATCAAACATACCAAAATATGACACCCAATCGAAAACATGTTCATCTTTCTCAATCCTCAAATTTTGTTGGTCAAAGTGTATGTCAAGTAATCTATCTTGATGATCACTCATTTGAGTTGCTTCCAATTGATCAATCTCTTTGTCATTTGGTTCCAATTGCTTGTTCACCATCCATGGCATCTCTTCATGTGAGATAGAAGTTTCAACATCTTGCATATCAAGTGAAATAGGAGCTTCATCTATAGGGGTGTGAGAAAATAATACATTATCATATCTCCCCCAACCATTGTAAAAATTGTCATCCAAATTCATGGAATGACATTCCATGATGTTTGTGGCATGATATTTTGATTCATTCATCAATTCTTTTTCTTCTTTGTCCTTGGTAGTAGGATCGTTATAATCTTCCAAATTTTGATGAGATTTGAAACCCTCTTCCAAAATATCCTCAAATTGTACAGGAGTTGTAATATCTTCCTTTAAGTAGGCGATTATGTTATCCTGCATATCAATTGACACAAAGGGTTCATGAGGAGGTTTAGAGTGAGCATATTCATTCAATTTCTTTCGAGAATCATGGCGATCATCTTCCAAAATTAAGTTATGATGCTCGACTATTTCTTCAACATCTTCTGATTCATCAAATTGTATCTCATCAAATTCACCTTCACCTTCCTTAGATGGTTCAATTATTTCAAACAGTGGGTTATTTCTTGAATTCAAATTTGTAAGGCTATCATAGTCCAAATTAGTAACCCATGATTCTGCTTCATCACAATTTGGAGGGTGAAGAATTTCTTGATCATTAGTTTCAATCATCTCATCGAGTGTATCTTCCAAGAACAAGTGGTGAAATTCTGTCATATCTTCAAATTCATTTATTGATTTTCTTCCGATTTCACTTTCAACCACTTCATTCAACTCTATGGCCATTTCTGTCCTATCACATATCTCAAGTAGAGTTGAATTTATGACACCATTATCTGAATAATCATGTATCTCTATGAATGAAATCATCTCAGCATGATCCTCATTAGTGGATGTTGGATTGGTAACTTGCACCTCCTCTTGGACTACATCTAAGGTGGTTGTAACATTTGGACACTCAAATTCATCCCCTTGATCATTCACCTTAGGTATTGTTGGATTGGAGGGTGCTATATTCAATGGTTGATGTAGGTTGGTATCACTAACCCCAAAAGAACAATCTTTCGTGGGAGCATGTTGTGCCTTTTCTTCTTCCAAAACTTGTTCTACCTTTTCAAAGATCTCATAGATCATCTCTAGGGACAGGTCATCCAAGCTTTCCTTAATGAGTGTAGCAAGTGTGGGGGGTATGGCTCTCAAGTATACTTCAATAGCTTCCTCTTCCGATGTACCCAAACTTTCCCACATTTGAGAGTACAATTCATGAAACCTCACACTGAATTGACTCATGGACTCATTAGGCTCTTTACACATAGAGGTGAATTGATTTTGCAACCTATCCAAGTCAACTTGATTACCAAAGTGATAAAGATAGGCTGCTTCTAATTGGCTCCAAGAAGTCTTAACCTCCATGGGTAGATGGCAATACCACGAGAATGATCTATCACCCACAATGTATGGGAAGAACCTACAAGCAATAGGCTCACAAAATATTTGAAATTGACATAATGTGAACTTATAGATATGTAGATTTTGTAGGTATCTAGATGCCACCTCTTGATTAAAAAGTCGTAGAAACTCCAATAACCTTTCATGAATTTGATAAGGTGTTCCAAAGGTAGAATGACATTCATAATACTTTCCTAATGCAGATACCATCGTTTCTCTTAGGGACATCATTTCTTCTCTTAGGGATACAATTTGCTCCTCAGATGTTGCCATTAGTGAAACTCAAAGAAATGAATAGCAAATATCAAACATGTAACGTATGAATAATCATGTTAGCATCAACCAAGAGATGTATCCATTAAAATCAAATGAAAGTAATTGCATGGAGACAACCTCGTTAGTCAAGACCAAAATTTTTCAAAATCAAATCAAAACACATTATTCTTGTATGAACAATCCAAAAGCGTTAGAACAATGCATAGCAATTCATGTCCTCCTTTTAACACTACAAGGTTGTATTGTTAAAAGAGGGCTAAAGATAATAATCAATAGGGCATGAAATATTCAAAATTTAAATCCCTATAGCATTTAAATCACACCGAAATAAACCAATTCAGGCCCTCCTTCTAGCGCCAAAATGTTGAGTGGTATTTTCACACAGTTGTGAAAGTACACTCTCCTTTAGGATTTGGGTTCCAAATCCCCTCTTGCAAAGAAGTTAAACAAACAACTTCTCCAAGGTCTCCGCTATATTAGCATTTGCATATGTGTATTAGTAATCTCAAATAAAGATATTCAATTTAAATGCTTGGAACACCTTAGTGATTGCAAGTAACTGTAAACAAGGGGCAATGTTGGTTTATTTTACCATGAAACTTTAGTGATTGTTCATTGAACCAAAATAGAGCAAATGTGAGTTGGCCCTCATATGACCTTCAATGTGATGCTCAAAATGGAAATTTGTGAAAATGCCATAAAACATAACTCCTTCAATGAAATTGGAATTTTCATGAAGGGAATGTCATCATAGGCTCATGAGTGCAAAACAAAAATGAAACTGAAAAAATGAAATTTGACCTTAAAATGGAAATTTTCTATTTTCGGATTTTTTAAAATCTGCAATAAAACAACAACTTCGATGAATTTTTAAAAATATTAAACAACTCCGAAAATGAAATTTCAAATTGCGTATTAGAAGTATGAAGTATAACCTACGCAATGGTTAAATTATTTTTGGATTTTGAAATTTTTTAAATGTTTATTTTAATGCCTGAAAATTAAAAAAAAAGTTAAAATTTCTGGAAAATAAAATGCAGAAAATGGAACATAAGATGCATTCAGTTTGATGCTATCCTATTCCGACAAAACCGAAGATATGAGGTTTTCATGCATGCAACCTAACCTATTGGACTTGCAAAACAAGCACAATCCGGATAAGCTAAGTGTTGGCTCCTAGGGTTTTAAATGAGGTTTTCAGATTTAGACATTCGCATGAAGCAACCAAGAAACTTGCATAAACTCCATTTACAAGCCTAAAATCTGAAAAGGGGAAAAATAGACATTTAATCTTGCATGCAAAAAATGACTCCTTCTTTCTTGTCCATAAGATGCAACTTTCTGAAAATTTTTGTATTAAAAATTTGTCATTTTACAATAATAGAAATTTTTGGTTTTCCCAAACCAGTCAATGGAAGAAAAACAGCCCAAACAGGTCCAGAATGGCCCTCTTGCCTTCAAATCTATAACTCTGCTTGCAGCAGTTTCCAACCCCTTCTGGCCTCTTTGAATGGCGTATTTAAAATTTTTAGGAAGCTTTTCGTTTCATTTTCCAATGGTTGTTCGTTTCACCTTCCCTCTGCATGCATGTGTTCTGATTCCCAAAAGACTTTTCGTTTCTATTTTGCGGCCCTTCGTTTCATTTTCTCCACATGGGCTTGCGTCCATTTCCTTCCGTGTGTAACGATCTTAAATGATTTCATTCATTAAGTTTTCCTTATGTAACGTTTTGTCTTATTCATTGGATTTTGTCCTTATCTCCACATCACTATTATCGATGCCTATCATCAACTGCTCTGTTCCCTTGGCGAAAATCGGACATGTCGCGATATCGTGACACTTTTGCCTCCTTGCTCTCTTTTGTTGCTTTTAGCCGCGAGAATGTAACATGTCACGATATCGCGACACTTTTTCCTCCTTTGGCCGCGAAAATGCAACATGTCGCGATATCGCGACACTTTTCTTCTTTTGGCCGCGAAAATGCAACATGTCGCGATATCGCGACACTTTTCTTCTTTCGCCGTGAAAATGCAACATGTCGCGATATCGCGACACTTTTTTCTCTTTTTCTTTTTTTCTTTGCTCTGAACTGCAAAAATGCAACATGTCGCGATATCGCGACACTTTTCTCCTTGCGGTGTTTTGCTTTTTCTTTGGTCTTTAGCATATGGGCCACTTTGATCTTCTTGGAAAACATGCAAAAATGTGGGTCCCCAATTTTGGGGTACATTGTGGAGCAGCCACAACAAGTAGCAAGTAAAAAGCATAGGGTCCTCCACCAAGTCTGAGAAAGATGCACTACGGATCCACCAAGTAGAACCGATCCAAGAACCCAAGGAGAAATTTCACTAGATATGAAGCACATGGTCCCTCCCAAACCAGAAGGATACAATGAAACCTCTCGAGAAGCATAAGGGTGAAGTTGAACCCCCAACCTGAAGCCAAAACACTCCACGACTGAGGAAAATAGGAATCTAGTACTAAGTAGAGAACCTACAAAAAACATGGAAAAAACCTTAGAGCAACCAGGAAAGGATCCTGAAAGTTCAATAGGAAACCTAGGGGAGAACCTAGGGATGCACCAGATCAAAGGCATAGGTAGGAAACCCTCAAAAAAATAGAGACAAGAGTAGAAAAATGGATCAGTGACATCCCACCCTAAGGAGATTGTCTGCATCAACAACAAGCCTAGATAAAAGGGCCTAGGAAGTGCCATAAAACTAGGGCAAGGCCAGGGGAGGTGGAAGCAGGGAAGCAGAATAGGACATCCCATCTAGAGCGACAATTCTCCTGCATTTCAGCATATACTTTATTAAGGATACAACCACAACTTGAAAAGAGAATATCCATAAGAATACAAGCACAACCTAAAAAGAGAAGAAAAGAATGCACAGCTACAAAAACCTCAAGTCACACTTCCACCCACATACATATTAAGGAACCCACACCATATGATTGCAGTCATAAGAAGCACATTACAAGCAATAACCTAGGCTTGGTTCAAATGCTAACACTACACTCTACAAGGTAATTAAAACCCTAAAAATACACATAGCTCTTTGTAGGTCTACAAGGAAGAAGCTCCATGAACGCATAATTATAAAATTTGGTTCCTTCACCCAACGACACCAACAAAGAACACAAAAATCATTGCACAAACTAGACGAGAACACTTCTCTTCAAAAGCATCCATAAACTTAGACAAAACAATACCCATAATAGTAGTCACATTAGGGAAAGACTAAGACTATGCTCACAACAACAATATTGAGCGCCAACCTAAATATGATTCAAGTAAGAAAAAAAATAAACTTAATCCATAGACAAAAGAAGGCAGGGTTATGCACAGTGGTGAATATTCACAAATTGGGCGAATATTAGCATTTTCGAAAATGCAAATTGGCGAATTTGGGGGACCCTGGACGTCGGCCCTTTCACCCAAAATTTTTGGGAAAAATTTTTTTAGGTGTCGGTTCGCCATGCGTTGATAATAGTATTACGAATTTTTTTTAAAATTCGCCAACACTCCCGCCTAAATCGTGGACCATTTTCACCTTAAATTTCTAAAATTTTTAACTTATCCCACCAAATTCGCCAACTATAACACTATATATAACTAACACGCCAGTGATACTTTTTCATTTAAAACATTCAAACTATTAGAAAATCGAGTAGCCACAGTGAAAAGTAAAACCTTCCAAGTGAAAATATGAACTGAAACATTCGATCTATTGCAGAATTCCATCGAACTTCAGCCATGTCTAGAAACCAGTCGATCTAGATCAAAACTCTACTCGAACCGAAATCGAACCCATATCTGCACCTGGAGAGATCCGGTTGTCATTTTCCACCCGGACACTTTGCTGCACTCAGAATGATAATCAAACACAATTCTTTACCCAAATCGACATCCAAACATTGTTCTGCACCCGATCGACATTCGAACAACCTGACATAGTTCTACACCCGAATCGACATCAGGATAGCCTAACATAATTCTGTACCCGAATCGACATTCAAACTTTCATCTATACTTGGACTACCATTCGAACACTAATATATACCTAAACTAACATCCAAACAACCCAACATATTTTTGTACCCAGATCGACACTTGAATGATCTAACACAAATTTGTACCCAGATAGACATCCAAAATCTGTTTTGTAACCGGATCAACATCCAACACTATTCTAAAACTGGACTGGCATCCAACACTGTTCTTCACATGGATCAACTATTGGACCTCTTTTTCACCAAGAAAGCCCAACATACCTCTTTTTCAATCGGACCGACCTCTGAACCCTTTTTTGCACTAGGTACTCTATTTCTTTTAAAATATTGTGAATCTGTGATCCTATGTTTTTTGGTTTTTTAGAGAATATGAGTTGAAGCAGTTGTAGTAATAAGATCTATTTTTCTATCATCTAATTGTGGGTTTTTATTTTGCTATTTTTTTATCATTTATTAAAAATAATTCAATGCTCTATTTCCCATGTTATTCTCTATTTCACCCTGTTCTCCATGTTTTCCCCTATTTTCTCTCTTTTTGTTAACACTCTTTGATTCTCTGTTTCTATTGAGATCTACTTTTCTATTACAAGATTATAAGTAGGTAAATGCTTTGGTTCTCTAAGGACATTGTGATGCTCTATTTCTCTAAAGACATTGTGATTCTCTGCTTCTTGTCCATTTTGTACTAGAATCTTATATTTTACCACATTTGTATCTGTAATTATATATTTCGCATACACAAGTTTTTTTCTTACATTGATTTGAATTTGTATATTGATTAGTTTTATGCTCTTATTAGTTACAAGTGCTATCTCTAGAAAATAGTGTAGTGGCAAAAAAATCACAATAAAGCATGTCTAGAAATATGTATGTATTTTCTACCAACCCACCATCTGTTTATTCTAATTACTATATTATCTTGAGCCCTCATAGAATTAAGATCTCTTCAACATTTTATTACTTTTCTAAATTGAAAAATATTTTCTTTACAAGTAAAATGTCACCTATTGGCAATGCAAAGAAGGGGTCAAATATTCTATTGAAAAGAGTATCCTAAATTATTTTAGCAATATGTCAAAATCCAACGAGCCATCGACATCCGAGCAAATTCAAGGTACAAATGATTTTTGACTTCTAAATAGTTAGTTGTATATTCCATGATTATTTTAAATAATGCTTTCTTCCTCAAATAGTTAACTCATAGTATGTGCCTCTATCCATATTGCATGATGATATGAATCATATTCCTGTTTGTAAGTTTTTTGTTAAATCCAAAAATGATAAAAAATATTATTGTATGCTACTATGCAGAATACCCTATTGACCGTGATATGTCTCCTATTGAAGATATTCCTCACCAAGAGATGCCTTCTAATGAAAATTCTCTTAACAATGACATCCAACAAACACTTGAAGATATTCCTCAAAAGGACATGCTAGTTGAAAATGAAAGCGATAAATCAAATACATTACAAAATTCTTTTGAATATTCAAGCAAAAATACTAAAAAGAGAAAGACATCTAACTGGGCTATTGGAAGGGCATTTAAGAATGAATGGGTAGAAAAATTTCCCTGGATAGAGCCTATCCTGATCGAGGACAACCAATTCGATCAAAAAGAATGTAGATGCAAAATTTGTAGTTGGAAACTAGGTAAGGATCATAGGCTACAAAATAAGATAGATACAATAGAAAAATATGTTGGCAAAGTTTATGTAAAAGTTACAGGAAGTGATGGTAAAATTAATAAAGAAGTTAGGTGGAAGGATGCATCAGAATGTATGCATGTCAGATATGCAATAGAATATGATAATCACTTAAAGCAACAACAATCTCTTGTTGGGAAATGTGGAACGATTAAAGCCCAATTTCATAAAATTCATAAGACCACTTTAGCTTCAAAAAGTTTGTAGTTTGTTGTTGTATATAGTATTCTCAAAAAGGGTAGACCCATGTCCGATTTCATTGATTATAAGCACCTATTTCAAATAGTTGATGTGCAAAACCTTCCTAGTTCCCATTGGTCAGATCGAAGTGGTTGGGAAATGGTAAAATATCTATCATTAGTTGAGAAGGAGGACTTGAGGGAGAAAGTAAAACTTGCCAGATTCATATCACTTTCTATTGATGAGGTGATGACTGTGGACAACACATCATGGATTTGCATGCATGTGTACACATTTCAAAATCATGTAAGGCAACCTAGTTTTCTAGGATTACATAAGATGGTGGAAAGTTCAAATGCAAAAAACATCTATAATGTTGTTGTGAGTAGTTTAAAGGATATTGCGGGAATGAATGATATAGAGATAGCCACAAAGTTAATATGCGTTGGAGTTGATGGTGTTGCTATAATGCAAGGGCACATGAATGGTCTTTGTGTTCATCTCCAAACCTCAGTTGCCCCATATATGATACCCA
Organism: Wollemia nobilis; assembly: GCA_028583015.1. NCBI lineage: Eukaryota > Viridiplantae > Streptophyta > Pinopsida > Araucariales > Araucariaceae > Wollemia > Wollemia nobilis. Next base: position 5,355,436 of record JAQPPZ010016983.1, on the reverse strand, counting down.
TTCATTGCATGGCTCATAGAGTGAATCTAGCATATAAAATCATGAGCTCTTTTGAAAATGTTGCGAGAGTGGAAGACCTTATTCATGAAATACATTCTTATTTTTCTTGCAGTCCAAAAAGGTTTGCAGAGTTTCAACAGTTTGCACTAGGAGTTACAGAAGGAAAAAATTGTTAAAAGATGTGGATACAAGGTGGATTTCATTGTATCAACCTGCACACAAGTTTTTAAAGAATATCAATCATTAACGGGGTTTATGTACGCAAATCGTAGGGTAGTTGATAAGGCAAAATATTTGTTGTTCCATTTGACTGACTTCGAAACCCTTTTAACGTTATGTGGTATTCTTCCAATGTTACATGAAATGAATAGATTGATTAAACTTGCACAAGAGAGATCCATCTATATCATTGATTTCATGAGGATGAGAAAGCAAATATGTGTGATTATTGATAGGTTATATGTGTCCAAAGCAGATTTTAAAGATCCCTTGTTTGATAGTTGGAATACATTGACAAACGTGAACGATCCAAAAAGCTTTTTGAAGTTTGACATCAGTGATCATCTTTGTATTAATGTTCATGGAAATATGATACCTTTGTATTGTTTTGAAAGGCAATCAAGTATAGTTGTTGATGATGTTGAACAAGTTCCTGTAACACACAATAGATTTGAAGTTGTTTTACACAAAACTAAGACAAATTTGTTAAAAATAGCAGAATCATTGACAAGTGAGATAAGAGAACGGTTTCAAAGAGATGAGTTGCTTGAGGCCATGGGTGTGGTTAACCCCATGTTTTGGGGTCCTTGTACTGAATACAATTCTACACATGAGTTGTTTATTAAATATATGCTCATACTTATTAAGCATTTCAGTAAAAGTGTGGAAGTCAATGGTGTTGAAATCAAAGGTATACTCAACAAAGATCTTTTAAAACAATAGTCATCACATTTTGGTGGAACAATGGTTGAGCAAACATCACTTTTGAGTAACATCCATGAGACTGGTTCCATTGCACGTTTGTGGCAAAAATTGTATCCAAGTAGTGTCTTACAAGATACTATTAGTGAATACTTTTGTTTATATGAATTATGTCAAACAATGATTTTGGGATCTGTGGAAGATGAGAGGGTTTTCAGTGCACTATATTTTGTTAAATCTAAACTCCACAATAGGTTGGACAAAAATTTAGAAAATTGTTTGAGAATTTATGTGTCATCGTATCAGTTGGACACATTTCCCTATGATAGAGCATTGACATATTGGAATTCCCTTGTAGGTAGAAGGGGTACTAGGAATACGAATGATAAGGAGGATAATGATGCTTTTAGTGATCATATGGTGGAGACACATATATCTGCTATGCTTAATAGTGATTCTGGACAAGTTGAGAAGTGTTTGTTTTAGCTACCTGAATTGTGATTTTTCTAGTATTTCACAACATTAATAAATTTGAATTCATTTGATATCATATTTCACAATATTGTTTAAGATTTATTAGATTTCACAAAATTGATTTTTCATAAACTTTAATGTTTTATATCCCTTTGTTGTTTTTGAAATAGTTTTAATTGCCTTTATATCATAGTATTTGTTTGTTTCAGTTACCTAAATTGTAATTTTTACAAGATTTTACAACATTGATCAATATGAATTTGTTAGTTATCATTTTCATCTATAAATTTGTGTTTATTTGTCATCACAAGATTGTTTCATCTATCTGAATTGTAACTTTATGATTTATAACACAACATTGTCTTTCAAATTATATGTTTTATGTTGTAGTCTTTGGAGTGTCCAAACTATGTTCATTCATAACCGATTTACAACATTGTCTTTCAAAATATATGTTTTTTGTTATAGTATTGTTAGTGTACTGATATTAATGTATTGGCACAACTGAGTTGAATGGTGAATATAGTTGAATCATTTATTATTTCATATTGCAATTGTGAATATAGTTGAATCATTCTAAATTTAAAAATTGCACAAGAATATAAATGGAAACAACCTCTGAGTGATAGAAGACAAATTAATAAAAGCCTTTTTCATTATTTGCATAGAAAATTTACATTGTACAAAATTATTTATAGAAATATAATAGAACTTGTTATCAACTATGAAATATTTTACAATATATTAATTTTATCATGGGTGAGTAGGGGCATATTCAGTCACTCCTTGTGCATATGGATCACCTAGGGCTTGAGATTTAGTCGCTCCTTGTATATCTGCATCTCCTTGAGTTTGAGATGCTCCTTGTATATCTGCATCTCCTTGAGTTTGAGATGCTTTTGAAGTTGTAGGTTCTTTTCCCTTATCTTCTATTCCAATAACCTATGTAGGCCCTTTCAGTGCTCCTATTCTAATGAGGCCTTCCTCTACCTTCTGTAAGCTCCCCATCAACAATCTATCTTCTTTGGTTGGATCCTCAAGGACTACATGTTCATTTTGTTTAAGCTTCTTCTTAAGCAAGATATTTGGATCCATTTTGTGCTCCATGATAATTGCTTTTAAATAATTATTATCCCTGACCTTAGCCTGTAAGGTCTCCTTCATTGCTATTGCATTTAAGATTGATTTCTTTGCAACCTCGAGATTAACAACCATGAAATCAATTTTTTTTTATAAATTTTAAAAATTTACCTACAAAAAAATTAAAGAAAACCTTAGTTAGTCAAGAGTTATATTACAAAATATAATGATAAATTTTATTGCATCTAAAGTCTCACCTCAGTAGCATCTCTTGCAGCATCAATGATTAAAACTTTCTTCTTATCAGAAGCCCATAGGTTGTAATACGCTTGGGCTTCAACATTCAGGTTCTCTAACCTATTCAACATAGTCTTTAAAATTTGATCATCATAAGACATAGAAGGGTTCACCGATCTTGATTGAGCTTGATGTAACAACCCAACAAGCTTCTCAGGTTGGTTTCTGATCGGGAGAAAATTTCTTCCCTTTTATCATAATTTTTATAGTGGGCATTTATTTCCTTGATAAGGATTTATCTATTCCTCTTTTTTTTTTTTTTTTAAAATATTTTATTGCATAAAAATTATCAGAAACCAAATTATTTTTAGAAAAAGTAACTTGTTCATCCTCAGTTTGAGGACCAAGATCGGAGGTGTCAAAAGGTGATGATGAAATTGGCTCAGCTATAGGAATTTCTTGTTCTTGTAGTCCTTGAAACATCTCTGACACTTTAAACCCTTCAATGTTCCCCTATAAAATATAATCTTGATCTAATTCTGGCACATCTAATCCGGAGGTCGAAACATCTTTCAATGAACAACTAGTTGAAAATGACAAGGATGGAAATGTAGAACTCTGTGTCCTGGATGGTGTGGGTCCCACCCATGATCTCGGTCCAACAAGTTATTTTCCACCAATTTGACCTCACATTAATTTTTATCATTGTTGAGGTTGTCCTGGTGGTGGTGGTGGTGGCATCATTTCCTTCCTTCTTTCAGTAAATTTTTGAGAGGGACCTAAATACATTATAACAAGATATTATTAAACAAAATTAAAGTGGATAAAATTAGTACATAATAGTAAAAAACACTTACCCGATGAAGAGATCTCTTGCTGCCCTTCAGTTTGTGGAGACAACTAGGTGTGAGTGTGTGGGGGTGGGGCGTAAAACTAAAAACATACAAAAAATGAAAAAATAAATATAATTTCAACTAAACAGTAATGGTAATGAATCAAGAAAACTCGAAATAGTAAACTTACCCATCATTGGTGTGACATAATTGGATTCACATTCCATGGTATTTGCTTGCACATGTTGATGAGAAATAGGAGAAGAAGCTGGCTTCTAGCGTTTATGAGGTCTCTACAGTGGTTGAAATTCACACATTGTGCCTTCTGAATCAGCACCATCCTCTGGCATGTGACTTCTGACACCAACATCCTTTTTTTTCATGTGATGGCTGCCTTACTCTGCATTTAGGTGCAAAAAAAGTTAAAATATAAATAAAAAATATGCTAAAATATAAAAATTATTTAATGGTGAAAAATAGAATAATTACCTTCAACTCTTCGGTAGTCATAGCAATGCTTTGTAATTTTACGTGCACTATAGTTGGTGAACCAGTATCCTACAAATTATGAAAACTTTCATAGTAAAGTGCTAAAATATAATTTACCGAGGCTATCGTGTGAGGTTTGTCTGATTGTTTTGTTTGAATAATATAGAGCTCTGATCTGATTCGATCTGAAATATATGTACACCAGTCGAATATTTCGTGGTACTCTAGACAACGAACAATATAAGCCAATGACCAGAATGGAATCTCCGTTCTTCCAAGAAAAAATAGTCTTGCTTGGAAAAATTCAAGAATTACCTTGAAATCATTGTTGGAAACTGAGGTATTAGTTAACCCTCTCTTGGACTTCACTGCAGATGCTACAAAAAAATTAGGTGACATAACAAATTTTAAATTGTGAAGTTTAAGATAATCAAGTGAAGAGAATTATACCTGACAACAATTTTGGAGAGATATCATAGTTGCTCTCTAGGAAAGCCTTATCATTCTTAGAGAGAATTAACTTCTATGAAATGGGAGCGAGACCCTTCTGTGGAAGACCAGTCAATCTCTGGATATCAGAGGGTTTGATTGTAAAATATATTTTTCTATTCTATAGAGATAGAGTAACGACCCCAAGATCATTGTCGTAGCCTTCGATGATATTGTATAGAATAATTTTATCTATTTTAAATTGGGGCATAGAAGTCAAAGCCTCAAAACCTGCATCCTGAACCCATGTATGGTCAGTCCCAGGTGTGGTTAAGTACTCTAAAAATCCGATGCAACTTTGATTTTTGAATGAAATTTTTTGAGAGGTTGTGGACATGGTGGCCATCACTCTAGAAAGGTGTGGGGTAATGGTCGCTTGGGGAGGGAAGGGTTCGTAGCTTCGCTCTGATCTCGTGCAACAGAAAAAAGCTTAAAAAATAACTATTGATGCCTTTTTATAGATAAAATTGAGTGGGGTGGACACATGGCAGCATGTTAGTGGACATGGAAGCATGTTGGTGGACACGTGGACATGCAATTGGTGGTGTGATGTGTGGCAAGGTCAAGTTGGACCTTGTTGTACACCTGATCCAAAGTCGAATCATTGTATGTACCCAGTCTTAGGCCGAACCATTATCTACACCCAACCTGAGGCCAGATGATAATTTACACCCAGTATGAGTTCAGAGCATTATATACACCCAATGATTTAGCCAAACCTTTACTTCACCTGATATTTTAACTGAATCTGTATTACACCTGGTCTGTTAGCTAGACCTTATCTTGCATTTAGTTCGTTGGTCAGAGCTTATTTTTCACCCGATCCATCTACCATATTTTTTTTCCACCTGATCCTTTAACCAAACCTTTTTTGCACCCGATCCGTTAGTCGGACCTTATATTTCATAAGGCCCACTAGCCAAACCTTGTTTTACACCCAGTTTGTTGATCAAATTTAATATACACACGGTCTGTCATCCAAGCCTTTTTTTCAACCTTTCCAAGCCCTTTTTCAGTCAGACCATTTTTCTACCCGGTTCAAGCCTAGATCGTGTTTTGCACCTGATTCGAGCCCGGACCATGTTTTCACCCTTTCCTTTGTGGGACTGTATTTTTCATCCATTCCAAAGCTGGATCATTTTTTCCACCTGATCCGACCAAAACTGTCGAATTCACGAAGGTTTTATAATTTTTGGTGAAAAATAAGGTAATTCGCCATTTCTCCTATATGAATTTGGCCAGGATTCACCAGGGTTTCGAAATGGATTCACCAATTTTTTACAAGTACATTTTGTGTCTGACCCCTTATGCATAACCCTGAAAGAATATGATAAGCTAATACACACAAAGGTACAATAAAACAACACAAAAGGGTAGAGATATGTAATAGAGACATGCATTTAATTATAAGGTTCTTACCTCTCCATGTTGGAAATTTGAGTACATTGGTTGTCATTGATGTCAAAGGAGAAATATGTAAGAATGATCTTCAAGTTGAAATATCAAAGGCAAGGCATTCTCCATGATATGCTTGAAGGCAATAAGGAATCAAAGGATTTACTTGGTTTAAATATTTAAATTATTTAAATTAAAGATTTAAATAATTTAATTTTAAATATTTTAATTAAAGTTCTTTTGAAAAAGGTTAAGGCGTCAAAGTCCTTTTCCAAAGAGACCAACAATTATAAAGTAGGGCCTTAACTCAACAAGGTAATATTATATTTTATTATTAGAGTGTGGTGCCAATGTATCTAAGCATGCCCATGAAACTATTTGCACCGACATTTTGAAACAAAAGTGTCTTTAATGAGCATCGATGTCATGTCCTTTTGGAGATAGCTATATAATAAGGGTAAAAAATTATAAAATAAATAGGGAATAATAAATTGAGTTGTGCTTAGTTTGAGATATCCGAATTTCGAGTGCATGTTCGAGGAAATTTAGATGGTGGCAGCATCTATTGAAGTTGAAGTTGATTGGATGATATCGAGCGAAGTGTGAAAAGTGTATCCTGTTATAGTTCCCATTGCTCATGAATTTTGGAAGAAAACCATATATATATAGTAAAAAATATTTCATAAGTGCCAAGGTTTTTTGTGCGATTCGTAATGCATGTTAAAATAAGTACATGCATGGTAAAGTTGAGAGGTATGCATGAAATGTGAAGTTTTCGGATGACCATCGCAGCGAGTGTAGAAGGTGTTGGCTCTGATGAATAGGAGATAGGAGAAAAAAAGAATTTTGACTTGATTGGCTAATCTTTAGCAAGTGAATGAGCATGAAATGACAATGAGCGATGTGGGCTTGTTTGGTTCAAAAACTAAAAGTGATTCACAACTAGATTGGAAGACGACATCATATAGCAAACTGATGTTGTTGTAACTAAAGTGTATTCATGGAAGACAGTGAGTAATCCAGATATACACCATTCATAGAACCAAGTAGTAGAATTTTGTGAGAAGCTATTTGTGCAATAGCAAGAGTAGTTAGGATGATGGTGATTTCAATATCAATGATAGCAAGAGTGAGCTAAAACCTAATTCAACAAGATTGAAGGTAGGTGTTGTCAATTTGTTCATCATAGTAGAGAGGAAGGCATAGGTTGGATTCATTAACAATTGAAGAGAGCCTTCACATATCATGTGCACATCGAATGGAGTTGAAGTATCTTTCATAGGAAAGAGGTTAAGGGTTCAAAGACCATAATGCAAAAGCATTAAACGTTTCAAGCGTCGTGATAGCATAACCCATTGAAGGGACCACGTTTGGGTGCTAAAAATCATGAGATCAAGTCCCAGTAGGTGGTAGTGAAAATGTACCATATTTATTTTGTTGAATATGATTTATGAGGAACTTAAGAATAGGGTTTAATTTCTTTAAAAGAAAATATTTTATGTTTGAGATATAGAGGAGTAATAAGGTGGTTTGGTAATTGGTGCTATTGTAATATTATATGGTGTTTAGTGACTATTGTTGTTGGTAAAATTGCATGAGAGGAATGATAAAAAGTTTTGATGTTGTTGTAGTATTACATGTTAAAGAGGGAGTAATAAGGTGTTAAAGGGTTTAATTATTGTAAGTACTCCTGCATGGCAAAAGGAAGTGTTTGATGGGTAATGTTCATTGATCAAAAAGGCTTTGTGTTGTGAAATAGAAAGAAGTGGTAAAACAATATCTTGATTCATTTGTTTTAAGGAAAGACTTTTCATGTGTATGGTTGTATAAGTGTTATGATGTCTAACCTTTGAAGTGGCACAAAAGGATGAGTTGTTCTTGAGACAGGAATTTGAGGGCACATATTCAAGCAAGCTAAGAGATATGGTGACATTACTCCTTATTTGAGATATTTGGTTGGGTATATCTTGTGATGCCATAAGGAGGAGATATAAGGATTAAGTTCATGTGCATTTTTGGAAATGTTTGAGCTAGGGTTTGTGCTACATTGACAAATGAAATTGAAACTATTTGTGCTAGAGTTTGAGATCCTTCTTGTGCTTCATTTTTGAATGGTTTTAGAAACATTTGGGATAGATTTTGTGAACAAGTTGTGCTTCCATTGTTAAAATAGATTGTAAACAAGTTGTGCTTCCATTGTGAAATAGATTATGAACAAGTTGTGCTTCATGGTTTATGCTTCATTGTTGAAAGGAAGTGGAAACAATTGCATTAGGGTTTGAGATCTACTTGTTGAAAGTAATTGGAATTACTTGTGCTGGAGTTGAAACCAAGTTTGTGCATCATTGTAAAATATTTTGGGCATTGGGTTGAGAGATATTGAAAGAAATTGTGAAAGTGTTTGAGATCATCTTGTTGGGCAGATTTTGTGCATCTTATTGGGTAGATTTATGTGTGTATTTGAGGCAGATTTTAGCATGTATTTGAGGAAAATTTGAGCATATGTTAGAGCAAATTTATGAGCAGGTTTTAAGGTAGATTTGTACTAACCTTGTGTTAAGGCTTGGGATAGATTTAAGCAGAGTTGAGCAAAGTAGTGAGCAAGCCTTGTGTTAAGGCTTGGTACAGATTTGAGTAGAGTTGAGTAGAGCCGTGAGTAGACCTTTGTGTTAAGGCTTGGGGTATATTGGAGCAGATTTGAGCAAGAGCAATGAGTAATATTTGGAGCAAACCAGAGAAAAGAGGAGAGGAGTCTCCTGTGGATAGAGGTCCACAAACCAGAGTTGAGGAGATAGAGTTCTCCTATGGATAGAGGTCCATGTACCAGCTGTGGGGATAGAGTTCTCTGGTGGATAGAGGTCCACATACCAAAGAGGGGATAGGGTTATCCTGTGGATAGAGGTCCACGTACTAGCTGAGGGGGTAGAGTTCCCCCATGGAGAGAGATCCACAAACTAGAGCATAGAGGATTGAGATCTCCTTTGGATAGAGGTCCATAAATATTGTAATAGGGAATTGGTTCCCAAGAGATTTGTTGAGAAAATTTTAGAAGAATATTTTCTCCGTGGATGTAACCCACATTGGGTGAACCACATTAATTTTGTGTCTCTCATGTGTGTGATGATTTATGTATTGCTTTTATTACTGCTATTGATGATGTTGGTTAACACTACTATGGAAAGATATTGCAATTGACAACATTGGATAATATTGTTTGGGAAAGAAAAGTAAATGTTGATCTTATACTATTCACCTCCCTTCTCAATATAAACTTGTGTTCTTCAATTGGTATCAAATTTGGTTCCTTCGAAAAAGTTTAATAACTTGAAGGAAGATCTTACAATAACACATGGCCAAGAATGGCAAAAATAAGAACCATGAGACCTAAGAAGGAAGGAACACACATGGCCATGAAATAAAAGGAAGATGAACTTGATCTTGAGACTAAAAGGAGGGAAGAAGAAAAATTTGTGAGATGTGTTGAGTGTGGTAAACTTGGTCACATGGCACTTTATTGTCCACAAAATGGGTATGATAGTAGTAAAGAGGAAAAGGAATTTGATTTTTCTCTCAAAGAAATTGTTACTCAAAAAGGGGAAGTAGAATCAGAATCAAGTGGGAAATTAGGCAATAAGAAGGAACTAAGAATACTCAAATATTTTATTTGTGGTAACTTTGGTCACCTTGAAGATCATTGTTCAAAAGCTAGGTATAGTAGCAGTGAAGAAGAATGTTTTGTTTGTGGTAACCTTGGCCACGATGCAGCTTATTGTAATGGGTTTAGTAGTAGTGAAGATGAAAAAGAAAATAAGGATAGTCAAATCAGGTATACAAAGGAAATTCTACTTTCGACAATAGAAGAAAAATAAGATGCTCTTGTTGAAGATCAGAAGTAGAAACATCAAAGAATATTTTATCATGGAAAAGAAAATAGGCACAATTATGACCAAGAAGAAGAGAAAGAAGATGCTCTTGTGATTAAAGATCTAGAAAAAGAGGAAGATTCAGAAAAATAAAAGGAGGAAGCCATAGTTGAGGAACTTGTTGAGTTGAAAAGGGAGAAATTAGAATTGAAGGTTCAAATACAAGAGGATGAGAAAACTAAGACAAATCTTCTACAAGATCTCTTTGACTTGAAATTTAAGATTGAAAAGGTAAGGAGAGTTGAAGAAGGTATGGTTGAGAAGTTAAAGGTAGAAGAGCTAGAATGTGAAAGACTTGTTGTTGATCTTGAAGAATTAAAAAGAGAGAACTCAAGATTGAAATCCCAAGTACAAGAGGATAAGGAAACAAAGGCAAATTTTCTACAATATCTCACTAACCTTAAGGTTAAGGTTGAAGAGGCAAAGAAAATTGAAGAAGGTATGGCAGAAAATTTAGAAGCAAAAGAGTTAGAATGTGAAAGATTAGAACATGAAGTAGTTTCTCTAAGGATGGAAGTGAAAGATGCCAATGATAAGCTACATAGGTTTAGGAAAAGTTCAAAAGCTTTGGATAACATTACCAAAGCACAAAGATCTTCATTTATCAAAATAGGACTAGGCTATGAAGAAGGTCAAGAGGTACAAAAAGGGAAGTCAAGCTCAAAATAAAAGGAAGTCTCAAAGGAAGCATCAAAATAAGTGATTGAAGAAGAACCTAAGACTTACGCTGATGTGTTGAGAGGTGATAGTATCAAAGAGAACAATGCACAATCATAGAATAAGGATCATCACAGAGAAGGCAAAGAAAGGACCAAGAGACCATATTTTCCAAGGCAAGATGAATATTTCTTCCAAGGGTATTGTTTCTCATGTAATCATTTTGGTCATAAAGCAGTGCATTGCAGGGTTCATGAAAAGAAGGATTATGGCTTCACTAAGAGGAACTTCAACTCATTTAGAGATGGATATTTTCAAGGACATTGCTACTCATGTAATACTTTTGGTGATAGAGTTATACATTGCAGGGTTCATGATAGAAATGGTTATGGCTTCATTGAGAGAAATTTCAGATCAATTGCACCTTCCAGGAACTACAACATCAGATGTTTCAATTGCAATAATTTTGGGCATAAAGCAAGGTGGTGTAGAATAGTGTTTCAAGAACTTCCAAGGATGAGCAAGAATAGGGATGATCAAAATGTTCAAAAGGTTCAAAGAGGCATGGCTACAAAGGTATGGAGAAAAGTTGAGAAAAGAGAAGAGCATTGTAATATGGGAGTAGATTTACTCCCACCCCAAACTTGATCACCTCAAGAGAGGAGGTGGTGAGGGGGCTGAGCTAAGAGTCTTATATTTAGTCCCAAAGGAGTCCCTTTTGCCATTGATGTCAAAGGGGGAGAGATTTTAGTAAGGGGGAGAGCATTCAATTAGGGGAGCAAAATTGGAATTCAATGGTTGCAAAGAAAAGTTTTAGAAAGGGGTTGCCATCAATGACAAAGGGGGAAATTGTTGGAAATTTGAGTACATTGGTTGTCATTGATTTCAAAGGAGAAATAAGTAAGAATGATCTTCAATTTGAAATATCAAAGTTAAGGCATTATCCATGATATTGTTGTAATCACAATGAAACTGAGAGGGGGGGTGAATCAGTGTGTTCTTTAAAAACTTCTAAAACAATTAGATTATAAAACCAGCAGTAGTTTAAAGCAGATAAAAGAGATACTAAATGCATCAAGAAAGCATCACACATAACACAACATTTTAACGAGGTTCACCAATGTGGCTACTCCTCAAAAAGACTGCTTGGACTACCATCCAAATCCAGTCAATGCAAAGCTACAACTTTACATAATCCTTTACCAGCACCAACCGGAAGGAGCACCAACCCCTTAACTTTATCTGCTTCAACAAAATGGAGCACCAACTCCTATTTTACCAGCACCTACTGGAAAGAGGCACCAACCCCTTAATTTTCCAGCACCAACTGGAAAGAGGCACCAACCCCTTAATTTGCCAACACCAACTGGACTTCAATATTGAATAAAAAAATGTTTGACATATACCTTTGTTATTGCAATACTCTAACTGGTCTACATCACCTTTGCAATCTCCGTGCACTCTGCTCTCTCTTGCACAATCACTTCACACAGCTTTGTCTGCACCGTTACAGACCGGACTTTGCAATCAACTTTGCCCTTCGCGCTTCTCTGCACACTCTGCTTTCTCCGCACACGCTTCACACACTCTGTGTCATTTCACATTCTGCTCTCTGCTCAACACGAACTTCACTTTCACAAACACTATGCTCGCATTCGCACTTTATCTTTACACCCCATCTTTCAAACTCGAAGAACCCTTGCTTTTATAGAAGAAATTTTAGAAACAAACCCTAGAAGAACGTCGACTGAGAAACCCTAGAATTTGTCAGCTGCCAAACCCTAAAATCCGTCGGCCCAGATTTAACTTTGTCGGCCTCAAACTCTTCTCCACCTTCGTCACCTTCCTGTAGCTTATTGCCGCGAAATAGTAACACGTCGGCCCTTTTAATTTAAATTTTAAATAAAATAAAATTTAAACTAAATATTTAAAATTAAATATCTTCATCACCGGGGCATCTTTTTCAACGAAACGAAGAGCCAACTTGGGTTTTAAGAAAAACCCATTTCAAATCTATTATCCATGGTTTTAAATAAAACTTTTTATTTTGACTGCCTTGGTTTTCACAAAGAACCTTTAAAATTTAAACTAAATATTTAAAATTAAATATCTTCATCACCGGGGCATCTTTTTCAATGAAACGAAGAGCCAACTTGGGTTTTAAGAAAAACCCATTTCAAATCTGTTATCCATGATTTTAAATAAAACTTTTTATTTTGACTGCCTTGGTTTTCACAAAAAACCTTTTCGCTTCTTGACATCTCAGGTTCGAAGACTTCTTCTTCTCATTCCGAATTATGTTTTCTGTTTCTGTGCATCTATCATTTAAGGACTCATGATCTCGACTAACTTTTGAACTTTATCCTCTCGCATCCGAGTGACTTCTAAACCGCTCGTCCATTGCATCATTAGAACTAACTCGATTGTATTGACAACAATGAAAATCCTCCTGCAACACCTTGCTCAACACTGAACTCCTATCCATTGTACTTTGGCTGCACCTTGCTGTTCAATAAACTCTTGTCCATTGCATCAATAAATCTGTCTGACTGTGTTGACAACAATATGGACAACAATGACAATCCTCCTGCAACACCTTGCTCAACACTGAACTCCTATCCATTGTACTTTGGCTGCACCTTGCTGTTCAATAAACTCTTGTCCATTGCATCAATAAATTTGTCTGACTGTGTTGACAACAATGACAATACTCGTTTGCTGCACTTTGCTCAACAATCTCCCCCTTTGGAATTGTTGGCAACACATGTGCAATTTTCCTGTAAATCTTCTCCCCCTTTGACAATAATACCAAAGGGTTGCTGCAGACTCCCCTTGAGTCTATGCACAACATTCTTAGACACAAATTATTACAATTAGCAAATATTCCAAGCATGAACAAGAAGAAAAACAAATACACAAATGCTCCCCCTGAGTCCAAGACCACTTCATTTCACTGATTGACAACATCATGATAAGCATAATAGGCATCAATAAAATCAACAATGTGAATAGCAGCAATAACCAGTGAATGACACCATCACCGTCAACTTCACCAATATAACATGTGTAAGAACATGATTGAACCACTGTCTTCTGTGCAATTACCCTCTGTTGCTTTGCAAACTCAAACTTGTCTACTGTTAGTGAAGGCATACAATAATCTTATATAGCCAACTTTTTGTTCTACAATGCCAACAACATCTGCATACAACTTCACCATGCATCTTGGATATATTCTCAACAAGCTTGAACCCAATGACAGTTGTTTGTCTCTCTCTGCAGTGAGAATCCAGCAGGCTACCTCAATCCACTTTCAACTCTGTGCAAGTACCAAACATATTCATCACCAGGCTGGAAATCATCTGGCTGCTCATTAAAAAACTTTTTCTTCAATCTTCCCATTCAACATGCTGATTTCACTTTTGTCAACAGAATTGACAAGTGACTCACATCTGTACCAATTTTTGTCCAAAGACCTGCAATTTTACTGCCAACTCTTACTTTCAACTATGCATGTCGAAAGAAGACATTTTGTCAAACACTTTATGGCCAACCGTAGTGCACCTTACTCAGCCTCAAGCTTCTTATCCTTGGACTGGCATTAAATCAATAGTTAAAACAAAACTGTCTGTGAATTAAATATATTCACCAAGGTGTCATGAAAGATCTGGCAATCTTCACATCAAAGAGTAAAAACAAATACATGCTGCTCAAAACACAAATACACAGACTAGGGCAAGCATTCTTTCGTTGAGCAAATTATCCGGACTATTATGATTCGTAATTTTGAACAAGTGGTATTAAGAATCATCAACAAGTACAACGGTGACATATCTCAAAACTACCAATGGTGATAGCTCTCAAATTAAACACCACACTTCACGGAATTTCCACAAACCACTATATAAACTGAAAAACACACTTTAACAACTATACAACATTAACCCGACCGCTTACCTTTCATCCTCAGATACCTAGACAAATACATAGGAGCATTAAAATAAAACTTTAATATTGCTCCTCCCGAGGATGTGCCACCTGGAGTTGCTTAGAGCAATGGCGGAGTAGCCTCCTTCAGTCCAAGGAGACACAATTTCCTTTCTTCTGTCTTTCTCCGGACTTTCCTGAACTTGGGCTTGGGTTTTTCAACAACATCCCTATTTTGCTCCCGTTCGTGAACTTGAACATTTCTCTTGTGGGGTTGTCTCTTGTGCATTCTTGATGGATGATTATTTTCTTTTCTTTTATGCACATGATATGTTCCTTGTTGGTGTTGTCCTCTTTGTGTCTGATGAAATCTAGGGTTTTGCCTTAGATTAGATATAGAAGTGCTTGGACAGAACCTTGCTATGTGCCCTTGACCGTTGCATTTAAAACATTGCACATGTTTTATTCCCTGTCCGTATTGCATTCTATGTGTATGATGAAATCTATGGTATTGCCTTAGATTGGATACAGAAGTGCTTGAACAAAACCTTGCTATGTGCCCATGGCCATTACATTTAAAACATTGCACAGGGTGTTCACTCAAAAAAATAGAAGTATTTTTATCAGCATAACTCTTTGATCTATTGTTCAGTCCACAATAAATTGCCTTGTGACCAAAGTGGTTGCATTTAGAACAATAGCCATAAAAAGCATTATTATTAAAAGAGTGAGAGTGAGAGAACCTCTTTTGTTGTGGTTGCTTTGTTGTAGATCTTCTTTGATATTTTCTTCCTTTTGAGGATTCAGCTTCAGACTTTTCTTGTTTCAATCCTTCAACCGAGGACTTCTTCTTCTCTGCATATTTGGAGGATGAAGGTTGTTCAGCTTCATATCCAAGACCAAACTTAGCTGTGGAGCTTCTTTGTTGATTTATCATTGTATCTAGCAACTCTGTGCTCTTCTCAAATTTGAGATTTATATTGGCCTCTTTTAGTTGTTTCTTCAATGAAACAATCTCTTCTTCTTGTTGGCAGCATACAGTCTCTTTCTCATTGATCTGAGACCTAAGAATATCTTCAATCCTTTTGTTCTGTTCTACTTGCAGCTTTAGATCAACAATAACCTGTTTATATTCCTCTTCACTTGTGCTGTATACATCATTCTTATTATCCAGCTGTGTCTTCAAGGCTTCTTCTGATTTCTTGGCCTTTTGAACTTGTAGGAAGAGATCTTCAATCTCATCCTCATATTCTTCTAATTTCTTGGACAGTATTTTGTTCTTTTTCTTTTCTATTCTCCACTCTTCAAGAGCAGATATCAACTCTCCTTCAAAATCTACTTCAACCTCAAGATTTTCATCACAAACTTCAGGATTCACTTCTTCTACCTTTTTCGGTTCAAATTTCTCTTCTACAGGAACCGAAACTGACTGGGATGCCTTTTTGGATGAGGATCTATTCTTCTTAGCCATTGTGTACTAATCCAAGATCAACCCTGACTGATTTAGCCAAAATTGGGAACCTGGCTCTGATACCAATTGTTGTAATCACAATGAAACTGAGAGGGGGGTGAATCAGTGTGTTCTTTAAAAACTTCTAAAACAATTAGATTATAAAACCAGCAGTAGTTTAAAGCAGATAAAAGAGATACTAAATGCATCAAGAAAGCATCACACATAACACAACATTTTAACGAGGTTCACCAATGTGGCTACTCCTCAAAAAGACCGCTTGGACTACCATCCAAATCCAATCAATGCAAAGCTACAACTTTACATAATCCTTTACCAACACCAACTGGAAGGAGCACCAACCCCTTAACTTTATCTGCTTCAATAGAATGGAGCACCAACTCCTATTTTACCAACACCTACTGGAAAGAGGCACCAACCCCTTAATTTGCCAGCACCAATCGGACAAATTGTTTACCAGCACCAACTGGAAAGAGGCACCAACCCCTTAATTTGCCAGGACCAACTGGACTTCAATATTGAATAAAAAAATGTTTGACATATACCTTTGTTATTGCAAGACTCTAACTGGTCTACATCACCTTTGCAATCTCTGTGCACTCTGCTCTCTCTTGCACAATCACTTCACACATTTTGCTACATCGCTACAGCCAGACTTTGCAATCAACTTTGCCCTTCGCGCTTCTCTGCACACTCTGCTTTCTCTGCGCACACGCTTCGCACACTCTGTGTCATTTCACATTCTGCTCTCTGCTCAACACGAACTTCACTTTCACAAACACTATGCTCGCATTCGCACTTTATCTTTACACCCCATCTTTCAAACTCGAAGAACCCTTGCTTTTATAGAAGAAATTTTAGAAACAAACCCTAGAAGAACGTCGACTGAGAAACCCTAGAATTTGTCAGCTGCCAAACCCTAAAATCCGTCGGCCCAGATTTAACTTTGTCGGCCTCAAACTCTTCTCCACCTTCGTCACCTTCCTGTAGCTTATTGCCGCGAAATAGTAACACGTCGGCCCTTTTAATTTAAATTTTAAATAAAATAAAATTTAAACTAAATATTTAAAATTAAATATCTTCATCACCGGGGCATCTTTTTCAACGAAACGAAGAGCCAACTTGGGTTTTAAGAAAAACCCATTTCAAATCTATTATCCATGGTTTTAAATAAAACTTTTTATTTTGACTGCCTTGGTTTTCACAAAGAACCTTTAAAATTTAAACTAAATATTTAAAATTAAATATCTTCATCACCGGGGCATCTTTTTCAATGAAACGAAGAGCCAACTTGGGTTTTAAGAAAAACCCATTTCAAATCTGTTATCCATGATTTTAAATAAAACTTTTTATTTTGACTGCCTTGGTTTTCACAAAAAACCTTTTCGCTTCTTGACATCTCAAGTTCTGAAGACTTCTTCTTCTCATTCTGAATTATGTTTTCTGTTTCTGTGCATCTATCATTTAAGGACTCATGATCTGACTAACTTTTGAACTTTATCCTCTGCATCTGAGTGACTTCTAAACTGCCTGTCCATTGCATCATTAGAACTAACTGACTGTATTGACAACAATGAAAATCCTCCTGCAACACCTTGCTCAACACTGAACTCCTATCCATTGTACTTTGGCTGCACCTTTCTGTTCAATAAACTCTTGTCCATTGCATCAATAAATCTGTCTGACTGTGTTGACAACAATATGGACAACAATGACAATCCTCCTGCAACACCTTGCTCAACACTGAACTCCTATCCATTGTACTTTGGCTGCACCTTGCTGTTCAATAAACTCTTGTCCATTGCATCAATAAATCTGTCTGACTGTGTTGACAACAATGACAATACTGTTTGCTGCACTTTGCTCAACATATATGCTTGAAGGCAATAAGGAATCAAAGGATTTACTTGGTTTAAATATTTAAATTATTTAAATTAAATATTTAAATAATTTAATTTTAAATATTTTAATTAAATTTCTTTTGATAAAGGTTAAGGCACCAATGTCCTTTTCCAAAGAGACCAACAGTTATAAAGTAAGGCCTTAACTCAACAAGGTAATATTATATTTTATTATTCGAGTGTGGTGCCAATGTATCTAAGCATGCCCATGAAACTATTTGCACTAATGTTTTGAAACAAAAGTGTCTTTAATGAGTGCCAACATCATATCCTTTTGGAGATAGCTATATAATAAAAAACATTATAAAAGAAATAGGGAATAATAAATTGATAAGTACTTAGTTTGAGATATCCGACTTTCGAGCGCGTTCAAGGAAATTTATACGATGGCAGCATTTGTTGAAGTTGAAGTTGATTGGACAATATCAAGCAAAGTGTGAAAAGTGTATTCTATAATGGTTCCCATCATTCATGATTTTTGGAAGCAAATCATATATATATAGTAAAAAATATTTCATAAATGCCAAGGTTTTTTGTGCGATTCGGAGCGCATGTTAACAGAAGTACTTGCATGGTAAAGATGGGAGGTATGCATGAAATGTGAAGTTTTCGGATAACCATCGTAGTGAGTGTAGAAGGTGTTGGCTCTGACGAATAGGAGACAAGAGAACAAAATAATTTTGACCTAATTGGCTGATCTTGAGCAAGTGAAATACAGTTAGATGACAGCGAGTGATGTGGGTATGTTTGGTTTGAAACTAAAAGTGATTTGTAGCTAACTTGGAAGATGGTAGCATATAGCAAACTGATTTTGTTGTAACTCAAGTGTATTCATGGAAGGCAATGAGTAATCCAGATAAATACCATTCATAAAAACCATGCGATAGAATTTTGTGAGAAGTGATTTGTGTAGCACCAAGAGCAGTTCGAATGATGGTGAGTTCAAGATCAATGATAGCAAGAGTGAGCTGAAACCTAATTTAGAAATATTGAAGGTGAGTGTTGTCAATTTGGTCATCGTAGTAGAGATAAAGGCATAGTTTGTATTCATTGACAATTGAAGAGAGCCTTCGCATATCGTGCACACATCGATGGAGTTGAAGTGTCTTTCACACGAAAGAGGTTAAGGGTTCAAAGACCATAAGGCAAAAGTATTAATAGTTTCAAGCATTGTGATAGCATAACCTATTGAAGGGACCACATTTGGGTGTTGCAAATCATGAGATCAAGTCCTAGTAGGTGGAAGTGAAAAGGTACTGTATCGCTCCAAATTTTTCGCATCCCTACCTTCAGGCTATTGGATCCGCGCCCGGAAGGAGGATGGGAAAAGGATGGTGCGGTACCTCGGACGAGAGGACTTTACGAAGGTCCCGCCTCTCAAGGGAGGTGTGTTTTGGTGATTTTTCGACGGATGGTGGGTTCACCAGGAAACATTTGGCAACGGTTTCCACGCCTAGGTTTTTGGAATGTGTTTTGATGAGTTCGTTTTATCCTTAAGCATTCATCCTAGGTTTGGCCGAATGAATCTAACTTAATCTATATGAAAATGCAATTTAAATGAATACAGCAAACAGAGTAGAAAGCAAAAAATAGAGAATTTGCAGGAGGCCAATGGAGATTACCTGATCCGGAAGTCTGAAGAAGTTTTTGATGCTTGAAGCAATCTGGATCGTCTGGAATTCGATGTAATCGCACTGCAATCTGACGAATCGTCCGAATACGACAGATTCAGTGCAGAGGCCGACAGAATCGTCTGAAATCGACGAATTCGTCGAGACCTACAAAACAGAGAACGAGATGCAAAATACAAGAATTCCTACTGTGCAAACGAGAGGCAAAATATGCCAAATAATAAGTGAATCTTTGAACAAAGTTTAAAAATAGAAATTAAAGTAAATTGCTGTACTTTAATGGCGGATTATGAGCTTAACATGCAATCTAGACTAGATGGGTGAACTCCGGATGCAAAATAGGATAAAAACTAAATAGATTATCTAATTTGTAAAACAAAATAACCGAGGCAAAGTTAAGAAAAGCAAACTCCAGGCACTGATTGCCTCGATGTGGACTGCGGTCGAGATCGTCTCGCATCAGTGCAAGATCGTCTCGAATTTGACGGGATCGCCTCCGATCTTGACAGGTTCGTCGGCGGCGATGGGTGCTGGCTCCGGTTGAAAATCGGTGATGTACCTGCATCAAAGCTGCTATAGGACTAGTGCAAAAATAAGATTAAGGTGTTTTAGTGCGAGAGGGATTCAACTTGCGAGATAAAATTCAGCCGAGGGGTTGGGGAGGGAATGTCCTAGAGTTTAAATAGGCATAGGGGAGTTGTTGGGAGGTTGGAGATCATCCCAATTTGGGAGATCTCCAACGGGGAAGGGTCCCAACGGCGCGGGACACGCTTCACGAGGTGGAGACCCGTTGGAGCAGAGTCTATCTATGCAAATTCAGTTTTGCGACAAAATCGTACGGACGTTCTAGTCCAGACGAAATCGTCAAATCTAGGGCGATATCGTACGATCGGCGACGATATCGTCCAACGGTCAAAACAACCTCTAAAAATGGCACGAAAAAAGGGGAAACGGGTTTCTCGGCGGTTAACGGGCGGTTTGGGAGGTTAAATTTGAATTTAAATTTATTTACTAAGGTGAATGTAATTATTCCAATTTGACTGCGCCAATTTTAGGGTGCTACATTTTGCCCCCTCTTTAGCGAATTTTCCGAAGAAAATGCGTTAAAGAAGAGTTCTTCTCGATCTACGAGAAAGCAAAAATTATTCCCATTTTTAGGCGACGATTCTTGGTCGAATCGTACGACAGCTTACTATGGTGCCCCCTCAGTGTTTTTACCCAAATCGAACGTTTGAGGTAAAAACGCGAAAAAGCAAAAAATTATTGTTGAATAAAATTAAGAAAAATAGGGTAAAACCCTAATTCATTGTTACTATTCATTTTACTGTTTTTAGAGCTCTGGAGCAAAAAATGGTTGAGACAACGCACAGATCTGCAGAGGTCCGACGCGGTCTACGGGTAAGGGTCTAAACTCAATTTAGATTGATTTAAGTTGCTTTTACATGCTTTCTAGATGAATTTTTAAGTGAATTTGGAGCATCGCGGCCGTTTTTGGCCGTCGACGTCGTCGAGGACGAAATCGTCCCGATTTCGATGAAATCGTCTCAATTTCGGAAATCGTCGAAAGGGGACGATTTCGTCAAATTAGAGACGATTTCGAACTACGAAATCGGAGACGATCGTGCTCAAATTGGGGACGATATCGTCCAATAGTGGGCGATATCATCAATTACAAGAAATTGATCTTTAAGTTGCATTATTAATTACTGGAATTTATTGATTAATTATTGTTTGTTGTTTTGTTGTTTATGTTTGCAGAGAGGATTACTAAAAAGCGAGAGAGTGGAAGTACGACGGATTGAGAGACGACTTGGCCGCTCTCACCCGAGGCGGAGCGGGATCTGCGGCACGGGCCGGATTGCAGCATGTGGCAGAGATGCCGCAAGTTTCCACAGACATGGGGCTACTGACAGCCCTAGCAGAGAGATGGTATCCGGGGTCTTCATGTTTCGGTTATCGACAGGGGAGATGACTCCCACACTGGAGGATGTATGGAGGATTTTGAGAATCCCCATACAATGACGGATGATCACACCGATGGCCAATCAGGGCCACGCGATGGGACGGCTGTGTGGTGACCCGAGCTTCGCCCTGGAGAAGGGCGGAGTTAATATCGAGGCACTACGCCAGATGCCTAGGGCATCTAGACTCACACGGGTTCTGGCTGGGGTAGTTGGTGGACTTCTGCTGTGCCACCAGAGCGGGTGCAGGGTGCCGTGGATCTTGGCGGATGTGATCTGCGACATGCGGGACCACGGCTACGAGGTTCTCATGGGGCAGCTTTGTACTATGCCGACTGTACGGGATCCTTTACGGGGTCGTGTACAAGGGCGGGCGATGTCCGGTGATGACATCGCTACTACGAGGTTTGGTCTTGGGAGCACATTGCGGTGCGGAGGCCGGTAGGGCTTCCAGCGACAGGGTAGACGGGGAGAGGCCCCGAGTCTTCTCCTGGTGGCTCCGAGAGAGGGCACGGCGACGGATCGACCTTCCGGTGTCCCGGAGACTCTTGGATGACCTTGTCCCGGACCGGATCACTGGAGGCCGTGGAGGCGGCATCCGGGGTGGGCGAGAGGACGGACGAGGAGGGCTCGCATCGAGGCGAGTCTGCTGGGAGGATGGAGAGGGGAGAGGTGGAGCTCCACCGCTACGACCGAGTTTTGCGATAGTTCGGTCTACGAGCGGGGGATCCCATCTCTCGGGGATTATGAGTTTTCCTGGACCGTCCGGGATAACACCACTGTTAGCGGGGCTCCAGACATGCAGCAATTCTGGAGCCAGGACTCAGATGATGCCCCCATTCAGCCAGTGGATGGGGACGACGCAAGAGTAGCCGATGGCTACGATGCCTAGTATGCAGGCATCCGCCCTCCTCGGATGACGAGGGCACAGGGTCCGATCCACGCGGTCGTGCGTCGGATAGGGAGGCGGCGCCAGGCGGTGATAGAGGCGGCCCGGGGTCACGGCGGGAGAGATCGAGAGGAGGCCACGAGGCACGGGAGCGGCGCGGAGAGAGAGAGGGAGAGGAGGGAGGCGAGACCCCCATCTCCACAGAGGCCACCATCACTCGATAAGGGCAAGGGCATGGATATAGGAGAGAGTAGCGAGATGGCTACTCTCCGGGCAGAGAGAGATCGTCTACAGACTCAGGTGCGGACACTACGGGATGCGGCCGCACAACACCAGGATGAGGTGTCGCAGCTGCGAGACAAGAATGCACGTCTCGGGGCACGGGGTGGAGGGGTGAGCACTCGGGGAGCTGCTACGGTCGGTTTCTCAGACCGCATTCTATCAGGCTCTATACTACCAGGCGGTGCCGGAGGGCCAGAGGGTACAGTTGCCGGCTGCCATAGCAGATCCGATCAGGACAGGGTCGTCGAGGAGCTCATCTCGATCGACGACGAGGACTCGTAGTACCACACATACTGCGATGGGACCACCTCGTCCTCCGTAGGGCGGGGGAGGAGATGAGGCTGAGAGCTCTAGGGGCTCTCGAGACACTGCTCGGAGGACACTTGATTGAGTATGCCAAGATATCGATTGTGGCATACCAATCTATTTGATATGATGTACATATATATTTTTGAGATATATATAGATGAGATATTTTTGGTCATATGACTTATGTTATGAGTATATTGATGATGCTTTGATTGATTGATTTTGATAATGCTTGTAATTATGTCATTGGAAAAGAATTTATACCTTTTGATGTCATTCTGTAATATTGATGAAATAATCTGATGTAACAAATTGGTTGTTTGTGATGCAATGATTTGATAAAAGAAAAGGGGACTTTTAACAATAATTTCAAAGGACATTGTCGCTATTATAGACCATTTCATGGAGTCGCTTGCTCACTCGGTCGTCAAGCTAATCCCATTTATAGAAATATTGTGAAAAGTGAAAGAGTGCTTAAGAGAGCTGTCTTAAGACTTTGTTGTGATGATGCAAATGATGATGATGATGATGGTTTGTTTTCAGATTTCCATAAAAATATTATGCATGAAATATTTGTAAAAAATGATTTTTGCTAGGCATAAATTCCTAAGTGTGATAAAATTGTTGAATAATTCCTTAGGAATTATACCGTCATTACAAAATTGGAGGTTGACATAATGACATGAAATAATGAAAATGTGCATTCTTTTGAAAAGCAAAATTTGTGTAATAAAATGAAGTCATATGGTTTTTATGAGTTTTGATAAATGGGGGAATAAAAATTGTTACAATGGTTTGCGCTAGGCATAGAATATGTAGGTATAGACTTATACCATCATCGCGAAAATCAAAGAAAATAGATAGTTTTATTGCATGATTGATTTTTGATGAACAAGAAAATATGAAAATGAGGACTTGCGCTAGGCATATAATTCCAATTTTGGTTTTAGAACTATACCATCGTCGCGAAAGTCGATATGATATATATGATATGTTTTGAAAGAAATTTGTGATTTTTCTATTATATAGTTGTCTTTTGAAAAATAATTGTACTTGATTATTCCAAACAAGTTGCAAAAATAATATTTCAAAGTATTTTGAAGACAAAAATTAGATTTATAAGGAATCCCATGTGCATATGTGAATTCATTTCCAATCTTGATTTATCATAATGATAGACAAAATCTCTCAAATACAAATGTGTGTGCAATTGTATTGTTCATTTACCAGGTTTGAGCAAGATACTATGATACAAGTGATTTGAAGAAACCAAATAAGTGTTCATTAACCATGATGTAGATGCATATAACCATATTAGACTACTATGTAGATCGGATTATCAAGAGCTAGCTAATCCATAGCGAGACATAGGTCTGTACAAAAGAAGGTCGCTAATGTGACGGACATATCGCCACGCTAGGAGTTACCCAAGGCCAAGCGGGTTGGGCACAAACCACTGTTATGGGGCTTACCTCACGGTTTTCGAATAATTGAGAATTCCAGGGATTCAAGCTCATCAACCCTTCTTTTCTTTTCAAAGGGTAGGGAAAGGGATTTTATTGCTTTCTTGCTTTTGCTTTTTGTATTTCTTTTGCTTGATAATGCTTGGAATATTGCTGAAATAACATTTTTCTTTTCTCTTTTTTTTGAATTTTTTTTTTTTTTCTTTTTCTTTGCTAGGGATACTTGCTCAGATTAGCTTTAGAGCAAGGGATTTTTATTACGGGTAGGGGTGAGCTTGTCCTTTTTCCAATTCTCAAAGATTCTAGACCATGTGCATGATAGGATAGCGGGGAAACTTTTCACCCAAGAAATCGGTTCTACTATGTAGCAAAACATGGAAATTACAAATATAATCATTTTATTGTGAAAAGATGTGCTTGGTTTAAGTAAATAACAAGATCAATTCTCTATGCTCAAACTTTATTTAATTGAATTTTGTGGACTTTGATATAAGAGAGATTAGTAATCATGCCAGATAAAATCAAGATATTTATTGTTTGTGAGTGTGCAAGTGAGGGATGCCAAATAAATGCTAATTGTATCCAAAATAAGTTGAAACATATAATTGCAATAATTGTAAGAAAATATATATACATGATTTTTTTAGAAGTTGGGAGAATGTTGACTCTCTCTTTCTTTTGTATATTGTTTTGGTTTCGAAAGAGTCAAGCATATAGTTGTTTTTAGATTTTTATTTAGATTTTTGTTTTTGAGCAAAAAGAACTTAACAAGTGCTTTAAATAAATGCAATAGATAGTTTTGAAGATTTTTGGAGATTTATAAATGTTTTTGATGTTTTTGAATTTTTTTTTTATAAATTGAAAGAAATATAAGAGAGTAACTTTGAACAAATATATACATGGATGAAATGACCAAATTTATGCATAGTAACGTTTGAGATGTAAAATATTCATGGGTTCTTTAAGTTCTTTACCATCTAAGGTAGATAATTTATATGCTCTTGATTCAAATTTTGCAGTAATGATGTATGTTCCGAGCCAGTTGGGCTCAAATTTACCTTTAAGTTCTTGGGTTGCATTTGTATTTTTTGATTTTCTTTTAGAACAAGGTCGCCAATCTCAAAGGATCGATGACGAACTTTCTTATTATATGCTCTTTTAAGCTTGTTTTGGTATGCACGGAGATGCTCCAAAGCATTGATGCATTTTCATCTAGGAGTTCCAGTGGTGAGTCTGCACGACGACGATATTCATCTCCTACTTCGGTGTCTTGAAGTAGCAGAGCCAAAGAAGGAACTTCCAATTCAAATGGAAAAACTGCTTTGGCACCATATACCAAAACAAATGGTGAAGTGCCCGTGGGAGTCCGAACACTAGTTCGATAAGCCCACAAGGCTGGATATAATTGAATATGCCAGTCACGGCCAGTTTTATTGACCAATATTTTGAGAATTTTGATTAAAGTTTTGTTAGAAGCTACGCTTGACCATTACCACGAGGATAATAGGGAGTAGACCAGCGGTGTTGAATCTTGTATTTTTGGCATAATTTCTTAACATCTTTATTTTTGAAAGGAGTTCCATTATCGGGAGATGAGATTGGCAGGAATTCCGAACCCGCAAATGATTTGATTAAAAATGAATTTAGAGACACTGTGAACCGAGTGCAAGAAGCTAAAGGCATAGCTTCAACCCACTTCGTGAAATACTCAGTGGCAGTTATGATGAACTTGTGTCCATCAGAAGACACGGGATTGATTTTACCAATAATATCCAAGCCCCATTTAGAAAAGGGCCAAGGAGACGAAATAGCCTGCAGCTCTTGTGCGGGCGCATGGACAAGGTCAGCATGTTTTTGACACTTGTCGCAATGGCGCACATACTCGTGTGCATCCGTTTCCATGGTAGGCCAAAAGTATCCTATCCGAAGGAGCTTTTTAGCAATGACACTACCACTAAAGTGTCCTCCACAAGATCCATCGTGGGCTTCACTCAAGGCTGATTTAGATTCTTCTAAATTTAGACATCTTAATAGGATACCTTCAAAAGATCTCCTATACAAAGTATTGCCAATTATTACAAATCGACTTGCTCGTCGACGTAATAACCGATGCTGGTTTCTATTAGAATTAGTAGGGAAAGTCCCATTTTGGAGGAAATCAAATATGTCTGTATACCAAGGTTCAGGAGTAGTTTCATTGATTAGAAACACATCCAAAGGCTCTAAGCATGACTTATTTGAGGCGGGTTCCTGGAGTCGACGAATAATGATAGTGGCATATTCGTCGTCTAACTCCAAGGGCAAGAGAGATGCAGTGGCGGCCATGGCGTCGACTGCACGGTTGCTAGTTCGAGGAATGGCTTCCAAAGTAACTTGATCAAACAAGGACATTAGTTGTAAAACATAGGCCTTATATGGGCGAAGTTTATCATCTCCGGTCCGATAAACTTCATTAATTTGGTTTATAACCAATTGGGAATCCCCAAAAACTAAGAGGTTTTTTATTTTTAGCGCTAAAGCGGCTCGTAATCCAAGGATTAGAGCTTCATACTCAGCGATATTGTTGGTGCAAGCAAAGGTCGGTTTGAAGGACGAGAGGAATAAGATGTTTTTGCGGAGATATTAAAATAATACCCGCACTTTTGACCCCACTCATACATCGGGCTCCATCAAAGTATAAGGACCATTGTTCGGGATGGTCGCCTCTAATTGAAGGCATTCATCAGGAAACTCGATGATGAGAGGATGAGTAGACTCTAAGGGTGCAGCAGCTAATTGATCTGCTATGATTTGACCCTTAACAGACTTATGTCCTATGAAGGTGAGATCAAACTCGCTTAGAGCAAGAACCCACTTGGCTGTGCGACCCGATAAATAAGGTCGACTCATGAGATATCTTAAAGGATCATATTTGGCAATGACATACGTTTTTTGGCTAAGCATGTAATGTCGTAATTTTTGCGTAGCAAACACGACTGCTAGACATAACTTCTCCTAACGTTGTATAGCGGGTTTCATAAGCGACGAAAGTTCGGCTAATGTAATAATTAGCACGTTCTCGCTTTTCATCATCGAGTTGAGCTAACATAGCTCCTAAGGTAGAATCTGAAGCAAAAATATATAGAAGAAATGGGCGATCAGATCTAGGCGGTGAAAGCATCGGAGGGTTAAGGAGATATTGTTTGAGAAGTTCAAAAGCTTCTCTACATTATGTGTCCCAATTAAAGGGGACGTCCTTCTTAAGGAGCTTAAGAAAGGGACCGATTTTGTTCACCAACTTATCAATGAAGCGACGGATAGCTTGAAGTTTACCTTGTAAACTTCGTAGTTCAAATATATTAGTGGGTGCGGGCATATCTGTGATGGCCGCAATTTTGAGAGGGTCAATTTCGATACCACGTAAAGAAACTAAAACCCCTAATAGTTTGTCGGATTTAACTCCGAATATGCATTTTGTTGGATTTAATCGAATGAGATATTCTCGTAATCGATTAAAAACTTTTCTTAAATCATCTAAATGATTATTTTCAATAAGAGAGCGAGCTATAATATCATCTACATAATCATGTAAGATATCATGCATCATATCATGAAAAATGTAGGTCATAGCCCGTTGATAAGTTGCACAGGCGTTCTTTAAGCCAAATGGCATCACTTTCCAGCAAAAGGTACCCCAGGGGGTAATAAAGGCTGTTTTAGCCTGGTCTTCAGGAGCTATCCTGATCTGATTATAACCGGAGAATCCGTCCATTAAGGACATCATCCCACTTCCGGCAGTGAAGTCGATAATTTGATCCATATTTGGAAGAGGAAAGTCATCTTTAGGGCATGCAGCGTTAATATCTCTAAAATCGGTGCAAACCCTAACTTTGGTAGCTTCTTTCTTAGTGATTGGAACTACATTTGAGATCCATTCAGCATAATCAATAGCTTGTATGAAGATAACATTCAGGAGTTTTTCTAATTCCCCTTTGACTAGCAGAGCCACTTTGGGATGCATTTTTCTAAGTTTTTGTTTAACCGGTTTAGCATCCGGATGGACCACTAGATGATGCATGACTACGAAAGGGTCTAGACCTGGCATATCTTCATATGTCCAAGCGAAGACATCTTCGTACTCTTTAAGGAATGCAATGTATTGTTCTTGTTTGTCTTGACTTAGTTCTGCTCCAATATTGATTATGTGAGGATTGTCCTCAGTTCCAATATTAATTTTAATGACATTTTCTACCTCCATGTGTAGATCTCTTTCAAAATTAGGTGGGGCGGGTGAAACGCCCAACTCTTGTAATTCTTGTAAAGTTAATTTAGATAAGTCATCTTGAGGATTAGTGGTCTCAAGCTGAGCTATGGTTGGTATAGAACCATCAAAATAGAATCCATTGTGCAACATCTCTTCAACGAGAGACATCATGGAAGATATCTCCTTCCAACTCTTCATCGGGGTCGACAATCATTTCAGGGTAGGCTATGGATAGCATGTTGCATGAAAATGACTGATTTTTAAGAGGCAAATCAACATGCCTATCCAAATAATCTTGATAGCATATGAGGTGATCATCATCCTCAAAAGGAAAGGGTTGTCCCTTACTAGGAAATAAGCCCACACCACCGTGGGCGAGGCCACGGTTCTACCTCGAAAGGTTCTTTCATGCCATTTTGGAAAGGTCCTAAGCCTTTCCCTTTATATCCCATTTTAAGCATCATGGGTTTAGCTTTAACATAATCATTGGTAAAATAACAGCGAGCGTATCCCTCATGATGAGTTTTGATATTCCGAGGGATTCTTCCCCAGTCATATCCTTTATAAATGAAGGCACAACTCCCGACTTGGTAAGTACTTCCCAAAGGTTGTGGGAGGCCCAAAGTACGAGGAGAGGGCGGCAAATTATTTAAAAGGTTTGAATCTTGCATGAAAGCATTCATTTTTTTGATATTAAGGTTGTAGATAAATCTGGTAAAAGTTCATCAGAAAGGGCATAAGATGTAGAAGGTTTATTACTTATGTCTTGAGATGTGGAAGGTATGATGGATGTGTCTAAAGGTTTTGAATTTATAGGAATAATAGTTGAAGGATTAGTTGTAGATTTGAGATCCTTTTGAGATTCTAAAATTTGTTTAGAAGGTTGTTGGTCTTTATAGGAAGATGAAGTTAATGGAGGAGGAATAGATGAAGTTATGGGTTTATGTTTCACAGTTTTAGATGAAAAAGAAGAACTAGAATGTGTGGATGACAGAGCGAGGGCAAAATTGCACTCCAACGGGTTACTGCCAAAGCACACATATCAAAAGGTCTAGGGTCACCATGAATAGTGACCAACTGATTTTTAAACTCAAATTTCACACATTGGTGTAAAGTTGACGGGATTGCTCGCATGGCGTTAATCCAAGGGCGACCCAAAAGTATATTGTACGATCTTGGGCAATGTACAATAAACACGGTTGTTTCTAGGGTTCTAGGACCAACTTGTAATGGGAGGGTAATGACTCCACACGTTTCTTGTGTTTCGTCATTAAAAGCTTTGATAATCATATCAGTTTTCTTCATTTCATCACTTCTAAAACCAAATCGTTGGTAGAAGTCAAAGGTGCAAATGTTTAGAGATGAGCCATTATCAATCAGGACTCGTTTGATGACTACATCTCCAATTAGAGCAGTAATGTACAAGGGATTATCCTTGTGTAAAGCTGTGTTGTGGGATATCTTTATCCCGAAAGTCAATACAATCAATCTCTCGAGTGATGATAGTATTGGCCATAGCTTCAAGTTGAATGTTTTGAGGTACCATCATTTGGCTCAATGTAAGCATCAACTCATCCCTATGTGTGGGAGAGGATCTTAATAAATCTAGAAGGGAGATTCTAGCCATGGTATTATACAATTTTTCATTAATGTTGTAAGGGGGTTTAGGTTGAACAATAGGAGCATGATTCCCTTTATTTGGGTTTTTCAAAATGAATGGAGCTGATCCATCGTTATGGTTTGGTTCTTGTTGGGAGTTTTGAGCTTGTTGTCGAGTAACGACTCCGATGGTACCTACAATGTTATAGTGACGACGTTGAAACGGTCTCGGTTGAGAATTTATGGCTTGTTCATAGGGAAGGACTACATTAGAAGAAGGTCGAGTAGTGACTCTTCTAGGAAATGGTTCTTCTGGAACATTAGCATCTGTGACAGGTTGAATAGGATCTGATTCGTTTTCAGAACTATTCGATTGAATAGTGTCTACTTCACTCTCACTATCTGACTCTATATCACTAGAATCGGAAGTTTGAAAATTATGTAAGGGCCTGGTTGTAACCGGGGATAAGGTTGTGTCAAATGTTTGAGAATCCTGAGCTAGGTAATTGTCCGCTAATGGTTCCTACATATCGAGTAGGAGGGGGAACATTATGATGTTCGATTTGATTGGCTACCTCTTTACCATGTCGTGGTAAAGGGTGTTGAAATATGTCTAAAGTTTGATTGGCATTCTGATTTTGATTTTGGGGAACAGTCTTTTGGGCATTATTAGGAGGGTTTTGTCTGGGTTGGAAGGCTTGCACTTCCATTTCATTATTGTCAATCAAATCTTGTATTTTATGTTTCAATCTCTTACAAGCGTTGGTAGAATGTTCGGGTCCTCTATGAAAGTCACAGTGCAAATCAGCTCTATATCCGGGTATACTTGGGTCAGGTTCTCGGATAGCTGGTAATTGGATTAAACCTCTTTCAAGCAATTGAGGTAAAATGGTTGACAAGGGTTGGTTTAATCTAGTGAATTCTCGAGGAGGCTTATCAGGAGGTTTCAATATGAATTTTTTTGTTGTCTTTGTTGCATTGACATTAGCAACATTTCTACTGTCAGTGACTCCATCACCAACAACTTTGTTTGTTTTTATATTGATTTCTAGATGTTTTCTCATCATCCTTCTTCCTAAGTTGGCCTCTCCTAATGAGGGCATCTTCTACTCTTCGAGCTAAGTCTATAGCTTGATCGAAGGTAGTCAAAGTAGCTGTTGATAGCTCATAAGAGAGTTGTTCTTGTAAATTATTGATGAAAATGTCTAGCATTTCCCTATAGGGTAGCACAAAGTGCAGTTTTCCTGTCAATTGCCTCCATCTAGCCAAGAAATCAGCAAAACATTCATCTTTATCTTGTTTTAAATTGTATAGGTCTTTAATAGTTACATGTCTCTCGATGTAGGCACTAAATTGATGAACAAATGATTCAGCTGTTTCTTCAAAGTTTCTTAAGGAGTGAGTGGGCAATTGATAGTACCACTCTAATGCCATTCCACCTAAACTTTTGGGGAACATTTTTAGTAATAGCAAGTCGTCATGCGATATGTCGTGACATGCTATCCTAAACATGCGAAGATGTTCTATGGGATCTTCGGTTCCTTTATAGATAGGCGGGACGGGCATGGGAAAATGTTTAGGGTATGGTTGAGCTACCACTATGGGATCCAATGGTTGGCTACAAATCTCTCGATAATTGTACGAGGGACGGTAGGGATCTATCTGGTCCATACGTGAAGCCAATTGTTTCACCATAGCTTCCAGATTACTAGTTTGCCCCCCATATTGATTCGGTAGGGCATTGACATGAGTTTTATGAGCATAGGATGGAGGAACATGTAGATTAGATGCCATGTTACTATTGTGTAAAACTTTAGTAGGAAAAATGTTATGGAGGAATTTTGAAGTTGGATTATGTTGTGTTCCAGATTGTTGAAAATTTGTATTTGGCTTTGTTTTAGATTTATGTTTATTTAAAGCATTTTGCTCAATAGTTTGGCGGAACAAAGTAGTGAAGGGAATTTTCTTTTGTGCGGGGAGTGGTTTTAGGTTGAGTAACGGGTTCCTTAGGAGGTTGGGTAACCTGTTGTTTTGACATGGCTTGGGCTATAGTGACCATATCCGTATTGGATGGTCCACCCTTATCACTCTCTTGATCAACAAAAGATAAAGGATTAGTGTGTATATCAAGCGCCCGTTCTATAGGCTGCTTGAGCGTCACTAACTTCCCCTCTATCAATACGGACTGCTACATTAAGGATGTCGATATTATGATTGAGAAATTTTTGAAAATGTTCTGCGTTGTCAAAAGTGATGCCCCCATTGGGAGCTATTCTAGGGGATGAGGATTCATTCTCTTTAACATTTCCTTCTTGTTCCTTATCTTCACCTAAGTCTTCATCTGAGTGACCTAGAGTTTCTCCTTCCGGATTTGTATCTCCAAGAAGGACATTTGGGTTTTCAGTTGTATCTTGCAACCAATCTTCTCCTTCCCCTAAAGTTTCTTTACCATTCCTAAGTCTAGTCATGGTGCTAAGTTTTGATTTCAGCAAATATATATATATATTATATATATATATATATATATATATATATATATATATGCAACAAATTAAAAGGTATATATTTATATATACCTAATGCAATATTTGAAATGAAATGTTTAAGTTTTTACTATGTTGTTTTTTGATTTTTTTTTTTTTAGTTTTTCTTTAAATTTTTGAAATAATACAATAAAGACAGCAAATGAAACAATAAAATGCACGCAATAATAATAAAACTGAAAGTAAATGAACTAATCTTCTATGAATAACTTATGAATATCATTAATAGGTTCAAGTTGTTCAGGAGTCATGAAATGTTCTTCTTCAAATTGAAAGTTTTCTTTTAAGAATTTGATGAAAAGGGCTATGGTGATATTGTCTATCTCAGATGTTGGTTGATAATAATAATTCTCATGACAATACTCTCGATATAACATAGCTCTAGGAGCTCTATTCCATCTTCTCCTAACTATAAGATCAACTTCTTGGTATTCTACATGGACTAGGAATCGGCGCACAATATGCTGTGTCTTCGAGGTATTCCTCGAAAGTTAAAAATTTTGCGAGATACTAGAGCTCTCCTATAGGCTAACCATCTATGGCGAGGCTCTCCGAAGTTCATGATAGAAAACTAATTGGTGAGGATCCGAGGATTCTATCCAAGACTAGCCTCTTGATCTGTTTAAGTTGTGTGGACCTAGATGAAATGAGCCTAAGTCTCTGACAAGTTCGTCCCACAAGGATTGATTTCTACTTGTTTCGGGGATATTAAGGACAGAATTAACTTCTATAGCTGCCAATTGGTTTTCTACGTTTATAGTAGCTTGCTAACCTCTTTTTAGGAGCTACCATCTAAACATGATTTTGAACCTTAAATGTTTTAAAATGCATCTAAGTTTTAGTTGTTCTAATTTTTTGTTTTTTTTTGTTTTTGTTTTTGTTTTCAAAAGGTTATGATGCATTCACGTCGGGTTCACCAAAATGTATCGCTCCAAATTTTTCGCATCCCTACCTTCAGGCTATTGGATCCGCGCCCGGAAGGAGGATGGGAAAAGGATGGTGCGGTACCTCGGACGAGAGGACTTTACGAAGGTCCCGCCTCTCAAGGGAGGTGTGTTTTGGTGATTTTTCGACAGATGGTGGGTTCACCGGGAAACATTTGGCGACAGTTTCCACGCCTAGGTTTTTGGAATGTGTTTTGATGAGTTCGTTTTATCCTTAAGCATTCATCCTAGGTTTGGCCGAATGAATCTAACTTAATCTATATGAAAGTGCAATTTAAATGAATACGGCAAACAGAGTAGAAAGCAAAAAATAGAGAATTTGCGAGGAGGCCAATGGAGATTACGATCCGGAAGTACGAAGAAGTTTCGATGCTTGAAGCGATCTGGATCGTACGGAATTCGACGTAATCCACTGTAATCTGACGAGAATCGTCCGAATCGACAGATTAATACGAGACTGACAGAATCATCTGAGATCTGATGAATTCGTCAGACGAATTCATCGAGACACTACAAAACGAGAGAACAGATGCAAAATACAAGAATTCCTACTGTGCAAACGAGAGGCAAAATATGCCAAATAATAAGCTGAATGCTTGAACAAAGTTTAAAAATAGAAATTAAAGTAAATTGCTGTACTTTAATGGCAGATTATGAGCTTAACATGCAATCTAGACTAGATGGGTGAACTCCAGATGCAAAATAGGATAAAAACTAAATAGATTATCTAATTTGTAAAACAAAATAACTGAGGCAAAGTTAAGAAAAGCAAACTCCAGGCACTGATTGCCTCGATGTGGACTGCAGTCGAGATCGTCTCGCATCAGTACGAAATCGTCTCGAATTTGACGGGATCGCCTCCGATCTTGACAGGTTCGTCGGCGGCGATGGGTGCTGGCTCCGGTTGAAAATCGGTGGTGTACCTGCATAAAAATTGCTATAGGACTAGTGCAAAAATAAGATTATGATGTTTTAGTGCGAGAGGGATTCAACTTGCGAGATAAAATTCAGCCGGGGGTTGGGGAGGGAATGTCCTAGAGTTTAAATAGGCATAGGGGAGTTGTTGGGAGGTTGGAGATCATCCCAATTTGGGAGATCTCCAACGGGGGAAGGGTCCCAACGGCGCGAGACACGCTTCTGCCCGAATTGGAGACCCGTTGGAGCGAGAGTCTATCTATGCAAATTCAGTTTTGCGACAAAATCGTACGGACGTTCTAGTCCGAACGAAATCGTCAAATCCAGGGCGATATCGTATGATCGGCGACGATATCGTCCAACGGTCAAAACAACCTCTAAAAATGGCACGAAAAAAGGGGAAACGGGTTTCTCGACGGTTAACGGGCGGTTTGGGAGGTTAAATTTGAATTTAAATTTATTTACTAAGGTGAATGTAATTATTCCAATTTTACTGCGCCAATTTTAGGGTGCTACAGTACCATATTTATTTTGTTGAGATATAGAGGAGTAATAAGGTGGTTTGGTAATTGATGCTATTATAATATTATATGGTGTTTAATGACTATTGTTGTTGGTAACATTGTATGAGAGGAATAATAAGAAGTTTTGATATTGTTGTAGTATTACATATTAAAGAGGGAGTAATAAGGTGTTAAAGGGTTCAATTATTGTATGTACTTCTGCATGGCAAAAGGAAGTGTTTTATGGGTAATGTTCATTGATCAAAAAGGCTTTGTGTTCTGAAATAGAAAGAAGTGGTAAAACAATATCTTGATGCATTTTTTTTAAGGAAAGACTTCTCATGTGTATGGTTGTATAAGTGTTATGGTGTCTAACCTTTGACGTGGCACAAAAGGATGAGTTGTTCTTGAGATAATAATTTGAGGGCACATCTTCAAGCAAGCTAAGAGGTATGGTGACATTACTCCTTGTTTGATATATTTGGTTGGGTCTATCTTGTGATGTCATAAGGAGGAGATATAAGGATTAAGTTCATATGCATTGTTGGAAATGTTTGAGCTAGGGTTTGTGCTACATTGATGAATGAAATGGAAACCATTTGTGCTAGAGTTTGAGATCTTCTTGTGCTTCATTGTTGAATGGTTTTGGAAACATTTGGGATAGATTTTGTGAACAAGTTGTGCTTCCATTGTTGAAAGAGATTTTGAAAAAGTTGTGCTTCCATTGTGAAAAATATTGTGAACAAGTTGTGCTTCATGGTTTATACTTCATTGTTGAAGGAAGTGGAAACAATTGCATTATGTTTTGAGATCTACTTGTTGAAAGTAATTGGAATTACTTATGTTGGAGTTGACACCAAGTTTGTGCATCATTGTGAAATATTTTAGGCATTGGTTTGAGAGACATTGAAAGCAATTGTGAAAGTGTTTGAGATAATCTTGTTGGGCATATTTGAGCATATGTTAGAGCAAATTTGTGTGTGTATTTGAGGCAGATTTGAGCATGTATTTGAGATAGATTTGAGCATATGTTAGATCATATTTGTGAGCATTTTTTGAGGCAGATTTGTGCTAGCCTTGTGTTAAGGCTTGGGATAGATTTGAGTAGAGTTGAGCAGAGCAATGAGCAGGACTTTGTGTTAAGGCTTGGGGTATATTTGAGATAGGGTTGAGGGTAAATTTATTGCTGATTTGATCAAGCTTTGTGTTAACGCTTGGGGAATATTGGAGCAGAGTTGAGCAAAAGCAGTGAGCAGGCTTTGGAGTAAACCAAAGAAAAGAGGAGAGGAGTTTCCTATGGATAGAGGTCCATAAAGAATGAAGAGACAGAGTTCTCCTATGGATAGAGGTCCATGTACCAGCTATGGGGATAGAGTTCTCCACTGGATAGAGGTCCACATACCAGAGAGGGGATAGAATTCTCCTATGGATAGAGGTCCACGTACTAGTTGAGGGGATAGAGTTCCCCTATGGATAGAGATCCACAAACCAGAGCATAGGGGATTAAGATCTTCTTTGGATAGATCCATAAATATTGTAATAGGAAATTGGTTCCCAAGAGAATTGTTGAGAAATTTTTTAAAGAATATTTTTTCGTGGATGTAACCCACATTGGGTGAACCACGTTAATTTTGTGTCTCTCATGTGTGTGATGATTTATGTATTGCTTTGATTACTGCTATTGATGATGTTGGTTAACACTGCTATGGAAATATATTGCAATTGATAACATTAGATAATATTGTTTGGGAAAAAAAAGTAAAAGTTGGTCTTATATTGTTAACCCCCCTTCTCAGTATAAGCTTTTGTTCTTCACTCCATGCCAAATCCAACTAATTCTTTGATGTGCACCTTCTTACCTTTATCAGTTTCCTCCTTCTACCTTCTTCCAAAAACCAAAACCAAGCTCCCAAAAAAACATCCCCCATACCCTATAAACCTCTTATGATGAATTTCCTTCAAGAATCAAACATTCTTTCTCATTAGCTTCTCCAAGCTGACCATGCTTGTAATGTCTTCTTTTAAAATGTTGCCAACTTTTAAAGCATTGAGGATTAATTTGAGCATGGATTATTAATTCCCATTAATGCTTATTTTCTTATAACTTGAGAAGCAATACTCCTTAGTATTTAAGACTAAGAAAAACAATATAACAACTAAAGCTTCCTCATGAGTCTATGTAATAACTTACTTTATTAGCTACAATTGCTAATATTAATTATTAGCATTGTCACTAATATTCTCAAGTATTTAATGGCCATCAACCAGTTAAAATTTTAATAATTCTTTAAGTATTAATACTACTAACTAATCAATCCTTTACTACTTTTTACTCAAAAAAAAATATGCATATCACAAGCTTCCATGTTTTTTTTTTCATCAAAGACTTATATTCTGCATCCATAGCAGCCTTCCACTGAGGCTCGAATTGTTGTCATCCAAGCAGTAGGTGCAAAAGTTTCCTCGTAGTCAATGCCTTCCTTTTGAGCATAGCCCTTTGCAACAAGACAGGCCTTATGCTTATCAATTGTCCCATCTACTTTGTACTTGACTTTATACACCCATTTGTAGCCAATGGGCTTCTTTTCGTGCGACAGATCGACAAGCTTCCATGTTTTGTTTTTCATCAAAGACTTATATTTTGCATCCATAGCAGCGCTCCTGCCAGTCGGGCTACGCCACCCGATGGGAAGGGAAATGATCTCCTTCCCTTTGTTTCCCATCAGGTTCGGGAAACCAAAAAAATTGATTTTTTGGCCCGACTGGGAGTCGAACTCCCAACCCCATGGCAATAAATGCTATGACTGGCGCTCCTGCCAATCGGGCTACACCGCCCGACGGGAAGGGAAGGGATCTCCTTCCCTTTGTTCCCATGGTCTTCATGAAGCGGGAAGCAAAAACTTCCCGTGGGATTAATCCCACATCGCCCGTGAAGGCGATGCTTCACGGGTTGAAAAGGGCATCCTCGCCCTTTCACTAACGATTGCCTGCGGGCAATCGAAAGTCTGTCCGTAGCATTTTGCTGCGGCATGTGGCATGTGGCCTGTCTGCCATGCGTCACGTCACGTCTGGTGGCACGTGGCCTTTCTACAATGCATCGCGTCCTTGTCTGTTCGATGGTGCATGGCCTGTCTGCCATGCCTCGCATCCTTGTCTGTCTAGTCAGCCTTGGGTTTTGTGCCCGAGGTCCAGTCAGGTCCACGTGTCCACTTTTTCGATCTAGGGTCTGTCCACGTGGCTATCCACCACTTGTCTGATCCAGGTACAGTGGTTTTCCACCATGTCAGCACCTCAGGATCTATGCCCAAGGTCGTGTCTAGTCACCAAGTGTCGCAGTCGGAGTCAGTGCCTCGGGATCTGTGCCTGAGCGCATGTGGTTTCCTGCTAGAATTTGTCAGGTCTTGTCGAATCTGGCGGAGGACGTGCCTGCCATCGCTGACCGGTCCAAACCATCGAGAGCTGATAGGGGGGTTCCCCTATCAGTGTTTGTCAGACCCGAGGGCGCTCCTGCCCTTGGGTTTGGGTCCGATATTCGCCTGGGAGGGCGCGCCCACCCTCCCAGCTATGTGCTGGACCCACGGGGGGTAGCAATAGCTACCGTCGGTGATTGGAGGGTGCTCCTACCCTCACAGATCCCGGTGGTCATTTCTCTATCGCCTGACAGGTCTGACAGCAGAACGCTGTCAGATCTGTCAGTCCTACAGGCTACCTCATGGCGAGAGCTATTGGGCCTATGGGTCATCTCCCATGGCTGCCTCATGGCGAGGGCCCACCTAGGGATCCATGCAGGTGGTGAGGGCCCACCTAGGGATCCATGTAGGTCTTGAGGATCTCTCGGGAAGCATGCCACAGATTGCTGCAGGCCGTCTCCCCAATCACCCGCTCTGATACCATGTAGGAGTGAGCGAAATGTCTATTGAATATGAAATCAAATATATACATCAACTTAGGCTATCAATAGCTCTAACTAAATGAGCTAATAGCGCTAACTCACTAACTAATCAACAAGTATTCGCTAACAATAGAGGTTAGCGAAACTACTAACCTAGGATAGAAACCTAGGTAAAACTAACTACTATAATAATAATGTAATAACTACAGTTACTAACATATTAACTCTAACAGATTCACACCAACATTATTACACTATTGGACATTTTGAGTCAAAGTTTTCATTGATATCAAGGAATGAAATCATCATTGATGTCAAGGAATATATCAAGGAATAATGCAAAGGTTAATGATAAAAGAGCTTCATAATATTTTTAATATTATGTGGAAGCATATGAAGGCGGGTTTTAATTAAAACCATGGATGAGAAAAATAAAAGGTTTTTCATAAAATCCCAAGGAAGCATTTTGAAAAGTAAAAGGAGGTTTTAATATTTTTTTATAAATTATTTAAATTCGATTTGAATTTAAATTTTATAAATAAATATTATCTATGCAAAGAGGTAAAATCAAAGAGGGCTTTAATAAGCCAAGAAGGGGTTTAAGAATTAATTTATAAAATTTAAATTCTAAATAATTTAA
This sequence comes from Wollemia nobilis, assembly GCA_028583015.1. Taxonomy (NCBI): domain Eukaryota; kingdom Viridiplantae; phylum Streptophyta; class Pinopsida; order Araucariales; family Araucariaceae; genus Wollemia; species Wollemia nobilis. The sequence continues at coordinate 5,315,825 of JAQPPZ010016983.1, read as the reverse complement.
ATAATTTATAAATTAACAATTTGAATTTCGAAGCCATCGACATTCGAAATTATTAGAGATAATATGTATAAAAACTATATGCCTAAAATGCATAGAACTTACCCTTCATTCGAAATAAATAATCATGGCATATGTTGTGTGAATACTCGTGTAGAGAAGAAGATGAATCTTCATCTTAAGGCGGCAACGAAAGTGTTGAAAATTATTGAAGGCAAAACCCTCATATCCACCAAGGCACGTGGCCTAGTGGCAAGCGATCACAAGTTAAGTCGTGAGGGTGCTGAGTGGTTCACGTTCGATTAAATTTTTTTTTTTAAGCAAAAAACCCCTTGCATGGTCGCCTTGGTCTAAGAGACCACGAACAGGGGGTTCTACACCGTCAAATTCACCCGGGAGTCACACCCGACCCTGCCCGCACCAACATTATCAATTGGATTTTGGATACCCAATTCAGCTTTTTGGTAGGGTGGAGATTTGAACCTGGGACCTCTCTTGGAGGATTTCCCTCTCCTCTCCAACTCACGTTCGATTATCGACAAGGATGTTTTGGTGTTGGAAGAAGCAACGCATTGATTTTTGGTTTCGATGCATTGGGAATAACATAGAGCACGTTGTGCTCTTGGTTCTCCAATCGAGTGCCTAGCTCATGCGGCGTTGAAGTCGCGGCTAGGGCGTGGGGAGAAGCTACATCGAGGGTTCGATTCTCACCTAAGCAGAGGTAATTAATTTGCATTAATTTTTAATTGCCTAAGGTATAAAGATAAGGTTTTAGGGAGTTATAAGGGGTTTTGAAATGTGCTTATTTTGAGTGTTAGTTTTTGATTAAATGAAGGAATAAGGTGTTGAAATTTATTTTTAATAAAGTTATTGTGATGTTTTTGATTTATCAAAAAGTGAATTGAAGAGTGATTAAATTTAAAAGGACTTCTTGCCATTGGGTTAGTTTGAAAAGGAGATTGTATTGACAATATTTTTTATATTGAATATTGTTTTAATTGGGAGATCATAAGGTGTATTTGGTCAATCATTTTTTGTATATGTTTATGGATGCTTTCTTTAAGATGGAGTGATAAGGTATATGTGTGTTTTGATATTTTGAATTGTATCATTGAGAGAATTTAGTATCTTCTAACTCCTTGAGCTTGGCAAAGAAGTGTTTATGGTTGTGGCAGATATTTGAGATTCCTTCATCATCAATAAAAAAGTATGAGAACATTCTTCCATAGTTGAATTGATTAGTTGGTTTTCTAGAAAATAAGTTTGGAGTGAAAAGGAATTGATTAGGGTTTCCTTATTGAGAGTGTTTAGTTATTGCTTCAAGGTTTTCTGGAATAAATAGTTGTTGTTGAAACCTTATCTTATAAGCATTGTTGTTGAAGCCATTGATTGTGTGAGGAACTTGATCTAGGTTTTGAAGAGAACGTGAGTATCATTGTTATTTGAGAGTTGTTTTATGAGCATTGTTATTGAAGTGAGTTGTTGAGTGAAGAACTTTATCTAGGGTTTGAAGATAACATGAGTATCAATATTATTTTTGAGTTGTTTTATAAGCATTGTTGTTGAAGTGAGTTGTTGAGTGAATAAATTGATCTAGGGTTTGAAGAGAACATGAGTATCATTATTATGTGAGAGTTGTTTTATAAGCATTGTTTTTGAAGTGAGTTGTTGAGTGAAGAACTTGAACTAGGGTTTGGAAAGAACATGAGTATCATTGTTATGTGAGATTGGTTGATAAGTATTGTTGGAAACATTTTGAGTGAGTGTTCATATGCTTGGACTAGGGTTTGTAAGCAATGATTATTTCATTGAGTGATTGATTGAGTAGAGTTGGTTGAGCCTAGTCAAGTGGATGTGTGAAGTGATTATTCAAGTTCCATAAAACAAACTATTCGATATTCTAAATTGAATTGAGAAAGTGATTGAGTTGAAGCATATTGAGTCTCTAACAATTCTTTGTATGTTTCTAAAAGAGTGATTGAAAGTGATTGAGCATTGTGATGAGTATAGGGCATACTGAGTCTCTAACAATTCTCTTTATGTTTCTATGAGATTGAAAAAGTTCTAGTGTGGACTTGTTGAGCATATTTGAGGCAAGTCTTTGAGAAGACTTGTAGAAATATTTGGGTAAGCTTTTGTGAAAGCTTACAATACAGATTGAGAGCAGATTTGGATAAGTTCTTGAGAGGACTTATTGAGCAAATTTGGATAAGTTCTTGAGAGGACTTATTGAGTAGATTGGACAAAGTTCTAGAGAGGACTTGTGGACATATTTGTGTGAGCTTCTTGAGGAGGCTTACAAGGTAAATTTGAGACAAGTATTTGAGAAGACTTGTGAGCAGAGTTAATTTATTGATTTATTCAAACCTTGAGTTAAGTTTTAGGGCAGATCCAGTCGAGTTGATTTGATATTAAGTCAAGATTTGTGTTACGGCTTGAGGATAGAGATTGAGAACAAATTTGTGCTAGATCGAAGTACTGTGTCTAGTACACATTTGAGGATAGAGTTTGGTGCAGATTTGAGGATAGATTTATGCCAGATCAGAGACAGATATTGAGAGCAAATTTGTGCTAGACCTAAGGATTGTGTTTGGTATAGATTTGAGATAGATCTGAGTGTAAGCTTTGGAGGTGATAGAGTATAGAGGACGATAGTCTCTAGTGGATAGAGATCCATTAGCCAAGGTAGGGAATACAGGTGTCTTTTGTGGATAGAGTTTTATTTTCTGAGGTTAGTGGAGGTAGAGGTCTTCTAGAAGATCACCAGGTAGAGTAGAGATTAGGATATTGGTGTCTCCTATGGATAGATATCCACAAACTTGATTTAGGGGATTGGTATCTCCTTTGGATAGAGGTCCATAAACATTATAATAGGGAAAGAATTCCGAAGATATTGATTGAGAAATTTTAATGAAATATTTTCTCCATGGAATAGCCCACATTGGGTGAACCATGTAAATTATGGTGTCTCTATTGTGTGTGGTGATTTTTGCATTGCTTTGATTATTGCTATTGATATTGCTATCTTTACATTGCATAATATTGATTGGGAAATAAAAGTAAAAAGTGGTCTTATATTGTTTAGCCCCCTCTTAGTATAAGCTTATGTTCTTCAATTGGTATCAGAGTAGGTTCCTTCAGAAGAGTTTAACAATTTGAATTAAAATCTTACAAGAACATAATGGATTCTAAGAATGGATCATCAGACAATACAACACCAATATTTGATGGGAGTGATTATGTATATTGGAGTTTAAGAATAAAGATCTACCTGAAGGAACTTGGCAATGAGATTTGGGAAGCAGTTGAAAATGGATACGACCCCTCAGTTGATCCACCTATATATAAGGAAGGTAAACTTCTACAACATTACAATTCAAAAGCAATGAATGCACTTTTGAAAGGCTTGTTGTAGCACCCTAAAATTGGCGCAGTAAAAATTACAATAATTACATTCACCTTAGTAAATAATTTAAAATTCAAATTTAACCTCCCAAACCGCCCGTTAACCGTCGAGAAATCCGTTTCCCCTTTTTCCGTGCCATTTTTAGAGGTTGTTTTGACCGTTTGACGATATCGTCGCCGATCAGACGATATCGCCCCAGATTTGACGATTTCGTCTGGACTAGGACGTCCAGACGATCTTGTCGCAAAACTAATTTTGCAAAGTTGGAATCTGTTCCAACGGGTCTCCAATCTGGGCAGAAGCGTGTCTGCGCCGTTGGGACCCTCCCCCGTTGGAGATCTCCCAAATTGGGATGATCTCCAACCTCCTAACTACTCCCCTAAGCCTATTTAGTCTCTAGGATTTTCCCTTCCCAACCCCTGGCCGAAATTCTCTGCAAGTTAACTCCATTCACGTTAAAACATCCCTATTTTCCATTTGCACTAGTTCCACATCAATTTTGTTGCAGGTACATCACTATTTTTCAGCCGGAGCCAGCACCTATCGTCGCCGACGAACCTGTTCAGATCGGAGGCGAACCTGTCGAATTCGAGGCGATTTCATACTGATGCGAGACGATCTCGACTGCAGTCCGTATTAAGGCAATCAGTGCCTGAAGTTTGCATTTCTCAACCTTTTCTCTATCATTTTATTCTGCAAATTAGATAGTCTATTCAGTGTTTTATGTCATTTTGCATTTGGAGTTCACCCATTTAGATTAAGTGCATAATTAAATCCTAATTATCATCTAATTAGCACGATTCATTTCTGTCTCTGTGTTTAAGTTCCAGTTTGATAACATTGCTGCCATTTTATATCATTTCCCTCTGTTAGCACTGTAGCACTTTTTGTATTTTGCATCTATTTTCGGTTTTGCAGGTCTCTGACGAATTCGTCTGACGAATTCGTCAGATCTCAGACGATCTTGTCTGATTGCAGACGATTCTGTCGAATCTCAGACGATCCAGACTGCTTCAACATCAGAATCTTCTTCAGACATCCGGATCAGGTATTCCTCATTTGTATTCTGTAATCTCTCTATTTTTTTGTCTTTAAATCTATTTTCTGTATTCATTGAACTTGCATTTTCATATAGATTAATCTAGATTCATTCGGCCAAACCTAGGATATGAGTGCTTAAGGTTAAAAATGAACACATTTAAACACATTCCAAAACCTAGGCGTGGAAGCTGCCGTTAAATGTTTCCTGGTGAACCCACCATCCGTCGAAAAATCATCAAAATACACCTCCCTTGAGAGGCGGGACCTTCGCAAAGTCCTCTCAGTCCGAGGTACCGCGACATCCTTTTCCCATCCTCCTTCTGGGCACGGATCCAATAGCCTGAAGGTAGGGATGCGAAAAATTTGGAGCGATACATTTTGGTGAACCCGACGTGAATGCATTGTAAACCTTTTGAAAACAAAAACAAAAATATATATATGTATACAAGAAAAACAAAAACAAAATCATCATTTCATGTTTTAGATTCAATTCTAAATAGTAGATGCTAAATATTACTTTTAGAAGTACTAAAGAAACCATGAGTTTTTACTCAAATCAATATGAGCCCATTAGTAATGTTGGAAGAATTCAGCCAAATACATTTGTTGATTATGATCAACCTTATCCCTATTCAACATCACCTCCATCACACTTCTCTCATTTTTCATCCTTACCCCAACAAGACAATCCCTTTGCCAATCCTCTTCATAACGATATTATCTATTCTCCCATATATCCATATTATGTCTATCAATCCACATATAATCCTCCACCACCTTTTCAATACTCTTCTTTCAATACAACACATCCATTTCAACAAGAAAATACTTATTCTTCCAATTCTACCATGCACTCACCTCCTACATCGCAATCTTCCTATCATCATTCTACCCATAATAAAGAAAGTAGAGGTGAGAAACCATTAGGCCCTTTTATGACGAAATTCCTAAAGCATTTATCAAAAACCTCTCAAAAACCTTCATCACGTAAATTTACTAAGCTCAATCAACCAATGGATATAATTCTCAAGTATTTACTTGACACAAATAGGATTGAACTCCCTTCCATAAGACAACCTGATACCACATCAGATTGGTTTAAACCTGAGCTACATTGTGAATATCATAGAGTAGATGGACATATGACACAAAATTGTAAAGATTTAAGATGTGCAATTCAAGATTTGATTGATAAGGGTCTTTTTAATATAAAGGAATTACAATCTACAACTGATGATAAATCTCCAGTAAACAATCAAACTCCTACACAACAAATACCAATAATCAATCAAGACATGGGGATCTCCCAAGAACCCCTATTCAATTATCAACAACAAGAAACCAATCAAATATTGCATGTTAATGTGTCCCATCATGATGATATTATTAATATTGTAACAAAAACTACAAATGAGCAACCTCAAGTTCAATCAACTCAATCTGATATTCAAGATATGGATTCCTCATTTGACCAACCTTCAAAACTATATTTGACTCTAGAGAATGATCCAAAATGGAATGTAAGCATAGAAAGCTCATCTTTAGAATCAAAATCTCAATCTGAAATCCACTTTGATAACCAACAACAAGTGATTAATCCTCAAGCAAAGATATCCCTTTTAGAAGTATTACAAATTTATCATAAGGAAATTTTGTTCAAAATACCTAGCCAACAATTTGTTCCTCATCATATTTTCTCTAAGAACATAATTAATGGTATAAACCCTCTTGAGGTTAACCATATTTCATTCTATGATGAGGATATTCCTTCCTCTACTCCACAAGAAGACTCCTATCTTTACATTACAGGATCTAGTAAAGAAACACTTGTTAGAACTATCATGGTAGATAATGACTCCTCTCTTAATTTATACACTTATCAATTATTCCAAAATTTCAAAACAAAGGAACAAGATCTTAATGAATCAAATGTTATTATAAAATCTTTTAACAATGAAATTCAAGATTGTCAAGGTACTATAATTCTTCCCCTTAATATTGGATCCAAGATCCTGGATACTTTATTCTATGTAGGATATTGCCCTTCACCTTACAACCTACTTCTCTAGAGTCCTTGGATTCATACGATGAGGGTTGTCCCTTCCACTCTTCACCAATGTTTGAAGTTTGAAATTGCAAATAAAATTGTTACCATACATGGTGACCCAACACCATTTGAAGAATATTTAACGGTTGAAACATCAAGTTCTATACATTCTCTATTGTCACAATTATCTTCTATCCATCACTTTTCTTCATCCATATATGATCATCCTTGTTTACCAAATAACACTCATGCATATCTTTCACATATACTTTCTCCATCTTATCAAGACTTGGAATATAATAATAAGAATGAAGAACTTTCTTATATTTCTAATATTTTATTTTGTAACATGATCAATTTTACACATATAAAAGTCAAATCTTTTGCTACATTATTCTACATTATAACAAAGCTTTTGTTATCACTACCTTTTATTCATCACCTTCTATTCTTACCTTCACCTCAACCAGATTATCCTTCAAAACCTCCTTTGATTTTGAAGCAACCTTAGACATGCTATACTCAAATAACCTTGTATAGTGTATATAGATCATCTTGTATATACCACCAATTTCAATTCATAAATTAAAATCAAAATACAAAAAAAAATCAAAATCCTCAAAATCTTCAAAAAAAATACTAATGCAACTAAGGACCTTAAAGGTAAATTTGAGCCCAATTGGCTTGGACCATACATTATTATTGCTAAATTTGAATCAGGAGCATACAAATTATCTACCTTAGATGGTAAAGAACTTAAAGAACCCATGAATATTTTGCATCTTAAACGTTACTATGCATAAATTTGGTCATTCTTCATCCTTGTATATATTTGTTTTCAAAATATATCTTATATTTCTTTCAAATTTATAAAAATCCAAAAACATCAAAAATATTCATAATCATCCAAAATCTTCAAAACTATCTATTGCATTTATTTAAGGCACTTGTTAAATTTTTTCTGCTCAAAATAAAAAATAAAACCAAAAATCAAAATAATGATAAAAATATAATAACAGCTATATGCTTGACTCTTTCGAAAACCAAATAAAATAAAGAAGAAAGAGAGAGTCCACATCCTCAAAAACTTTCTCAAAAGTGTTCATATATATTTTCTTACAATCATTGCAGTTGTATGTTTCAAATTATTTTGGGATAAATTAGCATTTATTTTGAATCCCTCACTTGCACACTCACAACAAATAAATATCTTGATTTTATCTGGCATGATTACTAATCTCTCTTATATCAAAGTTCACAAAATTCACTTAAATAAAGTTTGAGCATAGAGAATTGATCTTGTTATTTACTTAAACCAAGCACATCTTTTCACAATAAAATGATTATATTTGTAATTTCCATGTTTTGCTACATAGTAGAAGCTGATTTCTTGAGCGAAAAGTTTCCCCTGCTATCCTATCATGCACATGGTCTAGAATCTTTGAGAATTGGCAAAAGGACAAGCTCACCCCTACCCAGAATAAAAATCCCTTGCTCTACAGCTAATCCGAGCAAGTATCCCTAGCAAAGAAAAAGAAAAGAAAAGTTCAAGAAAAAGAAAAAAGAGAAAAGAAAAATGTTATTTCAGCAATGTTCCAAGCATTATCAAGCAAAAGAAATACAAAAAGAAAAATAAGCAAAGTTCAAAAGAAAGCAAGAAAGCAATAAAATCCCTTTCCCTACCCTTTGAAAAGAAAAGAAGGGTTGATGAGCTTGAATCCCTGGAATTCTCAATTATTCGAAAACTGTGAGGTAAGCCCCATAACAGGTGGTTTGTGCCCAACCTGCTTGGCCTTGGGTAACTCCTAGCGTGGTGATATGTCTGTCACATTAGCGACCTTCTTTTGTACGAGACCTATGTCTGCTTATGGATTAGCTAGCTCTTGATAATCCGACCTACATAGTAGCCTAGTATGGTTATATGCATCTACATCATGGTTAATGAACACTTATTTGGTTTCTTCAAATCACTTGTATCATATTATCTTGCTCAAAAACTGGTAAATGAACAATGCAATTGCACACACATTTGTATTTGAGAGATTTTGTGTATCATTATGATAAATCAAGATCGGAAATGAATTCACATATGCACATGGGATTCCTTATAAATCTAACTTTTGTCTTCAAAATAATTTGAAATATTATTTTTGCAACTTGTTTGGAATAAATCAAGTACAGTCGTTTACTACAAAGACAACTATATAATAGAAAAATCAAAAAAAATTCTTTCAAACTACACAAAACATAAACATATATATCTGGTTGACTTTCGCGACGATGGTATAGTTTCAAAACCAAAATTGGAATTTTATGCCTAGCGCAAGTCCTCATTTTCATATTTTCTGTTCATCAAAAATCAATCATGCAATAAAACTATCTTTTTTGGATTTTCGCGATGATGGTATAAGTCTATACCTACATATTCTATGCCTAGCGCAAACCATTGTAACAATTTTATTCCCCATTTATTAAAAATCATGAAAACCATATGACTTAAATCATTATTTTACACAAATTATGCTTTTAAAAAGCAAACCCATTTTCATTATTTCATGTCATTATGTCAACCTTTTGCAATGATGGTATAATTCCTAAAGAATTATCCAAAAATTTTATCACACTTAGGAAATTATGCCTAGCAAAAAATCATTTGAACATCATTTCATGCACAAACATTTTTTATGAAAATCTGAAAACAAACCATCATCATCATCATCATTTGCACTATTGCACCAAAGTCTTAAGACAGTTTCTTAAGCACTCTTTTACTTTTTAACAATATTTCTATAAATGGGACTAGCTTGACGACCGAGTGAGCAACGACTCCATGAAATGGTCTATAATAGCGACAATGTCCTTTGAAATTATTGTTAGAAGTCTCTTTTTATTTTTTACATTTCATTACAACAAATCAATTTGTTACATCAGATTATTTCATTTAAAATATCACCGCATGACATTCAAATTATAATATCTCCAACGACATAATTACATCCAATTATCAAATCAATCAATCAAAACATTAAAAGCATCATAAACATACATAAGACACAAGTCATATGATCAAAAATATCTCATCTATATATATCACAAATATATGTACATCATCAAAACTGGATTGGTATGCCACAATCTGTACCTCGGCATACTCAATCCTCTATCAACAAAAACAAATATAATACAATGTCAGTATCCCGCCCTCTAGCCTCGAGAGCCCCTCGAGCTCTCTGCCTCATCTCCTCCCCCGCCCTGAGGTGGACGAGGTGGCCCCATCGCAGTCTGTGTAGTCCTCGTCCTCGATCGGGACGTGGTCCTCGATGACCCGATCCTGATCGGATCTACGATGTTAGCTGGCAGGGGTAGTCTATCCGCCTCTGGCACCAGCTGGAAGTATAAAGTCTGATAGAATGTCAGCTGGGCGATAGCCCATGTCAACTCCCCAGAGCTCGCCCCTCTTCCCCGTGCCCTGAGGCATGCAATCTCATCCCGTAGCTATGACACCTCAGCCCGGTGTTGTGCAGCCGCATCCTGTAGCGTCTGCACCTGGGCCTGCAGACGATCTCTCTCCGCCCGAAGAGTAGCCATCTCGCTACTCTCTCCTGTGTCCACACCCTTGCCCTTATCGGGCGATGGTGGCCTCTATGGAGATGGGGGTCTCGCCTCCCTCCTCTCCCTCTCTCTCCGTGGCCGCTCCTGTGCTTGTGGCCTCCTCGCCTCTCTCCCGCCGTGACCCTGGGCTGCCTCCATCGTCACCTGGCATCGCCTCCCTATCCGACGCACAACTGCATGGATCGGACCCTGTGCCCTCGTCATCCGAGGAGGGCGGATGCCTACGTACCAGGCATCGTAGCCATCGGCTACTCCTACGTCGTCCCCATCCACTGGCTGGATGGGGGCATCATCTGTGTCCTGGCTCCAGAACCGCTGCATGTCGGGAGCCCCGCTAACCGTAGTGTTATCCCGGATAGTCCGAGAAAACTCGTAATCTCTGAGGGATGGGATCCCCTGCTGTAGACCGAACTGCCTCAAAACTCGGTCGTACCTATGGAGCTCCACCTCTCCCCTCTCCATCCTCAGCCAGCAAACTCGCCTAACGCGAGCCAACTCCTGTCCGTCCTCTGGCCACCCTGGATGCTCCCTCCATGGCCTCCAAGTGATCTGGTCTGGGACTAAGTCATCTAATAGCCTCCGGGACATCGACAGGTCGATCCGTCGTTGTGCCCCTCTCCGGAGCCACCAGTAGAAGACTCGGGGCCTCTCCCCGTCAACCCTTGTCAGAGGAAGCCCTACCGGCCTCCGCACCGCAATGTGCTCCCAACACCAAACCTGTAGTAGCGATGTCATAACTAGACATCGGCCGCCCTTGTACACGACCCCATATAGGATCCTGTACAATCGGCATAGAACAAAACTGCCCCATGAGAACCTATACCCGTGGTCCCGCATATCGTAGATCACATCTGCGAGCATCCACGACACCCTGCACCCGCTCTGGTGGCACAGCAGAAGTCCACCAACTACTCCAGCCAGAACCCGTGTGAGTGTAGATGCCCCAGGCATCTGGCGTAGTGCCTCGATGTTAACTCTGCCCTTCTCTAGGGCGAAGCTCGGGTCACCGCACAGTCGTCCCATAGCGCGGCCCTGATTGGCCGTAGGTGTAATGAGCCGTCCTTGTATGGGGATTCTCAGAATCCTCCATACATCCTCCAAAGTGGGAGTCATCTCCCCTGTGGGTAGCCGAAAACATGAAGAGCCCGGATACCACCTCTCTGCTAGGGCCGTCAGTAGCCCCATGTCTGTAGAAACTTGTGGCATTTCTGCCACATGCAGTAAGTCGGCCTGTGCCAGCTGATCCCGCTCTGCCTGTGTAAGAGCGGCCAAGTCATCTCTCAACCCGTCGTATTTCCACTCCCTGCTCTTTAGTAATCCTCTCTGCAAACATAAACAACAAAACAACAAGCAATCATTAATAAACAATTCAAGTAATTAATAATGCAAGTTAAAGTTCAATTTTATGCAATTGATGATATCGCCCACTATTGGACGATATCGTCCCAAATTTGAGCATAATCGTCTCCGATTTCGCAGTTCGAAATCGTCCCTAATTTGATGAAATCGTCCCTCTTTCGACGATTTCGCCCTCGGACGAAATTGCCGAAATTGAGACGATTTCATCGAAATCGGGACGATTTCGTCCCGACGACGTCGACGGCCCAAAAATGGCCGCGATGCTCAAAAATCATCTAAAATCTACCTAAAAAGCATGTAAAGTTAAATTAAAGCATTCTAGATCAGTCTGGACTCTTACCCGTAGACCGCACCGGACCTCTGTCGATCTGTGCGTCGTCTCCACCATTTTTGCTTCAGAGCTCTAAAACTCAGAAAATGAACGGTAAAAATGAATTAGGGTTTTACCCTATTTTTCTTAATTTTATTCAAAAATAATTTTTTGCTTTTCCGCGTTTTTACCTCAAACGTTCGATTTGGGTAAAAACACGGAGGGGGCACCATAGTAAGTCGTCGTACGATTCGACCAAGAATCGTCGCCTAAAAATGGGAATAATTTTTGCTTTCTCGTAGATCGAGAAGAACTCATCTTTAACGCATTTTCTTCAGAAAATTCGCTAAAGAGGGGGCAAAATGTAGCACCCTAAAATTGGCGCAGTAAAAATTACAATAATTACATTCACCTTAGTAAATAATTTAAAATTCAAATTTAACCTCCCAAACCGCCCGTTAACCGTCGGGAAATCCGTTTCCCCCTTTTTCGTGCCATTTTTAGAGGTTGTTTTGACCGTTTGACGATATCGTCGCCGATCAGACGATATCGCCCGGATTTGACGATTTCGTCTGGACTAGGACGTCCAGACGATCTTGTCGCAAAACTGATTTTGCAAAGTTGGAATCTGTTCCAACGGGTCTCCAATCTGGGTAGAAGCGTGTCTGCGCCGTTGGGACCCTCCCCCCGTTGGAGATCTCCCAAATTGGGATGATCTCCAACCTCCTAACTACTCCCCTAAGCCTATTTAGTCTCTAGGATTTTCCCTTCCCAACCCCTGGCCGAAATTCTCTGCAAGTTAACTCCATTCACGTTAAAACATCCCTATTTTCCATTTGCACTAGTTCCACATCAATTTTGTTGCAGGTACATCACTATTTTTCAGTCGGAGCCAGCACCTATCGTCGCCGACGAACCTGTTCAGATCGGAGGCGAACCTGTCGAATTCGAGGCGATTTCGTACTGATGCGAGACGATCTCGACTGCAGTCCGTATTAAGGCAATCAATGCCTGAAGTTTGCGTTTCTCAACCTTTTCTCTGTCATTTTATTCTGCAAATTAGATAGTCTATTCAGTGTTTTATGTCATTTTGCATTTGGAGTTCACCCATTTAGATTAAGTGCATAATTAAATCCTAATTATCATCTAATTAGCACGATTCATTTCTGTCTCTGTGTTTAAGTTCCAGTTTGATAACATTGTTGCCATTTTATATCATTTCCCTCTGTTAGCACTGTAGCACTTTTTGTATTTTGCATCTGTTTTCGGTTTTGCAGGTCTCTGACGAATTCGTCTGACGAATTCGTCAGATCTCAAACGATCTTGTCTGATTGCAGACGATTCTATCGAATCTCAGACGATCCAGATCGCTTCAACATCGGAATCTTCTTCAGACATCCGGATCAGGTATTCCTCATTTGTATTCTGTAATCTCTCTATTTTTTGTCTTTAAATTTATTTTTTGTATTCATTGAACTTGCATTTTCATATAGATTAATCTAGATTCATTCGGCCAAACCTAGGATATGAGTGCTTAAGGTTAAAAATGAACACATTTAAACACATTCCAAAACCTAGGCGTGGAAACTGCCGTTAAATGTTTCCTGGTGAACCCACCATCCATCGAAAAATCATCAAAATACACCTCCCTTGAGAGGCGGGACCTTCGCAAAGTCCTCTCAGTCCGAGGTACCGCGACATCCTTTTCCCATCCTCCTTCCGGGCACGGATCCAATAGCCTGAAGGTAGGGATGCAAAAAATTTGGAGCGATACACTTGCATAGAACAAAGTCCATAAAAGTTATGCATTGTCAAAATGCAAAAGAAATGTGGGATAAGTTGCAAAATATATATGGAGATAAAGGTGTCAAAAAAGCAAAGATACAAAATCTCAAAGGACAATTTGAATATTTAAGAATGAAGGATGAATAAAACATTAGTACTTACTTACTTTGAATTGATGAGGTTGTTAATGTTATGCAAGTACTTGGAATGAAGGTTGATGAATTGGATGTTTGTGATAAGGTCTTAAGATCTCTTTCCAAAATATTTAGTGAAAATATTTCTACTATAGAAGAGTCAAAGGATGGTGATTCTTTGACAAGAGATATGTTGCTTGGTATTCTTACAGCTTTTGATTTGAGAACAAAAGAACCTATTCCCCATAAGGAAGAAACCTTCAAAGCAATCAAGAAGACAAAGGGTAAGAAATCAAAATCAAGCAATGAGTCATCCAATGATGAAGAAGCTAATTATGGCAGAAGAAATAATGATTCAAGAATATCTAGAGATATAAAATTCGTTAAATGTTTCAATTGTGGAAAGTATGGTCATTATGCAACTAATTTTCAAGAAGCAAATATCAACAATAATGAAGAAAAACAAGATCACAGGAACAAGGAATCAAAAATATACAAGCATCAAAATAAAATCAAGGATGGACAAAGCAAACAAGGAAAGAAGTTATTTCAAATGCAAAAGAGGAGCTACTATGCAGATAAGGCAAGTATGTACTCAAGTGAAAGTGATGCTAGTTTTTCAGATAATGATAGAGATGAAGTCCTATTTATGATTGAATAAAAATAAGTCCATAAAAGGGCACCAATAATTCTCAAATGTTTTAGATGTGGTAACTTTGGACATCTAGAAGATAGTTGTACAAGGAATGGTTATAGTTTCAATGATGATGATGAATATGAGGATACACTTGAAGGACCAGATGAAAATATTCTAATGGCTCTAGAGAAAGAAGAAAGTGATCCTATAGAAGGCAAGTCAAAAGAAAATAAAGATGTGGACAAAGGTAAAAAAATACAGGAAGAATCAAATAAAGAAGGATATGATCTTAAGGGATAACTTATCTATGCTCTTGAAATAGATAATGGGGTAAGAAAGCAAAACTCTAAATTAGAATATCAGTTTCAAGAATGTGATGAAGAGAGAAGAATGCTTATAGAGGATTTAGACAAATCAAAGGCTAAGACAAAGAAATTCAAGGATAAGTTAGAAGTAAAGTTCTTAGAATGTGAAAGGTTAGTACAAGAAGTAGCCCTACTAAGGAAATATTTAGAAGACTCAAAATTCAAGCTAAAAGGATTAAAAATCAGCTCAAATAATTTAGATAAGTTCATCAAGATACAAAGACCTACATCAAGCAAAATAGGTCTTGGATTTGAATAGGAACAAAAGAAATGGGAATGGAATTCAACCTCAAGTTTTGGAGGAGAAAAAACTTCATATGAAGACACTTCAAAATAAGGTAGTGTAAGAGAAAGTGAGACATCTGAGGATGAGTTGGACAACAAAAAGTTCAACAAGGACAGGAACAATGCACAAAGAAGAGATAGATGGAACAACAATCAGAATAGGTCAAGAGATACTAAGAGACCAATGAGGTCAAGACAAGGAAGTTTCAATGGAATATGTTTTTCATGTCACAGGTTTGGGCACATGGCTTCACAGTACAGGACACATGAAAGACAATAATATGGGAACAGACAACCTTTCAATGGGTATTGCTACTCATGTAATCAGTTTGGTCACAAGGCAATGAATTGCAGGGTTTATGATAGAAGAGGATATGGTTTCACTAGGAGAAATCCTAAGAAATTTGCACCTTCAAGGAGTAACAATATTAAGTGTTATAAGTGTAATAATTATGGTCACACAACAAAGTGGTGTAGAGAAGATATTCCAGAATCAAGTATGAACAGGAACAAGAATAGGAACATGGATATGAACAGGAACATGGATATGAACAGAAATAGGAACATGGATATGAATAGGAATAGGAACATGGATATGAATAAGAATAGGAATAGGAATAGAAACAAGAATATGGACATGGATATGAACATGGACAATGAAAGGAATAGTCAGAGGAATCAGAAGGATCGAATAAGAAGAAAAGAGGATAAAGGTAAAGAACAGTGCTTTATGGGAGTAGAAATACTCCCACCCTAGAATTAACCACCTCAAGAGGATGTGGGGGAGGGGCTAAGCTAAGAGACTCATTCTTAGTCTCGAGCCCCAAAGGTGACCCTTTGCCATTGATGTCAAAGGGGGAGAGATTTGAGTAAGAGGGAGAGATTTGGTATTTGAGTAAAGAGAATAAATTTGAAAAAAGCATTGAGCCAGGGGGAGCAATGTCCCAAGGGGAGCAGAACAAAGGAAAGGTCAAGTTTTTGGTAAAAAGAATTTGGGTTGCCATCAATGACAAAGGGGATATTGTTGGACATTTTGAGTCAAAGTTGTCATTGATGTCAAGGAATGAAGTCATCATTGATGTCAAGGAACAATGCAAAGGTTAATGGTAAAATAGCTTCATAATATTTTTAATATTATGTGGAAGCATATGAAGGTGGGTTTTTATTAAAACCATGGATGAGCAAAATAAAAGGTTTTTCATAAAAACCCAAGGAAGCATTTTGAAAATTTAAAGGAGGTTTTAATATTTTTTATAAAATATTTAAATTCAATTTGAATTTAAATTTTATAAATAAATATTATCTATGCAAAGAGGTAAAATCGAAGAGGGTTTTAATAAGCCAAGAAGGAGTTTAAGAATTAATTTATAAAATTTAAATTCTAAAGAATTTAAATAGTTTATAAATTAATTATTTGAATTTCGAAGGCGCCGATGTTTGAAATTATTGGAGATAATATGTATAAAAACTATATGCCTAAAAGGCATAGAACTTACCCTTCATTCGAAAGAAATAATTGTGGCATATGTTGTGTGAATACTCATGCAGAGAAGAAGACGAATCTTCGTCTTAAGGCACCAACGAAAGTGTTGAAAATGATTGAAGGCAAAACCCTCATATCCACCAAGGCACATGGCCTAGTGGCAAGCAATCGTGAGTTAAGTCGTGCGGGTGCAGAGTGGTTCGCATTCAATTCTCGGCAAGGATGTTTTGGCATTGGAAGAAGCAACGCATTGATTTTTGGTTTTGGTGCATTGGGAAGAACATAGAGCACATTGTGCTCTTGGTTCTCCAAACGAGTGCCTAGCTCATGCGGTGTTGAAGTCGTGGCTAGGGCATGGGGAGAAGCTGCATCAAGGGTTTGATTCTCACCTAGGCGAAGGTAATTAATTTTGCATTAATTTTTAATTGCCTAAGGTATAAACATAAGGTTTTAGGGAGTTATAAGGGGTTTTGAAAGGTGCTTATTTTGAGTGTTAGTTTTTGATTAAATGAAGGAATAAGGTGTTGAACTTTATTTTTAATAAAGTTATTGTGATGTTTTTGATTTATAAAAAAGTGAATTGAAGAGTGATTAAATTTAAAAGGAATTCTTGCCATTGGGTTAGTTTGAAAAGGAGATTGTACTGACAATATTTTTGATATTGAATATTGTTTTAATTGGGAGATCATAAGGTGTATTTGGTCAATCATTTTTTGTATATGTTGATGGATGCTTTCTTTAAGATGGAGTGATAAGGTGTATGTGTGTTTTGATATTTTGCATTGTATCATTGAGAGAATTTAGTATCTTCTAACTCCTTGAGCTTGGCAAAGAAGTGTTTATGGTTGTGGTAGATATTTGAGGTTCCTTCATCATCAAGAAAAAGGTATGAGCACATTCTTCCATAGTTGAATTGATTGGTTGGTTTTCTGGAAAATAAGTTTGGAGTGAAAAGGAATTGATTAGGGTTTTCTTATTGAGAGTGTTGAGTTATTGCTTCAAGGTTTTCTGGAATAAAGAGTTGTTGTTAAAACCTTGTCTTATAAGCATTATTTTTGAAGCCATTGATTGTGTGAAGAACTTGATCTAGGATTTGAAGAGAACATGAGTATCATTGTTATGTGAGAGTTGTTTTATAAGCATTGTTGTTGAAGTGAGTTGTTGAGTGAAGAACTTGAACTAGGGTTTGAAGAGAACATGAGTATCATTGTTATGTGAGAGTTTTTTTATAAGCATTGTTGTTGAAGTGAGTTGTTGAGTGACGAAATTGATCTAGTGTTTGAATAGAACATGAGTATGATTGTTATGTGAGAGTTGTTTTATAAGCATTGTTTTTGAAGTGAGTTGTTGAGTGAAGAACTTGAACTAGGGTTTGGAAAGAACATAAGTATCATTTTTATGTGAGATTGGTTGATCAGTATTATTGGAAATATTTTGAGTGAGTGTTCATATGCTTGGACTAGGGTTTGTAAGCAAGGATTATTTCATTGAGTGATTGATTGAGTAGAGTTGGTTGAGCCTAGTCAAGTAGATGTGTGAAGTGATTGTTCAAGTTCCATAAAATAAACTATTCTATATTCTGAATTGAATTGAGAAAGTGATTGAGTTGAAGCATATTGAGTCTCTAACAATTCTCTATATGTTTCTAAAAGAGTGATTGAAAGTGATTGAGCATTGTGATGAGTATAGGACATATTGAGTCTCTAACAATTCTTTGTATGTTTCTAAAATATTGATTAAAAATGATTAAGCTTTGTGATGAGTATAGGACATATTGAGTCTCTAACAATTCTCTTTATGTTTCTATGAGATTGGACAAGTTCTAGTGTGGACTTGTTGAGCAGATTTGAGGTAAGTATTTGAGAAGACTTGTGGACAAATTTGGGTAAGCTTTTGTGGAAGATTACAATACAGATTGAGAGCAAATTTGGATAATTTCTTGAGAGGACTTATTGAGTAGATTTGGATAAGTTCTTGAGAGGACTTATTGAGCAGATTGGAGAAAGTTCTAGAGAGGACTTGTGGACATATTGGTGTGAGCTTTTTGAGGAAGCTTACAAGGTAGATTTGAGACAAGTCTTTGAGAAGACTTGTGAGCAGAGTTGATTGATTGATTTGTTCAAATCTTGAGTTAAGGTTTAGGGTAGATCCAGTCAAGTTGATTTGATATTAAGTCGAGATTTGTGTTAAGGCTTGAGGACAGAGATTGAGGAAATATTTGTGCTAGATCGAAGGACTGTGTCAGATTTGAGGATAGAGTTTGGTGCATATTTGAGGATAGATTTGTTCCAAATCAGAGATAGATATTGAGAGCAAATTTGTGCTAGACCGAAGGACTATGTTTGGTACAGATTTGAGACAAAGCTAAGTGTAATATTTAGAGGTGACAGAGTATAGAGGACAATAGTCTCCAGTGGATAGAGATCCATTAGCCAAGTTAGGGAATACATGTGTCTTTTATGGATAGAGTTTCATTTGCTAAGGGTAGTGGAGGCAGAGGTCTTCTAGAAGATCACCAGGTAGAGTAGAGATTAGGAGATTGGTGTCTCCTATGGATAGAGATCCATGAACTTGATTTAGGGGATTGGTATCTCCTTTGGATAGAGGTCCATAAACATTATAATAGGGAAACAATTTCCAAGATATTGATTGAGAAAATTTTAGTGAAATATTCTCTCCGTGGAATAGCCCACATTAGGTGAACCACTTAAATTGTGGTGTCTCTATTATGTGTGATGATTTGTGCATTGCTTTGATTACTGCTATTGATATTTCTATCTTTACATTACATAATATTGATTGGGAAATAAAAGTAAAAAGTGGTCTTATATTGTTCAGCCCCCTCTCGGTATAAGCTTGTGTTCTTCATGCACACCATTGTTTTAGCCATAAGTATGTGGTCTCTTTTAAGATAGTCTATTGTTATTGCCAACCTTTAATAAGACTCATTGCATAAGCAAATTCTAGGTCCAATTGTGTGAATAATAAAAACATGCAATGTATCTACATGAAGGGTATTTTGTTATACCGAGTCGTCGATGAGCAAGTCATCAATATCATTTTTTAAAATATCTCTCATCATAGGTGGTTCACCCATATGATCCCACTTGTGAGAACACCTAATCCTGCACCCAAAAATACATCAACAATATTATATTCCAAACTCAAAAGAATGCAATCACCCCATCCTATAAACATCATAAAATAAAGCTATGCAATTAAACATTCACACCAATACATAGTTTATTGTCAATAAAGAGTTTTGCCAAGGAGGGATGTTACACTTAACTCTAATTTTTGCATAATTCAAATCTTAACCATCTATTTAGATTTTTAAAGTTAATAACATGACTAGGTAATTATATATTAAATAAATAACATCCTTCATATAATCGTCTCATATAACTTCTTACCTATAACCTAACTGACATTAAAAACTACTTTACCTTTTATCCTTTCATCTAATTGTTTTTAATATAAACTCAAAATAGGTAAAATAGTTAACATTTGAAAGCTATTAATCATGGTAAATAAGTTATAATAATAAAGCAAACTAAGATTTACAAGTTGATTAGACGTTTTTCATAGGACTGCCCAAACTATCGAACTCGTTTCGGCCATATCTCACTCATCCGAACTCGAATTGAGCTAAAATTTTGAGGGTAGATACCTGAAAAACCCTAGAACGTCTCCACCAATTTTCATATCATTTGAAGCAACACAGATCCTAGCGCATCCCTATGTGTGAACGATATATTTGGAAAGCGGCTATGCAAGGGTTTCGTGGGTTTTCATCCGAGTCTATCTGCTTTCAAAGTCTGGGCTGCAAAAAGCTGGAAAACTAAAGGTGAGTTACAAATCTCTATTTATCCAAATGGTTATTTTCTTGTTTTATTTGCTAATAATGAAGATAGAGAGAAAAATTTTCAAGGGGGTCCTTGGTTTTTTGGAAGGGCGGGGCTTTTCATGAAGCCCTGGCATACTAAATTTAAATCCAAAGAAGAGATGCCTTCTATAGCTCCCGTGTGGGTTAGACTCTTTGGCCTCCCTATTAAATTTTGGAATCCTACTATTTTTTCTTCAATTGGAAACTCTTTAGGAACTTTTATGATGACTGTTGATTGTACTCAAAATTTTGAACATATTATTTATGCTCGAATTTGTATTTTAATGGATTTTGACAAACCCCTACCTAAAAATATCACATTACAATTTGGGGAAGACACTTGGGAGCAAGTAGTGGACTATGAGAACATTCCTTTTTGTTGTATAATTTGCCATGAATATGGTCATTTGGCCAGTGCTTGCCCAAATAAAATTCCTGATCAAAAGAAAGAAGATATAAACTCAATGAGGTTTCCAAATACCTAAGAAGAAGAACACTCAGAAAAAACCAGTTATGAAGGATCAATAAAATTCATTTGCTAATATGTTTGAAATCCTTTCCACAAATGATGTCCCAAGTGAGGAAGCGAAAATAATGGAAACTGAAATCTTAGAAACACAGTTTAAATATGAAGGGAAGAACTTAGAGACAAACCAACAAATAAAAGGTTTTCAACAGAAAAAAAAAAAAGGAGAAAATTTACACAAGAAAAACAATATTTCAAATGTCAAAACTTCAAATAATGCAGGTCCCAATATAGACTCCATTGAACCATCTAGTAAAATTTTGGTCGTGTATGAGGATTCTTTAAGGTTAGAAGCCATCTCGGATTCAATTGGAATAAGTCAAGAAACGAGGGAAAAAAAATTGAAGATGGATTCTAATCAAAAAGTAGGTCGCAATACCAATCAATATCATATGGTAAAAGAAGGTGAAAATCTTGTAGAGGAAGGTAATATTAATGCCCTTCCCAACTTTTTTAGCCCTGGTATTAATGAAGATCATCACTTGGAATATTAGAGGACTCAAAGGGAGTCTTTCAAAACAAAATTAAATTAGAAGAATGATTCGGATAAATCATCCACATCTTGTTTTCCTTCAAGAAACAAAGATGTCAATGGAGGATATGGACTTAATTGCCAGTTAAATTTGGCCAGCTGGAAAATTGGTTTCCCTCAGTTCCCAAGGGACTTCGGGTGGCATTGTTTTTCTTTGGGACCCAAAAGAGGTAGTTATTCACCATATGGTTTGCATTTGGGGTTTGTTGTCTATAGCTATTCAAAGTAGACATTCCAACCAGATTACGCTCTGCATTATTGTTTATGCCTCGACTTATTTGGAGGAAAAAATAAGACAGTTGAAGGATATTACTCATATTATCTCTCATTTTTCTAAAGCTTGGATCTTGATCGGAGGAGATTTCAATACCATCCTCTCTCTGGATGAGAAAAGGGGGGAAATAGAAATTTAGACAAAAGCACTAACCTCATGAGTGAATATATTGCAAACCTCCATCTTGTGGATATCCAACCAGATAATGGCCTTAAGACTTGGTCTAACAGAAGGCAAGGCTTAGCTTGTATAATGGAGAGATTGGATAGGTTTTTGCTCTCTAAAAATTTCTTAATCCATGGTCACATTCCTAAAGTGAAGACTCTTAATAATGTTGGTTCGGATCATTGGCCAATCATGGTAGAAATGTGGAAAACCAATATGATTTTCTCTCCTTTTCATTTCCAATTAATGTGGCTTAGATACATTTCCTTCAGACCTCGTGTGCAACAATGGTGGAAGGAAGGTAAACCTAGGCATGGGACTAAGATGTTTTGTTTTGCCAAAAGACTGCAATACATTAAATCCAAAATCAAGACTTGGAACTGGAAAGAGTTTGGGGATGTTCATAAAAAAAACATGAAGTTATTGCTCATCTTGAAAATTTGAATAAGAAAATCCATTTAGATGGCCTCACAGAGAAGATAAGTGCAGATAAAATTAAACTCACAACTCAGTTAGAGGAATGGGAAAAAAGAGAAGAAATCTTATGGAAGCAAAAATCTAGAATTCAATGACTCAAAGAAGGAGATCGAAACACAAATTTCTTCCACAAATCTCTTCTAGCTCGAAGATCTCACAATTTTATTTCTTCCTTAAAATCAGATTTTGGAGATGTTGTTTATACTTGGGATGGCATGAACTCTATTGTTGTTGATTACTTTTCCAATATTTTTGTTGCTGCTCATCTTGACTCGACTTCACAACAAAATGTTCTTCAAGCAATCCCTTCTCTTATCACTTCTAAGGAGAACTCTATTTTGACTGCTCCTGTTACTATCAATGAGCTTCAACAAGTAGTTTTTAAAATGTAAAAAGGGAAAACCCCAGGTCCTGATGGTTTTCCTATTGAGTTCTACCAAGAGTTCTGGGATATCCTTCATGTTGATTTATTAGAGGTGGTGGAAGAATCCAGGAAAAGCCAAAGAAATTTTGAAGGTTATCAATAAAACTTTTATTACTCTTGTTCCAAAAGCTCAAGAGGTTGATCATATCTCAGCTTTTAGACCTATTGCTTTATGTAATGTTCTTCTCAAAATCATTACTAAAATCATGGCGAGAAAGGTTGAAGCCTCTTTTGCATAAGATTATTTCCCCGAGCAAGGGGGATATGTGGAAGGACGTCAAATAGTAGATGAGATAGTTCTTGCTCAGGAAGCCATCCATTCCATGGATATGCAAAATTCTCCTTCTATGTTCATTCGGTTAGACTTATCCAAATCTTATGACAGAGTGGATTGACACTTCCTTATCAAAGTTTTGAGGTAGTTTGGTTTCTCTAAGGATTGGATGGATTGGATTATGGGATGTATCTCTTCATTTTCCTACTTAGTTCTTATCAATGGTAGGCCTTCTCAGTCTTTCCCAACTTCCAAAGGTATTAGGCAAGGTGACCCGCTATCCCCTTATTTATTCATCATTCTTGTTGAATGCTTGGGTAGGACTATAACCAAAAAGAGGGAAAACAAAACCCTTGAGGGAGTTACCATTGCTCATGGAGCTAGACCTATATCTCATCTTCAATTTGTGGATGACTCTACTCTTTTAGGTAAAGCTACAATTAAGGAAGCTTCTAATATTAAGGAAATCATTAGCTATTTTTCTAAGGCTATGGGGCAGTTGATCAATGAAGACAAATCTAAAGTTATTTTCTTTCACTGCTCTGCTAGAAAAGAATCAATGGTCTTGGATAAATTAAGATATAAGAAGACCTCTCTTCCAATCACTTATTTAGGTATTCCCATAAATATTCAAAGGCAAAAAAATAAAGATTGGAATTGGTTGTTGGACAAAGTCAAGAAGAAAATTGGAAAGTGGACCAACAAGTGGCTTTCTTCTAGGGGTAGAATCACCTTGGTAAAATTAGTCCTTCAAGCTATTCCTATTTATGTTTCTTCTGTTTTGAATATCCCAAAGGTTGTTCTTCGATAATTAGATCAAATCAGTCATCGATTTCTTTGGAGTGGTACTAAGGAGAAAATAAAATGGGCCTTGGTGAAATGGGATACTTTATGTCTTCCTAAGAGTGAAGGGGGGTTAGAATTTCGGTCTTCAATTAATAACAACAAATCTTTAGCTGCTAAATTATATTGGAGGATGTTGCATAACCCCAATGCTCTTTGGGCCAATAATCTTCATGCTAAATATGTCGAGAACAAAAGTCCTAAAGACCTTGTTCGCTATCAACTTCCTACCAAAGGTTCTCCCATTTTAGCAGTTCTTAAGACTGGTGAGGATTTGATAAAGAAAAAATTATTTTGGATCATTCATAATGGTCAACATGCAAATTTTTGGACAGATTCTTGGGATGGTCACAAGCCTTTGATAACTCGGTTTCCCGATTGGAGGCCTTGGATGGAGGAGCTTCACCGAGCTAATTGGATAAAGGTGGCTAATTACTGTCGGTACCATACTGGTAATTCAAAGGTTGGTAGATATTGGATCCCTATTGAGGACTGGCCTATTCAAATCCCGGAAATCCAAAGACAAGATATCCAAGGCATCCTTCATATGAGATCCCTCTCTTGGTCCCATGAAAAAGATTGTTTTGGATGGAACAACACTACTAAGGGTGAGTATTTAGTTGCTCAAGGTTATTTGACCTTATGCCATAATAATCCCAACCATTCTTTTGACATATTTTCTCAATTATGGGATCAAAAGCTCTGGCCTAATGTGAGGTTATTTAATTGGATTTTATTGCATCGTAGGGTGCTTACTGGTGAGAAACTTATGAAGCATGGTTTTCATGGCCCTTTTAGATGTGAAATGTGTGAAGAGAATTTAGAAAATATCAACCATATTTTTATTGAGTGTACTTTAGCCTCTGAGCTATGGAGGAGAATGGCCACTTTACTTGGCTTACAATGGTCCAATTTTTTTACTTTTGAACAACTTTGGAGGGATTGGCCTAATCAAGAGGGTGTTGATCATTTTATTAGGCAATTAGTTTGGATGGGTTCTACCATTCTTCTTTGGAATATTTGGAATGAAAGGAACAACCGAATTTTTAATGAAGATAGGAAGGATATTCACTATATTTGGCAAAAGACCATAGCCAACTTAGTTGAATCAGTCCATCAACTCCTTAATCACCCCCAAAACTCCCACCACAGATGGGATCAAGTGATGCAAATATTGAATATTAAACCTTCTAAGGGCAACCAACTTAAAGGGAATGTGAGTATTAGTAAGATGGATAGGACTAGAAATTGGCAACCTCCTCCTAAGGATTTTGGAAAAGTCAATATTGATGGAGCCTCTAGAGGGAACCCTAGAAAAGCCAGTGTGGGAGGAATTGGTAGACTTTCAAATGGCTCCCTGGTTTTTACTTTTGCTAAGAATTTGGGTATTATTTCCAATAACCTTGCTGAGGGGTATGGTATCCTTAGAGGCCTTCAGGAGGCTACTAAGGTTGGATGGGAAAAGGTGTTAGTTGAGTCTGAATCTCAACTTATGATTAATCTCTTGAAGACTCCTTCTAAGAATCATAAGGTGGATTGGAGAATAAAAAGAATGATTGAGAAGATTCAATTAATCTAGGTGGGATTTTTTAAAGTTGATTACAATCATGTGGTCAGAGATCAAAACAAGAGTGCTGATGATTTAGCTAATTGGGCTTTGAACAAAGTTGATATTACTTGTTATGGCCACCCTCCTATATGGTGGGCTTCTCAAATTAGGGAAGCTCTTCTTTCTATCATTTCTTTGGATGGCTCCAGTTCTGAAGGTACCGAGTTTCTTGTTGTTGTTTTTTTTTTTTTTGCTTCTCTTTGGTTCATTCAGTTTTTTTAGTTCCCTAGCTCTTTCTATTCTTTATTTTGTTTCCTCTGTTGATTCTTGCCTTAATAGTCTTTTGGTCTAGATAGGTCATTGTTTTGTTCATTTTCTTTTTTCTTTTTTCTTTTTTCTTTTTTCTTCTTTGTTTTTTTTTGTTTAAGTTTTTTAAGGTGGGTGGGTTCTTTTGTCTTGTTTTGTTTTTGTGTTGTTTTTTGTTG
The DNA here is from genome assembly GCA_028583015.1 of Wollemia nobilis. Taxonomy (NCBI): domain Eukaryota; kingdom Viridiplantae; phylum Streptophyta; class Pinopsida; order Araucariales; family Araucariaceae; genus Wollemia; species Wollemia nobilis. The sequence goes on along the minus strand of JAQPPZ010016983.1, from coordinate 5,289,929 downwards.
TTCTTGTGTTTTTGTTGTTTTGTTTTTTTTTTTTTATGTTTTTTGTTATTGTTCTTGTGTTTTTTTCATTCTTATTCTTGGGTTTCTCTTTGTTTGTGTTATTTCGTTGTTTTTATGTGTGAGTGTTTTCTATGTTTTTTGTTTTTGCTTATTGTCTGTTGTTGGTTGTTTTTTATTTTTATTTTTATTTTATTTATTTTATTTTTTAGGTTTTAGTTGTGTTTATTTTTCATGTTTTTTTTTGGGTTATGTCTTTGTAGTGTTATGTTGTTTTTGTCTTGTTTGTGTTTTGTTATGTGGTTCTTGTGTTTTTCTATGTGGTTTGTGTTGTGGTTTCTTTTATCTTATTGTGCATGTTTGGTTGTGCTTTTGTTTTTGACACACTCAAGGAGCATGTTTTTAATTTTATTTTATTATTTTTGTTGTTATTTACTTATTTTTAAATTGGTTTTGTGTGTTTGTTTGCTCCTTGAGTATGTCAAAGGTGGTAGGCCAGGTCCGAGTCCTGGACGTTTTTGGCGGAATGGATACCCCTGCCTCCTTGGGTCTTACCCGAAAGTGGCATCCCTTTTGGGATGTTTTCCACAAATAAAAAATAATAATAATAAAGCAAACTAATTTCTTATATTTATAAAATTTTAAGTTATATAAAATGATTTATAAGATAAATTTTTATTTTATATATATTTTATCTCATATAACCTTTTACATATAACTTGTTCGAATTTAAAAAAAAACTATTTTACCTTTCTTTTATTTGATTGTTTTAAACATAAACTCGAAATAGGTATAATAGTTGGCTGGCATATAACTTGTTCGAATTAGAAAAAAAAAAAACTATTTTACCTTTCTTTTATTTGATTGTTTTAATATAATAGTTGGTTGGCATTTGAAAGCTATAACCATTAAGTTAAAATAATAAAGCAAACTAATTTCTTATGTTTAAAGAATTTTAAGTTATATAAAATAATTTATAAGATGAATTTTTATTTAATATATATTTGTTTAATCATACCACTTTACTTTTTGAAATCTAGGCCTCTTTAATTTTGTAAGGTTAAAAACTCTTCACAGCTTTTAAGTTATTCTAATAAAGATATCTAAGAAAAATATTATAAAAATATATTATAATTTGAGTTTACGTGTACTTATCCTTTCCATAGAGATATCTTGTACCACCTTTACATTGTAAACTCTCACTGTTATTTCTTATTTAAATTAATAGTATAAAGATATATGTGTAATACATTTGATCACATTCATGTTTTTTTAATGCATATTTAGATATTATCTCAGGCTAAGACTTTATGGTTGAAAACATTAGCGGAATGTGATGTTTTCCTAATTTGGAATAAACATGATTTCAATGAATATTATGTGCTCATCAACACCCATAACTAGTACTAACAAATGACAAATAATCATATTCAATATAGTTGATAGGTTATTAAATAGCTTTGATGACAGTCTGCAGCAAAGTCCACTTTCTCGGCACTATTATTAAGTTTTTGAAAATTTTATGAGAAGCCCACATTAGAAGATGAAGCATCTTTTGATTAATATGATTAATTTAACTTATGCATGAGAAACGTGTTTAAGGTCACTATCTTCCCATGTTAGTGTGGCACTTCAACTATAATTTGGTTTTAAAAGAATGATTCAGAGCATAGGAATAATGTCATTATCTTTTCAATGTGATGTTAATATATATATATATATATATATATATATATATTTTTTTTTTTTTTTTTTTTTTCAAATTTTTAGTTTGTTGGATAAAGATAATAAGGTTTTGACTGTTCATAGAATCAAATAGGAGTAGTTTATTAGCAAGGATTCAGCCACTACCAACTCATGTATCCTTTTTTAAAATAAAGCAAGTTTTTTTTTTTTTTTAAAGTAATGGGTTTGAACTTGGGTCTCTTAGATGAAAACCCAAAGACATACAATTATATATATATATATATATATATATATATATATATATATATATATATATATATATATATATTTTATATAAGTTGCCTCTATAACCCCTACCTCTCCTCGATAAACGTGGCCCGAAGTGAGAGAGACCTCGGGTGGCTCAGGGTTGGTATTGTCATTGTCAAGCTAGCGCACACAGTGGACTCAAGTTAGACTACTACCTTTGCCCTTTATTGAACATGCCCCCAAGGTTTAAACCTAGGTGTCCTCTTGGTAAGTGCGCAAAGTCCTACCAATCCACCTAACCCTTGGGGACATACCATTATAGTATTTCCCATGATAAAATTTTAGGTAAAATTTTTAAGATAAAGCAAGATTTTTTTTAAGGGTCTTGGTCCCTTTTTTACTAGGGTTTGAAGTTGGGTCTCTTAAGTGAAAACACATAGACAAACCACTACCATATTCCTCACGAAATCTTGTTTAGGACAAAACACGGGTTTTTGAAAAGGGTCCTAGTATTTTTGAATGGAAACCCATAGACATACCACTAAAGTATCCCTTATAAGATATTTTTATTTTTATTTTCATTTGTTAATTCAGGGGAGCAACATAAGGCACAGGATTACCATCACCAACCAGCCAATTTTTTTTCTTTTGAGTGAAAGTTAAGGTTATAACAGGAATTGCAATATTTTGGTGCTAGTAACATCCACAAGAAAAAATAAAAAAAGGTGGATAAGGAGTAAAACATCCTTAACTGAATATACATAACAATATAAGTTAATATTAACAAAAAAAAAAAAAAAACTATAGTTATATCTTGTTGTAATAAGCCAAATATCATCATTCGTGGGAGTTTGTCATATAGTGAAGTTTTGGGCATGTCTTTCATAATATATTTTAAATTCTTCAAAGAAGAAATAGAAGTAATCAATTATTGAATTTGTTCATTATTTTTTACTGCCTTCTTTATAGTTTTTGGTTGGAATTTTTAAAGATCTTAAATTATGTGAGAAAGTTGATGAAGTCTATCAATAACATCTCCTAGTGTCATGGAAGCTCCAGGAACATGGGAATGAATGTGTCCCAATGTAACAAAAGATCAAAGGTCAAGTCTACTAAAACTATATCCCATGGAGGTGTGGAACCAATAAACACATTTTTGCATCTAAACTTCCAAATATGCTTGAGAATGATGAGTCTATAGACATCCTAGAATTTGGGGCAATGATCCTACTGGGAAAAGCCAAGTATAGAAAGCTTCCAAGATCTAACGAAAGAGGCGAATAAAAATGTGTAGAAGACATCCCAAAACTGTTAAGTCTTGTCACAAAACCAAAACAAGTGAATAATAGTTTCTAAAGCATTACAAAATTTGCATTGAGGGAAAATATTGAATAATAGTTTCTAAAGCATTACAAAATTTACATTGAGGGAAAATATGTAAAATCGAGGTCATACTTTTAGAAGTTGGAAATTTTTTATGCAAAACCTGATATCCAATAAGTTGAGTTTTAGATTCAAAAGGAAATTTATAAATTTAAGCAACAAGAGACTACCACTAAGCATTTGTAAAATTGACTTGTTACAACTTCTCGAATCCTAGTTCTTTGCCTATCCCACAAATTTAAATTTTAATGAAGACATAATTTGTATTATGTCTTCAATTGCCTTATGGCACTTATAACAAGATATTCTTGATCAAAACGTCATATGCTCAACTTTGGATACTCACCATTAAATTATTCAAAAGCCTAAAGTGGGATCTTTCAATAGTATGCTACCGCAAAAACCACATATGACAAATTATTTTTTTGGCCTCAACCAACAAATTTGAATATGCAACCTAATTTTTAAGGTAATGGTTTTAATATTTTTTAGTCTAGTGGAGGGAGGAAGAATATAAAAGAAAATAAGTCGAAGATTCCTTATATTTAGAAATTTCAATTTGGTCATTTATTTTATATCAAATAAGAATATATATTTTAATTTAGTTATATATATTGTGAATAGTTGTATCTTTTTATAAAGGGCATCTACATGCATACTAACCTTAGTTAAAGATTCACAAATCATTATTTCTATATATATTCATCCACCACAAGTGATATCAAAATCTTTTTCTATTGATAAAATTTATTTACTATCTTTTTATCTGATTTTTTTGGGGTAACATACTCCTATAATATTTTATGTCAAAATAGGACTTTTTTTCCAATATTTCCTTCTCATTTACAAATAATTCACTGAAACCCTAAGTCGTAACTTCCTTCCTATTTTTACTTAATACCATAGCAAAAGGCTAAGACAACCACCGTTGGGCTCAATCAGTGGGTGTAGGTGAGAAGACTCGTGAACTCAAAGCAATACTCTACTACTATTACTCTTTGCTTTGTTTGCATAAGATTTACCTTATATGATGTAGAAGATCCTTTATCAAATCTTCAAATAAATTGTTCTTTGAAGTCAGGCCACAAAAGGGGATCACCATATTGGTGGAGCTACCATAATAATTATTGATAAACTTGAGTACCCAACTTAGAAGTTGATAATGCGACATGACCTACTTTAGGAATATGGTGAATATAGATAAGGCATTCTATTTTATCCATCCATCCTCGAAGATCAATACCTTAAAAGGTAGGCATATCGATGTGAGGAACTTTAATGTCATGAGGTCATTCAAGGAAATTAGAAGCACCTCCTATAGAAGAATACAAATTAGAAGTGAAACCTAGGTTGTACGGGTCGAAAGTTGGAAGATTAGGACTAGGTGGTGCTTGGGGCAGGACAAAAGTGTTTGGTGCTTGATGATGGTCAAAGGTTATTGTTTAATGGTTTGTTGAGACCCTTGGAGTAAAGGAGTTGTAGTAGTGGATATGTTTAAGAATTCTTTGATGTTATTCAAGGACTTGGCCTGATTATACAAGGTGTTGGAAATGGCAATAAGTGATTGTTTTTGCTCACTCAAGGAGGTTTTATTGGAAGTAATCATTTGTTTGTGATGCGAAATATGTTTATACAAACCAAGGTTAATAGTATTGGGAAGTATAGTATCACTTAAAGGGGTAGAGGAAGGAATGCTAAGGTTATTAGGATAGTTATTAGGGTTTGGAGAGGAAGGACTTGAAGTGTTAGGAGTTATTAGGGTTTGGAGAGGAAGGACCTGAAGTGTTAGGTGGAGGTAAAGCCATGGTGTTTAGGGAAGATAGAATATAGTCAAAACTATTGATATTTATGGAAGTGTTGTGATGCATACCAATATTTTTAAGATGATACTTATTTCTACTCATACACAAATCCTCTAAAAAATAGTACATTGTAATCATTCATTAACTCGTGTCCAACCAATATTAGTAGTCGGTTTATTCATGCACTTGTAGCTTGAAAAAGTGAACATCTAGAGTTATGTCTCTTACAAGGATCCGATGACACCTATTTTTTTGCTGAATAATAAGGGGTTGTACTCGGGTCCCCCACCCTTGACAAATTACAACTCTCTTATTTAGGGCTTGAGATTTAATAAACAAATACACTTCTCATATCAATTGAGATGATATAGCTAGAAACCTACCATTTTACATAAAATATTCAAATTATTGATTTTCATTTTTTGGATCTTTTCAATTTTCTGTATGAATACAATTATTCCAGAATTTAGCATCTTTATTGACATTTTCGTATAGTAGCCTACACAATGTCAAAACTTCACCTCTACTATCTATGCCTTGCATCTTAGTAGAGTAGTATTTCCAAAATATCACACTATTATAATCTGCTTTACCAAATTTGGATTGCTAGTTTCCTTCCTCATCGAAGTTCTAGCCCTTCATTGCTCTTCCCATCACTCAAACCCTAGCTGACAAATATTTGCAATTTTATTTTTCGCAACTTGAAAAATTTTCAATGACCTTGTTTGGAATGGTTGACTTCATAGGGTTGAATCTCCTCAATATTACTTGGATTCTTATGTATGACTATTCATTTTAAAGCTATTCAAATTCCACACAAGTTGATCCAAGAATCAGTATAACGTTTCACGAAGATATGGCTCCTAAAAGATGAGATATTTTTTAGAAAAAAAAATAATCCTTCACACATTTTTTTGTTGTAAAGAGGGGGAAAAACCACCCCAATACATGTTGGTTCTAAACCCACAAGCACACCGAAGACAAAAACAAGGGGTTTTAGTTGACCTAGCCTTCCACCCAATAACTCGACTTGTTATTGCACTACACTCAACAACCTAGCTTGTTGTTGTGGTTCCCTCAGTTGATTCAGTCTCAAACAATCCTTCCACCCAACAAAGGCTAGCCTTCCACACTCCTTTAGCCTAAGAAGCCTTCCATGCTTCTTCAGTCTTCCTAGCCTTCCACTCAACATCCCAACCTTTCATTGCAACTCCTTTAGCCTTATCAGCCTTCCACGTTCCTTCAGCCATCCTATCCTTCCACTATAGCTCCTTCAACCAACCCAACCTTCCACACTCCTTTATCCTTGACACTCCAAATATTAACTCATCATTCAAATTTCCATGCTCCTTCAGCCTCCAACCTTCCACGCTCCTTCAGCCTTCAAATTTGTTGATATTGGTTGCCCATCTGATGATACCTATACTTTCCTTCTTCTTCTCTCTTTTTTTATTTATTCATTCATTCATTGTTCTGGCGAAAGCATTAGGGAGAGACTTTTTAAAGGTAAAAATCGAAGGAAAAATCAAGGGTATTCAAGTTGCAAAAAATGATCCCTCCAAGTCTCATCTCCAATTTTTTGATGATAATTTTCTTTTGGGTCATTCCTGTTGGCAATTTTGGGTACTTTGGGTACATTGCCCTTGCTCAAGTGTATAAGTTGTCATTGATGTCAAGAAGCTCTTGAAGGATTTTGGTTTGATGTCAAATAATTTGTTTTGATGAAGGTTCGGCATGACAGTTTCAAAGGTCTTTTGTTAACCCCAAGTTGGCAGGTTTAAAGATTTCAGGTGGATGCATTATTTTAATGCAATTGGGTCCAGGAGGAAATATTTATTTAAATAATTAAAACCTTGCTAAGGTTCCCTTTAATTATTTTTAAATAAATATTAATTTATGGTTTGCAATGGGTTCTCCTAATCCATGGCGCAAATGTCTAGTTGGGCACTATGTTTTAAACTCGGTGGGCGCTAGCCCAAGACCTCCGTCGACGTGGTAAACTCCCCGTCGACGTCAAAGAGCTCATGGCAAGGATTCATATTAACACCCCTCGGTGAAAACAAAGATTAATCCCATCAGATTTTTGAAGAGTTGCTCGTTGATCGTTTCTGTGTCTTCGCCAGTTTTCGTAACTCACTAATCGTTTCTGTGTCTTCATCGTTTTTCGTAATCCGTTGTTCGTTCGTTTGCCTCGTCATTTATCGAATCCGTCGTATAGCTTGTCTTCTGCAAGTTCGCGTCAGAAGGAAGGGAGGACTGTGTTTTATTTTTCCTGATGCAGAAGGGACAAGTGTAACAAAGATGAGGTTTTAACATCATCGGGTGCCTTTGGCACACCGGTAGCGGCTAGGCTGTTAGCGCGCTACCCAAACGGGAGGTTCCACGTTCGAATCATGCAAAAGGGTTTTTCATCGTGGACGCAGCGGGTGGTGTTATATTTCGGGCGCAAATTTCTCCAAAGTGATTTTTGATGTTGGCTAAGGTATTTTCGAAATTAATCTTTTGCTAAGTGTATGTTGCGGATGGAGGAAGTTTGTTAAAAGAAAAATAGCTTAGGAGTTATAAGGAGTTTCAAAGCTTGTTGTTATTTTGATAAAAGATTATTTTGAAAGTGTTGTTGAAATATATTTTTGCATTCTTATGAGAGATAAAGTTTATTTTTGATAAGACTATAAGGGAGAAATAAGGTGTATAATGGATAATTTTTTTCTTGTAATGTTGAGAGTGCTTTTGGTTGATTATGGAAATGAAAGCATGATGTGTTAAGGTTAATTGCTTCTTGTGTGAAAGTATGAAACCTTAAGTGGACAGCCTTGAGATTGACATTTGCTTTCATTAAGTTGGTTATAATCAAGTTATTCTTTACTTGGTTAGAGTGTTGGGCTTACTCCTTTGTTGATGAATTGAAAAGTTGTTTTATGCTATTATGAGTTGAGTTGGTGGATGCTTTTGTTAAAACAATATTGGAGAGAAAAGGAGTTCTACTTGTTTCCTTTTCTAATGTTGATTGTGAAATGCTTCAAGGTTGTGTTTTGAGCTGAATGGTGTTGATTGAACCTTGTTTGATGAGCATTATTGTTGAAGCTCTATTTGATGGTGAAAAGAACATGAGTATCATTGTTATGTGATTCTTTGCATAGTTGGCAATTGTTGGGGTTTCATGTTCTTGAAAGAAAGCATTCTATCCTATCCATTTCAGATATTGAGTTGAGTTTTCAAATTTGAGATTGATTTTGAGCTGAGTTGATTTGAGTTGAATTTTGAGATTGGGAGTTGAGTATAGAACATATTGAGTCTCTAAAAATTCTCTTTATGCTTCTATGAGTTTGACAAATCACATTGGGTCTCTAACAATTCACCTTGTGATTTCCTACTAAGAAAGTTTTTCTTGGTGAGCTTGTTGAGGTTTTGGACAGGATCCGATGGGGACTTGTGAGTAGGTTTTGGACAAGTTCCAATGGGGATTTGTGAGCAAATTTTGGACAGGTTTTGGTGGGGACTTGTGAGCAGTTTTGGATAGGTTCCGGTGGGGACTTGTGAGCATATTTGGACAGGTCCTAGCAAAGGACTTGTGAGCTGAGTTTGTTAGTTCTATCAGAGAACTTGAGGACAGAGGAGCATTGGTTCTTTGAGAAGAACCTGAGGATAGATTTGGCAAGTCTTTGAGAAGGCTTGTGTGCAGAGGATTGATTTTTTCAAGTGTTGAACAGATCTGACAGACAGAGGAAGACTTGTACTAGATCGACTGACTGTGTTTGGTACAGGTTGCAAAGTTGTTGTGGATGTGATCATAGAAGGCAGAGGTCTCTTAGGCTAAGCATTGATGATAGGAGGTCTTTGATGGAAAGGAGTTCCACGTGCTGGCAAGAGGTAGAGGCAGTTTATCTTCTGAGGGATCATTTCCAGAGCAGAGGGGAAGGTATCTCCTTTGAGCGAGAGGCTCATAAATTCAGATTGGGGGAAGGTATCTCCTTTGAGTAGAGGCTCATAAATTCTGATTGGGGGAAGGTATCTCCTTTGGTCCGAGGCTCATAAACATTGTAATTTGGAAGGATTCCCAAAGAACTTTGAGATAACTTTTAGAGAAAAGTTTTGTGGACGTAGCTCGACCATTCTGGGTGAACCACGTTAAAATTGGTGTCACTTTGTGGATGATTTTGTGCATTGTTTTGATATTGCTTTGGGTATATTGCTTTACTGTTTTGAAGTATAAAGGAAAAAGTAAAAATAGGTCTTATATTGTTCACCCCCCCTCTCAATATAAGCTTGTGTTCTTCAATTCCTTTGTTAGTGAGTCCATGGAGTTTAAATCAGTATTATCATGTCATGAGAAAGCCACTGGATAGTTGGTAAATACAACCAAATATAGGATTTATTTCATTAATATTGCCCTAGATTTACAATAAATTACTGTGAATATTTTAGGGTTTAAATTTTAAAAATTTCCATCAACCTACTTGGGTATTCCTTTGTCTGATAAAGGAAATAAAAAGGAGATTTGGATCTATTTTTTGGAAAGAATGAAATCTTGCTTGGTAGGTTGGAAAGGTAAGTTCTTAACCATGGGAGGAAGGCTAAAACTCATAAATACTACATTGCAATCAATTCCTATTTATATGACGTCACTTTCAATATTACCAATAGGTATTGCATCAAAAATTGGTAATATTCAAAGAGACATTCTATGAAAAGGTTGTAAGAAGAAATTTAGGTTTTCTCTTTGCAAGTGGGATAGGGTTTGCAAAGGAAAAGAATATTAGAGGAGCATGATTGCAGAATTACAGACTTATAAATTTGGCATTAGGAGCAAAGCTTGGATGGAGATTATTCAGAGATCAAGGAAAGAATTGGATAAAAATATTACTTCAAAAATATATAGGTTCTCTTGATGCAATGAAATTATTTAGGAAAATAACTCTATCCAAAGGATCATCAACATGGAACTTCATATCAGAGGGTTTGCAATTGATAAAGAAATATATTAGATGGTAATTCAATAAAGGGAGTTATCCAAATTTGGTATGATGCTTGATTGAAGTCTTATCTTCTTATCTTTGACTCAAAATGGTAACCATTGGTTCAATCATGATTAGCATGTAAAGGTCCAAATGTCAAAGCCTATATTATTATGAGAAAAAACTATAGATCATGAATTTCTTTTACTAACCTAGGTGAAGGAGGGGAACTAAAACAAATTGTAGATGACCTTCAAAATATGCTTCAAGAGTTTTATTTGTTGTTTTTTGCATGAAAGGATGAGTTGGTTTAGAATTTATCAAAAGATGGTGGATATTTGGTCAAGTTGGGATATGAGGATTTAGAACAACAAAAAAAAATTCTCCTAAATATTTTCCTTGGAAGAAGGTTTGGTCATTAGAGGCTCTCCCTAAGGCCTCAACATTTCTTTGGGTAGCAATTTAAAGTAAGATTCTTATAGGAGAGAGTCTACAAAGAAGAGGATATTATGGACCCTTCAGATGTGCCTTGTGAGAAGGATTTATAAACATCAAACCATTTACTTCTTCATTATCTGTTTGCTCACACCATTTGGGGTTATTTTAGAAAAAATATGAAATTGTATTGGGTAGCTCCATCAACATTGAAAGACTTGATAAAATGTTGGATTAATTATTTCAAAGCTAAAGCATAATATATTCTTTGGAGGATTGGCCCTGCCATTATTTTTTGGGATTTATGGCTTGAAAGGAATAATATAATTTTTAAAAATAGATCTCAAAACCATGCCCAAGTTTGGAACCGTATTATTGCCTCTCTTGCAAAATGTCTACAAATATGGTGCTCATCATGGGAAGTCTCAATTGTAAAAAAAGATATGCTAATAACTTGGTGACATGATTTGAACATACATGGAAGAGTCATCTATGACAATAGAATTAAAACAAATGATCTACTTTGATCTATGGTAAAATGAAAATATCCAAAAATTGGGTTTATCAAAATTAATTTTTATGGTGCTTCTAAAGGAAATACAAGAAAAGCTGGTGGAAGTGGTATTTTTAGAAATAGTGAAGACAAATTTCTTCTCACTTATTCAGAATCATATGGAACTTCAACTAACAACTATGTAGAGCACTTCTTACAAGGATTAAAATTGCAGTAGAAAAAAGGATGGAAATATATTTCAATTGAGACTGGATGTGAAGACTGGATAAAAAATAATATTAACATCAGTGTTATTAACAAAAATGGATGTGGAGATTAGATAAAAAATAATATTATTGTTGATGTTCGTCATCTATTACTAGAGGTAATCGCTTGTAAGTGTGATCATATTTATAGATAAGGAAATCATGTAGCAAATAAATTATCGAATTGCAGTGTTAATCGTCATCCCAATGAAATTCATTAGAAGGTAACTAGCCAAGTGAGATTTTATATCTTAATCAAAATGATTTCAAGGAGTTGATTGTGGAAACATAGCACTTCGAGGAAGTTGAATATATTTAAGTTTGTGGAAGGGATAGAGGTGACTCAACGGTCTGGAAGTTTGATTATGAGTTTGGAAGTATTATAAAAGGTGATAATATGTGACTATAGCCTTGAATAAGGGACTACAACTGCATACTGAAAGACCTGTATACTAAAAACTGCATTCTAAAAGACCTTATTGACTCATTAAAATATTTGCTCCAATTGTTTTTGGAAAAATGAAAGAAGCAAAAAATCACTTGGAGGACCTGAAAAGGAGGATATTGATGCTCAAGGTCCAACAAAAAACACTAGACAACAAAGGGATGGTTTATCCCAAAGATAGTTTTTGGCCTTTGTTGGTTTAAGCTTTGTTTGGGTGTGTTGACTATTCATTGTCTCTTACAATTTTTTTTTTAATCTTAAATAATCCTGAATTAAAAAAATTTAGATAGTATAGAGGTTAATAGTATTAGCTCAATCTGTTAGATTCCTCAACATTTAAGGAGAAGAAGACCTAGATTCCAATCTTGTCAAACAATATATATATATATAAATAATATCCAAGTTGTTATAATACCACTATATAATAATATAATAAAGATACAACTCATTTCAATCTTATATAACCAAATATAATATAAATAAATTTAAAAATTGTTATTATTTATTGTAAATTAAAATATAATTATTTGATATGTATATTATTATGTCTATAACTCTTACTTTATCATAACCTAAAGGTTAAAACACTAAGGCATTCTTTTAAAAGAATTAATAAATTACCGAATGGCATTTGGTGTAATGGCAGTTGCCTAGTTATTATCATCCATGTGGTTGTGAGGTCGATTCCTCTTGTGTTTGCTCGAACGAACGCTGATATTTGTAAATATTTGTAAACAATGTTCAATATAAAAAAATAATTAATAAACATTAAATATGCCATTAACCTTTCATAATATAGATATTAAGTTATGTGAGTGTGGTCTAGGTGATGTGACCCAGGTTCAATCCTCACAACAAATATGTATAAAAAATAAAAAATATTATTCTAAAAAAAAATGATTTTTTTAAATAATAATAATAATATTAAAAATAAGAACAATGATACCGTAAAGGATCAAATTAGATTGAGGAAAAACTACTCTACTAGGGTTTGATGAAGAAAAAATACTCTACGGGGATGGCAACAACTTTCGGAGGACTTCTAAAAAATTGGAGGAATATCGTGATGGCATCGGGTCCGGCACAAAGAGTGCATGCTCGTGATATTTTTTCATCTGAAAATTACTGGAAGGAACAGGATTTTCCAGTGCATGTCGGGAACCGCTTATTAAAGAACAATGGATGTTTGGAATGATGTGAAGCCAGGCCAATTCTAGTGGTTCAACCAGACTTGGTAGCGAAAGATGTCGAGTATCTAACCAAACATACCCTTATTGGTAAATTTTTTGGCATCCAAATTTCTCTCCCCTTTGTAGAGGCTTGGGTCAGGAAGACTTGGAATCCTGAAGGTGATGTGGAGGTGATGCTGAGTGTGAATAGTTATTTTATGGTGGTTTTCTCTTATATTGCAGATCGTAACAAATCATTTGAATGGGGTCTTATTTCTATAACCAAGTGGGACTCTTTCTTAAACCCTGGCATGTGGGTTTCAACCCATCAGAGGAGCGGTCATCGCGGGTTCCAGTATGGGTGTAGCTTCCATGGCTCCCGTTGGAATTTTGGAGAACTGATATCTTGCATAAGATTGCCCTTCTGCTTGGGAAGCCGGTTGGACCGTCACAACAAACAATGGATAAAAAGGTAATCTTTGTTGCTCGTATTTGTGTTGAAATTGACTTAAATAATCCTATTCCAGATTTTATTGAAATACAATTTGGATCAACTACATGGGTTCAAAAACTTGACTATGAAGCTCTTCCATTTTGTTGTTGGATTTGTCGTGAATATGGCCACTTGCAAAGAAAATACCCTAAGTTTGTCTCACCCGTGGCTTCAAATCTTGGGCCCTCTCGGTCTGGACAAATTTTGGATAAAGGAAAAGCCATGATAAAGGAAGGGGAACGGGATAAGGAAGGTTTTGTTCTGGTAAAAGCCCGAAACAGAGGACGAAGGGCAAACAAAGACCTTAAGGATAGCCAGCCAGATGCTCTAATCAACCGTTTTGAAATATTAGATGATCTTGATCAATGCATGGAGATACCTGAAACGTCGCTACCTGATGCAAATATAACAAGGACGAATCAGATGTCTCTTCTTGAGGAGAAACTTAAGGAATCGGATCTAGGGGGTTTAAATGAAGAACAAAGGGCTTTGGATCTGAGTATAGGTGACATGGTTGGGTCTAGCCCTATAAGGGAAACTATTTTGAAAAGTGGTAAATATTTAGTTATGCCCTATCCTACTCAGGCACTGATGCAGTCATCCTTGGACTACAAAAATCCTACGGTGTTGGGATTGCAACAAAAAATAATTAAAAAAAGTTTTTTCGGATAAGAATATGAAGGTGGGTCGGAAGAAGAACCAGGATAAAATTAAGTTAATGGGGATACTTTGGTGGATTTAGGCTTGGTGAGAACATTGGACTCCCATTTTTATAACCACCAAAAATTATTATCCTTTCATGGAATGTAAGGGGGTTGAATAGCATCCCCAGACAAAAAATTATTTATGATTTGGTTCGTGTGCATTTTCCGGATGTGGTGTTTATTTAGGAGACTAAATTGGATATTGATAGTATGTTCAATATTACTCCCAAGTTATGGAGAAGGGGGCAATTCCAGTGTATTGGTGCATGTGGATATGTTGGTGGCATCGCTTGTTTATGGGATCCGGTTAAGATATCCCCTCTTACTTGGATTTCTAGCAGATGGTCTATTTCAATGGTCGGGCATGATAATGAATCTGGTGAAATCATCCTACTTACAAATGTGTATGCTCATGTTGATTACAATGGTAAAGTGAATTTGTGGAAGCACATTTTCTTTGTGAGAAGTTTGGTTTCCTTGTACCCATGGATTTTGGCTGGAGACTTCAACTCTATCACTTGTCTAGATTAGAAACGTGGTGGGGTGGACCGTCTCAAGCCTTTTTCTTCTATCTTCAGTGCTCATATCTAGGCCCTAAACTTTGTTGACATCAAGCTAGATAATGGGATCTTTACTTGGCACAATAGAAGGTGTGGGGAAGCTTCCATATCAGAGAGACTAGATAGGTTTTTGATATCCAATTATTGGATGGGTAATAACAGAGGTGCTAGTTCTGTGATTCTGGAGGGTAGGGGATATGATCATTGGGCTATCAAACTCTCTACTTTGGAGTTAGGGCTAAAAAAGAATCCCTCCTTTAAGTTTCAATTTATGTGGCTTCATGATCCTAAGCTTCATGATTTCATGCGAGGCTAGTGGACCACTAACAAACCTCCTCATGGCACCGCTATGTATTCCTTTATGAAGTGACTACAATTTTTAAAACATAAATTGAAGAGATGGAATAGACTAAATTTTGGGAACCTTTCCTGTGCTAAGCTGGAAGCTCTTAGGAGGATGGAAGAAGCTTCAAGGAATATTAGATATCAAGGATTCACTAAGGAGCTTCTTGTTGAGGAATCTGAGGCTACGAAAGACCTTGCTGAATGGGAACTGAGGGAAGAAATTTCTTGGAAACAAAAAGGTCGAGTAGATTGGCTTCAGGAAGGGGATAGGAACATAGCCTTCTTTTATAACTCAGTTAAGGCTCACCGTAATGGTAACCTTATTACCTCTCTTATGAATTCTCAAGGTTCCCTGCTCTCTTCTTTCAGGGATATTTCATAAGAGACTAAGAGGTATTTTTCCTCTCTCTTCAAGGAGGACTCCATATCATGTGATGAGAATGAAAAGCTTATTCTAAACTGTATTCCAAACGATTGTTTCTAGAGAGATGAATGAGCACTTGATGGGTCCAATTTCCCTTGAGGAGTTGGAAAATGTTGTATTCAATATGAAAAAAGGAAAATCCCCAGGCCCAGATGGATTCTCGATTGAGTTTTATCAGGAGTTTTGGGATTTAATCAAATTTGATCTTTTGGAGGTGGTCCATGAGTCCCAAAAGAACAAAAATATGCTAAGGGCCCTAAATGCTACCTTTGTGGTGCTTATACCCAAAAAAGAGGGAGCAAATTCCTTGGATATGTTCAGGCCTATTTCTCTCTGCAATGTTGTGTATAAGATCATCACAAAAATTATTGCTGAGAGGCTAAAGATATGGTTGAGTAAAATCATCTCTGAGGAGCAAGGAGGGTTTGTTGTTGGTCGACAAATCTTGGATGGGGTTTTTATTGCTACGGAAGCTATTCACTCGATGGAAACTTCTAAGGAGAAAACTATGTTCATTAAGTTGGACATGGCCAAAGCCAATGATCGAGTTAGATGGTCCTTTCTTCAGAAAGTTCTTGCTGCTTTTGGATTTGAGGAGGAATGGATTATATGGGTGATGAGTTGTGTTTCTTCTTCCTCATTCTATGTTCTTGTTAATAATGAGCCATCAGAGCTCTTTGAGGCCTCAATGGGATTGAGGTAAGGAGATCCTTTATCTCCTTATTTATTTATCATTATGGCGGGAATATTTCTCAAGTCTCAAGTCATGTAGGGTCTCATTCAGGGGTGGAAGTGGGATAGTAGTTTGCCACCTCTTTCCCACCTTTAATTTGTTGATGATACTACTTTGTTGGGAGTTGCCACTATCAGGGAAGTTGGAAATATTAGACAGTCTCTTGACATATATCTTGGTGCTTCTGGACAGTTGATTAATGAGGAAAAGTCTTCTATTTTCTTCTTCAATACCCCTCCTCTTATTCAAGCCAGGATTGCTTGCATTCTAAGATTCTAGGTTGGGACTCCCCCCTTCATTTATCTTGGTATTCCAATTTCATCTCACCCTCTACCTAGATCTTCTTGGTAGTCTATGCTTGATAAGTTTAAAAGGAAGGTGAATCATTGGACTTTCACATGGCTATCTTGTTGGGACTGAACAAAAGGCATTATATTATTTACAAGTTATCTTACAATATATAAGCATCAAGCTTAGGAGGGAGATATGACAAGTGTCATAAGCTCCACTCCAAGTGTCTTTTAGAAGACACCACTCCAACTCAAACTGAAGACAGGGACAAGTGGCAGAAGACAAATGTCAACCTGTCAATTATAGGCATAGTGCACATTATAACAATAATATTCTAACATTCCCCCTTAATGTGCACTATCCTAAAAAGATAAATCAACATTAGATAACATTCCCCCTTAATGTTGACTTCTTTTACATAGATATAGCAAATTGCTAAACTCAGAAAACTTGTCTTTCCCAAGTGACTTGGTGAAGATGTCTGCCACTTGATATTGAGTTGGTACATATTCCATGTGTATAATATCTTCTTGGACCATTTCTCTAATGAAGTGATGATGGATCTCAATGTGCTTTGTTCTAGCATGGAAAACTGGATTCTTGGTCATCTTGATGGTACTTTGATTGTCACAATATATATATGTTGGACCATGTATGAATAGCCCAATATCCTGAATTAATTGCCTCAACCATATTGCCTCCTTAGTTGCCTCAACTGCTGCTCTATATTCTACTTCTATGAAGATAGTGAAACTGTGTGCTGCTTCTTTGTGCTCCATGAAATAGAACCTTGGCCTAATTGAAAGCAATAACCTGATGTAGATCTTTTGGTTTCAGGACAACTGGCCCAATCTGAGTCTGTGTATCCAATCAAAGAAAAATTATCACTTGATTTATACATAAGCCCATGATGAGGTGTGGCCTTTAGGAATCTCACAATCCTCTTAGTTGCTATCCAATGGCTCTTCTTAGGATCCTGCATGAATCTGGAAATAAGGCCAACTGAATAGCAAATATCTGGTCTAGTTGAAGTTAAGTAGATTAAACTTCCAACTAGTTGCCTGTAAAGTGTACCATCAACCCTTTCTTCTTCATCATTATTTAGCAATTTCAATCTAGTTTCCATGGGAGTTAGAGAGGGCTTACACTCCTCCATGCGAAACCTCTCCAAAATAGATTGAATGTACTTAGCCTGTGAGATAAAAATCTTACCAGGTTGTTGCCATACCTCTATTCCTAAGCAATAGTGGAGGAGGCCTAAATCTGTCATCTCAAAGTTCTTGCATAAGTCCTCCTTGAGCAACCTTATTCCTTCTATATCATCACCTGTAATGAGAAGATCATCCACATACAATGTAACCAAAATGATGCGGTTCCTCCAATGTTTCACATAGAGAGTAGATTCTACTGCAGATCTAGTGAAACCAAGGTTGAGAAAATAGGAGTCAATCTTTGCATACCAAGCTCGGGGTGCTTGCTTCAACCCATATAGAGCTTTCTTTAATCTGAGGACTTTGTTGTTTTGGCCTTCAACTGTGTATCCTGGTGGTTGTTTCACATACACTTCCTCCTTCAAATGACCATTTAGAAATGCACTTTTGACATCCATTTGATATATTGGCCAATGTTTTTGAGTTGCCATAGCAATAACTGTCTTGATTGTAGTCATCTTAGCCACAGGAGCAAAGGTCTCCTCATAATCAATTCCCTCTTGTTGCTTATAGCCTTGAGCTACTAGGCGAGCCTTGTAGCGATCTAGTGAGCCATCTGCTTTATATTTTGCCTTGTATACCCATTTTGTGCCTATGGTATATTTTCCTTTGGGTAAATCAACTAACTCCCAAGTGTGATTCCTTTCAATGGAATCCAATTCCTGATCCATGGCATGAACCCATTTAGGATCACCAAGTGCTTCTTTGACATTAGAAGGTTCGAGGTTGGCTAAGGACTTTGGCCATTAGGGCATAATTCACTTGGTGTCTTAGGGGTGAAGGCCTTTTACCTGTATAGGTGGGCAAATGATTTTGGGCTTCATCTATTGTGGCTTGAACCCACTTGGGTAAAGGATTGGATGATGTTACTTGATCATTAGGAGGATGAGATGGAGGACACGGATCATTTGTAGGAAGTTCTTCTTGTGGATGAATTTCTTGATTTATGAGTGAAGGAGAAGAACTAGATGATATTGTATGCATGAATGGAGCAACTATTTCATTAGTTATTTCTAAAGTGGGGGCTTTAGGAGGATTAGATGGGGGATACTCATGAAAGGTAACATCCCTAGATAAAATGATTTTCTTGGAAATAGGCTCATATAATTTATATGCATTGGCACTATCACTATAGCCAACAAAGATGCATTTTTGGCTCTTATCATCAAACTTCTTCCTTTTCTTATGAGGAATATGAGCATAGGCATCACATCCAAATATTCTCAAATGGCCCACATAGGGCGTCCTTCCAATCCATGCTTCTTCGGGTGTTCTTTCATGTAAGGCCTTTGTGTATGACCTATTAGTCAAGTATGCAACGAGTAAGAACAACTTCTCCCCAAAATGAGTTAGGTAATATAGCAGACATGTAACATTGATTTTGCCCTATTTGTGATTGTTTGATTCATCCTCTCGAGCAACTCCATTTTGTTGTGGGGTATAAGGGGTTGTGAATTGCCTCCTTATCCCATGATACTTACAAAAATTAAAGAATTCATTAGAAACATATTCTCCACCATTATCTGATCTTAAGGTGGAGATTTGATAGCCACTTTCTCTTTCAACAAGTGCCATGAATTCTTTGAACTTATCAAAGGCTTGCCACTTATATTGAATTAGGTAGATCCATACCTTTCTGTTGTAATCATCAATGAAAGTGATGTAGTATTTTGCCCCCGTATAAGATTGAACAGGACATTGGCCCACAAATGTCCGAATGAATCAATTGCAAAGGTCTATTAGCCCTCCATGCCTTTCCTGTTTCAAATGGTTGCCTGTGGTGTTTTGCTATTACACATGGCTCACAAAAACATTTTGACTCCTTAAGATGTGGAAGTCCTTTAACTAATCCTTTTGTAGCCATCATTTGAAGATTATTAAAATTTAAATGTCCCAATATTTCATGCCACATGTACTCCAAAGAGAAAGTAGTTGTTGTATGCAAAGATGTTTGTGTTACTGATTTTGTAAGGAGGTAGTAAACACCATCCTTTTTCACTCCCATGGCCTTGACATTGCCATTGGGTTCCTTAATGCAGCATTTTTCTTTTTCAAAATAGACATTATAGCCCTTATCTATAAGTTGTCCAATAGAAAGAAGACTCCTTTTAAGACCAGGCACATACAAAACATCTGTTGCAGGAACATTATTACCATCATGCAAAGTAAGTGGTGCCTCCCCAACACCTTCAATGGGTAGAGCACTTTCATCACCAAAAGTAATGAATTGGTTTGATGTGGGCTGAACCTTGGTCAACCAATCTTGCCTTCTTGTCATGTGCTTTGCTGCTCCAGAATCAATATACCAACATTCTTTATCTTCAACATTAACTTGGTTGGCTGCATACAATGTGTTCATATTATTATTTTGTGGTTCTCCCTGTTCTCTTTGCCTTTGATAGCAATTAGCAATATTATGATTCCATTTTCCACAATATTCACATCCTTGTTGATTGTTGTTTTGACCCCCTTGAGGTCTTGTTTGCCATCTTTCTGTTGCTATTGGTATTGCTATCTCTGTTGTGGTCATTCTTGTTGGTACTATTGATCTTGACATGGGCTGTTGGTACTTGTGTGTATCTCTGATGTTGTCTACCCCTTTGATTCTGATTATTCTGATTTTGACCCTTGTTTTGTTTAGGCTATAAAGTTGCCTTGGTGGCAAAAGCTGCTGATGTGGCTTCAATTTCTTCATCTTTGATTAGGGCTTGCTCATGCTTCTTAAGTAGGATCTCAATATCCTCAAGTGTTGAATTCATTGTTTTACCACTCAAATCTAACATGGTAGCATAGGAGTGAAACTTTGAAGGAAGACCATGCAACATTATTGGAATTAACTCATTATCATCTAGAGTTTTACCAGCAACTAAGAAATCATTTTTAATAGACTTCACTTCCATAAGATAATCGGTAAGTGAGCCTTTCATACATAGATTGTGCAATTTTTGTTTGAGATACAAAATATTATCTTGACTTGGCCTATCAAACAATCTATTGAGAGCATCCCATGCTTGTTTAGGTGTTTTTGCAGCCCTTACGGTTTCTCTGCATTGAATTCCTGTAGCTAGCTTGATTAAACTTAAAGCTATGTTGGAATTCTTCTCAAATTGTGCTTTTTCTTTAGGGTCTCGTAGGTGCAGTGAGTGGGTCTTCATTAGTCTGCCTATCTCTCACAAAGTCCCACATGTCATTCATCATCAATATTGACTCCATCTCATACTTCCAATTTGCAAAAGTCTGTGCTCCTTCAAGTTTCTTTGTAAGTCCACTTAATAGATTTGTAGTAGCCATGATTTAGAAAAGGATCAAAAGAAAAGGGAGCTCAACAAAGGATGAAGTAAGAACGACAAATGCCAAATTAGAGCCCTCAAAAAAAATCTAGGGTACATCGCTGAAGATCCAGAGGAGGGTTCGCCTAGTTTTTCCACTCTGAATCTTCAAGAGTTTCCAACAGTGGGAGGGTTAAGTTGAACATAAGTGCCTTTTTCTATCCAAAGAGAGTAAGAATTAGAATTTTACTAGACCTTTATACCAAACTTCTCAATATACCCGCCCTTACGTGAGGGAGACTGTAAGTATTTGAGCAGTTGATACGTGGAACATAGGCAATTCTAAAAGGGAATAACCTGCCAGACCTTTATACCAAACTACTCAATATACCCGCCCTTACGTGAGGGAGACTATAAGTATTTGAGCAGTTGATACATGGAACATAGGCGGTTTATAAAAATGTGATGCTTGCTTTTTGTAGAATTGTTACAATAGATGTGCCAATGTATTTTGCTGAAAATGCCTGTATGTGTTTGCTTGCTTGTATATGGCTTAGTGTCAAGTGTGTATGAACTACACTTGATTACAATTATAAACCCAAAGTCATGCAAGGGTAATAAGAAGCATAAAATGTAGTCAAAGCCCAAAATAGAAGATGCAAGCAACAAACACCTAGTGGCCAAGAGAGTGCCACAAAATGAATCCACCGACAAGGGGACAAGGGGTCCTAAATCACCCCTTAAGTTGATGATTTGTATTGAGAACTTGGCTAAAAACAAATTAGCCCCAAATGTGCTTCCAAAATGATGAGACAATATCAATGTCTCCTTTTACAAGATTGCCTTCAAGCTTGGCAAATTCAATGAATGACTTGGCATAATGTCCCCCCCAAAGACTTAAAATTGAGATTCCCACAAGTTTACCAAATATTTTGTAAAGGAGTGTCGGATACTACCGAAAATGCACTCCAAATTACAATGTCAACTTCAACCTTCAATTCAGCATATCAAATGATTTCAAAATTAAAAATAAACTTCACCAATGGATTCCCCTTGAAAAAACCTTTCCAACGACTATATATAAGCCTATAGTCGGATACAATTTGGCCCTCAATTTATGAAGAAAACAAGAGACCTCTTGGAAACTAAAAAATAGGGCAAATTTGCCCTTTACAATTCTGAAATTTTTGAATTTCAAATTTCGGCGGGAATTTTGTGGCGGAAACTTACAACGGCCGTAGACTGGAAATGAGCCTTACACTGGCAGTGCCGCTATGCCACCAAAAAAAAACTGCAGTGAACAATGTGCTATATACCGATTGGTTTTGAGGTCCGAGGGTTTTAAGCACCGAGGGTTTCAATGCTTGAGATGCCATGAATCCACGTGCCAAGCACACGTTTTATTGAAATCAAGGAATCGATCCCGTGACTACCGCCTTGCAAAAAATCATCGCCGCCTCGAATTTTTCTTTGATTATTCTGCACAGACGAAAGACAAAACTGACAGAAGAAAAAAATAGAAACAATTTTTAACCTATGTCAATGGCTCCTGGACGCCGGGAATGATATGCGGTTTCACCATCTGAAGAGAATCAACAGAGCGCCATAGTCACAGGGCAGAGAATATTTGTTTCAGGTCACTGGATTAGGTATTGCTTGGAGGAAAGAACGATGTTGGATGTCGGAAGCCAGTAACGTGTTCAAGTCGTTCGATCTCAACGGCGATGGCAAGATCTCGCGGGCGGAGCTGTGCGAGGTGATGCGGCTGACTTTGGGGTACTCTCCCTTCGACCAGGAGATCTGCAAGTTGGTGGGCAACGCTGACTGGGATGACGAGGGTTGCATCGACCTCCGCAAGTTCGTCCGCCTCAACTCCCGGCACATAAACGTCTACGGAACCTGCCCCACTCAGGCTGCTCCTGCCTTGATGCAAACCTGCGTTGCCGCGGATAGATGCTCTCGTGGTAGAATTTCCTACATCGTTGACGGCTCCATAGACCTTACTCCAAACCTTGGCTTTCAGGGTTTTATTTGACAAAGTAGGCAGCCGCAGGGCTCTATTGAGGAAGGAGGCAGCGGGAGGGCAAAGGCAGGACATTGTAGCAATTTCAGTCGAAACCAGGGAGACTAAACACGGATTCCAGTAAAATGGAAACTCAATATTCCAGTAACATGGATTCGTTCTAAACAAATATTCTTACAATGATACTAACCAGATCCACACTAAAAAAAAACAGAGCTTTTCAAATGTAAATAAACATTTTCCTTCCTTTTCTCATTCACAAGATCTATGTAGCGTGTGAAGAGGATAATGGGGAAGAAAAAAAAAATTAATGCCAAAACAGAATTTTCAAACCCTAAGAAAAAAAACTCCTCAACACTATGGATCCCCCTCATCTCATAAAACAGGGTAGGAAAAGGCATTATATTATTTACAGGTTATCTTACAATATATAAGCATCAAGCTTAGGAGGGAGATATGACAAGTGTCATAAGCTCCACTCCAAGTGTCTTTCAGAAGACACCACTCCAACTCAAACTGAAGACAGGGACAAGTGGCAGAAGACAAATGTCAACCTGTCAATTATAGGCATAGTGCACATTATAACAATAATATTCTAACACTATCCACTGCAGGTAGAGTGTTGCTTTTAAAATATGTTGTTCAAGTTTTACCCATTTATAGATGTTTCGTACAAATAGCTCCCTCTCACTTCATCAAGGACATGGATGCTTTGTCAAGACAGTTTTTATGGTCTGGAAAACTTGATCAATCTAAATGGAGTTTGGTTAGGTGGGATTCTATATGTAGGCCAATGCAAGAGGGAGGCCTTGGGTTGCGATAGACAACTCTTTTTGGGTAGGCTTTGGCTGCAAAACTTTATTGGAGATGGTGTACCTCTCAAGATCATATTTGGGCTAAAATATTATCTTGTAAATACTTGAGAGGTATTTCTGAGGCTAAAATCCCTAGAGTCAGCTTGGTTGGGAAAGGTTCAGCTTATCCGGGATGCTCGAAAAGAGGAGCTAATTTAATCAAGCGAGGGTTTGTTCTGGATTTGCAATCAGGGATCAAATGCTCTTTTTTGGGAGGATTCTTTGGATGGCCACCCTCCTATCTTGAATCAATATCCTAGGTTACATTCCCTAAGCATTTTTTTCTTAGAAGCAGGTTGGTATCGTGTGAAGGACTTTAAAAAAATCTAGTCTTTTGGAAATATGGAGATGTACAGGTGGAAAGATCTGCAAGAATGGCCCTAGGGGGGACTAGCCAAGGACAGAGAGGTGCTTGCTCTTATTCTTACGGGGAGGCCTTGTTATTCATTGAGGGGTAAAGATATTCTGGCTTGGAACCTTGATCCTAAGGGAACCTACTCGGTAGCCTATGGTTATCAAGTTCTTGATAAGCAAAAGTATGGGAGTCTTCCTGTCACTTGGTGGAAAAAGGTGTGGAACAAATTTTCTTGGCTAAAATGTAACTTCTTTCTTTGGTTGGTAGCTCATAATAAATGCCTCACTTGGGATAATGTGAGGAAGAGGGGATTTCAGGGTCCCTCTTTTTGTGTCCTTTGTAGTAAGAATGAGGATGACTCTTCTCATTTATTTTTCCAATGCTCCTTTGCAAGAGACATTTGGCACCGTTGGTGGAGTGCCTAGAACCATCCATGTTTTCATGTGATGTCCCTGGTGGAGTTTTGGAGTAGTCTGGGCAGACCTCCGACCAAGGCCCCCTTCCTTCGGGTGGCTTGGAATTTGGGCCCTTCTTGCATCATTTGGAAAATTTGGCTCAAATGAAACCGACGCATATTTCAGGGCAGTTATTTGGTTGTTCAACAGATCTGGCAAAGGATCCTGTATATGGTTCAGGAAACCATCCATAGCAAATGTGATGTGGACCCTCTTTTGGATTCTAGGGATAAGGTACAGTAAGTCCTTGGTCTCTTTGGGTATGGTGTGAACTCTTCTAACCCTAGTAGGGTTCCTCAACTCAACAAGAAGGTTAGGAGAGATGGTAGGTGGAGGCCACCCCCTAGAGGAGTTTTAAAAATTAATACTGATGGATCGTCCAGGGGTAATCCTGGACATGCTGGCATTGGTGGTGTTGGGAGAGATTTTACTGGTGGTGTCAGTTTTTTCTTTTCCATTTATAAAGGTGTTCACTCCAACAATTTTATGAAATCTCTTGCAATTCTTGAGGCCTTGCGAAGGGGGTTTTCTCTTGGCTGGTATAATATTATCTACGAGTCTGACTCTCAAATTGTGGTTAATCTTTTAAACAGTAAAATGATGGAGGAAGTTAATTGGTAGTTGGCCTCTATAGCCGTTCAGATTCTCAGAATGAGTGAAGAGTTCGAATTTATATCCTTTGTGCACATTCCAAGGGAATGGAATGTGGTTGCTAATGACCTGGCCAAAAGGGCTTTTGAGCTGTTAGATCCTTGGAGTATCGATAATTGGGAGAATCTCCCGCCTGGGGACTCTCAATGCCTATGGGAGTTGATCCACAAGGATGTACAGACTTAATGTGGTTTATTCTTGTTGTCTTTTTCGGGTGTCATTCTAGTCTAATGGTTTTAGCCTGTTTGGCTGTTTATTTGAGTCTTGATTGGAAGCTCAGTTATACTCTGTAATCCAAACTTTTTATCAATAAATTTTTACCCCTTTATTTAAATAAAAAATAAAAAAAATATTAAAAATAAGAAAGCACCTGAGGATGCAGCGACGGTTTGGGCTTTGGCTCTTCTTCGAGAGGTCCAAGGTTCAAACCGTGGCATGGGTGAATGTGTGAGGGGGTGGGTGTGTGTCTCCCTGGTGGAGTTGTTGTAACAAGTTGGGAGATTCGTGGTCAAAACCCCCATTACTTAATATTACCAAAAAAAATTTTTTATTAAAAATAAGAAAACAATATATTATATTATAATTAAAAAAATATTATAATTAGGTTTATAAAACTAAGGGTGATGTTCTAAGGGTGAAAACATCGTGGTGGTCTTTCTTTTATATATATAATATTCAATTAAAAAAATAAAAATAAACATAATTATCATAAAAATATAAACTAAATTTTTTATTATTTTATATTTATTTTATTTAAATTATATATATTATTAAATAATACGAAATAAGAATAACACAATTGAGGCCATTTTCTTTAGAGGTGAAGGAATAGGAAGCCTTTCTCCCTATTATTTTTAAAACTATATGTTTTTAATTTTAATGATTACAAAGTAAATTATTAATGTACAGACTTAATGTGGTTTATTCTTGTTGTTTTTTTCGGGTGTCATTCTAGTCTAGTGGTTTTAGCCTGTTTGGTTGTTTATTTGAGTCCTGGTTGGAAACTCAGTTGTACTCTGTAATCCAGGCTTTTTATCAATAAATTTTTACCCCTTTATTTAAAAAATAAATTAAAAAAATATTAAAAATAAGAAAGCACCTGGGGTGCAGCGACGGTTTAGGCTTTGGCTCTTCTTCGAAAGGTCCAAGGTTCAAACCGTGGCGTGGGTGAGTGTGTGAGGGGGTGGGTGTGTCTCTCCGTGGTGGAGTTGTAACAAGTTGGGAGATTCCTGGTCAAAACCCCCATTACTTAATATTACCAAAAATTATATATATATATTAAAAATAAGAAAACAATATATATTAAATTATAGTTAAAAAAATATTATAATTAGATTTATAAAACTAAGGGTGAAAACATCGTGATGGTCTTTCTTTTATATATATAATCTTCAATTTAAAAAATAAAAATAAACATAATTACCATAAAAATATAAACAAATTTTTTTATTATTTTATATTTTTATATTTATTTTATTTAAATTATATATTTTTAAATAATACGAAATAAGAATAAAGGCCATTTTCTGTAGAGGTGCAGGAATAGGAAGCCTTTCTCCCTATTATTTTTAAAACTATATGTTTTTAATTTTAATAATTACAAAGTAAAATAAAATAAAGTAGATGGCCATAGGTTATATGAAAGGGTGTGATCATGGAAGTGTTCATCTATTTATTTATTTATTTATTTTTGTTGCTTAGGGATTAACTCAAATTTAATAGGTAAAGAAGAAGTCAATAGAATTAATTCTATTTGGATCCTTACTTTTCAGGGAATTGAATCCAAGCAGCGCATCCACAAGCACTCAGCTTATTCAGTTGGGTTTTAAATTTTTAAGATAAAGCACACATTTTAAAAGGATCCTAATCTCTTGTACCAGGTTTTGAACTTGAGGATGATATTTACCTAATGTCCCTATCAAACATAATATATAATATTCCCTTTATCAAACATGATATACAACCTTAACCCTAACTTTACACTAATGTTAATTAGATAATTAAATAACTACACATTAAACTAACCACATCTATTGTAAAAATGGTATTCTATAACTTCTTCCTATAATTGTTTTAAAGTAAAATAGTTGGCTGGCTTTTGAAAGCTATATTTGTTTAATCATACCACTTCACTCTTTTAAATATAGGCCTCTTTAATTTTTAAGGTTAAACTCTCCAAAGCTTTTAAGTAATTCTAATAAAAATATCTAAGGAAAATATTATAAAAAATAAATTATAATTTAAGTTTACGTTACCTCGTATTCAAGATAGAGATAAAGGATATAGGGAGATCTTGTCCTTTACAATGAAAACTATCACTATTTTTCGTATTTAAATTAATATTATAAAGATATATTTGATCACGTTAATATTTTTGATGCATTTCTAGACATTATCTGAGTTGAAAAAGGTTAAGATGAATATAACTATATTTTATGGTTGAAAGCATTTCGCAAACAAATAAAGGTGGCGGAATGTGATGTTTTCCTAATTTGGCATATAAATCATTTCAATGAATATTATGTGCTCATCAACACCCATAACTAGTACTAACAAATGATATATAATGATATTCAATATAATTGATAAGATTATTAAGGTTATTAATTAGATTTGATGGCAGTTTGCAGTGAAGTCAAATTTTATTATAACTGTGTTGTGGGGTTTGAGTGGTTTATAAACCCCAACACTTGTCATATTCTTTGTTAATGGGGTAGCAGGCTTAAAGGTGCAAGTCCTTAGTCCCACTTTGTCATATTCTTTGTCAATGGGTAGCAGGCTTAAAGGTGTAAGTCCTTAGTCCCACTTTGTGGGATTTCTCACCCCTACTAACATCGAGTTTGGGCATGTGTGTGGGGGTGCTAGCCTTCTTACTTTCTAACTGATTAATGTGATGATGTAAATCTAATGGCAGATTCCATGATTGGAATTCCATTCACATTAATACCTATCTATTTATATTTAAGTTATTCAATGATTGGAATTCCATTCACATTAATACCTATCTATCTATATTTAAGTTGTTTGAAAATTTTAATAAATGACCATAAATTTTTTTTTAATAAATGACCATAAAAAGCCAACATTAGAAGATGAAGCATCTTTTATTAATATGACTAATTTAAATTATGGATGAGAAACGTGTTTAAGGTCACTATGGCACTTCAACTATAGTTTGGTTTAAAAAGAATTATTAAGAGCATAGGAATCATGCCATTATCTTTTTAAGGTGATGTTAATATTTTTATTTATAGAAAAATTTTGTAATTTTTAGTTGGTTGGATAAAGAAAAAGTTAATAGGATTTTGATTATTTATGAAATCAAACTAAGGTAGCAAAGTTTTTTTTCTTTTTAAAAGGCATCGGTTCTTTGTGTTACGAGGTTTTAACTTGGGTTTCTTAGATGGAAATCCAAATACATACCATTATAGCATTTTCCAAGAAAAAAATTTGAGTAATTTTTTTAAGAGAAAGTAAAGTGTTTTTCCCTCTCTTTTGAAAGGGTCTTAGTCCCGTCTGTATTAGGGTTTGAACTTAGGTCTCTTGGATGAAAATTCAAAGATATACCACTACAATAATCCCCACGAAATATTTTTTTTAAAATAAAATACGGATTTTTGAAAAGGATTTCGATCTTTCTCTTGATGAAAACCCAAAGACATGCCACTACAATATTCCCCACGAAATTTTTTTTAAGATAAGACAAAAAATTGAAAAGGGCCTAGGTCTTTTTGAATGAAAACCAAAAACATACCACTAGAATATCCTGATAGGACATTTTTATTTTTATTTTCATTTGTTAATGCAGGGAAACAACAATACTCCCCGCAATTTTTTTTTTTTTTTTAAGAAAATGCACAGATTTTTGAAAAGGGTCTTGGTCTTTTATGAAAACCAAAAACATACCACTAAAGTATCCTGACAGGACATTTTTATTTTTATTTTCATTTGTTAACGTAGGGAAACAACATAAGGCACATATCACCATCACCAACCAACCATGTTTTTTATTTTGACTAAAATCTAAGGTTATATTATATCATTAACCAAATTTACAATATTTTGGTGCTAGCACCATCCACGAAAAAAACAAAATGAGGTGATAAGGAGAGTAAAACATCCCTAACTGAATATACATAAGAATATAAGCTAATATTAACAAAAATATTATAGTTATATCTTGATGTAATATGTTAGATATCATCACTCATTTGTGGGAGTATGCCATATAGTGAAGTTTTGGGCATGTCTTTCATAATATTTTTTGAAATCTTCAAAGAAGAAATAGAAGTAATTAATTCTTGAATTTGTTCATAATTTTTTGTTGGACCTTTAAATGTTCTCGGTAACATCTCATAATGTATTGGAAGTTCCATGAACATGGGAATGAATGTGTTCCAATGTAACAGAAGATCAAAGGTCAAGTCTACTAAAACTATATCCCATGGAGGAGTGGAACCAATAAACACCTTTATCCATGCATCTGAACTTCCAAATATGCTTGAGAAGAATGAGTCTATAGACATCCTAGAGTTTGGGGTAATCATCCTGTTAAGAAAAACCAAGTAGATAAAGCTTCCAATATCTAGTGAAAGAGGGAAATAAAAATGTGTAGAAAACATTCCAAAAGTGTTAAGTCATGTCACAAAACCAAAACAAGTGAATAAAATTTTCTAAAGCATTACAAAATTTGCATTGAGGGAAAATATGTAAAATCGGGGCCACACTTTCAAAAGTTGGAAATTTTTTATGCAGAACCCACTATCCAAGAACTTGAGCTTTGGATTCAACAAAAACTTTCCAAATTTAAGCATCAAGAGACTAACATTAAACATTGGTAAAATTAACTTACCACAACTTCAGTTTATAACATCGAGTCCTAGTTTTTTTTTCTATCCCACAAATTTAGATTTTAAACAAGATATAATTTGTACAGTGTCTTGTGGTGCTTATAGCAGAACATTCTTAATTATAGGATCATCTGCTCAATCAGTTTCTCATTTATTGACTTGGAAGTCTAAATCCTTGAGACATGGTCTGAGCATCGATCTAAACAATATTTGGTGGAATAAACTTATCCTCCATAATGATAAACATTTAGCTTTATGCAATGCTATTCATTGTCTAGCTTTTTTTAAGAAAGGAATTAATAGAATTAGAGATATTTGGGATCCAAGTTGAAGAACACAAGCTTATACTAAGAGGGGGGTGAATAGTATAAGACCAACTTTTACTTTTCTTTCCCAAAAAATATTATCCAATATTATCAATGGCAATATCAATAGCAGTAATTAAAGCAATGCATAAATCATCACACACAATAGAGACACCAATTTAACGTGGTTCACCCAATGTGGCTTACTCCATGGAGAAAACATTTATACTAAATTTTCTCAAAAAAACTTCTTGGGAATCAATTCCCTATTACAATGTTTATGGACCTCTATCCAAAGAGACACCAATCCCCTATGCTCTGATTTGTGGATCTCTCTCCACTGGAGAACTCTTTCCCCTTTTCTCTGGTTCGTGGAGCTTGATCTAGGAGACCTCTATCTCCTCAACTATTTTGTGGATCTCTCTTTATAGAAGAACTCTATCTTCTTAGCTGGTTCATGGATCACACTCCACAGGAGAACTCTTTCCCCTTACTTTGGTTCGTGGATCTCTATCCACATGAGAACTCTTTCCCCTATGCTCTGGCTGATGATCTTCTAGAAGACTTCTACCCACACTACTCTAGCTTGTGGATATCTCTCCATAAAATACCTTTGTCCTCACTACCCTGGCTAATGGATATCTATCCATTGGAGACTCCTATCCTCTGCTCTATCACCTCCAAATATTACTCTCAACTTTGTCTTGGATTTGCACCAAACTCTATCCCAAGTGTAGTACACATCTACTCTAACTCTATCTCAGTTCTAGCACAAATCTTCTCACTAATCTGTACCAAAATCTATCCTCAAATATGTCCTCTAGCCTTAACACAAATTTTGATCCAATCATAAATCAACCCTACTTAGATTTACCCCAAGCCTTAACACAAAGCTTGAAAAAATCAATCAATCAAATCTACTCTCAAGTCTTCAAAAATATTTACTTCAAATCTACCTTCAAGTTCTCTCAAGAAATTTCTCAATATGCTCTCAAGTCTTCACCAAGACTTACCTCAAATTTGCCTTCAAGTCCTCTCAAGAACTTGCTTAATCTTCTCTCAAGTCTTCACCAAGACTTACCTCAAATCTGCCTTCAAGTCCTCTCAAGAACTTGCTCAAAATGCTCTCAAGTATTCACCAAGACTTACCTCAAATATATATTAATACATACTCAAAACAACTCACAAAACATGCTCAATCAATCTTAAATATTGCACACAATGCTATAAAATACTTTGTCTAATCTTCAAAGTAATTCCTTTAACTTGAAGCAGTTTAGACATATTTTATCCAGAATTTGTTTAACCTCTGGAACATATAGAGAATGATGTACTCCATCAAAACTCAATATGTTCTACTCAATCATTAAGTCTACCGCTTTCATAAATCTGATTTCTAATGTTTGTACATTCACTTTCAATATCACTCAAATACAATGCTCAAGAATTTCACTCAATCATTCAACCAATGAAACACAACTTGCTCACTAAACCTAAACAAGTATTTTCAAACTTCTTCAAACAAAGGGTACAATATGGGTCTCAAACCCTAACTTAAATAATTCTCAATCTATATCTCAAATGTTCTCTAAACATTCACCAATGAAGCATATAAGAATTCATTCAAATATTTCCAACAATGCTTATCAAACAATCCTTTTCACTTCACCTTATATTCTACAACATTCATTCCAGCATTTCAAACAAAATATGATGTGCCCATACCTCTTTGCTTTGATGGAGATATGTCTTCAAAACCTGTTTTACTCACAACCAAATCCTTTTTCCAATTCTAGGCTAGATAGCAACAGTCTATCTCAAAATCTCCACAAGAATATTTACCTTAACAAATATTTCACCATACAAGAAAAACAATAAAATGTCAAGTCACAAATACACCTTATCACTCCTTCACTTTCAAAATAATATCCAACACATTAAAAATAAAGTTCCTTTGTTTACACCTTATAATCGCCTCTTTTAAAATAATATTCAACACACATCAAAAATAAAGTTTCTTTGTTTACACCTTATAATCTCTTTTTTCAAAATAATATTCAACACACAAAAAATTAAGTTCCTTTGTTTACACCTTATAATCTCCAATACTTGGTTTGATTTCTAAGCACCAAAAATAAAATATTTAATTAACACCCCTTATGACTCCCTAATCAATTTCACTTATTTTCCTTTCACAATTTCAAAGCCTCAAAGTAAAATCACGTATTCCAAGCACAATAATTAAAAAGCATACCTTTAATATTTTACCTGTAAACAATATTGCACAAGTCTCAATGACCAACGCTCAAGCTTTAACCCATTACCTAAGCCACCACAATGCCCTAGCCCAAGGCTAGGTTGTCGCTTGGGCTACACGCCTGCACGAAATCAAATGTCCACGATTTCATATTTGTAAGCACCTTCGTTGAAAATGAAAAGATGCTTTATCCTCTTGCAAAACACCTCGGTGGGATTCCAAATTGAAACCTTCCCTTCACAAGCACCTTATCCATGTTCCTCCTACCACCTGCGCTACCCAACACTATGGGATATGTCTTCTGCTCCAAGCAAGTTTCAACACAACTCTACCTCCCTTTCCTTTAAGACTCACAAACGTCTTCTCCCTTTTGAAATTCGAGTGCACGAATTATCTCATCACTTAGGAATTCAAATTTTAAACATCTAGAAATCAAAAATCATTTCCTTTTAAATACTCTTTCCTTTGGTTTTAAAGTGTCGGCCCTCTCTTGCTTTTGAATTCGATTTGAAACTTTGGCACCATAAATTATTTTAAATTACAATTTTAACTTTTGTTAAAATATTTTAATTTAAAAAAATTAAAAGAAACCTTTGTAACCTTTTATAAAAGCTCAATAAACCTTGTCCAGGATATTTATTTTTTAATTATTTCTTGGACCCAATTATTATAATATTGAAAAATATTATAATAATATTTTCTTTCCTTTTAAACCATGGCCTCTTCTTTTTGACCAATTTGCTTGCTTTTTGGATGAACTTTGCCTTGATCAATTTCAAACATATCAACCATAGAAGAATATTCCTACCATACAAAGTGTTCTCTGACATTAATGACAACACAACTTACTCAAACTTTCCAACACGGGTAGCTGCTCAATTCTTTACCTAGAACCAGATCTGTAATTATTGCTCTATTCCCTCTAGGTTCAAAGAGTCTTATGGCTTAGTTGTGGCTTCCATCCCTTGTGAGGTCCTTATAAAGTTGGGAGTAATTGCCCATAATTTATGGAATGACTGGAGATAGATTAATGGTCATAAAATCTCTTCCATAGATTAATGGTCATAAAAACCTTTTGTGTCCTCCTATAGACTCTAAGATCAATGTCAAGTGGCAAGAGAATTTTACCAATGCCCAATGGCAGTCTCTTACTACTCAAATTTGGAAAGTTCTTGTTGAATCCAAAACTCAACTTCTTGGATGGTGGATTTTGCATCAAAAACTTCCAACTTCTGAAATTTTGACCTCAATTTTACACATTTCCCCTCAATGCAATTTTTGTAATGATTTAGAAACTCTTATTCACTTGTTTTGGTTTTGTGACATGGCTAAACAGTTTTGGAATATCTTCTACACCTTTCTTTTTCCCTCTTTGACTAGATATTGGAAGCTTTATTTGCTTGGTTTTTCTCAGATGGATTAGTACCCCAAACTCTGTGATGTTTGTAGACTCATCCTTCTCAAGCAAATTTGGAAGTACAGATGTAAAAAGGTGTTTACTGGATATGCTCCTCCATGGGATATAGTATTAGCAGACTTGACATTTGATATTTTGTTACATGTGGGATGCATGAATTTCCAAGTCTATGGGACTTCTAGCACGTCTCGATATGATATTGATAGACTTCATCAACTTTCTCATATAGTTCAAGATCTTTATAAAGTCCAACAAGAAACTAAAAATAAGGCAGTTTACAACGATGAGTAAGTTTAGGTTTTGATTACCTCTATTTTTCCTTTTAAGACTTCAGAAGATATCATGGAAGACATGCACATAATTTTTCCATATAATATGTTATCCCACATATGAGTGTTGATATCTGGTGTATTGTAGCAAGATATAGTTACGTTGCTATTAGCTTTTATTCTTATGTATATTCAGTTATGGATGCTTTACTCCTTATCCACCTCATTTTGTTTTTTAGTTGGTGGACAATATTAGCTCCATAATATTGTATTGTTCCTATCTATGAATTAATATAATCTAGATTTTTCTATAAAAAGAGAGATGATTTTATGCCAAAATATGACATATTTTTCCAATATTTCCTTCTCATTTACAAATAGTTCACTCAAATCCTAAATCACAATGTCTAATTTTTTTTACTTTTTTCCTTAATTTTAAGAGCGTTTCCTAAATTTTAAGAGCCTCTAGTGTGGTTTCTAGTTATGGTGGATACCTATACTTAAATCAATGTATTTTTGTAGCCACTTAGGGAGGATAACGTCTCATAGCCACTTATAGAGGGTAAAGTTTTTTATGTGCAAATACACGACTTAAATCGAAACATATTCTTTAACAATCCTCACTAAAGAATAGTTCATCCTATTATAAATAAAATCAATCCTAAATTCTCAAAGGCCGACTATAACACCTAGAGGTCTAAGCTACTAATAAATAATTAAGAATGGCTAACATAGTTATATTGGAACCATAACATGACTCCCTCTCTCAAAAAGCTTTACCCCCAAAGTTGGAAAAGACTACAAAATGCTTCTCAGGATCCCATACAAGATCATCTTCTAGAAGATCTTACCATTTAGTTAGGAGATCTTGAAGTTGTCAAGATTAAATATTATCAACCTCAGACCCCAATACTATTTTAGTTTGAAAAGTATTTTGACCTTCTTCATTAAGCACTGGAATAGACAGATCTAAGGATTGAACCTCCATGCAATTGAGTTGGGTAAATAATTCCATGCGATGTGAGTCAACCATCTTCAAGGGGGTTGGATTCCTTGGAGACAAATGATCCTTCCAATTTTTTGTCCATTTGACATATGATTTTTTGCACATTAACAATAAATCACCAAGGTGAGATAGTCATTGTGCTCCCAAAATGACATTTGAACTTCCTAAGTTCATGGCAAAGAGATTGTCCACCCAAGTATAATCTTCCACTTGGAGGTTGACTTTAGTCATTCAACCCAAACACAGATTAGTACTCCTATTTGCACTTAAGACTTAAAATTTATCTTGATTTGAAGTATTGATATACAAGTACTTGGCTATCTTACTATCTATAAAATTGTGAGTGCTACATGAATCAATCAACACATTGATATGTTGTCCTTTAATAAATATTTGTACCATGATAGTGTGGTGAGCTTGAAGCCCCATAAGTGTGTGATGTGAGAGAACCATGGTATCACCCTCTAGTTTTGCTTCATCTACTTTGCTAGTTGCTCCTGCTATAATGAATCTTCATCTTCACATATTGTTGTGTTTTTACCTTCCAATAGAAAATTATGATGTTCTTCATGGTCCTAATCTCAAGGATGGTGAGGATGGCATTTGAAAAAAAAAAACTTTGGAAATGTTTAATATTGTGGAAAGGGCGATGAGAGTTGAAGTCACTTCTATATGGGAAACCTAAATCTTGGAGCTTTTGTTCTTCTCCCAAAGCTACACATTTTACATCACCAAGAGTATAAGTATCATGCATGTCAACTTCCTTCTTGATTTTTTCCTTAAGACCATAGTGAAATGCTAAGACCATCATCATTGGGCTCAATCAATGGGTGTAGGTGAGAAGACTCGTGAACTCAGAGTAATACTCTTCCACTTTTACTTTCTACTTAGTTTGCATAAAATATACCATATATGATGTAGAAGATCCCTTAAAAAATCTTCAAAGAAATTATTATTTGAAGTCAAGCCACAAAAGAGGACCACCCTATTGGTGGAGCTATCACAACAATCATTGACAATTTTGGGTACCCAACTTAGAAGTTACTAATGCGACATGATCTACTTCAGGAATATGGTGAAGATGGATAAGACATTCTATTTTTTCCAACCATCCTCGAGGATAAATACCTTTACGTGTAGACATATTTATGTGAGGAAATTTACTATCATGAGGTCATTCAAGGAAATTAGAAGCAGTTCCTATAGAAGAATTCAAATTAGAAGTGAAACCTAGGTCGTAAGGGTCGAAAGTTGGAGGATTAGGACTAGGTGGTGCTTGGGAAAAAACAACAAAGTTTGGTGCTTGATGAATAGTCAAAGGTTATTATTTGATGGTTTATTGAGACCCTTGGAGTAGAGGAGGTGTAGTAGTGGATAGGTTTAATAGCTTTTCCATGTTGTTCAAAGACTTGGCTTGATTATACAAGATGTTGGCAATGGAAATAAGTGATTATTTTTGCTCAATCAAGGAGTTGTTAATGGAAGTAATCATTTGTTCGTGATATGAAAGATATTTATATAGACAAGGGTTAATATATTGGAAAGTATAGTATCACTTAGAGGGGTAGAGGAAGGAGTGCTAAGGTTATTAGGATAATTATTAGGGTTTGAAGAGAAAGGACTTGAAGTGTTAGATGGAGGTAAAGCCATGGCATTTAGGGAAGAAAGAAGATGTTAGTCAAAACTATTGATATTTATGGGAGTGTTGTGATGCTTACTAGTATTTTTAAGATGATGCTTCTTTCCACTCATACACATATCCTCTAAAAGAATAGTGCATTGTAATTATTTTTTAACTCGTGTCCAACCAATATTAGTAATTAGTTTATTCATGCACTCACAACTTGAAAAAATGAACACCCAGAGTTATCTCTCCTACAAGGATCCGATGACACCTATACTTTCCTTCTCTCTCTTTTTTAATTAACTAATTAATTCATTATTCTAGGAAAAGCATTTAGGAGAGCCCTTTCAAAGGTAAAAATGGAAGAAAAAATCAAGGGTTTTCGAGTTGCAAAAATGGTTCCTCCAAATCTCATCTCTAATTTGTTGATGATACTTTTCTTTTGGGCCATCCCTTAGTCAATGAGTCCATGGATTTTAAATCAATATTATCATGCTATGATAAGGCTATTGGATAGTTTGTAAATACTATCAAATCTAGGATTTTATTCATTAATACTGCCCTAGATTTAAAATAAATTATTGTGAATATTTTAGGGTTTAAAATTAAAAAATTTCCATCAACCTACTTGGGTATTCCTTTGTCTGATAAAGGAAATTAAAACAAGCTTGATAGGTTGAAAAGGTAATTTCTTGACCATGTAGGAAGGTTACAACTCATAAAGACTACATTGCAATCCATTCCTATTTATATGATGTCACTTTCAAGACTACCAACAGGTATTGCATCATAAATTGATAAAATTCAAAGAGATTTTCTATGAAAAGGTTGTGAGGAAAATTTTAGATTTTCTCTTTGTAAGTGGGATAGGGTTTGCAAAGAAAATAATATTGGAGGAGCAGGCTTGCAAAATTACAAACTTATAAATTTGGCATTAGGAGCAAAGCTTGGATGGAGATTATTTAGAGATCAAGGAAAGAATTGGACAAAAATATTACTTAAAAAATATATAGGTTCTCTTGATGCAATGAAAATATTTAGGAAAAGAACTCTACCCAAAGGATCATCAACATGGAACTTCATATCAGAGAGTTTATAATTGATAAATAAATATATTATATGGTTAATCAATGAAGGAAGTTATACAAATTTTTGGTCTGATGCTTGGTTGAAGCCTTATCCTCTTATCTCAGACTCAAAATAGCAACCATTGGTTCAAGTATGCCTAGCATGTAAGGGTCCAAAGGTTAAAGACTATATTATTATGAGCAAAGAATCTAGATCACAAATTTATTTTAGTAACCTGGTTGAAGGAGAGGAACTCAAACAAATTGCAGATGAACTTCAAAAGATGCTTCAAGAGTTTTATTTGCCAATTTTTACATGAAAGTATGAGTTAATTTGGAATTTATCAAAGGATGATGGATACTTGATCAAGTTGAGAGATGAGGATTTAGAACAATCAGAACTTTCTTCTCCCAAATATTTTCCTTGGAAGAAGGTTTAGTCATTAGAGGTTCTCCCTAAGGCCTCAATATTTCTTTGGTTAGTAGTTCAAAGTAAGATTCTTATAAGAGAGAGTCTATAAAGAAGAGGATATTATGGACCCTTCATATGTGCCTTGTGTGAGAAGGATTTAGAAACATCAAACCATTTACTTCTTCGTTGTCCATTTGCTCACACCATTTGGGGTTATTTTTTAAAAAATATGAAATTATATTGAGTAGCTCCATCAACATTGAAAGAGTTGATAAAATGTTGGATTAATTATTTCAAAGCTAAAGCATTATATATTCTTTGGAGGATTTGCCTTGCCAATATTTATTGGGATTTATGGCTTGAAAGGAATAATATAATTTTTAAAAATAGATCTCAAAATCATGCCCAAGTTTTGAACCGTAGTATTGCCTCTCTTGTAAAATGTCTACAAATATGGTGCTCATCATGGGAAGTATCAATTGCAAAAAAACGATGTGCTAATAACTTGGCTACATGATTTGAACATACATGGAAGAGTCATCTATGATAATAGAATTAAAACAAATGATCTACTTTGATCTATGATAAAATGAAAATATCCAAAAATTGGGTTTATCAATATTAATTTTGATGGTGTTTTTAAAGGAAATCTAGGAAAAGTCGGTGGAGGTGGTGTTTTTAGAAATAGTGAAGACAAAATTCTCCTTAATTTCTTAGAATCATATGGAACTTCAATTAACAACTATGTAGAGCACTTGTTACAAGGATTAAAATTGCAGTAGAAAAAGGATGGATATATATTTCAATTGAATTTGGATATTGAATAAAAAATAATATTATCATCAATGCTATTAAAAAATTGGATGTGGAGACTAGATAAAAAATAATATTTCTTTTTTTGTAGATTGAAAAGTGGGTTTTGAAAGGGACCCAAAACCTTGTTACAAAAGGAGCAACATTACACCAAATACAGTAAAACGACTCAGAGGCCAACAAAAAGGGGTAATTTCAAAGGGATCAACCCGATAGTTACAATAAGTGTAACATTACAACCCAATGACTAGCAAACCCAAAAGGACAATCTCGAAGGGATGCACCCTAATTCAAAAGAAAATTCCTGACAAAAACAAAAAATAAAGAACTGGGTATGTCAACAAAGGAAATCAATTTTTAGTGATTTCCTCGTGATCACCAGGGATGCCT
The DNA here is from genome assembly GCA_028583015.1 of Wollemia nobilis. Lineage (NCBI taxonomy): Eukaryota > Viridiplantae > Streptophyta > Pinopsida > Araucariales > Araucariaceae > Wollemia > Wollemia nobilis. The sequence continues at coordinate 5,250,271 of JAQPPZ010016983.1, read as the reverse complement.
ATTGAGTCTTGAAGAGTTGATTTAGCTGCATGTGGAGCTCCTCCATTGTTTTAGTATCTTGGTTGTAAATTTACCATGCACCTCCATTGTTTTAGTAGCTTGGTTGTGGAGTCTAGAAATGTTGGAAGCCACGAAAAGGTGGATGGTGGTGTTTGAAATCAAGGCCAGAATAGACTTCTACAGCACAATATTAGACTTCACTTTTGAAGGGTTCTCAACATATGAAAAGTGACTAGGGGTCAAATTTGATGGACCCCCTTTAGTATTTTCTTTTTTGGGCCTTAAATAACCACGAGACTTGCTGGATTTTTCTTTTGGTTTGATTTTCCTCAGTGAAAAATGTCTTAAATTGAATCCTAAATTGTTGGACTCTTATTTGACAGAACCAAAGGTTTTGGATTTGGGTTCAAGGGACACAAAGTTGAGGTCATCCTCCTCATTTATCTCTTCGATGGTAATGGTGATGCAATTAGGGCTTTTCACAAGAGGTTCATGAGGTTTTCTAGGGATTAAAGATCTTTGAGTGTAATCATTTAGGGCATTCTTATAAATTATCAGGAGTAGGCCCTAGTGGGAAGGGTGGGATAATTTTTGTTTTTAGACTCTTTCAATGAATAGTTCTATGGAACAAAACACGTAATCAAGGATGTTCACATGCTTAACATATTTGAGGTGGTTAATAACTACTAAATGAAAACTACACAATGGGAGGTTAGTGTTATCAATAGTTATATATTGCAATATGAGAATCAACACTCTATCCCATGGGGAGGGGAGGGATGCCCTAACTATGCCACCATTTTTCCAAACTAAATTCTTACCTTTTTTTGCAAAGAGGTTAGTTTTTATTTTTAAGTTATGCTTGTCTTTATGAATGATGCTCCTATCAGTAGGAAAATCGGTGACATCAGCTAGCAAACGAACACTGATAACAAATTCCAAGTCCCGAACGATGTTGCTTCCATTATCCTACGAATTGAAAATATTATTAGACTTCTACATCAATGCCATAACATTTCTTTAGAAATGGGATAAAGCTGAGAGACTCAAGGATAACTTCACTCACAGGGTCCAATTGAAGAGTTTTTCGGCTCAAGGAGGGCCTTGGCATAGTCACAGAACTTGGTTTAGGGGTAGGGGAACAAGAGGGAATAATGCACTAAAACATCCCCATTATTAGATTTATAGCTTCCACACGAGAACGAAATTTTGAGGTGAGAAAAATAGATGACCACTTAAGGCATCGATTGGTGGAAAAAGTTGAATCGTGAGCCTTGGTGCAGCAGATGTTTTATGATTGGAAAAGTTTCCAATCACAAAGTCACCCTTTACATCAATGTAACTCAAAAAAATGATACCTCAAAAATGGAAGATGATAAGGGTGGTGGACAAGGCAATTCGACCAAGGGGATTACTCATGACGAACTGAGCATTGGGGTGGTTGCCAAAAACTATGTGTCCAGCAGGATTGAGGAAGTGAGACATGATTTTACTGGGATGGGTGAAGGGGTGACAGGTTCGGGTGATAAGGCTAAAATGATAGGATACATGGAGGGTGAGCGGGTGGTGTGGGTGGCAAGGCAAGGAAGCCCAATCATAGTAAAAAGGAAGGATATGAATAGCAATGATGGATAATATTACAAATTTTTTCTTGGAAATAAAAATCCATAGTGGATTGAGGGTTAAGCATGTGATGCGACCGATTGGATAACCTTTCTTAGGAATAGAGAGCCATGTCAGGTCGTCGGTGAACCAATTATCCCACTTAACCAATAGGAAATTTTTTCCTATCATGAGGGTAATCACAGGCAATAGCATCAGAGAGGGGTTGGGGGAATTCACTATTTCATATTGTCATATTTCAATGTTGACCCCTAGGTTGGCTAAATAATCTGCAACTCTATTGGCTTCTCTATAAACATATTGAATATTAGATTCAAGAAGTTGATGAAGAAGTCTCTTGGCTTCTGATATTACATTGTTGATTTTCCATGTAGGTGCTTTATATTTTTTGATGTAGTTGATTACATTCAAATAATCTCCTTCGATAATGATGCTACAGTGGAGGCTTTCCACAATGATTAGGCCATGTAGAAGAGCTTTCACTTCAACATGGTTGGTCTAGGTGCCTAAGTTTTTAGCATATGCAATGATGATTCTGCAATATCATCATCTATTACTAGAGGTAATCTCTTGGAAGTGTGATCATATTTATAGAGAAGGAAATCAGGTAGCAGATAAATTAGTGAATTACGGTGTAGATAAATTTAAATTTTAGAAGGTAACAGGGCAAGTGAGATTTTATCTCTTAATCAAAATGACATCAAAATGATGTCAAGGAGTTGATTATGAAAACATAGCACTTCGAGGAAGTTGAAGAATATATTTAAGAGAAAAAAAAATGAAAATTTGTGATAAAAAGATATGTTACAACAAATTTAATATTTTGGTATTTTGATGGGAGTGGCCCCCAATAGAAGTCACATATAACTTATTAAAAAATAAAAATAAAAATATTGAATAGCATTAGCTCAATCTGTTAGATTCCTCAACATTGAAGGAGAAGAAGACCTAGGTTTGAATCTTGCCAAGCGATATATATAAATAATATCCAAGTTGTTATAATACCACTATATGATAATAACGTAATATGAATGAGACTCATTTCAATCATATATAACCAAATATAAAAACAAATAAATTTAAAAAATGTTATTATTTATCTAAAATTAAAATATAATTATTTTATACTTATATTATTGTCTATAATTTTTTTTTATAGAAAAAGCTAGATTATATTAATTCATTAATAGAAACATTACAATATTATGGTGCTAACACTGTCCACCAACTAAAAAACAAAATGAGGTGGATAAGGAGTAAAACATCCATAACCGAATACACATAAGAATAGAACCTAATACATCCGCCCATGTAGAGGAGTTGGAGAGCAAGTGGGTAGTTAAACCTCTCTAGTTGCTGAGAGGCCCAGGTTCAAATCTCTCGCCTCACATGTTGCGGATATGTTATGTAATGGTTCCCTTGTGGTCACAGTCTGTTTACCCCTTGTGGCCACCACCAAAAAAAAAAAGAAAAGAATAGAACCTAATATCAACAAAAATACTATAGCTATATCTTATTGCAATACACCATATATCAACACTCATTTGTGGAAGAGCCTCTTATATGAGGAAATTATGGGCGTGTCTTCTATAATATCTTCTAAAATATTAAAAAAAAATAGAAGTAATCAAATCCTAAACTTGCTCATAATTGTTAACTGCCTTCTTTTTAGTTTCATGTTGGACCTTCTTAAGATCCTAAACCATATGAGAAAGCTAATGAAGTTTATCGATAACAACTCATGGTGTGCTGGAAGTGTTGGTCATGAATCTGCCTAATCATAAAATGTATGCACCCTAGACCCAACCAACATTGAAAGGCCGAAGGAGAAAGATGTCCTTCGGGCCAATCTCCAGAGAGGGTTGGTTCCCTTACTAATCCATTCGGTTTAAAGCTTAGGGTAGCAAGAAAAATATGAGAAATGACAGAAAGAAATGGGAAATATGGCTATGAGCCAGAAACACCGGATGGGGATAAACTAACAACTAAAAATCAAATCAAGTTTCAATCAACATGTAATGGAAAGGAAAGCATAGGAACCATTCATAGATTGCAGGAATAATTTCCAATGATCATTTCAGCATTCAGTTTTCTACCAGGAATTAAATTTAGAAGTGCAAAATTTAAATTTACCTAACAAAGAACATGAACTTAACAGAAATGAAAGGTAGAAAATAATTGCATACAAAACTACTCTAGGAACTAGAAGCCAATAATCCTTCCATTGATGCAAAAAACTCAAAGTGTTTTTTGCAGAATGCTCATCCTCCTTAATTACATCAAAATGCTTAGTATTTATAAAGGATTTTGCCTCTGAAATTAAATGTAAATTAAAACAAAATGTCGGCTAGTCAAAGACCAGCTAGAGTAATTATCTCCTCGACAGTAGCAAAACTCGAATCAAAACATTATTCAAGAAGCAATGATCCCTATTTCATGGAGAGCACCTAGGAAATCAACAGGATTGGATGATGGAAAATCATCTCAAACATCGGTGCATTGGAACACAACAATGTCGCATGAAGACCAGGAGCTTGAACATTAAATCTTAGTTGTCGCTTCGTCATCTTGCACCTCAAAATTTTATCTTCACCAGGAAGACCCACCAAAAATTAACTTTGTCTTGAAAAGGGGTGAGATCAATGGAGGGCACCTTGGGAATGAACAAGATCATACAAATATCAGGGACGTAGCATTTAATCTTGGCAACCCTTTAGCAAGAATTATGGAAATATTAATTTTGTTACCTCAAGAATTAAATGCCATCAATTTCTAGCCCTTCCCCGAGAAATATCTGCAACAATGGTGCCTTCAAATAGTAATTTTGCTAAAAGTTGCACTCAAACATGGATTTTTGCCCTTCGTTTGGTTGTTTTCACCCCAAAATTGTATTCTCTCAGGGATTTCACCCAAAACATTGTCTTGCTTGAATTAGGGGCCAAAAAAAGGGAATTTCACCCCCAAAGGAGGGCAAAAATGATTTTCACCCCAAGTTGGGGTGACTTTGACTTTGACTAGCGCTACTTTCGCCTCTTTCACTTCAACTTGGGCGCTTTCATTGTTTTCACCCCAACTTAGGCGAAATCATTAGATTTGCTAAAAATAAGGTGAAATTACTTTGGGAAATGCCTTAATCATCATACATGTTTATTTTGGAGCGAATTTGACTTTGACCAATGCATTGCTTCCACTTAAATGATGCCTGTTTAGTACCTTCGCTTCGAAAATATCTTCAACTAGCAATTCACCCCAAAGAAGGGCGAAAATGAATTGTGTCCCCTATATGGGGTGAAATTGACTTTGACTGATGCCCACTTATTATTTTCACCCAAAAAGTGCCCAAAAATGGATTTTCGCCCCAAAAGTGCCCGAAAATGATTTTTGGTGGTACAGTTTCTTGGAGCCATAACTTTTGATTTGTTGACCTGATTGTCTATTGTAATATATCGTTGGAAATATTGGGAAGAGATATACAACACCTCAATACCTAAAGGTCATTGAGGTAAATTTTCATCCTTCTTCGAGGCCTCTAAGGTCTTCATATTACATTTTTAAACTAATATGGAGAAATTTCTTGGGATGAAAACTTTAATATCTCTCAAACCATTCAGGATATTAGGGCGATTCTTTCACCATAAGTCTAATTTTTCAAATTTTTAAGTCCATAGGTGTCTATTTAGGTTGATTTTCTAAAAATAACCGCTTCCCACTTTTTACCTTTTTTGACTTCTGACTGTAGTGTGGCAAAAATACCAATAGGAAGTTTCATAGACTTGGGAATGAATGCGTTGCTCATGTAACAAAAGATCAAATGTCAAGTATGCTAAAACTATATCCCATGGATGAGCAAAACTAATAAATAACTTTTTGCATCTACACTTCCAAATGTGCTTAAGAAGGATGAGTCTACAAACATCCTAGAGTTTGGAGCATTGATCTAGATGAGAAAAACTAAGCATAGAAAGCTTCTAAGATCCAGTGAAAGAAGGAAACATAAAAGTATAAAAGACATCCCAAAACTGTTTAGCCATGTCGCAAAACCAAAAAAAGTGAATAAGAGTTTCTAAAGCATTACAAAATCTACATTGAAGGAAAATGTGTAAAATCAAAGCCAAAATTTCAAAAGTTTAATTTTTTTGATGCAATCTTACTTTATCCTAACTTATTGCTAGAAAGGTTAAAACACTAAGGTATCCTTTTAAAAGAATTAATAACCGTTAAATATGTCATTAAATAAAAACCTTTCACAATGTAGGAATTAATTTACGTGAATATTAAAATTATCAAATTTTTAAAATAATAATTATATTAAAAATAAGAAAAAAAATCCAAGTTGAGTCATGAGTTGACGCATTTGATAAATCTTATCAGATTCTAGTGCAAGGCTCCGTGCACTATCAACATGGCTTTACCTAACCTCCTTCCGCCTTAAGGTCCCTCTATTTCTTTGAGGCCTCGACGTAATAGGTTGAGGGGGTGACATTTTCTAACATCAGGTTATTCTGTCAATGCTCGGTCTCCTCTTGGAGAGGCTCCCTTTGTTTAGTTATGTTGTTTATTCACCCTTTTAGGGCCAATTTTAATTTTTGGCCTCAAGTCTCTATGATGTAGATTGTTTAGGTGGCCTTGCACCTCGAGCTGTGATTTTTCTAGCTCCATTTTATTGTAACCTCTCTTATTTTTTATTGAATATAATTTTTGGTTCCAATAAAAAAAATAAGAAAAAAATATAATATGTTATATAATAATTAAAAATTAGTATAATTATGTTTATAAAATTAAAGGTGCAAACATCATGATGGCCTTTTTTGTTTATATATATATAACATATTTAATTAAAAAATAAAAATAAACATAATTATTATTAAAAAATAAACTAAAATTTATATCATTTTATATTTTATATTTATTTTATTTAGATTATATATATTTTTAAGTAATACAAAGTACAATGGGTGGCATAATTGAGACCATACTCCTCAAAGACATAGCAAAAAGAATCCTCTGATATTTTTTAAACTACATTATATGATTTATATTTTTAATTTAATAATTAAGTTTTTGTAGTAAGAGAGTATACTTCAACTTAAAATTAATGGTGTTATTTAAACCATTTTGGTTTATGAAATGATATTAAAGTTGCATTGATCGACATTAATAATTATAAACTAATACATAAATTTTTCAATTGTAATTATAAAATTTTATCCTCTGAATGGATGGAGTGATCTTGGGGGGTTTACGAACGTTGTCATTAGATCCTTCTATCAAGTGTCTCAAAATAAGGTTCATGCTCAACAAACCCATATGGACAATACACAATTGTTGCCAATCAGTGAAGAAATTTGTTAGGCTTTAACTCATGAGGTCGAGCAGCCTCTAAATCACCCTTTATGAATTTAAATCTTCTATCTTGGAATGTTAGGGGGCTCTTCCTCTCTTACCGTAATTTTCAAGTTTAAAAGTTGTTGAAAATCATATTTTTGTTCTTTTCCTTCAAGAATTGAAAATCACTGGTCACACTCTCACCTAATGTATGGATATCATTGGTGGTGGTTATGCATCTACCTTTACTACTTCGCATGTTAATGGTAAAGGAGGTGCTGCCATTTCCATATCCAATTCTCTTTGTTATGATATTCTAGACCATGATGAAGACCTTGATCATTGTTATGTGTGGGTTAGATTGGCTCTTAACTATCAGGTTATTGGATTTTGTTCAATCTATGCTCCTAATGACCCTCCTAGTTGTATAATCCTTTGGGAATGGTTAGCTATTTATCTCCCTCTTGCAAAATGGATCCTTGGAGGTGACTTTAATATGATTGAGAATCCTAGTGATAAATGTTGGACTGGTAGTAGACCCCTTTTTAATGCTGAATTTGGTAGTTGGTTGTTTTATTGCAATAATTTAGATGTGCATGACCCTCTCTTTGGTAAATCCTCCTCTCATAGAGATAACTAGTTTATGTGGTCCAACTATCGTTAAGGTTCTACTAGGAAGCTTGTTCGTCTGGAAAAATTTTATTTCAGTAATTATTTTTTGGATAAATTCTCCATCCATGAGCAAGTTCGCGTCCTTTCTCACACTACTTTGTCTAATCACCTTCCTATATTATATTCTATCCAAACTTCCTATATATCTCTTAATTCCATGTCGCTTCCTTTCAAATTAAATGTTTCCCACCTTGACAATCCTACCTGTTTTCGTCTTGTAGAGCATATTTGAAATAGATTTCCTAGTCCAACTGGTAATACTAGCTGGATCAAATAGTTTGAAAAAATGATTTCCAATACGGTTTCATCCCTTAGATGGTATGAGTGCTCTGTTACCAAGAGGAAGAAGATCCAAGAGATTTGACTTCATAAGGAGATCTCTCATCTTAGTTCCATGCTTATGAAAGACCCTACTTAACATTGTTATTCAATGTAATCTAGCTAATGTTAAAAATCAGGTTAGAGTTTATGAGTCTTACCGTGCTATAGGGGCACATGTTAGATCTCGTCTCAATTGGATCTCCCAAGGAGATAAGGGAACTATTTTTTTTTTTTAACTACCTCAAACATAAGAATATTTTGGAAAGGATCACTGAGTTGGAGGATCCTTCAAGTCATTCTCTTTCCAACTCTAAAGAGATCATGAATCTTTTTGTAGCTCATTTCTCTCAATTTTTTACAGTGGAACCAAGGGATGAAATACAATGTATCTTAATGAAATATGTGCAGGAACATATTCCCACCCTAGTAGACCCCATTATTCGGGATCACCTTGAATATCCTCTTTCTGTGAATGATTTGCAAATTGCTCTTTTTATGAAGAATAACAAAGCTCCTAGCTTGGATGGTATTCCAATAGAATTTTATATTTTTTGGCATATTCTTTCCTCTAATATTCATCACGTTTACCTGGAAGCTCTCCATAACATCTCCCTTGGAGCTTATATCAATGTAGGGCTTATCAAGCTAATTCCTAAAGGTATGACTCATAACCAAATCTTCAGTTGGAGACCTATTACCCTCCTCAATGTTTCATATAAGATCATAGCTAAAGCTATAGCTTTAAAAATCAAAATTTTTACTCAAGCAATTGTTCACCCTAAATAATCTACTTTTCTTAAAGGTCGTTATATTTTAGATAATCTTATTATGGCCTAGAAAACTTTGCAATGGGCTATCGATTCTAATCAAGATGCCCTCTTGGTTAAGTTATATTTTGACAAAGCTTATGATAGAATCAAATGAGATTTTATTCTTAGTATGCTTTCTTGGCTTGGTTTCAGTCCAAAATTTTGTAATCAAATTGGTATGCTCTTTGGTGATGCTTCATCTTGTGTTCAGGTTAATGGAGTTCTTTCCTCCTCCCTCCCTCTTCAACGGTCTATCAGACAGGTTGCCCCATTGCTCATTTTTTATATGTTTTGGTTGTTGATGCTCTTGGTTATCTTCTTCATAAGGCTCATTCTAATGACCTCATTCATGGTATTTTACTTCTTGGGGATAAGCATACTCTTAACTCTTATTTTGTTGATGATTTCCTTCTTTTTCTTCAAAATACCCAACAAGAGGTGGAAACGGCTAAAGAGATTGTTCAATTATTTTGTGATGTCTCTGGTTCTTGTATTAATGACTCTAAAAATGAAGTCTACTATACCTCATCCTCTCCTCGTGGATGCACCTCCTTAATTGAGTGGAAGATCATCCATCATGGTATGATTATGCGTTATTTAGAAATTCCCTTTGAGATTAATATCTCTCCTAAGGATATATGGAACTAGGTTATGGAAAGACTTCAAAAAAATTAATGCTTGGCCAACTTGGTTTCTTTTCTTAGCAGGAAGAATTCAAGTTACGAATAAAATTATGGCAACCTCTCACGTTTATTACTCCTCTTATTGGATGGCTCCCAAGGTAGCCTAAAACAAATTAACTCAGGTCATTCATAAATTTTTATGGACTAAATGGAATGAGGAGGTGGGAATGACACCCATATCTTGGAAAATTTGTACTCAACCTAAGGATTTAGGAGGTCTAGGCATCATTGATCCTCTTACCCAGAGCAAAAGTTTAGTTGCAAAATGGGTTGCTAGAGCCATTATTGGTGATGAAAATTGGAAACACCTATTTCGTTACAGAATCTCTCTAGCTACTCACAAAGGTAAATAGAAAGAAACCCCTTGGGAGGATAAGGTCCTTAATGTACCTTATTTTACGGTTAAAGGATCTATTCTAGTTACCCAAAATTGGAAAGCTTGGAAATCAGTTTCTCATTTATTAGATTGGAATTTTGACTCCTTGAGACATTGTCTGAGCATCGGTCTAAATAGTCTTTGGTGGAATAAACTTATCCTCCATAATTATAAACCTTTAACTTTATGCAATTTTATTCATGGTCTAGCTTTTTTGAAGAAATAAATTAATAGAATTAGAGATATCTAGGATCCAAGTAGCTATTCAATTATTACCTAGAACCAAATATGCAATTATTGCTCCTTTCCATCTAGGTTCAAAGAGTATTATGACTTAGTTGTGGCTTCTAACCCTTGTGAGGTCCTTATGAAGTTGGGAACAACTACCCATAATATTTGGAATGACTGGAGATGGCTTAATGGTCATAGAATCTCTTCCATTACTTCTATTTGGTTATACAAAAATCTGTTGTGTCCCCCTTCTTTAGACTCTAAGCTCAATGTCAAGTGGTAAGTGAATTTTATCAATACCCAATGGCAGTTTCTTGCTACTTAAATTTGGAAAGCTCTTGTTGAATCCAAAACTCAACTTCTTGGATGGTGGATTTTGCATCAAAAACTTCCAACTACTAAGAGTTTGGCTGTGATTTTACACATTCCCTATCAATACAATTTTTGTAATGCTTTAAAAACTCGTATTCACTTGTTTTGGTTTTGTGACATGGCTGAATAGTACTGGGATATCTTCTACTCTTTTATTTTTCTCTCTTTCACTAGATCTTGTTAGCTTTATCTGCTTGGTTTTTCTTAGCTGAATCAGTGTCCCAACCTCTAGGATGTTTGTAGACTCATCCTTCTCAAGCACATTTAAAAGTGCAGATGCAAAAAGGTGTTTATTGGATCTGCTCCTCCATGGGATATAGTTTTAGCAGACTTGATATTTGATCTTTTGTTACATGTGGGATGCATTCATTCCCAAGTCTATGGAACTTCCAGCATACCTCGAGATGTTATTGACAGACTTCATCAACTTTCTCATATGATTCAAGATCTTTAGAAGGTGCAATAGGAAACTAAGAAGAAGACAGTTAACAATGATGAGCAAATTCAGGATTTGATTACTTCTTTTTTTCTTTGAAAACTTCAGAAGATATCACGAAAGACATGCCCATAATTTCTTCTTATACCAGATTCTCCCATAGACGAGTGTTGATATTTGGTGTATTGCACCAAGACATAGTTATAGTCTTTTTGTTGATATTAGCTTTTATTCTTATATATATTCAGTTATGGGTGTTTTACTCATAATCCACCTCATTTTGTTTTTTAGCTAGTGGATAGTGCTAGCACCAAAATATTGTAATGTTTCAATTAATGAATTAATATAATCTAGTTTTTTCTCAAAAAAATATCATGAATTCTAATAATTACAAAGTAATATAAAATAAAGAAGATGGCCATAAGTTATATGAAAGGGTGTGATTATGAAAGTGTTCATTTATTTATTTATATATTTTTGTTATCTAGGGATTAATCCAAATTTAGTAGGTAAAGAGAAAGTCAATTGAATTAACTTGGAATTTTGTTTGTCCAAGGAATTGAACCAGGGTAACCATCACTCAGCTTATCCTGCTAGGTTTAAAATTTTTAAGATAAAGCACAGATTTTTTAAAGGGTCTTAATCTCTCTACCAAATTTTAAATTTGGGTTGTCTAGGTTTGATTCATTCCACGATTGAAGTCTTCCTAACTTATCTTTAGAATTTATATATAGTTTTTATGCAATAACAACCCAAAAAAATTATTAAATGATTATAATAATAAATATATATATTTTTAAAGTAGACGAGGTCATAGGTCATATAAAACTAATCTCAAAGAGGATGATGTTTAACCTATCCTCTTTCACCTACTATATGAACTATATTTTGGTTATCAAATATGGTATACAACCTTAACCCTAACGTGCATGATTCAAATTTTAATCATCTATTTATAGTTCTAAAATGAGTAATATGATTGGATAATTATATATTAAATAAACATCCTTTATAAAAATTATCTTCCCTAAAATCCACTTTAATTTTTTTTATTTTTATTATTTGGTTAGTGTGAAAAACCCTTGTGACCAACGCACATAGTTAAGTAGTCTCCTCTTAAAGCAAAAAGCTATGCTTATCAAAAGGAAATTTAACACACAACCACCACACAACCACCCCCTCACACACTCGAACTATACTTATCAATAGAAAATTTAACACACAACCACCACACACCCATCCCCTCACACACTCGCCACGTCGTGGTTCAAACCTTGAACCTAAAAAAACAAAACCCTAATCATTGTACTGTCCCCCTTGGGACTAAATTCCACTTTAACTTCTATCCTTTCATTCGATTTAATTGTTTTAAACATAAACTCTGAATAGGTAAAAATAGTTGACAGGCATTCAAAAACTACGAGATAAATAAATTACAATAATAAAACAAACTAATTTTTCATGTTTTTTTTAGTAATACTTTTTATATACATCTACCATGGAATTGAACCCGGATCACATCACCGATAATGCAAGTGGCGTCCTCACCGATAATGCAAGTGGCGTCCTTGCCAGTAAACTATACTCATGAATAATTTTTCATATTTATAAAATTTTAAATTGTATAAAATAATTTATATAATATAAAATAAAAATAAAAAATAAAAAATAATAATAATTTATATAATTTTTTTTATTTAATATATATTTGTTTAATCATACCACTTCACTCTTTGAAATCTAGACCTCTTTTAAAGTTGAAAACTCCTCACAACTTTTAATTCTAATATATATATCTAAGGAAATCATTATAAAAATAAATTATAATTTAAGTTTACGTTTCATCATATTCAAGATAGAGATAAAGAGACATTGAAAACTCTCACTATTATTTCTTATTTAAATTAATATTATAAAGATATATTTGATCAAGTTAATGTTTTTAAATGCATTTCTAGACATTATCTGAGTTGAAAAGGCTAGGAATATGATTATGGTTGAAAACATTTCGTAAACAAATAAAGGTAGCGGAATGTGTTTTCCTAATTTGGCATAAAAAAAACATTTCAATTAATATTATGTGCTCCATAACTAGTACTAACAAATGAAAAAAATCATATTTAATATAGTTGACGAGATTATTAAGGTTATTAATTGGCTTTGATGGCAGCCTGTAATAGAGTCAAACTTTTTTGGCACTATTATTATGTTGTTGAAAAAATTATTTAAATGGCCATGAGAAGACAACATGAAGCATCTTTTGATTACCATGATTAATTAAATTATGTGTGAAAAAACATGTTTAAGGTCACTATTGCCATGTTAGTGTGGCACTTCAACTATAGTTTGGTTTAAAAAGAATGATTATTATTAATATTTTTATTTATATATATATATTTTTTAATTTTTAGTTTGTAAGATAAAGATAAAGTCAAGGGGTTTTAAAAGGAGACAAATTTACATGGAGTAACAAGAGGATAGGAAGTCAGCTAATTCAAGAAAGGTTGGATAGGTTTTTTTTATCCAAGGAAGCTACAACAATGTTTGGTGATTCAGCATTACAAGCCCTTCCTAAATGCGCTTCAGACCATAATCTTATTCTATGGGAGGCATTTTAGGCTAACTCCTTTAAAAAGCCATTCGGATTTCTGTCAATGTGGGTTAAACATCCGGACTTCAAGAAACGAATAGAGGAATGGTGGCAGCAGACCTATCCAGGGAAGTGCTTCCTTCAAACTATCTCAAAAACTTAAGATGGTGAAAAACAACCTTAGAATATGGAATAAAGAAGTCTTTGGAAATATTTTTGAGAATAAGAGAGCAAAGTGGGGGAAAAACCGAGAATAATAGAAAGCAAAATCCAAAATGGAACCTATGATGAGGCGACAAGGATTGAAGAGAAGGAAACCCTTTGTGAGTTTTATAATATTTTAGCTTGTGAAGAGATGTATTGGAGGCAGAAATCAAGGGCATTATGGCTAAAGGAAGGGGACTCTAATTCAAAAAATTTCCATGTTACCACATTGAGCAATAGAAGCAACAATAATATTAGAAATTTAACTAAGGTGGATGGATCCTCAACTCAAAACATTCAGGAGATCAGGGACGAGGCTGTTAATTTTTTCAGTTCATTATTGGGTGAAGAACGGGCCTGTAATGCCCAAGCAAAGGACTCTCTCCTTCAATTCATTCCACAACTCATTGATGAAACGATTAACGAGTCTCTTACAACAGCTTTTTCAGATGAAGAGATCAAGGAGGCTTTGTTTAACATGGATCCTGACAAAGCTCCTGGGCCGGATGGGTTTTCACCGCGGTTTTTCCAAGTTTGTTGGGATATTGTTGGAGCAGAAGTTATTGCTGCAATCAAGGAGTTCCAAAGTTCAAATCATATTCCAAGGGGTTTCAATTCAACTTTCATTGCTTTGATCCCTAAAGGCCCCAACCCCAAGACTATGGCTGACTTTAGGCCGGTTAGCCTATGTAATATATCCTATAAAATTTTGTCCAAAGTTTTAGCCAACCGTTTGAAGAAAGTTCTACCGGTTATCATTGATCCAAGTCAAGGAAGTTCTGTACAAGGAAGATCAATCTTAGATGGAGTTATTACTGTTCATGAGGCTCTTCATACAACCGCTCATACCAAAAAAGCAGTCATGGCTTTAAAGTTAGACATGAACAAAGCTTATGACAGGATAAATTGGGAATTCCTAGAGGCAGCTTTTATTAAAATTTGGCTTCAACATGAAATGGGTCAAGTTAATAAGAGAGTGTATTTCTAAGCCTTGTTTTTCAGCTTTGGTTAATGGGTCTACTACAGGTTTTTTTCAAAGCAAATGTGGTCTAAGACAAGGAGATCCCATAAGTCCTATGTTGTTCATCATTGTAGCTGAGGCCTTGGGAAGAACCATTAAGGCAACAATGGTAGCTGGACTCATATCGTATCAAGGCCACGTCGCTAACTACCCCGGTGACACATCAACAATTTGTTGATGATACATTGCTACTGACTTTGGCTTCTGTGGTTGAGGCAAGAAGGATTAAAAATATTCTCATAATGTATGAAGAAGCGGTTGGACATAAAGTGAATTTTGATAAGAGCAAACTTTATTTCATCAATACCCCCATTCCTAGGCAAAACAACATAGCAAGGATCATGGAATGTCAGATTGCATCCCTTCCCACCTCCTATTTAGGTCTTCCCCTGTTTACGAGGAAACCTGAAGGATCAATGTGGAACATAGTTCTAGAGAGGATCCAAAAAAAGCTAGCAGGTTGGAAAGGACATCTGTTATCTCAAGCAGGCAAAGCAGTTTTAACTATGGCTTCACTTCAAAGTATACCCGTTTACTTCCTATCGCTCTTCGTAGCTCCCAAACAAGGTGTATCACAAAATTGAGCAGCTTCAAAAAAAATTTCTCTGGTCAGGGACTGAGGATAAGAAAAGGATCCATTTAGTAGGTTGGAACAAGGTTTGCAAACCTAAAGCTGATGGGGGGTTAGGATTGAGGAGAGTTGCTCATCTCAATACAACTCTGTTAGCCAAACAAGCGTGGCGGTTATTGACTAAGGTCGATAATGAATGGACTGCCATAGTTAGGAGGAAATACCTCCAAGGTGTGAACTTCCTTAATGACAACTTAGCAAGCAGGGGGTCTGCTTTTTGGAAGGCAATCCTCACGAGCAGGGATCTTGTCAAGAAAGGTCTTAGATGGATTCTAGGAAATGGGCAAACAATAGACTTTTGGAAGGATCGATGGGTGAGAGCTGAGGAGTTATCCCATAATCCTCGTTTGGCTAGGATTCAAGAGCATATGGAGCAGCATATTGGGAAGAAGGTTGCAAATTATATGTGGCAGGATATAAATATCAACAGGTGGAAACACATCAGAGTACAGGGTTTTGAAGCGGAGTCTGAAGAGCTTTATAACATTTTAACTCAGCAAATTATTCCCTCTGGAGAGGATGAAGATCACATTGTTTGGGCTGAGACTGAAAGTGGTGACTTCACAGTTAAGTCTGCCTATAATTTGCTTCTCAATGTGGAAGGTCAACAATTTCAACCGAGTTTGGTTTGGATCAAAGGCTTAATTCCTAAAATATCCTTTTTTTCATGGCTGGTGATTCAAGGAAAAATCCTCACTATGGACAATATGTTATCCAAAGGTATGGTTATTGCTAACCGTTGCTACATGTGCAGGGCAGGATGGGAGACAACCCAACACTTGTTTCTGGAGTGTTCCGTAGCGGAGTCCATCCCTGGATGAACTTTTCCAAGCCTTTAGGATCTCGTGGGTTAAGCCTGCTCTTATATCCGAAGTGTTCCATCAATGGCCTCAACCCTTTGTTAGCCTAAAACTTAAGTACCTATGGAAAATCTGTTGGCATCATTTTCTCTGGCATATTTGGCTAGAAAGGAACCATAGAGCCTTTAAGGATACCATTCACAACCCAAAAACCATCCTCAACAGGATTATTGTCTTTGCGAAAGAAAACCTTAGCACCTTAGTGGATGAGAACCACTCAATTCTTCCCCAAGAAAAACAATTAGCTCGGGCCTTAGGTATTGAGGACAAACCTTCCATTCCTTTGCCCAATCCCAGAAATGGGATTTCTTGGGAGCCACCCCCCCAGGGTTGGTTTAAACTAAATTTTGATGGTGCAACCAAGGAGAACCCGGGAAGAGCTGGAGCTGGAGGAATAATCAGGGATCATCAAGGAAATCTGGTCAAGGCCTTCGCTAAACCATTGGGAATCAGAACTAATAACGAAGCAGAAGCTAGAGCCCTTTGGAGAGGGTTGCAAGTAGCCCAAGCAACTCAAGGTAACTTGATGATTGAAGGTGATTCTATGAACATCATCAACCTGTTAACCAATGGCAAAAACCTCCATGGAGAATCGAGGGAGTCATCCATGAAGTGAGGATCCTTTTTGTGGCAAGACAGAACAGGAGGGCTCGTCACGTGTACCGTGAGGCCAACAGGTCAACTGACAAATTAGCCAACATAGGTGTTGATGTTGGTAGTTTGGTGACATGGACACAAGGTGTGCCACATGAAGTGGAAAACATTATTAGTCATGAAAAGAAACCTACCCGTTAAGGAGAAAGATGAATGGGTGTTCTTTCCCCATGGAGCTGGTAATAACTATGGGGTTTCCCTCTAAATCATACCAAATTGGAAATGAAGGTAACAGGGTGTAAGCCTTGGAAGATTCTCGACAGAGAATAGGAAATGGGCAAGCAACAGGTTTCACAAGTGCAAAGTTCCAAACTTCAATTTCTCGTCAATGTAAGTAATGTTTACAGTTATGTTTAGGTATGGGTGTGCTTTGTTAGTAAGGTGTTGTAGGGGATTCAACACAATTTCTGGTAAGAAAGTTTCAAGGATGACTAGGATCTACAATCTCAGTAGAAGGCTGGATATTGTAATAGGTTTTGGGTTAACCTACAAAACCCGGTAATTAATGAAGACTTTTATTTACCAAAAAAAAAAAGTCAAGGGGTTTTGATTATCTAGGGAATCAAATTTAGGTAGTTTATAAAATAAGGTTTTTTTTTTTTTTTTAAAGGTCTTGGTTTCTTTTGTAGTGAGGCTTGAATTTGGGTCTCTTGAATAGAAATTCAAAGACATATCATTACAATATTCCTAACCAAAAAAATTGTACGTAAAATATTTAAGATAAAGTAATTTTTTTTTTTTAAAGGGTTTTAGTCCCTTTTGTAGGAGAGTTTGAACTTGGGTCTCTTGGCCACTACAATATTCGCTACAATTTTTTTTAAGATAAACCATAGGTTTTTGAAAGGGATCCCGGTTCCATTTGTACCAGGATTTGAACTTGAGTCTTCTGAATGAAAACCCAAAGACATCACTAAAATATCTTTCAGGGAACTTTTTAAATTTTATTTTCATTTGTTAATGCAGGAAAGCGACATAAGGCATGGGATCACCATCACCAACCGACATTTTTTTTCTTCTTTTGAGTAAAAGCTAAGGTTATATTTTTTTATTTTATTTGTGGAAAACATCCCAAAAGGGATGCCACTTTTGGGTAAGACCCAAGGAGGCAAGGGTATCCATTCCGCCAAAAACGCCCAAGACTCGGACCTGGCCTACCACCTTTGACATACTCAAGGAGCAAACAAACACACAAAACCAATTTAAAAATAAGTAAATAAAATAAAATAAAAAAACAACAAAAATAATAAAATAAAATAAAAAACATGCTCCTTGAGTGTGTAAAAAACAAAAGCACAACCAAACACGCACAATAAGATAAAAGAAACCACAACACAAACCACATAGAAAAACACAAGAACCACATAACAAAACACAAACAAGACAAAAACAACAAAACACTACAAAGACAACCCAAAAAAAACATGAAAAATAAACACAACCAAAACCTAAAAAATTAAAAAAATAAAAATAAAAAACAACCAACAACAGACAATAAACAAAAACAAAATACATAGAAAACACTCACACATAAAAACACGAAATAACTAAAGTTCTATCTCAAAGGAGGATAAGAAATATTGTGAGTAGGAGGGAAGAAAGTAGAGAGGGGAGGGCTCTGGTCCCTCCCCTGCTCCCCCTCCCATGGCTCCTGGTTCCTGCCAGTCCCTGGCTCAACCCAGGTCATCCCTCCCGGGGAGTGGTTGTTTGCAGATGATCTCCTGGGGGGAGATCCTTCTCCACTATCTGTGCCCCTCCCGGCCGGCTAGGGTTTCCTTGGTTGTTTTTTCGGACTGGTGCTTCCCAGGGATCCCTGTTTGGTTGGGGATCCCTTCCCTTTTTCCCTCAGGCTTCCCCCTGGGGTTTTTTGCAGGTTATTCGCGTGGATCTGGTCCCCTGCGTTTCTCGATGCGATGGAGGTGACGGTTTAGGGTTTGGACAACTTTCCCCCTTTTTCTTGTGAATCCTCGACGGGCTCTGTGCTTGGACGGGATTCTTGGTCCTTGCTGCTGGGATCCTCTTCTGTTTTCCCAGGGCGGGTTCCTTGTGGTGCAACTCTCCGGTCACTTCCTGATGGGTTGGATCCTCTCTGTGCTGGCTGTCGACTTCCTACAGGATGGCTCTCGCTGAACGGAATGTTTTCCCGTGGGCGGTTGGTTTCTCCACAGGGCGGGATCCGCCAAATCCGCCGGTTTTCCCGCGAGGCGGGATCCTTTCTTTTCTGCTGGTTTCTCGAATGGTGGGATTTCCCTGTTGCTTCCCGCTAGGCAGGACTGTTTGTGGTGGTTTTGATCGCTTCCCACGAGGCGAGATTTTATTGTAACGGCTTTTTTTTGCTTCCCGTTGGGCGGGATCTTCTCGATGGTGGTTTTTGGCTACTCCCGCTGGGCGGGATCTCCAAAACTACTTTCTTTCTTATTTGTTTGTTTCCCGCTGAGAGGGATTGTTTCATGCTTACTGTTACCGCTAGGCGAGATTTCTGTTTTGGTGTTCAGTTTCAAGGGATTGATGCCCTAGGCCCATTTCTTATGTAATCAGGTTTTGGGATCCTTGTTAAAACCCGCTATAAATACAAACACTACTTACCAAAAAAAAAAAACACGAAATAACACAAACAAAGAGAAACCCAAGAACAAGAATGAAAAAAACACAAGAACAATAACAAAAAAACATAAAAAAAAAAAAAACAAAAACACAAGAACAAAAAAAAACAACACAAAGAACACAAAAACAAAACAAAACAAAAGAACCCACCCACCTTAAAAAACTAAACCAAAAAACAAAAAACAAAAAACAAAAAAGAAAAAAAAATGAACAAAACAATGACCTATCTAGACCAGAAGACTATTAAGGCAAGAATCAATAGAGGAAACAAAATAAAGAATAGAATGAGCTAGGGAACTAAAAAAAACTGAATGAACCAAAGAGAAGCAAAAAAAAAAAACAAGAAGAAACTAGGTACCTTCATAACTAGAGCCATCCAAAGAAATGATAGAAAGAAGAGCTTCCCTAATTTGAGAAGCCCACCATATAGGAGGGTGGCCATAACAAGTAATATCACCTTTGTCCAAAGCCCAATTAGCTAAAGCATCAACACTCTTGTTTTGATCTCTAACCACATGATTGTAATCAACTTTCAAAAATCCCATCTAGATTAACTGAATCTTCTCAATAATTCTTTTTATTCTCCAATCCACCTTATGATTCTTAGAAGGAGTCTTCAAGAGATTAATCATAAGTTGAGATTTAGACTCAACTAACACCTTTTTCCCATCCAACCTTAGTAGCCTCCTGAAGACCTCTGAGGATACCATACCCCTCAACAAGGTTATTTGAAAGAATACCCAAATTCTCAACAAAAGTAAAAACCAGGGAGCCATCTGAAAGTCTACCAATTCCTCCCACAATGGCTTTTCCAAGGTTCCCTCTAGAGGCTCCATCAGTATTGACTTTTCCAAAATCCTTAGGAGGAGGTTGCCAATTTCTAGTCCTATCCATCTTACTAATACTCACATTCCCTTTAAGTTGGTTGCCCTTAGAAGGTTTAATCTTCAATATTTGCATCACTTGATCCCATATTTGGTGGGAGTTTTGGGGGTGATTAAGGAGTCGATGGACTGATTCAACTAAGTTGGCTATGGTCTTTTGCCAAATATAGTGAATATCCTTCCTATCTTGATTAAAAATTTGGTTGTTCCTTTCATTCCAAATATTCCAAAGAAGAAAGGTAGAACCCATCCAAACTAACCGCCTAATAAAATGATCAACACCCTCTTGATTAGGCCAATCCCTCCAAAGTCGTTCAAAAGTAAAAAAATTGGACCACTGTAAGCCAAGTAAAGTGGCCATTCTCCTCCATAGCTCGGAGGCTAAAGTACACTCAATAAAAATATGGTTGATATTTTCTACATTCTCTTCACACATTTCACATCTAAAAGGGCCATGAAAACCACGCTTCATAAGTTGCTCACCAGTAAGCACCCTACGATGCAATAAAAGCCAATTAAAGAACCTCACCTTAGGCCGGAGCTTTTGAGCCCACAATCGAGAAAAGATGTCAGAAGAATGGTTGGGATTATTATGGCATAAGGTCAAATAACCTTGGGCAACTGAATACTCACCCTTAGTAGTGTTGTTCCATCCAAAACAATCCTTTTCATGGGACCAAGAGAGGGATCTCATATGAAGGATGCCTTGGATATCTTGTCTTTGCCTTTTTGGGATTTGAATAGGCCAGTCCTCAATAGGGATCCAATATCTACCAACATTTGAATTACCAGTATGGTACCGACAGTAATCAGCCACCTTTATCCAATTAGCTCGGTGAAGCTCCTCCATCCAAGGCCTCCAATCGGGAAACTGAGTTATCAAAGGCTTGTGACCATCCCAAGAATTTGTCCAAAAATTTGCATGATGACCATTATGAATGATCCAAAATAATTTTTTCTTTATCAAATCCTCACCAGTATTAAGAACTGCTAAAATGGGAGAACCATTCGTAGGAAGTTGATAGCGAACAAGGTCTTCAGGACTTTTGTTCTCAACATATTTAGCACGAAGATTATTGGCCCAAAGAGCATTGGGGTTATGCAACATCCTCCAATATAATTTAGTAGCTAAAGCTTTGTTTTTATTAATTGAAGACCGAAATCCTAACCCCCATTCACTCTTAGGAAGACATAAAGTATCCCATTTCACCAAGGCCCATTTTCTTTTCTCCTTAGTACCACTCCAAAGGAAACGATGACCGATTTGATCCAATTCTCGAAGAACAGCCTTTGGGATATTCAAAATGGAAGAAACATAAATAGGAATAGCTTGAAGGACTGATTTTACCAAGGTGATTCTACCCCCGAAGAAAGCCACTTGTTGGTCCACTTTCCAATTTTCTTCTTGACTTTGTCCAACAACCAATTCCAATCTTTATTTTTCTCGCCTTTGAATATTTATGGGAATACCTAAATAAGTTATTGGAAGAGAGGTCTTCTTATATCTTAATTTATCCAAGACCATGGATTCCTGTCTAGCAGAGCAGTGAAAGAAAATAACTTTAGATTTGTCTTCATTGATCAACTGCCCAGTAGCCTTAGAAAAATAGCTAATGATTTGCTTAATATTAGAAGCTTCCTTAACTGTAGCTTTACCTAAAAGAGTAGTCATCCAAAAATTGAAGATGAGAAATAGGTCTAACTCCATGAGCAATGGTAACGCCCTCAAGGGTTTTGTTTTCCCTCTTTTTGGTTATAGTCCTACCCAAGCATTCAACAAGAATGATGAATAAATAAGGGGATAGCGGGTCACCTTGCCTAATACCTCTGGAAGCTGGGAAATATTGAGAAGGTCTGCCATTGATAAGAACTAAGTAGGAAACTGAAGAGATACATCCCATAATCCAATCCATCCAATCCTTAGAGAAACCAAATTGCCTCAAAACTTTGATAAGGAAGTGCCAATCCACTCTGTCATAAGCTTTGGATAAGTCTAACCGAATGAACATGGAAGGAGAATTTTGCATATCCATGGAATGGATGGCTTCCTGAGCAAGAACTATCTCATCTACTATTTTACGTCCTTCCACATAACCCCCTTGCTCTGGGGAAATAATCTTATGCAAAAGAGACTTCAACCTTTATGCCATGATTTTAGTAATGATTTTGAGAAGAACATTACATAAAGCAATAGGTCTAAAAGCTGAGATATGATCAACCTCTTGAGCTTTTGGAACAAGAGTAATATAAGTTTTATTGATAACCTTCAAAATTTATTTGGCTTTCCCGGATTCTTCCACCACCTCTAATAAATCAACATGAAGGATATCCCATAACTCTTGGTAGAACTCAATAGGAAAACCATCAGGACCTAGGGTTTTCCCTTTTTGCATTTTAAAAACTACTTGTTGAAGCTCATTGATAGTAACAAGAGCAGTCAAAATAGAGTTCTCCTCAAAAGTGATAAGAGAAGGGATTGCTTGAAGAACATTATGTTGAGAAGCTGAGTCAAGAGGAGTAGCAGTAAAAAGATTGGAAAAGTAATCAACAACAATAGAGTTCATACCATCCCAAGTATAAACAACATCTCCAAAATCTGATTTTAAGGAAGAAATAAATTTGTGAGATCTTCGAGCTAGAAGAGATTTGTGCAAGAAATTTGTGTTTCAATCTCCTTCTTTGAGCCAATGAATTCTAGATTTTTGCTTCCATAATATTTCTTCTCTTTTTTCCAATTCCTCTAATTGAGTTGTGAGTTTAATTTCATCTGCACTTCTCTTCTCTGTGAGGCCTTCTAAATGGATTTTATTATTCAAATTTTCAAGATGAGCAATAACTTCAGGTTTTTTTTTTAACATCCCCAAACTCTTTCCAGTTCCAAGTCTTGATTTTGGATTTAATGTGTTGTAGTCTTTTGGCAAAACAGAACATCTTAGTCCCATGCCTAGGTTTACCTTCCTTCCACCATTGTTGCACACGAGGTCTGAAGGAAATGTCTCTAAGCCACATTAATTGAAAACAAAAAGGAGAGAAACTCACATTGGTTTTCCACATTTCCACCATGACTGGCCAATGATCTTAACCAACATTATTAAGAGTCTTAACTTTAGGAATGTGACCATGGATTAAGAAATTTTCAAAGAGAAAAAACCTATCCAATCTCTCCATTATACAAGCTAAGCCTTCCCTTCTGTTAGACCAAGGCATAAGGACATTATCTGGTTGGATATCCACAAGATGGAGATTTGCAATAAATTCACTCACGAGGTCAATGTTTTTGTCCAAATTTCTATTTCCCCCCCTTTTCTCGTCTAGAGAGAGGATGGTATTAAAATCTCCTCCGATCAAGATCCAAGTTTTAGGAAAATGAGAGATAATATGAGTAATATCCTTCCATTGTCTTCTTTTTTCCTCCAAAGAAGTTGGAGCATAAACAGTAATGCAGAGCATAATCTGGTTGGAATGTCTACTTTGAATAGCTATAGCCAACAAACCCCAACTGCCAATCATATGGTGAATAACTACCTCTTTTGGGTCCCAAAGACAAGCAATGCCACCCGAAGTCCCTTGGGAACTGAGGTAAACCACTTTTCCAGCTGGCCAAATTTTACTAGCAATTAAGTCCATATCCTCCATTGAAAAAGCTAAGGTTATATTATGTCATTAATGGAAATAACAATATTTTGGTGTTAATACCATCCACTATAAAAATAAATAAAATGAGGTGGATATGGAGTAAAACATCCATAACTTCCGAACGACATTTGGTGTAATGGCAGTTGCCTGGTTATTATCATCCATGTGGTTGTGAGGTCGATTCCTCCTGTGTTTGCTCGAAAAGAGCGTTGATATTTGTAAACGATGTTCAATTAAAAAAAAACATCCATAACTGAATATACATAATAATATAAGTTAATATTAACAAAAATATTATAGTTATATCTTGTTGCAATATAACATCTTTTAGTGTGTTGGAAGCTCCCTAAACATGGGAATTAATGTGTCCCAAATGTAATAGAGAGTTTATTAAAACTATATCCCATAGAGTAGTAGAATTGATAAACACCATTTTACATCAGAACTTCTAAATATACTTGGCAAATATGAGTCTACAGACATCCCAAAGTTTAGGGCAATGATCCTATTAGAAAAATCCAAGCAAAGAAAGTTTTCAAGATCTAGTGAAAGAGGGGAATAAAAATGTGTAAAAGACATCCCAAAATTGTTTAACCATGTCACAAAACCAAAACAAGTGAATAAGAGTTTCTAAAGCATTAAAAAATTTGCATTAAAGGGAAATATATAAAATCAGGGATAAAATTTTAAAATTTGGAAATTTTTTATGTAAAACCTACCATCTAAGAAGCTAAGTTTTGAATTCAATAAAAAATTTTCAATTTAAATAAAGAGAAATTAACATTGAACATTGGTAAAATTAACTTGCCATAGCTTTTATTTATAACGTCGAATCCTGGTTTACCTATCCCACATAATTTAAATTTCAAACAAGATATAATATGTATCGTGTCTTCAATTGCCTTATTATGGAAGAACATTCTTGATCAAAACGTTGTCTACTCAACTATGGATACTTGGCATTAAATTATTCAAAAGGATAAAGTGAGATCTTTCAACAATATGTTGGCACATAAATCACACGAAACATGACAAATGAATTTTTTGTGGCCTCAATCAACCAATTTGAATATACAACCTAATTTCAACTTAATGGTTTTAAAATTTCTTAGGCTAGTGGTGGGAGGAAGAATATAAAAGGAAATAACTGACGATCGACTGGAATTTTGAGGAGATTCGGATGGTGTGGTATGGAGGTGTAAGCAGCAATGAAGCGGATTTCGAATTTCCCTTTGGCAGGAGTTCTAAAATCAATGAAGATGGCAAAAATCCGAGTGAGTTCATTTCAGATTTGGAAGCCATGGGTGTTGGCGGGAGACCCCCCTTGAGCTAGGTCTACCTCCCATTTCTCCGAAACCTAGTTCGGTCTCCTTTGTAGAAACAATTAAAAAAAAAAGTTTTGATTTCTCCTTTTCATCTAGTGCCTTGGAAGCCTTGAAGTCCAATTTGAATATTTTGGTGGGGCTTATGATTTTCCATGTTGCTTTAGACTCGTATTCAATGATAGACAAATTTGTAGGTTCCTACCCAAACATTGAGTCCATCAGGAAATGGGCAGTAACTAATGGTCATCTCAATGCAACATGAAGTTGATAGTGCTATCAAGAGGTTTTATCCTCATAAGACTGAACAACTCAGCAGACTCAAATTGTATTATTACGGGTAATCCATGGTATTTTTGGCAGGTAGAGCTTGTTTATGAGGAAATGGACTCTTGATTTTGATCTCGAAACCCAAAATATAAATTATGTAACCATTTGGGTCAGGATTCTAGGATTACCTCTTCATTTTTTGTATGAATATGTTCTTAAAGGCATAGTCTAGTCCATTGAAGATATGATCAGTTTTGATCCTGATACCACAACAAAATCTAGGATAGTTTATGCTCGCATGTGCATCAATGTTAACATTGAATTTGAGCTTCCAACATTAATCAAATTAGTTTTTGGGTCTTTCAGCAAGATCCAAGTCAATGTATATGATAATTAAACAACATTCTATAGCGATTGCCAAATACAAGGTCATCTCAATTCTTAGTGCCCTTTCACAAGGTAAAATTTGGAGGTCCCAGGAAAAAATTCCAAAAGATTTTGGCATGTTGCTTCTTCGATGAAACCTAAAGATCCTCGAATGCCCCTTGTTGCAAAATCTGTGAAGCCCCTTGTTGCAAAATTTGCAAATCCCTTTGTTTCAAAATATCCTTCAATTGTGTCTAAGGGAAAAGCAAATTATTAATGAGGATTTGAGAACTTCTTCCAAGGTATGTGACAAAAACCCCTTCCAATGTCTTTCTTCTAATGATTTTGGTCTTGATGTTGCCGCTTCTGAAGTTCTTTCACCTAATTTTGGGTCTGAGTCCATTCTTCCTTCTCCTTCTCATCTGATTTCTAGAGTTTTTTCACCCAATTTTGGGTCTGATTCTCTTATTCCTTCTCCTTCTTATTCGATTTCTAGAGTTCTTTCACCCAATGTTGGGTCTGAGTATTTTCTTCCTTCTCTTTCTCATCCGGTTTTTGGATTTATTTCACCCAATGTTGGGTCTGAATCTCATCTTCCTTCTCCTTCTCGTCTGGTTTCTGGTCTTCTTCCCCTTTCCTTTAGTTCTCTTTCCCTTCTTGGTTTTTATTTGCCCTCCAAAATTGTTGGAGGTGCTTCCCCTTCCAAAAGAGAGGCCTCCCCTATTTTGGGTTCCAGCTATGCTTCTTCATCCAAAGGCCCTGGTTGTTCCCCCTTGCCTGATTCGTCTCTACCTTCTCCTCTTCTCAAGGTTGATGTCTCTCCCCATTCCAGGTCTTTAGAGGCCCTCTTTAACTCTTCCAAATCCGTGTCCAAAAACAAAAATAATATTCTTGTGGATGTTGGTGGTGGCAAGAAGAAATGGCGACCATCCAAACAAGACATCAGACATGAGGAATTAAAAGAAGATATTGTTGATGGCTCCCAAACCATCTTAAACCATCTAGTGCATGAAACAATACTCTCTGATATCTTAGAGGATAATATTTCTAAAACCAAACCCTCTCTTTCTCAGGGAAGAGGAAAGAAGACTTCTCTCAAATTTTCCAAATGAGGATCATTTCTTGGAACATTAGAGGGTTTAATAGTCATTCCAAACAAAGACTAGTTGCTTCCCTACAAAAGCAACTTAGGCCTTCAATCCTCTTAGTCCAAGAGACTAAGATTAAAGAAATGAATATTGAAAAAGTTTCTAAGTCAATCTAGAAATCAGGGGAATTTCTTGCTAGTCCAACTTGTGGGTCATTTGGTATTTTGCTTTG
The DNA here is from genome assembly GCA_028583015.1 of Wollemia nobilis. Classification (NCBI taxonomy): domain Eukaryota; kingdom Viridiplantae; phylum Streptophyta; class Pinopsida; order Araucariales; family Araucariaceae; genus Wollemia; species Wollemia nobilis. The sequence continues at coordinate 5,223,064 of JAQPPZ010016983.1, read as the reverse complement.
TTTGTGGGACCCCAACCAAGTGTAAGGAATACTCCTCTCAGCCTCAAATGGAATTACAAACATTCTATTTTTCATGAAGATACTAAAATCAAATGGGTCATGTCAAATGTGTATGCTCATAATACTCCTAGTAGAGCTACATTATGGGACACCCTAGGTCAAACGAGAAATATATTCTCAAGAGAGGTTTGGATCTTAGTTAGATATTTCAACTCTCCTCTATTCTAGTCGAATAAATTTGAAGGAGCCCCCACAGTATATCAATCTATGGAAGATTACTCCAATTTTGTCAACAAAAATGATCTTATGGATGTCCATCTTAGGGGTACCAAGTACACATGGAGTAATAAAATAATGGAGAGTCAATTGATACAACTCAAGTTGGACAGGTTCTTATTATCCAAGGAGGTTGTTCATACATTTGGGGATGCTACCCTTTGCTCTCTCCCCAAGACTGGTTTTGATCACAACCCTCTAATCATTGAAGGCCTTGGTGGAAAATATTGTTGGCAATTTTGGGTAAATTAGGTACATTGCCCTTGATCATGTGTATAAGTTGTCATTGATTTCAAGAAGCTCTTGAAGGAATTTTTTTGATGTCAAAAGTTTTGCTTTAATAAAAGGTTTCTTGAAGGTTTCGGCATGGCAGTTTCAAAGGTCTTTTGTAAACCCCAAGTTGGCAAGTTTAAAGATTATAGGTGGATGCATTAGTTTAATGCATTTGGGTCCAAGAGGAAGTATTTATTTAAATAATTAAAAACCTTGTTAAGGTTCCCTTTAATTATTTTTAAATAAATATTAAATTATTGTTTGCAATGGGTTCTTCTAACCCATGGTGCAAATGTCTTAACTTTGTGGGTGCTATGTTTTAAGATTGTGGGCGCTAGCCAAGACCTCCACCGACGTGTTAAACTCCTCATCGACGTTAAGAGCTTATGGTAAAAATGCATATAAATCTCCCTCGATGAAAATCAAGAATGATCCCATCCGCATTTTGAAAAGAGTTGCTTGCTGTGAATTCATGATCCGCTATTCGAATTTCTTCTTCGATTGTGTCTTCGCTATTTTCGTGAATCTGCTGTTCATTTTTTTTTTGTACTCGTTGTTTGTCGTAAATTTGTCGTAAGGTTTTCGTATTTGTGTTTGCGTCAGAAGAAAGGGAGGCACTGTTGTTTTATTTAATCCTTGGTGTAGAAGGAACAAGGCTAATAGCATGAGGTTTAAACCTCATCGGGCGCCTTTGGCACACCGGTAGTGGCTAGGTTGTTGGCGCGCTACCCGAACGGGAGGTTCCACATTCGAATAATGTGAAAGGGTTTTTCATCATGAAGTGGACGTAGCGGGTGGTGTTAGAATTCGTGCGCAATTTCTCCATAGCATGATTTTTGATGTTGGCCAAGGTATTTTCGAAATTAATTTTTGCTAAGTGTATTTTGCGGATGGAGGAAGTTTATTAGAGGGAAAAACAACTTAGGAGTTATAAGGAGTTTAAAGCTTGTTTTATTTTGATAAAATATTCTTTTGAAGGTGTTGTTTGAAATATCTTATTGCATTCTTATGAGAGATAAATTTTATTTTTGATAAGACTATAAGGGAGAAATAAGGTGTATAAGGGATAAATTTTTCTTGTAATGTTGAGAGTGCTTTTGGTTGATTATGAAAATGAAAGCATGATGTTTTAAGGTTAAAATTGCTTCTTGTGTGAAGTTGTGAAACCTTAAGTGGGCAGCTTTGAGATTGACATTTGCTTTCATTAAATTGGTAATAATCAAGCTATTCTTTACTTGGTTAAAGTGTTGGGCTTACTCCTTTGTTGATGATTTGAAAATTTGTTTTGTGCTATTGTGATTTGAGTTGGTGGATGCTTTTTTTTCAAAAAATATTGGAGAGAAAAGGAGTTCTACTTGTTTCCTTTTCTAATGTTGATTGTGAAATGCTACAAGGTTGTGTTTTGAGTTGAATGGTGTTGATTGAACCTTGTTTGATGAGCATTGTTGTTGAAGCCCTAATTGATGGTGAAAAGAACATGAGTATCATTGTTATGTGATTCTTTGCATAGTTGGCAATTGTTGGGGTTTCATGTTCTTGAAAGAAAGTCTATCCTATCCATTTTAGATATTGAGTTGAGTTTTCAGATTTGAGATTGAGTTTGAGCTGAGTTGATTTGAGTTGAGTTTTGAGATTGGGAGTTGAGTATAGAACATATTGAGTCTCTAAAAATTCTCTTTATGTTTCTATAAGTTTGACAAATCACATTGGGTATCTAACAATTCACCTTGTGATTTCCTACTAAGAAAGTTTTTTTCTTGGTGAGCTTGCTAAGTTTTGGACAGGTTTCGGTGGGGACTTATGAGCAGTCTTAGACAAGTTTCGGTGGGGACTTGTGAGCAGATTTGGACAGGTCCTAGCAGAGGACTTGTGAGCTGAGTTTGATAGTTCTATCAGAGAACTTGAGGACAGAGGTGCATTGGTTCTTTGAGAAGAACCTGAGGACATATTTGGCAAGTCTTTGAGAAGGCTTGTGTGCAGAGGATTGATTTTTTCAAGCTTAAGCGTTGGACAGATTTGACAGATAGAGGAAGACTTGTACTAGACCGACTAACTATGTTTGGTACAGGTTGTTGAGCTATTGTGGACGTGATCATAGAAGGCAGAGGTCTCTTAGGCTAAGCATTGAGGACATGAGGTCTTCGGTGGAAAGGAGTTCCACGTGCTGGCAAGAGGTAGAGGCAGTTGATCTTTTGAGGGATCATTTCCAGAGCAGAGGGGAAGGTATCTCCTTTGAGCAAAGGCTCATAAATTTTGATTGGGGGAAGGTATCTCCTTTGGGCCGAGGCTCATAAACATTGTAATTGGGAAGGATTCCCAAAGAACTTTGAGATAACTTTTAGAGAAAATTTTTGTGGACGTAGCCCAACCATTTTGGGTGAACCATGTTAAAATTGGTGTCACTTTGTGGATGATATTGTGCATTGTTTTGATATTGCTTTACTATTTTGAAGTATAAAGGAAAAAATAAAAAGATGTCTTATACTGTTCACCTCCCCCCTCTCAGTATAAGCTTGTGTTCTTCAAATATTTCTTTAGAATTTCATTTAGATTTGAAGCAATGTGGTTACAACATCCAAATATTTGTGACCTCATCTCTGAATGGTGGATAAAAGAGCTCCAAGGGTCTCTTATCTCCCAGGTGGCTATGAAACTCATATTTGTGAAAGCTAATCTAAAAATTTGGAATAAAGAATCCTCTGGAAACATTTTCATTAGAAAATAAACCATTCAAAACAAACTTTCTCAAATAGATGATTCTCTCCAGAATGGTATCCAGTCTAAAAATTTAAGTATTTATGAGAAGCAACTCCTTTCTGAATACCATAACATATTGGCTATGGAGGAAGATTTTTGGAGGTAAAAATCAAGAGCAAGCTAGCTCAAAGCAGGAGACTTCAACACAAATTTTTCCATGTTGTTACTCTTTTTCATGGAAGCTTTAACAAGATCAGGGAGCTAACCAAGGCTAATGGATCATATACCAGTGACATTAGAGATATCAGCACTAAAGTTGTGGCTCACTTTGAAAATATTTTGGGATAGTCTTCAAGCTTCTCAATTCGAAGTTCAAACCAAATGCTTGATAACATTCCCACTCTCATCTCAACTGACATTAATTCCTGGCTTACCAGGCCCTTTTCCAGTAATGAGATAAAAAAAAATTCTTCATGAAAAGAGATAAATCCCCTCAATCGGATGGGTTTTCCCCTTTTATTCCAAGCTTTTTGGGGCACTGTTGGACCAAACATCACCAGAGCTATCCAAGAGATACAATGTTCCAAGTTCAATCCCTTTGATGTCAATTCAAATTTTTTGGCCCTCATTCCTAAAACATCTTCAGGCAAATCCCATTCAAATTTTTGTCCCATAAACCCTTGTAATGTTCTTTATAAAATTCTTTCAAAGACCCTTGCCACCCACTTGAGCCACATTCTTCCTATCATTATTGATTCTTGCCAAGGAAGTTTTGTTAAGGGTAGGTAGATTATTGATGACATTGTCATTGTCCATGAACTTATTCATTCTATCCAAAAGAGCAAAAGAGTTGGTTTCTTTCTAAAGCTAGATATGAATAAAAATTTTGACAATGTATCTTGGGATTTTCTCTTGTCAATCCTAGCCAAATTTGGTTTCCACAAAGAATGGATTGATCTAATAAAGCAATGCATCTCTTATGTTAAATTCTTGGTGCTTGTTAATAGTTCTACCATGAGTTACTTCCAAAGCTATAAGGGGTTGTACCAATGTGATCCTCTATCTCCTATTTTATTTATCATTCTTTCTGAAGCTCTCAGTGGATCTCTCAAAGTTGCATGTGCATCTGGCTCTATATCGAGGATCAATGTTGCATCCACTTCTAACCCCATCACTCATCAACAATTTGTGGATGATACCATCTTGGCCAATTTATCGTTTGCTCCCCAAGCTAAGTCTATCAACTCCATACTTACTTCTTATGAATAGGTTGTTGGGTAGAAGATTACATTATCTAAAAGTTACCTTTTATTCCTCAAAATCCTTGTTGCTAGACAATGAAAGGTAGCTACAGTCTTAGGATGCTTCATTTCCAACTTTCCTTCTACATATTTGGGCCTGCCCCTATTTATAGGAAGAGCTAAAGACAACCTTTAGAATGGTGCCATTGAGAAGCTTTAAAAAAATTTATCCAATTGGAAAGGAGCTTTATTGGCTCAAGCTAGCAAAGTACCCTTTTTCAAGCTTCTCTCCAAATCATTCCCATGTATTTTGTGTCCACTTTTAGAATCCCTTCCCCATTTTACCACAAGATAGAGAAACTTCAAAAAACATTTATGGTTTAGTACTGATGATAGATACAGGTTCCACCTGGTGGCTTAGGAGAAGGTTTATTCCAAGAAAATAAATGGAGGTCTAGGTCTAAGATGGGTTAATCAAATAAACATGGTCTTTATAGCTAAACAAGGATGGTGATTGATCTATAAATTTGATTCAATTTGGATAGACATCCTAAGAAACAAATATCTTAGTCGATGCAATTTTATTACAAATGGAAAATTTCCTACTAGATTATATTTTTGGAACTCCATAGTCAAATCCAGGAAGACACTCAAGGGTGGAGTTGGATGGAATTTTCAAAACGACAAAAGCATAAATTTTTGGACTGATTCATGTATTCGAGATCAACCCTTGATTGTTGATCTTGGGTTATCCCTAATAAAGCATGTTACTGACTACCAATTTGGACCTAAAGTCTGTGACTTCATCAATGATAATGGTAGCAAAAAAATATGGAAGATCATTCCTTTAGAAGGTCTTAGCAATTTCCAAATATTTGCAGCTACAACCGTATCTCACCTTCTGAGATCATGTGTCATCCCATCAAGCAATTCTGAGGATAGGGTGATCTAGAAAGCCAATTAAAATGGACTATTTAGTATCAAATCTACTTATTATATGTCCAAAAACCAACCATCCAATGGATTCCCTACTAATTATGTTTGGATCAAACATCTCACCCCAAGATCGCTATATTTTTTTGGTTGGTTGTCCAAAATAGGATCTGTTGAGTGGTATTTTTACCCAATTTTGAAAACACACTCTCCGATAGGATTTGGGTTCTAAATCCTCTACTTGCAAAGAAATTAAACAAGTAACTTCTCCAAGGATCCTGTTATGTTAGCATTCTGCATCTATGTATTAATAATCTCAAATAAAGATATTTAATTAAAATGCTTGGAACACCTTAGTGGTTGCAAGTAACTGAAAACAAGGGGCACTATGGTTTATTTTACTGTGAAACTTAATGATTGTTCATGAACCCTTATAAAAAAAATATGATTTGATCTTTATATGACCATGCTGTAACTTCAAAATGAAATTTGATGAAATGCCATAAATGATGGAATTATTTATGGATTTTGAAGTTTTTTAATTTTTATTTTATTTTAATGCTTGAAAAATTAAAGTTGGAGCTTCTGAAAATAAAGTACAGCAAAAGAAAAATAACATGTAAAAGAAAAGAAATTAAAATTGCATTCAGTTTGATGCTATCTTGTCCTGGAAAAACCAAAGATGTGAGGTTTCCATGCATGCAACCTAACCTATTGGATCTGCAAACACGCACAATCCTGATAAGCTAAGTGATGATTCCTAGGATTTGAAATAAAATTCAGATTTCAAATATTCGCCTAATGCAACCCACAAAAGTGGCATTTAACATTATCTATAAATCGAAATCTGAAAGATGAAAGAATAAACATTAAATTCATAGCATGCATAGAAGATCTCCTTCTTTCTTGCCCTCAAGATGCAAATTTTTGAACACTCCTGCATTAAAGAATTAATCATGTTACAACAACAGAATATCTGGTTTTCTCAAAACCAGAAAAAGGAAGAAAACAGCCCCAAGCAGGCCCAGAATGGCTTCTCGCCTTAGGCACTGCACCTCTGCCTACAGCGGTTTCCGACCCTTGTGCCAATCTATGCTTCTGCATTTATACTTTCTGGCAATGCTCTCTGTTTCGCCCTGTGACACTTTGTTTCATCTTTCAGATCGCTTCGTTTCACCTTCTCGATTACTTCGTTTCATATTCCCGCCTTTCGAATTGCTTTTGAATTTATGTTTAATGCTAAAACATTTGATAATATTCTATGAATGTAATGTTTCTGTAACCCTTATACATGTATGCCATGTGTTCTGCACTTTTTTGCATCTTCTGTAATGGCCCCATGAAAATCGTGACAAAAAATAGCATGCAACTTTGCTCCTTTGCTTTCACCATGAAAATGCGACATGTCGCGATATCGCGACATTTTCCTGCTAGCAGCCTTGTCCGCCTTCATGCACCGCGAAAAAGTGACATGTCGTGAAATCGCGACATGTCGCGATATCGCGATGTTTTCCTGCCAACAGCCTTTCCTGCCTTCATGCACAGCGAAATGGCGACATGTCACGATATCGCGACAACTTTTCATTTCATACACTTTGCTATTTTTTTGTCGCGAAATCGTGACACTTTTCTCTTCTGTACACCTCGGCTGCTTCCTGTCGTGAAATCGTGACGTTTTTCATCTTCGTACGCCTCGGCTGCTTCCTGTCATGAAATCGCGACGCTTTTCCATTCCGGGCCCCTTTGCTATTTCTTGTCGCGATTTCGTGATGCTTTTTTGCTTTGCCCTGTTTGACTGGTTTGACCCGCGATTTTGTGACATGTCGTGATTTCGTGACAATTTTACAATCTACCTTTCTCTCTCCTCTCTGGATTTCGTGACACTTTTCATTTTCTGGCAGCGATCGTGCAACACGTCACGAAATTGTGACACTTTTTCATTTTCGACCGCGACCGTGCAACACGTCGCGAAATTGCGACACTTTTTCATTTTCTGCCGCGACAGTGCAACACGTCACGAAATCGTGACACTTTTTCATTTTCGATCGTGACTGCACAACACGTCGTGAAATCGTGACACTTTTTCATTTTCGACCGCGACAGCGCAACACATCGCGAAATCGTGACACTTTTCATTTTCTACCAGTGACGGAGCGACATGTCGTGATATCGCGACACTTTTTTATTTTGTGCAACTTTGCTTTTTTTTTGATTTTTAGCATCTGGGTCACTGAGATCTTCTTTGAAAGTATGCAAAAAAGGTGGGTCCCCAAGTTTGGGGTGTGTTGTGGATTAGCCACAACAAATGGCGACTCTATTGTCAAATGCTCTTGAGCATTTTAGTGAGAACTCTATCTGGAAGTATATAAATTTGAAAACATGTGTTAGCACATTATAAATATAAACAAATGCCCATAGATCAGGAATATATGAATCATCAAGTATCATCTCGGTGTGTGCAATGTGTTTCATTCCCTATCGTTTGAAATTGATCAACATTCCATCATCAATTTTATATGAATGCATATGTGAGATTGTGAATGATTTGTGTAACCTAATAAATATGCTAAGAGATTTTGCTTTTATAAAAGGCATAGTCTTTCTTCTAGTATCATACACAAACATTCAAGATTATCAAACCCTCTTAGGATCAACTATATGTATAATGAATTGCTTTATTAGATCCCAAAGTTGGTTATGAGTCCCTACTATCTTGAACCCATGTGCAAGTGAACGTGAAATCAGAACTTTGGGGAATCAGACTCCCAACCTAACCGAGATGGGAGGTTAACCCTATCCTTACTATTCTGATTTGGAATTCATTACCTCACTTTGAGCAAAATAATTTAACCAATTATGGAAGAAATGGTCATGCTAGTCTAACCCTTTGAACAATCAATGGTCTTGTTTTTTAGACAAGACATGCTGCCATGCATGGGCATACTTAACCCCATAATCCATGACTTAGCTTCATTTCTTTGGACCTTGGGGATGACTACCCATCCTTTGCAAAGGACAAGTAGTACGATCCTTCCAATCCAATATAAAGATGAGATGGGAAAGTTAACTTCTTTAACTTCTTGGACCTTGGGGATGACTACCCATCCTTGCTAGGGACACGTCGTACGATCCTTTCAATCCAAAATTTAGATGTAAATGGAGAATATTAATTTTATTGCTTGGACCTTGGGGATGACTACCCATCCTTTGTAGAGGACAAGTAGTACGATCCTTCCAATCCAAGATTTAACATGAAATGAGACATAGGAGCTTTGGGGAATCAGATTCTCAACCTAAGCGAGATGAGAATTTATGCCCTATCCTTACTACTCCATGTAGGTCAAATCAAAGCTTTGGGGAGGTGGATCCTCAACCTAAGTTTGATGAGGGTTTAGCCCTATCCTTACTACTCTGATTTTATGCTTTAAGCTTTATGGAAGTGGTTAAAACCACTGTTTTAAGGATCATGCTGCATAAATAGGATAGACATGAAATACTTCTTTCGCCCAACCCTTTCTTCTAAGCAAGGTTTTGATCATTTTGCTCAAGATGCTTTTTAATGTGTATAAAATGTGCTTGGTTTTAGATATCTCAAGAATCAGTTCCCAACCTTAGGATTTTCTTCTTATTTATGTGATGGCATAACCTTAAGAGGATTTGACACACTTTAATGATTTGTATTTGAAATGCATTTGCAACTAAGATGGCATGTATGTGTAAAGTGAGATGTAATATGAATGCATTGTCTTTTGAAATGCAGATGAAATATTGCCATATAAAACTGACTACTTCATGCATCACAAGCTTCAAATGATATTATTAAATTGTTTGTATTTCTTGTGGAGCTTTCTACCACATAATTCCAATGTTCCATATTTCCCCGACCTAGAACATAAGTTAGCATCTTAAGGCAACTTTTTCATCAATTTTTTATTTTTTTTATTTATTTTTTTATTTTTTATATAAACAAAAAATGTCAAATAAACACACAACTTTAAATCCAAATCCAAATAGCAATCCCAAAATGAAACTTGAAAACACAAACCCAAAAACCTGTTGAACAAGGTGCAGCAAAAGTATTGTCATTGTTGTCAACACAGACAGAAATTGATGCAGTTGAAGCAATGGACAAGAATTCTGAAGTCAGTCAGATCAAGTACAGTGAATTTGCAGGAAAATAGAAGTGACCCAGATTCAGAAATTTGCAGAAAAAGACAAGTAAGAAAACTGTCGCGATATCGCGACATGTTTTCTGTCGCGATATCGCGACAGGTTGAGAGGTCCGAAGGCAGAAAGAAAAATGTCGCGATTTCTAGCGATATCGGACGAGTTGAGAGGTCGAAGGAGAAAGAAAATGTCGCGATTCGCGACATGAAGGAAAAATGGAAATGTCGCGATTTCGCGACATGGTCGAGGAGAGAGAAGGTGCAAGAAAAATTGTCGCGATTTCGCGACATGGCCGAGGAGAGAGAAAATGCATGCCAAATTGTCACGATTTCGTGACATGGTCGAGGAGAGAGAAGGTGCAAGCAAAATGGTCACGATTTCGCGACATGGCCGAGGAGAGAGAAAATGCATGCAAAATTGTCACGATTTCGCGACATGGTCGAGGAGAGAGAAGGTGCAAGCAAAATTGTCATGATTTCGCGACATGGTCGAGGAGAGAGAAAATGCATGCCAAATTGTCATGATTTCGTGACATGGTCGAGGAGAGAGAAGGTGCAAGCAAAATGGTCACGATTTCGCGACATGGCCGAGGAGAGAGAAGGCGCAAGCAAAATTGTCACGATTTCACGACATGTCGGAGGCCAAGAAGCTAAGTCGAGTAACTGTAGCGATTTCGCTACATGTTGAATTTTCGCTGGCCGAAGCAGGGAGAAAGTGCTAAGTGAAAAAGTTGTAGCGATTTCGCTACAAGTCGAAAATACACAAAGCAAAGGTGTAGCGATTTCGCTACAAGTTGAAAAGCTCAACATGAAGGTGTAGCGATTTCGCTACAAATCCAAAAGTGCACTATGCGAAGGTGTAGCGATTTTGCTACCAGTCAAAATCGCAAAACTCAAAGATGTAGCAAGTCGAAAGCACAAGGCACAAAGTTGTAGCGATTTCGCTACTGCATGAAGCAAGGATTGTACGGAAGCCGAAAGCGTCACGATTTCATGACAAAGCTGAGGATGACGTCAGCAAAAATTGAAAGTGTCACGATTTCGTGACAGGGTGAAAGAAAAGCCGCTGGAAGCCGAAAGCGTCGCGATTTCGCGACAATGATGAGGATGACGTCAGCAAAAGCTAAAAGTGTCACGATTTCGTGACAAGTTGCAAGAGAAGCCTCAGGAAGCCGGAAGCGTCGCGATTTCGTGACAACATTAAGGATGACGTCAGCAAAAGTTTGAAGTGTCACGATTTCGTGACATGAACGGTGGGAAAGCTTTCAAAGGCCAAAATGGTCACGATTTCGTGACAGCAAGGGCATGAAGGCGTACGGCTGCAAAAAGTGTCGCGATATCGCGACAGGTCAGGTTTTCACGGTCAACAGCCCAGAAAAAGTCAAATGGGCAGAAATGTCGTGAATTCGTGATAGGTAACAGTTTGGCTGGTAAATGCCGAAGGAACATGCAAGGTGACACGTGTCGAAAAAGCATCATGCAGCCAGTTACGTAAGAAGTAACTGAAGTCAGATCGACAGTTACACATTGACAGGTGTTGGACATGCACTGGAACATCTGTATATGCATGATTGAAAAGCATTCGAAGAATCACATATGGAGAATGGAAAGTGTATTCGAAAAGCTGTATTTGCAGAATTCGAACAGTCGAATATGAAGGGTCGTAAAAGCTTTCGAACAGACGTATTTGCAGCATTCAAAATAGTCGTATATGCAGGATCGTAAAAGCATTCGAACAACTGTATTTGCAAGGATTCGAACAGCCGCTTATGGAGAGGAGAAAAGAATTCGAACAGTTAGAGTATGTCATTCGACTGCATGCAGGATTGAAAAGTTATAGAAGACGAAGAGTCCCGATGAGAAAAAGGGGTTATAAAAGGACAATCATACAGAGAATACGCTTGCTGCTGTTAGAGGGAAATTGCTGTGAAAAGAGGGTTAGAAGAGAGCCAAGAGAGAAATTAGCAGAGCCGTGAGAGTGTGCAGAGTTTGTTTAATTGCAGACCAATCAGGGTCATGTAAGAAGTGAAGACATTTTTATATCATTTTAAATTGCTCAGAATTGCAGTCCAAGTTGGTGCTTGGGACTAGGGGTTGGTGCTCCTATCTTTGCAGTGATAAAACTAAGGGTTTGGTGCTCCTTCCAGTAGATGCTTGGTAAAGTGTTTGTAAAATTGGTATTTTGCAAAGACTGGATTTGGATTGGAGTCCAAGCAGTCATTTTTGAGGAGTAGCCAAATTGGTGAACCTCGGTATATTGAGTGTTGTGGTGTGCTCTATTGTTCAATTTGCTTTTCTGGTTTTCAAGTTCTCTTTGCTTCATTTTAAAAGCTGTAGATTTGATAATTAATATTTACACTGATTCACCCCCCCCTCTCAGTGTCATTGTGTGAATATCAATTGGTATCAGAGCAAGGTTCCTTGAACAAGCTTAATCAGCTAAGGTGATCTTGGAAGAAACAATGGCAGGCGGTGAAGGATTCTCATCCAACAAAGCTCCCTTGTTTGATGGAACTAATTACACTTTCTGGAAACTCAGGATGCAAACATATCTGAGTGCATTGGGATATGATATTTGGGATTCTGTAGATAGTGGATACACAGCACCCACTACTCCTCCAACAGATACTGCTGAGAAGAAAAAATTTGAGAACAACTCCAAAGCTAAGAATGCCATAATGTGTGGACTTGTAGACAGTGAATTGATAAGAGTCATGAGCTGCAAATCGGCAAAAGACATGTGGGATAAACTGAAGAGCATCCATGAAGGAGACAACAAGATCAAGGAAGCCAAGCTGCAAACTCATCGAGCTCAGTTCGAAGCATTACAAATGAAGGAAGATGAGAACATAGAGGCCTATATGCTGAGAGTCAATGGAATCATCAATGCAATCAGAGGACTCGATGAAGAAATGGATGATGCAGTTGTTGTGAAAAAGGTTCTCAGAACCCTTCACAAATGATTTAACTCCAAAGTTTCTGCAATAGAAGAGGCAAAAGATCTAAACAATTTTAGCATGGATGAGTTGCATGGTTCCTTGACTGCATACGAAATGAGAATAGGACAAACTAAGCCTATAGACAGAGAAGCTGCTTTTAAAGCACACAAGAATATAAAAACTGAACATGAATCTGAGGATGAAGAGACACTGGATGAAACAGAAGCAAATTTTGTTCGAAAACTCACAAAGGGAAAAGGAAAATATAGAGGAAAGCTACCATTCAAGTGCTTCAATTGTGGAGGAGTCGGTCATTTTGCAGCCAAATGCCCAATGCATGAGAAAACCAAAAATGGTGAAGGGTCACTCCAAGAAAAAGGTGACTGGAAGAAGAAACAAAATTTTAGAAAGAACAACCTCAAGAAGAAAAGCTTCATATCAAAGAATGTCAGCTCTTCTGAAGAAAGCTCGGGTGAGGATTCTGAAGAAGAAACAGGTGAAGCTCTGTTCATGGCACTTGAAGAGGAAAGAACAGAAGAAAATCGGGAAGGTGATGAAAGCTTTAAAGATGAGGCTGAAGTTTATCTGGAAGGAGAATTGGTTGCTGCACTTGAAGAGTTGAGTGTAGAAAGGAAAAAGAACAAAATTTTTTCAAGAAAACTAGAGGATGCCACCGACATAATAAACAGTTTAAAAATACGGACAGAGGAATTCAAGAAAATGTCTGAAGTTCTTGATGAACAATTAACTGTAAAGACAGTTGAATGCAGCAAGCTAGAGGAAGACATTGTTAAGTTAAGGATGCAGCTAGAGGAGATGAATAGAAAATTGAGCTGCTTTCATAAGTTTGAAGAAAGTACTGTAAAGCTGGATAAAATGTTAAATAACCAAAGGCCTTCCGGCATCAAATTTGGTTTAGGCTTCGATGAAGGAGAATCATCAAAGGGTTCAAAGGCCTTGAATGTAGAACCCATAAAGAAAGAAGAAAAGATCAGGGTTGACCTAGAAAAAACAAATCATGCCAAAGAAAGCAATAATGCCAGACTCAAGAAGAGTACTGACAAAGATGGATTCACAAAAGTCACACATCCAAGAAGGAGAAGATTCATGGCTCCTACTTCAAACTGGCAAAGACCGGCACCCAGGTTTAATCATTCCTTTTCTGGTTATTGTTTTAAATGCAATGCTTATGGCCATATGATTTCAGATTGCAGGCATAATGTATCTCAAAGGAATTTCACCAGCAGAAATGTTTTTTCTCCTTTAATGAATTATGCAGTTGAATGTTATAATTGTCATAATTTTGGACATATTGCTAGAAACTGTAGAAGCACTTGTGCATCAAATAATTATCAGGGTAGAAAATCTCAACCAAGTGGGTTGAAACAAAACAAGAAATTTCTTGAAAAATAGGCACATGCTAATGAAAGGACAAAGGCAAAACAAGTAGCCAAATCTGTCATCAAACCAGAATGGAAAGAAAAGGAATCTTTGATTGTTCAGACTACTTTTAAAGCACAAGACAAATCTGCACCATGGATACTTGACAGTGGATGCTCCAGTCACATGACAGGTGACAAGCAAAAATTTGAGAATTTACAGAATTATGAAGGTGGTTCTGTGAAATTTGGAAATAATGATGGAGCAAAGATTGTTGGAAAGGGATCAGTCAAGATCAGTGATGGAAAGATAAAATCAAAAGAAGTCTTGTTTGTGATTGGTCTGAAGCATAACTTGCTGAGTGTAAGTCAAATCTGTGACAGAGGTCATGAAGTCATTTTTAAGAAGCAGGGCTGTGAAGTGAGAAAAGCACACAGTGGGAAGCTGATAGCTACTGGATCTAGGACTTCTGGTAATCTATATACTCTCTCAGAAACTGCAGAAGGAACATGCTTGATTGGACAGGAAGATGAAAATTGGTTGTGGCACAAGAGGCTCGGTCATATTAGTTTTGACAATCTGGCAAAAATAAGTTCAAAAAGGGCAGTAAGAGATATACCAACCATTGGCAAACTAGTAAATAGCATCCGTGCTTCATGTCAAAAAGGGAAGCAAACCAGATCCACTTTTAAATCAAAGGAATACTTCACCAGCAAACCTTTGGAGATAATTCATACTGATTTGTGTGGACCCATGAGAACACAAAGCATAAATGGTGACAAATACTTTATGTTGTTAATAGATGATTACTCCAGGATGACATGGATATTATTTTTAAAGCTTAAATCAGATGCCTTTGAGATGTTTAAGATTTTTAAAAAATAGGTTGAAAATCAAACTGGAAAAAGGATTAAATGCCTAAGATCAGACAGAGGAGGAGAGTTTATTTCAGAAGAATTTGCAGAATACTGTCAAAAATATGGGATAAGAAGACAGTTTTCAGCAGCTAGGACACCTCAGCAGAATGGTGTTGTAGAAAGGAAGAACAGAACAGTGCAGGAAATGGCACGGACAATGCTGGCTGAGAACAAAATAGCTGACAGATTTTGGAAAGAGGTAGTACATACTGCAGTTTACATTCAAAACAGGTGCATGCTAAGACCACATGAAAGCAAAACACCTTATGAGCTGTGGTTCAGCAGAAAGGCAACAACAAGACATTTCAAAGTATTTGGCAACAAGTGCTACATCAAACGGATTGAAGATAATCTCGGTAAATTTGAAGATAGAGCTGATGAAGGTATCTTTCTTGGTTACTCAACAAAAAGCAAAGCCTACACATGTTACAACAAGAGGCTAAAGAAAATTGTTGAGAGTGCTTGATGTGAAAGTTGATGAAGGTAGAGAACAAGAAATTACTTATCAAGAAAACTACCCTATTTATGAAGAAGTCATTGAAGGTGATGATGAAAAGGAAACAGATGAGAATCAAAAAATTGATCCAGATGTTGTAAAAACTGACTCAGAAGAAGAAGAAAACAAGAAATTTAAAACAGGCAATTGGCAGAAAAACCATCCCAGTGAACAGATTATTGGGGATCCCACAGATGGTATTCAGACAAGAAGAGCAGCAATGCGAAACTATTCTCTGTTATCTAGCATTGAACCTAAAAATGTTGTTGAAGCAAGCACAGATGAAAGTTGGATGAAGGCAATTAATGAAGAACTAGATCAGATTGAGAAAAACAATACCTGGGAATTAGTACCACGGCCAACAAATAAAAACATAATAGGCACTAAATGGATTTTTTGAAATAAGTTAAATGAAGATGGACGAGAGTTGTCGGAAATAAGGCAAGATTGGTCTCAGTAAAGGCTATGCTCGAGTTGAAGGCATTGATTTTGAGGAAACCTTTGCACCGGTAGCCAGACTAGAGGCAATCAGAATGTTTCTGGCTTTAGCAATCCATAAAAATTTCAAAGTATATCAAATGGATGTAAAATCAGCATTTCTGAATGGAAAACTGGAAGAAGAGGTTTACATTGAACAACCAGATGGTTTCCAACTTGGTGACAATCCAGATTTTGTTTGCAGGTTAAAGAAAGCATTATATGGTTTGAAACAGGCACCCAGAGCATGGTATGCAAGGCTGGATAACTATCTTATTAAACAAGGGTTCAAGAAAGGTTTGGTGGACAACAATTTATATGTCAAAACAGAGAAGGGGCATCTTATTGTTCTTGTTGTTTATGTAGATGATATAATATTTGGCAGTAACATGGATGAATATTGCAAAGACATATCAACTAAAATGAAGAAAGAATTTGAGATGTCTATGATTGGTGAACTTTCTTATTTCCTAGGACTGCAGGTCAATCAAAATGAAAAGGGCATTTTTATTTCTCAAGTTAAATATGTAAAAGAAATGCTGAAAAAGTTCACAATGGAAGACAACAAACCTGTTAGCACTCCCATGACAACAGGCTGCAAGTTAAGCAAGGATGACAAATCTCCAGATGTAGATCAAACAATGTACAGGTCTATGATTGGAAGCCTGCTGTATTTAACAGCCACTAGACCAGACATATTACAAGCAGTATGCATGGTTGCAAGATTTCAGGCTAGTCCCAAAGAAACTCATGTGACAGCTGTAAAGAGGATCTTCAGGTACCTCAAGGGTACTATGGATTATGGGTTGTGGTACCCAAAAGGTAAAGATTTCACTTTGATTGCATATTCTGATGCAGATTGGGCAGGATGTATTGATGACAAGAAGAGTACCAGTGGAGGAGCATTTTATCTTGGAGACAGGCTGGTAGCATGGCACAACAAGAAACAAGAATCAGTCTCTCTATCCACTTGCAGAGGCAGAATACATTGCAGCCACAACATGCTGTACACAGATATTATGGATGAGACAAACTTTGAAAGATCTTGGTATTCACTTCAAAGAGCCAATATCAATAAAATGTGATAACACTAGTGCTATCAACATATCCAAGAATCCGGTTATGCATTCTAGAACCAAACATATTGCAATCCGATATCATTTCTTGAAGGATAAAGTTGCTGAAGGAGAGGTCAAATTGGACTTTGTTCCAACTACAGAGCAGGTAGCTGATATATTCACAAAACCATTGCCCAAGGAAGTTTTTGAGTACCTTCGACATAAGTTGGGAGTGGTCACAATTCCCAAGAACTGACTTTCATTTGGGATCACATTCTCAGGGGGTGCATTTATGCCTATACTTATAGTTTTGCTTATATTCATGATTTTTGCTAACTATAACAACATTTGTCTGAGAGTGGTGTGCATAGACTCAGGGGGAGTCTGCAACAGCCCTTTGGTATTATTGTCAAAGGGGGAGAAGAATTACAGGAGAGTGCATAAGTGTTGCCAACAATTCCAAAGGGGGAGATTGTTGAACAAGGTGCAGCAAAAGTATTGTCATTGTTGTCAACACAGACAGAAATTGATGCAGTTGAAGCAATGGACAAGAATTCTGAAGTCAGTCAGATCAAGTACAGTGAATTTGCAGGAAAACAGAAGTGACCCAGATTCAAAAATTTGCAAAAAAAGACAAGTAAGAAAACTGTCGCGATATCGCGACATGTTTTCTGTCGCGATATCGCGACAGGTTGAGAGGTCCGAAGGCAGAAAGAAAACTGTCGCGATATCGCGACATGTTTAGGATAGGAGAGTTGAGAGGTCGAATGCAGAAGAAAAATGTCGCGATTTCGCGACATGGCCGAGAGAGAATGCTGGGAAAATGTCACGATTTCGCGACATGGCCGAGGAGAGAGAAGGTGCAGGGAAAATTGTCGCGATTTCGCGACATGGCCGAGGAGAGAGAAAATGCATGCCAAATTGTCACGATTTCGCGACATGGTCGAGGAGAGAGAAGGTGCAAGCAAAATTGTCACGATTTCGCGACATGGCCGAGGAGAGAGAAAATGCATGCAAAATTGTCGCGATTTCGCGACATGGTCGAGGAGAGAGAAGGTGCAAGCAAAATGGTCATGATTTCGTGACATGGTCAAGGAGAGAGAAGGTGCAAGCAAAATTGTCACGATTTCGTGACATGGCCGAGGAGAGAGAAGGCGCAAGCAAAATTGTCACGATTTCATGACATGTCGGAGGCCAAGAAGCTAAGTCGAGTAACTGTAGCGATTTCGCTACATGTTGAATTTTCGCTGGCCGAAGCAGGGAGAAAGTGCTAAGTGAAAAAGTTGTAGCGATTTCGCTACAAGTCAAAAATACACAAAGCAAAGGTGTAGCGATTTCGCTACAAGTTGAAAAAGCTCAACATGAAGGTGTAGCGATTTCGCTACAAATCCAAAAGTGCACTATGCGAAGGTGTAGCGATTTCGCTACCAGTCAAAATCGCAAAACTCAAAGATGTAGCAAGTCGAAAGCACAAGGCACAAAGTTGTAGCGATTTCGCTACTGCATGAAGCAAGGATTGTACGGAAGCCAGAAGCGTCATGATTTCGTGACAAAGCTGAGGATGACGTCAGCAAAATTGAAAGTGTCACGATTTCGTGACAGGGTGAAAGAAAAGCCGTTGGAAGCCGAAAGCGTCGCGATTTCGCGACAAAGATGAGGATGACGTCAGCAAAAGCTGAAAGTGTCACGATTTCATGACAAGTTGCAAGAGAAGCCTCAGGAAGCCGGAAGCATCGCGATTTCGCGACAACATTAAGGATGACGTCAGCAAAAGTTCGAAGTGTCACGATTTCATGACATGAACGGTGGGAAAGCTTTCAAAGGCCAAAATGGTCATGATTTCGCGACAGCAAGGGCATGAAGGCGTACGGCTGCAAAAAGTGTCGCGATATCACGACAGGTCAGGTTTTCGCGGTCAACAGCCCAAAAAAAGTCAAATGGGCAGAAATGTCGTGAATTCGCGATAGGTAACAGTTTGGCTGGTAAATGCCGAAGGAACATGCAAGGTGACACGTGTCGAAAAAGCATCATGCAGCCAGTTACGTAAGAAGTAACTGAAGTCAGATCGGCAGTTACACATTGACAGGTGTTGGACATGCATTGGAACATCTGTATATGCATGATTGAAAAGCATTCGAAGAATCACATATGGAGAATCGAAAGTGTATTCGAAAAGCTGTATTTGCAGAATTCGAACAGCCGAATATGAAGGGTCGTAAAAGCTTTCGAACAGACGTATTTGCAGCATTCAAAACAGCCGTATATGCAGGATCGTAAAAGCATTCGAACAGCTGTATTTGCAAGGATTCGAACAACCGCTTATGGAGAGGAGAAAAGAATTCGAACAGTTAGAGTATGTCATTCGACTGCATGCAGGATTGAAAAGTTATAGAAGACGAAGAGTCCCGATGAGAAAAAGGGGTTATAAAAGGACAGTCGTACAGAGAATACGCTTGCTGCTGTTAGAGGGAAATTGCTGTGAAAAGAGGGTTAGAAGAGAGCCAAGAGAGAAATTAGCAGAGCCGTGAGAGTGTGCAGAGTTTGTTTAATTGCAGACCAGTCAGGGTCATGTAAGAAGTGAAGACATTTTTATATCATTTTAAATTGCTCAGAATTGCAGTCCAAGTTGGTGCTTGGGACTAGGGGTTGGTGCTCCTATCTATTGCAGCGAGAAAACTAAGGGGTTGGTGCTCCTTCCAGTAGATGTTGGTAAAGTGTTTGTAAAATTGGTATTTTGCAAAGACTGGATTTGGATTGGAGTCCAAGCAGTCATTTTTGAGGAGTAGCCAAATTGGTGAACCTCGGTATATTGAGTGTTGTGGTGTGCTCTATTGTTCAATTTGCTTTTCTGGTTTTCAAGTTCTCTTTGCTTCATTTTAAAAGTTGTAGATTTGATAATTAATATTTACACTGATTCACCCCCCCTCTCAGTGTCATTGTGTGAATATCAAAACCAAAAACCAAAATCTATATACAAATGTACACTATAATACAAGATGATGCAAAGCTTGGATTATCACTTTCCTGGATCCCAAACATGATTAGAACATTTCAACAAAAATATAACATGATATGCATGCCAAATGTTGTGGGAATCCAACACAAACAAGACTAGACCAAACAATGCAACAAATTTCCACTTGCCATGCTCACCATACCAATTTGATTTAGTTCCAATAATACTCCCATAGGTGAGCATCAAATTACTAGAATGATTAGACAATAAATGATTTTCAATTTTATCATGTCTATTCTTTAAAATGTAAATTTCATAATTCTCTCATTGATTTAAAATTAGGCTATCTTTTTCAAATGTGCAATTTTGTAAGTAGGAGCCTATTTCTACAAATTTCAAAGCCACATCATTTTCCAAATTTGTAGGCCAATCAAACTTGTGTAACAATTTACAAGCATCTAGGATATTTACTAAATTAGGATCATTAAAAGTTTTTATCCTAGATTCAATTAGTAATTGTTGATGAATTTGGTCTAACAATTCAAGTGCATCAACTTCTTTTCCATTCATTAAAACAATGTTATTAAAGGTGTGATTAAAAATTATACCTTGTTTTTCATTTACCTTTAATGACATTTCATCATTCAAATTCAAAACATGGTCATGCAAATTCTCAACCCTCAAATGTCTTTGGTCAAAGTGTATGTCCCATGATTCATCTTGATGATATTTCATTTGAGTTGCTTCCAATTGATCAATCTCTTTATCATTTGGTTCTAACTATTTGTTCACTATCCATGGTATCTCTTCATGTGAATCCTCAAAATCATCATGCAAACTTGCATCCACACTTTCAATGAATTTATATTCAACATGATCAAATTTTGTCACCATTCCAAATCTTGTGAATATGAGATCTTCATATGATGTAGAAGGTTCAACATCCTGCATATCAAGTGAAATATGAGTTTCATTTATAGAGATGTGAGAAAATAATGCATTATCATATCTCCCCCAACCATTGTGAAAATTGTCATCCAAATCCATTACATGAAATTCCATGATCTTTGTGACATGATCTTTTGATTCATTCATCAATTCATTTTCTTCTTTGTCCTTGGTAATAGAATCATTATAATCTTCCAAAATTTGATGAGATTTGAAACCCTCTTCCAAAACATCCTCAAATTGTATAGGAGTTGTAATATCTTCCTTTGAGTAGGCAATTATGTTGTCCTGTATATCAATTGGCACAAAAGTTTCATTAGTAGTTTTGGAGAGAGTGTAGTCTTCCCACTTCTTCCAAGCATCATAATAATCCCCTTCCAAAATCAAGTGGTGACGTTCAACTACTTCTTCAACATCTTTCAATTCATCAATGTGTTTCTCATCAAATTCATCTTCACCTTCCTTAGATGGTTCAATTATTTCCAAAAGTGGGTCGTTTCTTGAATTCAAATTTGTAAGGCCATAATAATCCAAATCAGTAACCCATGATTCAATTTTATCATAATTTGGAGGGTGAAGAATTTCTTGATTTTTAATTTTACACATCTCATCAATAGTATCTTCCAAGAACAAGTGGTGAGACTCTATCATGTCTTCAAATTCGTTTATTGGTTTTCTCCCCATTTCACTTTCAACCACTTCATTCAATTCTATGGTAGGTTCCATCTTACCACCTATATCAAACATTGTTGAATTTAGAACTCTTTCATCTAGATAATCGTGTATCTCTACATGATCCTCACTAGTGGATGTTGTCTTAGCAATTTGCACCTCCTCTTGGACTACATCTAAGGTGGTCATAAAATTTGGGTATTCAAATTCATCCCCTTGATCATTCACCTTAGGTATCATTGGAATGGAGGGTGCCATGTTTGATGGTTGGTGTAGGTTGGCATCAAAAGAACAATCTCTCATGTGAACATGTTGTGCCTTTTCTTCTTCAAGACCTTGTCGTTCCAACTCTTCTAAGACCTCATGGATTTTCTCTAGGGACAAACCACTCACTTTTTCCTCAATGAGTGAAGCAAGTGTGGGGTGTATGGCTCCTAGGTATACTTCCATGGCTTCCTCTTCAAATGTGTTAAAATTTTCCCACATTTGGGAGTGCAACTCCCGAAATCTTCCATTGAATTGACTCAAGGATTCATTAGGCTCCTTACATATGGAGGAAAACTGATTTTTTAGGATTTCTAAGTCAACCTGATTACCAAAATGGTGAAGATAGGCTGCTTCTAATTGTATCCAAGAAGTCCTAACCTCCATGGGTAGTTGGCTATACCAAAAGAATGGTTTGTCATCCAAAATGTATGCAAATAACTTACAAGCCACCTCCTCATAGAAAATTTGGAATTTACATAATGTATCCTTGTAGACATGCAGTTTTTGCAAGTATCCTAGTGGCACCTCTTGATTAAAACACCGTAAAAAATCCAATAACATTGTAGGAATTTGATAGGGTACCACAGGTATAGATAAACCCTCATAATGATCTTCTATCATTGATACCATTCTTTCTCTTAGAGATGTTATTTCAGCTCTTAGGGATACCATTTGCTCCTCAAGTGTTGCCATTAGTGAAACTTAAAATGTAACTTTAGAACAAAATCTATTGAATATTCAACCTGCAATGTAAAAAAAATCAAGTTAGCATCAACTAAGAGATGTACTTATTAAAATCAAATGTCAAGTAATTGCATGAGACCAAAATTTTCAAAATTAAATCAAATCACATATTTCTGTATGAACAATCAGAAAAATATTACAGCATACCTGAATTGCTTAAAATAGAATAAAATAAACCAATTCAGGCCGTCCTTTTAACAATCCGCTGAGTGTTAGAGGACTAAAGCATAAAAAATTTAAATTTAAATAACACTAAAATAAACCCGTTCGGCCCTCCTAGCACCAATCCGTTGAGTGGTGTTAGAGGCCGAAGATGCTAATAAAATGGACTTGAAATATTTAGCAATGTAAAGCTCTTAAATAATTATAAACCCGTAGCATCTAAAAATCATGATAAAATAAACCGCTTTAGGCCCTCCTTCTAGCGCCAATCTGTTGAGTGGTATTTTCATCCAATTGTGAAAACACACTTTTCGATAGGATTTGGGTTCTAAATCCTCTACTTGCAAAGAAATTAAACAAGTAACTTCTCAAAGGTTCCTGTTATGTTAGCATTCTGCATCTGTGTATTAATAATATCAAATAAAAATATTTAATTAAAATGCTTGGAACACCTTAGTGGTTGCAAGTAACTGAAAACAAGGGGCACTGTGGTTTATTTTACTGTGAAACTTAATGATTGTTCATGAACCCTTATAAAACAAATATGATTTGATCTTTATATGACCATGCTGTAACTTCAAAATGAAATTTGATGAAATACCATAAATGATGGAATTATTTATGGATTTTGAAGTTTTTTAATTTTTAATTTTATTTTAATGCTTGAAAAATTAAAATTGGAGCTTCTGAAAATAAAGTACAGCAAAAGGAAAATAACATGTAATAGAAAAGAAATTAAAATTGCATTCAGTTTGATGCTATCCCATCCTGGAAAAACCGAAGATGTGAGGTTTCCATGCATGCAACCTAACCTATTGGATCTGCAAACACGCACAATCCTAATAAGCTAAGTGCTGATTCCTAGGGTTTGAAATAAAAATTCAGATTTCAAATATTCGCCTAATGCAACCCACAAAAGTGGCATTTAACATTATCTATAAATCTGAAATCTGAAAGATGAAAGAATAAACATTAAATTCATAGCATGCACAAAAGATCTCCTTCTTTCTTGCCCACAAGATGCAAATTTTTGAACACTCCTGCATTAAAGAATTAATCATGTTACAACAGCAGAATATCTGGTTTTCTCAAAACCAGAAAAAAGAAGAAAACAGCCCCAAGCAGGCCCAGAATGGCTTCTCGCCTTAGGCACTGCATCTATGCCTGTAGCGGTTTTCAACCCTTGTGCCAATCTGTGCTTCTGCATTTATACTTTCTGGCAATGCTCTCTGTTTTGCCCTGTGACGCTTCATTTCATCTTCCAGATCGCTTTGTTTCACCTTCCTGATTGCTTCGTTTCATATTCCCGCCTTTCGAATTACTTTTGAATTTATGTTTAATGCTGAAATGTTTGATAATATTCTATGAATGTAATGTTTTTGTAACCCTTATACATGTATGCCACGTGTTCTGCACTTTTCTGCATCTTCTGTAATGGCCCCATGAAAATCATGACAAAAAATAGCATGCAGCTTTGCTCCTTTGCTTTCACCGCAAAAACGCGACATGTCGCGATATCGCGACATTTTCCTGCTAGCAGCCTTGTCCGCCTTCATGCGTCGTGAAAATGCAACATGTCGCAATATCATGATTTTTTCCTGCCAACAACCTTTCCTGCCTTCATGTACAGCGAAATGGCGACATGTCGCGATATCGTGACAACTTTTCATTCCGTACACTTTGCTGTTTTTCTATCGCGAAATCGTGACACTTTTCTCTTTCGTACACCTCAGCTGCTTCCTGTCGTGAAATCGTGACATTTTTCATCTCCGTACACCTTGGCTGTTTCCTATCATGAAATCGTGATGCTTTTTCGTTTCGGGCCCCTTTGTTGTTTCTTGTGATTTTGCGATGCTTTTCTGCTTTGCCCTGTTTGACTGGTTTGACCCGCGATTTTGTGACATGTCACGATTTTGTGATAATTTTACAATCTGCCTTTCTCTCTCCTCTCTGGATTGTGATGGAGCAACATGTCGCGATTTCGTAACACTTTTCATTTTCTGGCAGCGACCACGCAACACGTCGCGAAATTGTGACACTTTTTCATTTTCGACCGCGATCACGCAACACGTCGCGAAATCGTGACACTTTTTCATTTTCGGTTGCGACAACGCAACACGTCACGAAATCATGACACTTTTCATTTTTTTCCAGTGACGGAGTGACATGTCGCGATATCGCGACACTTTTTCATTTTGTGCAACTTTGCCTTTTTTCTTGATTTTTAGCATTTGGGTCACTGAGATCTTCTCTGAAAGTATGCAAAAAAGGTGGGTCCCCAAGTTTGGGGTGTGTTGTGGATCAGCCACAACAGGATCCTTACTCTTGACAATTTGCAAGCTCGTGGTATGAGTTTTCCAAATCGTTGCTATATATATCTATCAAATATGGAGTCTATCCACCACTTATTCTTGGAACTCCTTTTCTCTTCCACGATTATGCATTCTCTTCTCTCAACCTTCCATATTGCTATGTCTTTTCCTAATTCAATCTTAGATCTTTGTATCCAGTGGTCATCCCCATTTTTTAGTCATCGTATCAAAACCTTTTGGTCTTTCTTGTTGCCTCACATTTATGGAATATTTGGAAAGAAAGGAACTCAAGAGCTTTTGATGGGATTTTAAGAGATTGTATTTCATTTTGTTTTCATATCATCACATCCAATTCTAAAAATATCAATGCTTGGAACATGTCATATCCTCCCTTATCTAATTTTGGACTCAATCTGATGTCAAATATTGGCTTGAGGTCCTTTGCCCCCTCTATAGGCCTTACTACTCCAGTGGATAGATCGAAGGTTAAATGGGAGCCTCTGCCCACGAGGTGGATCAAATTCAATTTTGATGATGTAGCCAAAGGAAACCTAGGTAGAGCTAGAGCAGGAGGGTATTTTGTGATCACAATGGTAGGATTCTCCTTGATTTTTTTGAAAACTTAGGTACTTAGACCAATAATTTTGATGAATCAAGGCTGGAATATCAGGGTCTTACTTTATTTGAAGATTTTTTGTACCTCAATATAGTTATGGAAGGTGACTCCTTGAACATGATAACTCAAATTAAAGATAGCACCTCCCTTGGATGGAAGACTCAAAACATGATATATGAAATCAAACATATTCTCCAATGATTCAATAATGTTTGTATTCAACATGTGTATCGTGAAGGAAACCAAGCAACTGATGTTTTGGCCAATATCAGAGTCAAAATAAGCAACTTATCTATTTGGAGATAATATTTCCCCCAACCTTTGTTCAAATATAAGATCGAATGTGATGTGTCCTTTTTGTGACTCGACCATGACATGTCCTTCTTGTAGTGTGTCATGTTGTCTTTCTTTTTATTTTCAAAAGGCTCTACTCCTAGTCTGAAAAAGTTAAATTTGATTTGGTGATGTGTCATGCTCCGCAGGAGAAGCCTTTAATGCCTGAACAAGTCTCCTTGGTAATTCTCCAGACACCCGAAAAAAATTCTTGAAGCATATTAAAATAATACAAAAAATTCTTATAAATATTTTAAAGTAAGGTTCTTAGATTTTTGTTTGCTTTTTGGTTTAGGTCCTTTTTATTAGAGTTTGCTTCCTTTGTTCTTTCCTTTTCCGCATCTTTGAGGTTGTATCCTCTGTTTTGAGTGCTTTGTAAAAGGTTTGGGGAACCTTTCAAAACCTTCTTTTATCAATAAAAAAAAATATAAAAAGAAATAAATTGAAGATTCCTTATATTTAGGAATCCTATTTCACCATTTATTTTATAATTTGTTAAGTTTTTATTTTGTTGTACTAGTTTCTATTGGAAAGGATTTTGTATTTGCAATATTTTGTTTTATCTTTGTTTATTGTCATGTTAATAATTTTTAATTATAAATTTTAACTTGATTAATAAAGAGATTAGTTTTTATTAGTTCAATTAATTTATCATATTTATTGTATATTAAATAAGAACATATATTTTAATTTAGTTATATATATTGTGAATAGTTGTATCTTTTTGTAAAGGGCATCTACATGTTATATACCCTAAGTACTAACCTTAGTCAAATGCATCATTCATAAATCATTATTTCAATATATACATATATAATATAAATCTAACTATTCATCCACCACATGTGATATCATAATAATTTTCTATTAAAAAATTTTATTCAATTTCTTCCTATTTGATTTTTTTGGGGCAACATACTCCTATAAGATTTTATGCTCAAATAGAACTTTTTTTCCAATATTTCCTTCTCATTTGCAAATAGTTCATTGAAATCCTAAGTCGCTACATCTAATTTTTTCAATTTTTTCCTAAAGTTTAATGACCTTTGGTGTGGCCTCTAGTTTTGGTAGATACCCATACTCAAAATAATGTAATTTCACAACTTCTCAAAGAGGGCAAAGTCTCATATCCACTTATTGAGGGTAAAGTTTCTTATGTGCAAATATGTGACTTAAATCCAAACATATTTTTCAATAATCCTCACTAAAGAATATTTCACCCTATTTATAAATAAAATCAAACCTAAATGCTCAAAGGTCGACTATTACACCTAGGGGCCTAAGCTATTAATTAATAATTAAATATAGTTGACATGGCTATATTGGAACCATAACATGTCTCTCTCGCTCAAAAAATTGGTCCCCAAAGTTGGAAAAGGCTAGAAAATACTTCTCAGGCTGCCATACAAAATTATATCCTCGAGGGTTCTACCATTTAATTAGGAGCTTTTAAAGTTGTCAAAATTGAAGACTATGAACCCTAAACTTCAATACTACTTCAGGTTGAAGAGTGATTCGACCTTCTTCATTAAGCATTGGAATAGACATATCTGAGAACTGAACCTCCATGTAATTGAGTTGGGCAAATAATTCCATGTGATGTGAGTTGACCATCTTGAAGGGGGTTGGATTTCTTGGAGACAAATGATTATTCCATTATGTGTCCATTTAACATATGATTTTTGCACATTAATGGTAACATCACCAAGGTGAGAAAGTCATTGTGCTCCCAAAATGACATATGAAATTTCTAAGTTCAAGGTAAAGATATTTCCCACCCAAGTATAATCTTCCACTTGGAGGTTAACTTTAGCTATTCAACCTAAACATAGAGTAGTACTCCTATTTGCACTTAAGACTTACAATTTATCTTGATTTGAAGTATTGATATACAAGGCCAAGGACTTGGCTATCTTACTATCTATATAATTATGAGTGCTACATGAATCAATCAACACATCGACACTTTGTACTTTAATAAACCTTTGTACCGTGATAGTGTGGTGAGCTGGAAGCCCCATACGTGTGTGAGTTGAGAGAACAATGGTATCACTCTCTAGTTTTGCTTCATATACTTCTTCTACAATGAATCTTCATCTTCACATATTGTTGTGTCTTTACCTTCCAATAGAAAGTTAATATATTCTCCATAGTCCTCATCTCAAGGATGGTGAGAATGATATTCAAAACAAAAGAATCCTTGGGAATTTTTAATATTGTGAAAAGGGTGATGACAGTTGAAATCACTTCTATATGGGAAACCTAAATCTTGAAGCTTTTGTTCTTCTACCAAAGATACACGTTGTGCATCATCAAGAGTATAAGTATCATGCATGTCAACTTTCTTCCTAATTTTAACCTTTAGACCATAGCGAAAGGCTAATATGACCACCATTGGGATCAATCAATGGGTATAGGTGAGAAGACTTGTGAACTCAGAGCAATACTCTTCCACTATTACTCTTTGCTTAGTTTTCATAAGATATACCATATATGATGTAGAAGATTTCTTATCAAATTTTTGAAGAAATCGTTGTTTGAAGTCAAGCCACAAAAGAAAACCATCTTTTTGGTGGAGCTGCCATAATAACCACTGATAAACATGGGTACCCAACTTAGAAGTTTCTAATGCGACATGACCTACTTCAAGAATATAGTGAATATGGATAACGTATTCTATTTTATCGATCCATCCTTGAGGATTAATGCATTTAAAGGTAGGCATGTCGATGTGAAGAACTTTAATGTCATAATACTATTCAATAAAATTAGAAGCACCTCCTATAGAAGAATCTAAATTAGAAGCAAAACCGAGGTCGTAAGGGCTGAAAGTTGAAGGATTAGGACTAGGTGGTGCTTAGGGTAGGACAATAGTGTTTGGTGCTTGATGATGATCAAAGGTTATTGTCTAATGGTTTATTGAGACCCTTGGAGTAGAGGAGGTGTAGTAGTGGATAAGTTTAATATTTTTTCAATGTTATTCAAGGACTTGGCTTGATTATATGAGGTTTTGACAATCGCAATAATTGATTGGTTTTGCTCACTCAAGGAGTTGTTGATGGAAGTAATCATTTGTTCCTGATGTGAAAGATATTTATACAAACCAGGGTCAATAGTACTAGGAAGTATAATATCACTTAGAGGGGTAGAGAAAGGAGTGCTAAGGTTATTAGGAGGGTTATAAGGGTTTGGAGAGGAAGCACCTGAAGTGTTAGGTAAAGGTAAAGCCATGGAATTTAGAGAAGAAAGAAGATGTTGGTCAAAACTATCGATATTGATGGGAGTGTTGTGAGGCTTACCAAGATTTTCAAGATGACGTTTTTTTTGCTCATACATAAACCCTCTTAAATAAATTTATGATGTAATTTTCATTGACTCATGTCCAACCAATATTAGTAGTCCATTTATTCATGCACTTGTAACCTGAAAAAATAAACACCCATAGTTATGTCTCTACTTTCCTTTTTTTTTATTATATAATTTATTTACTCTTTCTCTCTTTTAATTTCTCATTTAAATTTTATAAATTAATTAATTTATATATATATATATATATATATATAAAAGATAGTAAAGGGATGTCCGATGAAAGGGAAGGGACGCAGCGACAAGAAATTGGGAAGGGCAAGAAAGAAGAATGAAGAGGGGCATAAAAGAATACGCATGGGGAAGGATATGGGTGACAAGAATTATGATTCAATTTTGAATATGGATGATGGGATAAAAAATATGCGCATTGGTAAATATTAGAATGTGGATGCATGGAAAATAGATGTGTTGGGAAAAAATATGCACAGGTGTGAGGAAGTAATTTTTTATTTTTTATTTATTTTTAATGCTTAGGTAAGGAAAATGCCATTGAAGGAAATGGAATAGGGTTAAAAAAAAACAAGGAATCCTTGTAGGCTTTGGTAAAAAAAAAATCGATGAAGAAGGTGGAACGCGGATAGGTGTTGGGACAACTCATGGTGCAAAACGACATGGGTGTTATCGGTTAGAGTTTACAACACAAAATGTGCGGTAGAATTTTATGTGTGGTAGAATTTTATGATTGCAAGATATGTGCAATGGTTGGGATGCACCTTGGACGCACTCGGTTTAAATAACTATTTAAAAATAGAATCTTTAACTTAAATAATAAATAATATCAATACATACCTTACCTGGGATAATGTGCAAAAGAGAGGTTTTCAAGGACCTTCTTTTTGTTTTTTATGTGCGAACAGTGAAGAGTCTTCAGGTCATCTTCTTTTTCAGTGTTCTTTTGCACGAGATATTTGGCATCTTTGGTGGGAGGTGTGGAAGCAGCCTTGTGCCCATGCTTCTTCTCTTTTGGAGTTCTGGAGGATTTTAGGGAGACCTCCCGCTAAGTCTTTCTTTCTCCAGGTTGCTTGGACTATTGGTCCTTCTTGCATTCTATGGCAGATTTGGTTGGAAAGAAATCGATGAATTTTTCATGATAACAAGCTTACTGTTCATCAGCTTTGGCAGCGAATCATTGGTATGATCCAGGAAACTGTCTCTTCCACATGCCAGATTAGTCTTCCTTTGGAGCAGTCGAAGATTTTGATGATGCAAAATTTGGGATTTGTGGAGAATGGTCCTCGTCCTATTATTTCATCTAGAAACCGAGATGGAAAAAAATGTAGAGAGATGGGAGATGGCATCCTCCTCCTCCAGGGGTGTTCAAGATCAATACGGATGGGTCTTCTCGAGGTAATCCTAGGCATGCTGGTATCGGAGGAGTTGGGAGAGATAGTGCTGGGAATGCTTGCTTCATTTTTTCATGCTATAAGGGGATACACTCTAATAATTATATGGAGGCTCTTGCTATCTGTTGTGCTTTGAAACAAGGGTTGGCTATGGGTTGGCGGAGGATAATCTGAGTCTGATTCACAGATTATTATAAATTTGTTAAGGACTTACCATCTTGATAATGTTCACTGGAGGTTGACTTTGGTTGTTCGACAGATTCTTCAACTCTGTTGTAATTTGGAGTTTATCTCTTTTGTTCACATTCCTCGGGAATGGAATAGGGTTGCGGACTGTTTGGCCAAATGGGCTTCTCAGTTTCAGGGGAATTGGTCTGTTAAGGGTTGGGATAACCTCCCTTTAGACTGTTCTCAGCAACTTCATAATTTACTTGCTGAGGATATGTCTGTTTGAGGTTTTTGTTGGCTATTTTTGCTAGTTGTTTGTTCACTGCTGTAAGGTTTCTTTGATCTAATAAATTTTTACCCCTTTTATAAAAAATTGTTAAAAATTTGATATGATAAAATTATTGCTAGTAGACTAATGTCCTTCATTAGTATTAACAAGATACATCTCTACCATGGATTTTCCACTCGTAAATTTGCGAAAAAATCGATGGCAATTTTTTTTAAGAAGATTTTTGCAATATTTATATGAGCAAAAACTAGGCCATCAAAGGAGTGATAAGGAAGCGAAATCCAGGGATGGACAATGGAGCCGAAGCACAAGCCTAGGCAAATTGAAACTGGAGCTAGGAGCTAGAACCAAAGCTGAAAATTGAAATTGGACCAGCAAAAGTAACTGGTCTAGGGTTTATTCCAATAATAATTTATCTCCGAAGGAGAGTTGCATGATTAGATGTGATTTTTTTTAATATTGAATATTGTTTATAAATATTTACAAATATCAACGTTTGTTTGACCTAACACAAGAAGAATCGACCTCAAAGAAGCTTAGAAAATTAACCCTATAAAAAAAGACAGTCAGCAACAACAACATTGGTCAAGGGTTGCCTAGCTTTACAATGCCTATAGAAGCAGTACAATATAGATGTAGTTATGTTATGCATGCATGAAAGCTATTAAGGAACACCAAGGTTAAGAGCAAACAAAACATAAGTTTCTTTTATAAATTTTTGTTGGCCAGTAATTTGAAAAACAATTATATATATATTTTTAATTTAGTAAATACTTCTTATACATATATATCTATCGTGGGGGTTGAACCCGGGTCACATCACCAATAATGCAAGTGGCCTCCTTGCCGGTAAACCATACTTTACCATAATCATTGCTCTAATACTACTTGTTACAATTCAACCTTAAGACGTAGCAATTTAACAAGAAACAATCTAATAATAAAGATATATACTAAATCTAAATCCAAGAAAATCAAAAAGCAATGATCAAATCCAAACACAAATCAATGTAATTCCACAACCACTTAGAAAGGGTGAAGTCTATTAAATCTAAATAATTTCTTCAATAATCCTCACTAAAGAATATTTCACCATATTTATAAGTAAAATCAACTTTAAATGCTTAAAGACTGACTATTACACCTAAGGACTTGAGCTACTAATTAATAATTAAAAATAGCCAACATGATTCTATTGAACCATAATAGTGGTTAACCTCCTATTAAGGCCTCTATTAAAGAAGTCTAAAACTACTTCTAATTTAGAAGTATAAGGTGTCTTATTCAATAAAATTTGACACCAAATCTCAATTGGAATTAACTTTTCTCTTTACTATAGGTTCAACTTTGAACTCTTCTTTAAGATGTTCTTTAAACACAAGGGTTTAAAAATATATAATAAACCATATATTCACTCCTCAGTGAGAGAAGTATACTAAGGACCAAACACAAACATAATTAAAGTCTTAATTATTATTTTTTTCTTTACTATCATCCCCTTAATCACCCACTTGTAAGTCTCTACACAAGCATTGATGTACTAATCTTACATGACAATGTCAATACCCTATTTAAGAATGCTTGTTTCTTTGCCCTTTTCAAGTCAGAAACAAAGCATAACATATAATCATATGGTAAAGAATTGAGCCTACTAAACATAAAAATAGCTATAAATATCTCATAAATTGTAACATCTTCAAGTTAAGTCCATGATTGCATTTTGACATGTAAATACTCCTCTTGTTATTGCTCCCCTCTCAAACATATCTATTGGAGCTCCCAATTTCAACTTAGATTAAATAGTTATTAAAATAGTAATATTATGTTTTTAGATTTTTGGGGTCAAAATGTATTCCTAACCATGTTGACACATTAGTATAAAATAAAACACAAAAGAGCATGTCATATGTATCTAATTTTTAATTAAATACAGTTTGTAACTCATTGAAGCTGAATAACCAAATTTTTCATATGGATGACCTTCTTACTCAAAGAAGGCGAACTACCACATTTACACGTGGATATAGATTCCCAACACAAAAAATATTGTATAAAGATAAATACACCCATGATTGTAAATATATGAATAATGGATGCAATGTTATAGCCTCACATCTCTTCTCAAAGATTGCTTGCATTGTACTCTCTGTTTTCTAAATAATAAAATCATTATTCTATTTTGTTTATAAACTCTTATATTATGGTTTTTTATATTATATTTTTAGAACGGCATTCATTCTTGATTTTTCTAAACTCAAAATTCTAAGTTTTAAAATAGTCAAAATTTTGAGTTTTGGATTAGTTATAATATATTATATGACACTTCAACAAATTAGTATTAATTTAATAACAATTTTAATAATTAATCATGTAGATGTTATTTAATAAGATTTAAATTCAAATTTTATTTTTTAAAATTATTATTTTTTTAAAATATTTTAATATTAAATAATTTAATTAAAATATATTAAATAACAGAATGTACTTTTATAAAGTATATTTTTCTTTTAATTCTAAACATCAACCTTGATAAATGATAGCGATGATTTTAATCTATTGTTAAAGTACTAAACAATTATTTGAAATAAGACAATAAAAAGTAACATCCCACTGTTATTTGGTTTATTTCAACATGATCGTTGCCCCAATATTTATAATGTTTGTAGACTCATTCTTCTCAAGCATATTTGGAAGTTCAAATGTAGAAAGATGTTTATCGGTGCCACTCTTCCATGGGGTATAGTTTTAGCAAACTCGACCTTTGATATTTTATTACATTTGTGACATGCATTCCCATGTTCATGAACCTTCCAACACACACTAGGAGATGTTATCGATATGCTTCATCAAATTTTCCACATGATCTAGGATCTTCAAAAGGTCGAGAAAGAAACAAAAATGAAGGCAATAAACAATGATGAACTACTTTAGGAACTTATTACTTCTATTTCTTCCTTGAAGACTTTAGAGGATATGATGAAAGCCATACCCAAAACTTCAACACATGATAGGATCTCCCACGGATGAGTGGTGATATATGGCGTATTGTAGTAGGATATAACTATAGTCTATTTGTTGTTATTAGCTTCTATTCTTATGTGTATTTAGTTATGGATGCTTTACTCCTTATCCACCTCATTTTGGTTTTTTTGGTGGATGATGCCAACACCATGTTATTGTAATGTTCACATTGATGACATAATATAATCTTAGCTTTTAATAAAAAAATATTTGACATAAAATTTCAATATGTTCTTATATTATATATAATATTAAATTGATATAAACAAATATTTGTTTTTAATCAAACACAAAATCAACAATTTTAGTATTACATTAAAAAATCAACATGATATTCAAAGAAAATAAATTGCTAATTAAAACAATAAAGTATAGTTTAAACATTTTATCTAAAATTTAGTCTTAAAAATACTTTTAATTTAATCAATATAAAATAAACTGATATATAGGCACAATGGTTTGGGATTTTGCTCTTCTTAGGGAGGTCTAAGGTTCAAACCGTGGTTTTTGGTTGTGTGTTAATTCTCTATTAATAAGTGTAGCTCTCGACTTTACGAGGGGTCATGGTTGGGAGGAGACTACTTAGCCCTATGCATCGATCATAGGGGTTTATCACACTACCCAAATAAATGGAACCACAACATGAGGCTGAGATATTGGGTGTAAGGCTAGGGTTGAAGGAGCCATAACATGAGGCTGAGATGTTGGGTGGAAGGCTTAGGATAAAGGAGCTACATCATGAGGCTAAGATGTTGGGTGAAAGGCTGAGTCTAAAGGAGTTGCAACATGAGGCTAAGATGTCGGGTGGAAGACTTGGTCTGAAGGAGCTACAACATGAGGTTGAGATGTTGGGTGGAAGGCTTGGGCTAAAGGAGTTGTAGCATGAGGCTGAGATGTTGGGTGGAAGGCTTGGGCTAAAGGAGCCACAACATGAGGCTAATATGTTGGGTGGAAGGCTAGGGCTGAAGGAACCACAACATGAGGTTGAGATGTTAGGTGGAAACTTGGGACTTAAGGAGTCGTAGCATGAGGCTGAGATGTTGGGTGGAAGGCTTGGGTTGAAGGAGCTATAACATGAGGTTGAGATTCTGCTTGGAAGGCTTAGGTTGAAGGAGCTACAACATGAGGCTGAGATGATGGGTGGACGGTTGAGGTTGAAGGAGCCACATCATGTGGCTGAGATGTTGGATCATCTACAGATTTTATGTGGCTTCATTTTTTTTGTGTGCCTATGGGGTTAGAAACCATAGGGATTGGGGGTGTTCTCATCCTTTTTTTAGGATCTCAAGGTTTTTTTCCTTGGTTCTTTGTCAGATAAGGATTACTCTTGAGATTTCTATGGCAGTACTTGTGGTTCCTAGGGCTACAATTTTAGTTTCTATCTTATTGGGCTTTGATGGTTCACGTTAGCTTCGATTGATGCTAGTGATCTTGTTGGTGGTCAAGGTGTTGATCTAGTGGATTGTTGCTTTGCATTTCCTTGGGGGTCTTGTTGCAAATATGAGGCTTATCTAAATATTATGGGTGTGGGGTCCTTTAGTGGATCTTGAGAAAAATTCAATGTTGGATTTTATTTTTCTTGGAACGAGGACGGTTGAAGTCTCGTCTTTTATTACAAGTTTTGAATCATTTTGGGAGAAGGTTTTGTAGACCTTCTCTCAAGATATCTTTGTTAGGTTGTTGAAGTCTTCTAACCGATGTAGTGCAGGATTCTTTGGCCAGTTTCATTTTAGTCTTAAATCCCTAGCTTTTGTTGGCTTCTTACTATAGTTTTGGTGTTCAATAGTCGGGTTTTAGGATTTTAGTTTCTAGATTGGTACCAATTATTTGTTATTCAATTTAGGGATTTGGAGTTCAATCTTATTTCTTGCTAGTTCCAACTATAAGATTTGTGTGCCTACTACTGGAGGTCATAGTTTCCAAAGTTAGGGTTCCTATTTTGGGTGGGAAGATCTTTAATTTGATTTTTGATTCAAGTTTGAGCACCCTTGGTTCCAAATATCTACTTTTTGTTTTGGGCAGGAAGATTTTATATTGGATTCCCTATTGTAGGTTGTGTGCCTACTATCGGAGATCTATATTTGTCGATGCAGGGTTCCTGATGGAAGGGAAGTTCTTTAATTTTTTTATTTAAATTCGAGCATTCTTGGTTCTAGAAATTTACTTCCTAGTTTAGTTGGGGAATATTTGATTTTCAATTCCAACTACTACAAGAGGTCAAAGTTTTCTTGAAATAGGGTTCCTATTGAACGGGAAGATCCTTATTTTGATTTTTATTCAAATTTGAGTGCTATTATTTGGGTGGGATATTCTTAAATTTAATTTTTGAATCAAATATTACTTATTAGCACTCTTGGTTCTATTTGGGTGGGAACTGAATGTTCCCATGTCTCTACTTTGGCCACCCTTGTGTTTGGTAGGATTCGGTTCTTTGGATCTCTTGGTTTTCTTGAATCCCATGGATCCTAATTTTTCTTAGGATTTGATATTGTTTCGGGGTTCTGTCCCTTTTGTGATTCACTTTGGTGCTCATTGAATATTTTTGTGGCTTTGTAAAGGTTTGGGGATCTTTCCATAAACCCTTTGTAAAAGGTTTAGGGATCCTTTCAAAACCCCTTCTTAATACCTTGTAAAAAAAATAAACTAATCAAATTATTTTGGATTGTATTAAGATATATTAAGATAATTTGGATCAAATAATAGATAAAATATTGTCAAATAAGCTCCTCATAGCTTGTTTGTGATTTCATGTTTGAAAGGCATGATTTTGAATTACTAGATAATCTTGGATTTGCTTTCCAAATTTCTAGGAAATTTTAGCCTTATATTAGCTACCACCTAGTATTTTTTATTTTTAAATGGGTTATATGGGATTGATATGGGTCCCACTCATACTACATCATGAAAACATAGTGGTATTATAATAGCTTGGCAATTATGTTTGCATCACTTGGCAAGATTTGAACCTAGTTCTCTTCCTTGAAAGTCAAGGGATTTAACCATTTGAGTTAATGCCAAGTGACTAGACATGGTAAAATTGGTGTAAGCATCATTTTTCCCATTTATTGTGACAATAAATGTAATATATTTTATATGAAAACTAAAACTAATTATTACTACTTACAAAAATAAAACATACAACAACCATC
Source organism: Wollemia nobilis (assembly GCA_028583015.1). Lineage (NCBI taxonomy): Eukaryota > Viridiplantae > Streptophyta > Pinopsida > Araucariales > Araucariaceae > Wollemia > Wollemia nobilis. The sequence continues at coordinate 5,185,862 of JAQPPZ010016983.1, read as the reverse complement.
TCTAAGTTTCTAAGATCCTAAAGGCCATTAGTTGTTTCAACCAAATAAAAAATCACCTAGGATTTAAATTCCCCTTAGTTATTTTAACCAAGTAAAAAAACACCTGGAATTTAAAGGCCCCTTATGAATTTTAGGATAATCAATTCAAAAATGAATTCAAATTAAGTCTTGATTATTTGTTAAATACAAATTGTAAGTACAAAAAACATATATGTAATTATCTCTAAATTTTGATATCAAGAAATTGTAATTCCAAAGGAGAAACCTATAAAATCCTTTCATATTAGGTTCAAAATAAAAAACCAAAAAAAAAATTGAGATTACACATTCAATAAGTAATCACATAAATTGAGACAATTATTTTCTAAGAAAAACCACATGGAAAAAAACCTTTGTGAATTAGTTAGAAATACCACATGCTCAAATTCTTACTATGTAATATTAAAACAAAGCAATAAAAAATTCTCCTAGATTTTAAACAATGGGTCTAGCATAGCTTTCATGCAACTACAACTTGGGGGCCTCCTCTATACTACACCTATTTAAGCATGAACAAGATAAACAAAGGAGTTACAAGCTTTATATTGTGGCTTCTTACCTTCCCAATTGTGTATGCCTAAAATTTCTAAATTTATTACACGTGGGAACCTTGAGTGACATGTAAATTGGTGTTACATAAAATATATCATGCCATACTAAACTCATATTCGACCTATCTAAAGAGTTACAAAAGAGGTGTTAAGACAACTTACTCTTGTATGAATGCCTAACATCTCACATAGAGGGTGTATGAGAAAAAAATAATTTATTCATGACTATGGACAAATAAATATTATCATCTCCAATACATCCCCTTAATTTTTAGGGGGGTTTAAGAAGATTGGCATTACTATTATTCCTCCTTAATATATACTTATTTGAGTCCTAAACAATACTAAAGGATTTTTTTTTATATGGTGGCTTAGTGAAGATATCAACCACTTGATCATTTGAAAATTTATATAAAGTTGAATTTACATTGCATAAAGGAATTCTCTAATAAAATGATGATTAAGATAAATAAGTTTATTCCTATCATAAAAAATGGGATTCTTTTCTAACTCAGTTGCACTTTGGTTTTCATAATGAAGTGACATACAATAATTTTAATAAAATCAAAAACCTTCCAGAAGTCTTTTTAACCAACTTTCTTCTTTTGCATCTAAAGTACAACCTTATTGTACTTTAATTGAAGATAAGAGAATAATGTTATCCTTTTTTATATTCAAATAAAATACAATAGAACCCAATAAAAAACAATAGTTACTAACACTAATTAATTATATGGAAGGGATGGACAAGGAGAACTCACTATTAGTGTAAGAAGTAACCAATACATAGATAGGTTGTAGTTCCTTAGAATTATCTATTAGAACAAACAATGTAACTTTGGACTGCCCTCAAGTCCATAGGTTGACCCATAAATTAGCCTCCATGAATCAAACCGATCACCTTAAAGAGTCACCTGACGTGGGTTTGACAACAAACAAGAGAGATAGAATATCAACATCTACAAAAAAATATTTGGAGTTCCTTGAAGGAGTCAATTTCGACAATCAGCTCCAATGACATGACCTTCTATAGTTTGAAAAGGTGAAAGTTCCCCCAAAAAATAATGAAGATAATGTTAGAATGTTAGGGTATTGGATTCACATTACAAACAATGTCTAGTTTATAACTGAATCTCTCCCTCTAATCCAGAGATTCTTGATCTTCAAGAACCAAATTGGATGATACTAAACTAGCAAAATGACACTCTAGAAAGTGGAAAGGCTAGAATTTTAGTAGCATTAGTGCATAAGGATTTTTTAGGGGGGTTGGCTATCGTTTAGATGTCCTCATTAGTTTTTTCCATTCCCATTGACTTGGGAAGCCATTGAAGTATGATTTATTTCAATAGTTTCTCATATATATACCATAGAACCCTATAACCAAGCTTTGGATTTGGAATGAATTAATTTTTTTCTTGAGACGTATAAAGGAAAACTCATTAAATTCATAAGAGACTTCAATGCCATATTGATTGATAAGGAAAAATTGGGTGAAGTATAATGCATCACAAAATCATAGGATTTTAGCAACTTTGTATACTAGTCAAGCTTGTGGGATATGCTACCCAAAAACTGATTTTATATATGGACCAATAGAAGGAAAGGATTCATAGCCATTATTAAGAATGTTGACAATTTTATATTATTGATAATTTGAATTGACTATGAAACAATGATTGAATCATTGGCCAGGCTTACAAGCTATACCATGCTCCTGTCTTCCTCCACATTGCACCAAAGTTATAGAGATAGAAACCACCCTTCAAGTTTTAAGCCATTTGACTATGGGATGATAACCTTTTTCTATGATGGACTAATGGTGGAAGGAATGTCCTAAGACATGTGAATATAAATGTATAAACTCTTAGAGTGGGACACAATAATTTTTGGTAAAATTTTTGTATAAAGATGCAAGATAGAAGATACCTTATTGACTTTAAATAGTACTTGATAAATTTTAAGCGTGATAGATGAGCTACTAGTAGAAGAACAATGCCTAAGGATCACCTTGGAGGAAATTTATCCTATAGAATAAATTATTTTTTGAAATAGTATCCAAATTTATGGTTCAAAGGAGACAAGAATTCTCATTTTTTTGGTTTATCCACCATGGCCAAATATTATGTGAATCACATATCTTCTATGCTCATGAGTGAATGAATCCTTCTGATTGAGATAGTAGACATAAAAGGGATACAATTTAAAATATCAAAGGCATATTAATAATAGATCCTCCATAGATTTGTAGGCTAGGAATGACTTTCTTAATTACATACTAGATATAGGGGTAATGAACAAAATGAAAGCTTAACGACTCCTACTTAGCATCAAAGGCTTGAGGTGCATTGTTCTTCATGAACAAAGAAAAATCTCCTTAGACCCAATGGATTCCCACTTGGTTTCTTTTAAAACTTATAGGATATTATAGAAAAAGATATATTGCAACCCTTAATGAAAGTATTACATATTGAAATATCCTCAAGTACTAGAATAATACCAATATTTAACTCATTTCTCAATGCGATTACCACCAAAAATTTGATAAATTTTACCCTATATATCTATGCAACACTATCCTTTAATTATATTGACAAACTCTAGATTACAACAATATTTTTGGTTGAAGAGTGATTTGACCTTCCCCATAAAGTACTAGAATCTCTATCTAGGATTGGACCTTTTGGACAATAACATGTTTAATAAAAGAAACATGAAATTCAAGATGGATGTGAGAATATGACATAAGCTCCAACTAATATGCCACTTAACCAATTCATTGAGCAACCTTGTAGGGGCCACAAAATTGAGGATTCAAATTATGACTATACTTGATCTTCAAGGACAAATGCTTATAGGGATGAAGCCACAAAAGACCATATACCCCATGAAAAATTATCACTAAAAATGATGCAAGTCCTGTTACTACTTCATGTAGTTCTGGTACTAGGCCAAATTATCTTTAAGGATTTATAGCACAATTTTAGAGGAACTATAAACAATTTTAGAATCTTTCATATGAAATATATTTATCCAATCTTGAGTGTAATTTTATTTAGAAATGAATATTTTGTTTGGTTATTTTTAAATTTGCAATCTTAAGAAATAATGCAATATGATTAAATTGATAATTTTAAATATTTTAATTAATATTAGACTTAGAAACATCAATCAAAGAGGTATCCATAGAGGTAATGACCAGATTTACAACATACATAATAATGATAACAATACAATTATTGTAACTTTTAATATAAATATTTCAATCATTATTACTTCTAATACAACCTTGCAAAATAAAGTAATTATTAATTTTGGAATGCTAATCTCTAGGGTATTACCTAAAATCACAAATAGATTTCATTAATATACAATTAAATGTTCATTGTCTTTCCTAACAAAACCATTAGATCGAGACCCAATTAATTCATGTAAATTTCAATTCAAAAATGCACTTTTGGCATCCATATGATCCATTTTCCATTTTGTTTTTATAGTTAAAGTTACTACTAACTCAATTTAGTCACTTTAGAAATAAAGATAAAAGTTGCATTATAATATATTCCTTGAATTTAAGAAAAACCTCTGACAAGTAATCTAGTTTTGCTTCATAATTTCAATTCAAGCTTCAAACATAGTTTTAAACAACCATTTACATGAAATTAAAATTTGGTCTTTAGATAATGGAACAATATATCATGTGTGATTATCTATCAATAAATTATATTCTTCAAGCATAACTCTTTTCCATAAGGATTACTTTTTGCTTGAGCATATGATTAAAAATAGTTCATTTTTATTATTTTGGACAGAGATGACTAATTGGTAGTAATTGATCCTTCTAGTTAGAATGATCTATGGTGGTAGTATTTTCTCTTAAAGTATATCCACCTAAGAACATGCGCTTACTTTCTCAACCACCAATACCAATGTAGTGCTTTCTCAACCACCAAGAACCACATATCCACCTAGATCAAAATACTTGTAACTAAATGATAGAATCTAGTTGGATGAATGTGATTATGGTTTGTTTAGTTGGACTTTAATTTATGAAACAAAGAAAAAGGTTTATGTGAATATTAAAGTAGTTGGCTTTAATTGGATAATAAATGTGAACCTAGATTATTTAGCAATTAAGGGTATGAGACTTTGATTGTTAAGTAAGGGTTAGGCCATTTATTGCAAGTAGAGAATATGGTTTGATGCATGGTTGAATAACTCTCATGAGTAGATGAGAGGAGAAATGGAAAGAATAGTTTCTATGATGTCAACTATGCATTAGAAAGTTGAATTGCTTGGGTTATTTGTATAGTTGCAATTTGGCAATGAAATGAACAAATGCATTTAGAAGCATGTCTATCCTGAACTATGAGTGTCCTGATCCCCTACTATCCTCACTTGATTTATGGAAGAGTGGGAGGACCAAAGCCATGAGATTGACCAATGCACAAGTTTTCTCTCTACCTTAAATATTACTTATTTATGCAAATAGATTAGATTTTTGGGGAGGTTTCTCCGATTAGAATGATGTAATGTATTGTTTGAAGGTATGGGGTTTACCATACATACTTATGTAATAAATGAATAATATGGTTGATGCACCTTGTATTCCACTAATTGAATATATTTGTTTTTAAATCCCTTTAATCGCATGTTTATCCTTTATTTATTGCTTGTGTTTTAGTTATCTTCTGTTTGCCAATGATTTATGTTTTGTTAGATTTAGTATCCAGATATATTCTTTAAATTCTTGTTTTAACTTTTGATATAAAAACAATAGTAAGTTCTAGGTGAACTTCTATGATGACCTAACGGCTTGAGACCCCCTTAGGAAGATTGGTAACTAGGTTTAGAAGAATGCACCAGAGTTAAGATAGCTTGTTAGAGGACAAGACAGATAGCTTAACTCGTAGTGCACGTAGCATACCCACACGTAATGGCTTGTGTGGAATATGGAGATGTGTGTACACCTTCTAATGATCGAAGGTGTTAAGTATACCTCATCAAGACTGATGAGATGGATGGAATTATGTGTGTAACATGAGATATGCCTATGCAGAAGGGACTTGCGTGAGGGGAATCTTGTGTGGTATAGTTCTTGAGAAACTTAGGATATGTTAAAAATTAAGTCAATCTAAGGTTGGTTAGGGGTTTATGAATCCATCTCCTTAGTAAAAAAAAATTCTCTCTTTTTTGTATTTTTTTTCTTGATTTTTGGGTCGTTACAAGAAGAATGTCCATCTTACTTGTCTTACAATGGTCCAATTTTGTTTACTTTTGAACAAATTTGGAGGGATTGGCCTAATCAAGAGGGTGTTGATCATTTTATTAGGTAGCTAATTTGTATGGGTTCTACCATTCTATCTTAGAATATCTAGAAGAAAAAAAACAACAATATTTTCAATCAAGAAAGGAAGGACATTCACTATATCTAGCAAAAGACCATTGTCAACTTAGTTGAATAAGTCCAATAACTCCTTTATCACCCCAAAGCTCCCACCATAGATGGGATCAAGTGATGTAAATATTAAAGACCAATCTAATAAGGTCTTTAATAAGGGTTTTAATATTTATTAGTTTATTTAATAAGGTTTTTAAGACACTTAGGATTATGCTTAAATTACACATTAGAAGAAGAATCATCAAAATTGAAAAATAGAAAGTCTATCCTTCAAATTTTCTACACTATCAATTTCATATTTAGAATCATCGATATTATTGTCTATATTTTCATTTCCATATATAAGAGCAACTATTCTAACTTTAGAACAATCATGCAAACAACACTATTAGCTTTTTTTTTTCAAGTTATAAAAATATGAAGCATGTATTTAGATTCTAACTTAGTCCTTTTTTGCTGATAAATATAAAAAAAAGTAGGTGAACCATAGATGCACAAATACTTTAGGTTCGACTCTTTCCAAAATTCTTTAAAATTCATATTCCTTAAACTTTGTAGGATTTTAGTTGATGAAATAAACTATTAAATAGATTTTATTCAATGTAAAATTTATAAGACGTTCTTAGAATGAAGTATAAATGTAAACAATTTAATAAGGACCTATTATCCTCACTTAACAACACCATTTTGCTCTAGTTTATACAAAATTATTCTTTCATGCCTAATTTCATGTCATTTCAAATAATCAAGAAACTAATTATTAACATATTTATTTCCTATACTATTACATACCCGATACTTGTAACACATAAGGGCATATGTTGTTGTAAGTAAGTGGACCATGAATCTAGTTAGAAGTGGGCCATGTGTTAAGTTAGGAGAGTGTTTGTCATAACATCATGTATGCAAGTGCTTTTTCATAGAATCTTTTTTATGTCATAGAATTACGAATGCAATTGCTAGTATTATGAATGTAACTATCATAATTTAGGTAAGTCAACAAAATGGTCATAAAATATTGTTATAGTAGAATGCTATAGGATATTGTCATAGTATGGCAAAAAATATTATTGTAAAATATTATAAAATAGGAAGGATGTAACCCTCATGATTTAGAGAAGAATTTGCATATTTTGTAAGGATATGGCTCCCTCAAAGTAACCTATGATAGTAACATTTCTCATTCCAAATGTTTGCAATTACTATTCTTTATGTTTCAATGTTTCAGTTCATGAATGCTTCCAATATTGGATTTATGATATTATTTCTGCTTTTACTAATTATTTGTGTGATCATAGTTATAATTATCTTTGGCACTAAATTTCTTATCTTAGTTTAGCTTTGCACTAAGAATTTTGAGCTAAAATATTCACATGATAAGAAGAGGTTCATTGCAAGTGGTATCAAAGGGATTTTAGGACATGGTGAGCACTTGTTTTAAGAATTTATTTTCTAATTAATCCTAGGTCAATAGGTTAGAAATGGTGGTTTGGCCATTTCAAAATAATATGGAGGAGTTATCATTATTGGCTAAGCTAGATTTCCCATAAAGCATCTAGTGAAGTGAGGAGAGATCAGGCTCTAATACCTAAGCCTAAAAAAACACCCGTATATAGATTTGAGCTCCCACGTAGCTCATGTATAACGAAATAACCCTTAACTAAACCTTCATATATAGGAAACCAATTGGCTATTTAATATCCATAGTGCATCAACCACATCACTTGAGAAGATTACCCTCTCGTATTGTCAAAGAGGTGGGTTGTGTGCTTAAGGGTATGAGTGGAATCCTCCTTGAGTAGTGGTCTAAAATATTGGTCTAAGCACTATTGATCGCTATTGTGGTATAATATAGGGCTATGGAGAGTACACAAAACCTAACCTAGGATCCATTCACTCCTTGCTTATTTTACCAAAAGCAGAGCTCATGGGATAGAAAAAGTAAACTTCAAAATTTTGGGAGCAAATACACAACTTGAAAACCCCTAAAAAAATATTATAGGTTACAAAAAATGTTATTTTTGGATATAGTCCATTGTGATCATATCATCAAGCTGATCATTTTCGTATATAACACCCATACACCTTTTTGGAACTCTTACTAAAAAAATCATTTTGGGATATAGCCCATCACGATTGTCTCATCGAGTTTATTGTATTGGTATATAACACCCATACACTTTTTTGGGACCCTTACTATATATAATAATTGCTAAAAATATTTTTTTTATTTTTAGTAAATACCCCTTGAAACCCATTATCAAGCAATGAACGTCTGAATGAACAAGCTAGAGGAACAACTCTCCAAACTAGATTCTCTCATGGAAGTCAAGGGTAAAATATCTATTGGAAAATTACCATTAGTAAAAGGTTAAAAAGGTATTTTACCTTGGGTAAGATTACTTACCTTTTACCTTACCTGGATGGCAGTTGGACGGTAGCATCTTTGGGCGGCAAGAGAATTTGTTTTTAATTTCTTCTCCCTTAATTTCTCCTATTCTCCTATTTTCTCTAGAATGGTTATTTTAATGTTTATTTAAACTTTGTAACCTTATGTTAATGGTTAATGCAAATATTACCTTTGTATCAATTGCTCACCTCCCACATTTGGTATTAGAGCTAAGAGCCGAGACCGGCCTGAATCCCGAGGCAGTGGGGCCCGTAGTTTGAGGCAATGACATGAATCTCGAGGCAGCTCGTAGGAGCTGAGGTGGCACAGATCCCAAGGTAGCCCGTAGGAGCAAATCATCGACGTGATTCCCAAAGCGTTTGTGGAGTTGGACGAGGCGACCCGTAGGAGCAAATCGACATGATTCTCGAGGCGCTGGTGGAGCTGGACGTTGACGAGGCGACACGTTGGAGAAGGCATCACGTGGCCCGAGGCGGTTTGTTGACATGGCAACCTGCATATAGCTCGAGGTAGTTCGTTGATGTGGCGACCTACGTGCAGCCCGAGGCAAAATGTTCTTCATAGCCTGTGATTGCTCATAGCAATCAAAGCACGTAGTGTGCTTTGCTCTTTTTAAAGAGCATAAACATCATCGCATAGGCGATGTGGGACTAAAGTCCCAAAGAAATCCTTTGCTTCGCGTCGAAGCGCGAAGCCAAAAATTGCTTCGCGTTCGACGCGTAAGCAATAAGGGCAAGGAGCCTGCTTTTGCTCCCGGATCTTCCCGGTAGCACAGTGGCTACCCTTTGCCTTGACTCCCATGAGGTCGCACGATCGAACCTCGACGGGGTCATTTTTTTTATTTGCTTCGTGCTAGCTTGCAAAAGCAATAAGGGCAGGGAGCCTGCTTATGCTCCCGGATCTGCCCGGTAGCACAGTGGCTACCCTTTGTCTTGACGCCCGCGAGGTCCCACGATCGAACCTCGACGGGGTCAACAGTTTTTAAAAAAAAAAATTCTTTAAATTTTTTTTTAAGGTAACTTTAAATTTTTTTGATTGTCATTTCCTAAGAGGAAATAGATGTAAAATTAAAAAAAAAAAAAATTGAAATTTTTTTTATTTATCATTTAAAGTTGATGATTGACATTTCCTAAGAGGAAATAGTTGTAAAAAGTTTTTTACGCTTTAAGAGGTAAAAAAAAATTATTAAAATTTCCTAAGAGGAAATCTTTGTAAAAGAAAATTTCTAGGAAATTTTCTTAAATGATAAGATTGAAGGATGTTACCAAGCACTTTGTAGTTTGTTACTGAGAACAAACGTTGAAAGCTTTGATGAGCATGTGAGAACACTAGGAATAAATATAGTCTTTTCACAGTTGCAAAACATGGTTATTGCCCAACAGAGAAATCCTGATCTAGGATACGAAGCAGATTCAGAAGATAACTCCTTTGGAAGCAGATTTGAACAATCCGACATAGTGGTGATTGCTTCACAAGGATCTGAATATACTCATTATAGTAATTCAATTGAAATCCTACAAACTCCTTCTCCTAACATTATATTGATCAGTGACAACGATGAACAAGTCGCTGACAATTTTGTAATTGTTGAACAACAAGAGTGAGTTGTTTATGATTATAAATCAAGCAAGGTTTGATAGTTTGTAAAGTCTTTTTTAAATAAGACTATATAAGAGAGGTTTCTTGTTTTAGTAGATAATAATGGGATCAAATAACAATCTACCAATCCCCCGAATTCGGTGGGGATAATTATGAGTACTGGTCCATCAAAATGAGGACATTACTCATAGGAAAAGGACTATGGGATAGTATTGAAAACGGTTACACTGCTCCAACAGATTGGACTACTTTGAGTGCAACCGACAAGAAGATCTTCAAAGATGCACAAAAAAATAATTATTTTGCCTTATACCATCTTCAAGCGGCATTAGATCCAAGTATCTTTCCTAGAATTGCATCTTACTTAACTGCTACATATGCATGCAGGATTCCAAGGAAGTGATAAAGTTAAGCAAGTCAGGCTTCAGACCTTAAAAAGAGATTTTGAAAATATCAGAATGAAGGAAAATGAAAGATTCGGTGACTACTATGTACAAATCAAAGCAGTAGTTGATATGATGCAAACTTTAGGTGATGACACAAAAGTTGAAATAATTGTGAAGAAAGTGTTGAGAACACTTCTTCCTAAGTGGAATCACATTGCCATCATAATTGAAGAATCCAAAGACCTTTCTACTCTTACATTTGATAGTTTGATTGGATCATTAACATCACATGAAGAGAGACTTCAAGGAGCACCTTCAACAAGCTATGGAGGTGATGACAAAGCCTTCACTTCGAATGAAGCTGCAAGATGAGGACAAGGAAGAGGTTGAGGCAAAAGACAACAACAAAGAGGCAAAGGCCAAAGCAACTCCTACAGAGGAGGAAATCAAAAAAGAGGTGGAAATCAAAACAAAGGAGCCAATCAGAACCAAAGCGGCAATGCAGGCTATGGAAATCAAGGACGAGGAAGTAACAAGACTAAAACAACTTGTTTCAATTGTGGGAAACAAGGACACTTCGCTCGTGACCGCTGGTCAAAGACTTCAAAAGATCAAAGCAGTCAATATGGCTCATTCTACAGAGAAGAAGAAGGTCCATCAAATATTTTTCTCTCTTATGGATAGTCAGATCAAAATCTTAAAGATACATGGATTTTGGATACTGGTTGCTCCACCCACATGAGTGACAAAGAAAATATCTTTGGTACATTAGATTCAAATTACAAATCCCATGTTAAGTTAGGGGATAATAAATCTTTGCAAGTTGAAGGCATTGGAGCTATGGAAGTTCCAACAAAAGGACTTAAAAAAGTGAATGACATATACTATACTCCACAGCTACAACACAATTTGTTAAGTGTTGGCCAAATGATGGAGAAGCATTACAAATTAGTTTTTGATGAAAGAAAATGTACAATCCTTGATAAAAACAATTGTAACCGAGTCATCACAAAAGTACCTATGACAAAGAATAGGTTATTCCCTCTAAAATTTTGTGAGCCAGGGGGAGATCAACTTGCAAACATTGCTATTACAAATCCAAGTGAATTGTGGCACTTGAGATATGGTCACCTCAATTCCGCTAGCTTGAAAATGTTAACATCACAAGCTATGGTGACAGGACTACCAAAAATTCAAGAACATAAGAAGGTATGCAAAGCATGTGCTTTTGGAAAGCACTCCAGAACAAAGTTTCCAAGAGGCCAAGCGTGGAGAGCAAGCTATCCTCTTCAGCTAGTACATTCAAACATATATGGTCCAATGCAAACAAAAAGCCTTGGAAACAATTCTTATTTTCTAACATTCATAGATGATTATTCTAGAATGTGCTAGATCTATTTTTTGAAACACAAATATGAAGCATTTGATTTCTTCATAGACTTCAGAAATAATGTAGAAAAGCAATGTGACTACTATGTCAAATGTCTTCGCACTGATAGAGGAGGAGAGTACTCCTCAAAACCGCACCCTTGTTGAAATGGCATGAACAATGCTTCATACAAAGCATCTCACATACAGCTATTGGGCAGATGCAGTGAGAACTAGTGCATATATTCTAAATAGAAGTCCGACTTCTAGTTTAGATGGTATCACTCCTTATGAAGGATGGTACGGTAAGAAACCAAATGTCAAACATTTTTGAGTATTTGGTTCTTTAGCTTATTCACACATTCCTGAGGAGAAGAGAAAGAAGCTTGATCCCAAGAGTCAAGCATGTATTTTTGTAGGGTATTGTGAATCAACCAAAGGGTATAGATTGTACAATCCCAAGACACATAAAATAATTATCTCCAGGGATGTAATTTTTGATGAAGGGGGAGAATGGGGTCATAAAAAATTTGTTGATATTGACTCTAATTCAGAAAATTCCACATTTGTACAACCCAAGAAAAGTAGTGGAAAAATTTCCCCTCCATAAAGTCCACATCAGGAATCTTCATCAAGTACATCAAGTGGTACACCAAGTCCAAGAAGGACTCCTTTGGTGGCACCCCCAAACTCTCCGAAATGATTTCATAGATCTGTAAGCGCTCCAAGTACGATGGATATTGATCCAGTTTCTCAAAGGAAAGAGACAAATAAAGGAAAGCGCATACTACAAAGTCATCCATCTTTTCAAATGTTGGATAGGAATTTCCAACAAAGATACACTAGGAGTCAAGCTAGTGAGATGGACGACATTTTGTCAAGACTTGAAAATCTTCAAATGTCAGGAGATGATGAGTCTCATGAACCAAGGGGTGAAGTAGTCAATTATGCTTTGTTGGCTGCTGCACAGCTAGAACCATCTAGCTATGAAAAAGCATGTATTGAAAGTATATGGCAAGATGCCATGGAAGAGAAAATATCCTCAATTAAAAAGAATGATACTTTCTATAGGGCACCAATAGAGGCATGACCTTGTGACTCCCTAAAATATATTTTCTAAGGTTTGACGAAACAAAGTCACAAAGTTGGTTGATTAAGGTTGAACAATAGTATGAACTTCATGAACCTCCCTTTGACCAGAGGATCTTTATAGATGATTTAAATTTTGATTTGGAAGCACTACATTGGTATTGGTGGTTGAGAAAGTAAGCTCATGTTCTTGGGTGGATATACTTTAAGAGAAAACTCCAAAATAAAAACATTATAGTAGTGTTTGAAGAATTTGTATTTTTGGGTCTAATTGTTTAAGTAGAAATTTAGCTTCTAATCACTAGGTAGATATATATTTTTATAAAACCCTAGTTTGCATTATCTTTTTTTTGTTGAGGCATGAAATCATATGCTTACAAGTATTTTATGGAGAATATGATAGAGAATGGTGGAAACATTTTAAATCCTTGTATTCTACTAATTTTAATTGGAACATTAAGCTTATTTACTTTATTAAAGGAGAATCTCACTCTTGGTTTTATAGTTTTTTTTATGGCCCATAATTATAAACTAACTTGGAAAGAAATAAAGCAAGCATTCTTGAGTCAATGGAACCCATATAAAAAGATAGATAATTTGAAAGATACCCTCAATAACTATACTAAAAAATAAATAGGCTCCAATATGAACACAAGGAATTAAAAATAGAGTCAGAAAACTTTAAGGAATTGGTATAAGAAAGAGATAAGGATGATAGTGTGCAAGCCGAGGGAACTACACCTTTGGTATCAGATAGATCAAAAAGTGGTCAAAAGGATTTGTTTGAATCTAAAAACTCTATTTTGTAGGTTCATGGATGCATTTAGAGAGAAAATATCATTATTTCTGTAAATCTTGGCAACAACTATATTTTCATTAATATTGCTTTGGCTAAGAGGTTATAGGTTCAAGCAATAACAAAAACTAAAGACATAAATTGAGGGTGTGAATGTCCATTTTTTCGAATATTTGAAGATTACTATGGATAAATATGTTTTACATTCAAATTTTCATACTATTGAGATAGATGATGTCAATATTATTCTGACTTATCCTTGCTTGGATTCTTTGGGTACTGTTAACATTAATGTGAAAAAGAAGTTCATGAATTTATGGTACATGAAAAAGAAGATAACATCACAAGATTTTTCTCAGTTTAAGGAGAAACGATCCAAGGAGAAACAAAAAGCAATTAGGGCAAGAGAACAATTTAAGGAACCACTAGAGGAATCAAAAACTAAGTTTACAACAAAGGTAGTGATAGAGTCCCAAGAAGAAGCAACAACAAAATTCAAGGAAGCTTTGTTAGAAGAGCACGTAGATGTACCAAAACAAGGGCATATGAGATAAAAGTTTGAGGAAGAGTTTAAAACAATGAAACAAAATGTTGAAGAATCAAAGGAAACAAAATGTCAGGTTAGGATGTAGCATATTGCCACACACACCACTATGAGTGGTAACAATCTTGGAGGCATGACTTAGGGTATCAATATTATTATGGATTCAGATGGAGTAAAACAAGCATCAAGTATAACAATGTTAGAAAAAGCAACATAGTAATTATAGATTTCATAATGGTATAACAACATCATAGAACAATAAGACCAATAATTTAGAATATCAGAGTAGCATAGTAGAAGCATGAAGCTACCAAAGCAGTTATAGATATTAAAGTGGTATAATGACAACTTGACATCATCACAAACCATCACCAATCAATATTTCACTTGGATGGATGGATGATCAAGATTGGTACTAGTTGTCAACATTGCTTATAAAATCATATTATTTAGTTTCTTCTCATATTTCAAGGGTAAAATATTTGTAAGAAGGGTGGAATGCTATGGTACCTAAGGATAGGAATTTGAAAAGATGATATTGTCTTGTATATGGTATTATGGATAGTTGGCATGGGCTACACATAACCAAAGGTTGATTATATCATAATAATTAGTAGGATAAAAAATTTTGAGTCGACTCCCTAAAGCAGCCTTAGAAGATGGGTATATAAAGAAGATATATTATCATTGTAATCATCATTAATCATATCAAGTATTCTCTTGTAATCGTCTTTACCTATGGAGTGGTCTTTCATCTTGAGAGATCTTGTGGAATTATTCCTTTTTTAAGGAGTATTGTTTGTGTTACCCTACCTTAAGGGTATTTTCAGTCTTTGTCTCACTCTATGGATTGTTATAATGGATAATTATTTGTTGATGAATAATTCAATATTTTTGCATAGCAATGAATGATTGTTGTTAATGAGAATAAATTTTCATAACATTTGATGATGAAATTAACTTTGTCAAACCCTATATAATTTATTATATAAATAAAACTAATAATAATAATTTTATTTCAACTTTTATTAACTAACAAAAAATTTCTCATACTTATTTCTCTTAATATTTTTTGTTAACTCATTGTTATCATCATTACGTATCCATGTAATTATAATTAACCTTCATAAAAGATTAAGCAACAATTCAAAATAGCAATCTAGAATAATATACACAAATTTATAGAGCAAATAAGAATAGTTTAATTAATTAAATTCCTTAACAAGTAATGTTTGAATCTTGTCAGTAAATATATGCATAATTTTCAAATAGTTGTATTGTCAACATAGTTACAATATAATAGACCTCACTTCAAACCTCATGGGCATGCCCAATTTAGGGCAAAGTAGTAGTCTGGCTTGAGTTCGATGAGTGTGCACCAGCTTGATGGCGGTGGTACTAACCCTGAGCCATCAAGGGTTTCCCTCACTTTGGGCCGTGTTTACTGAGACGAGATAGGGGTTATAGTGGTAGCACCATGATTTCATACTACAATCGAAGGTAATGCGACGGACATGCCCAATCTAGGGCAAATGTAATAGTCTGACTTGAGTCCGCTAAGTGTGCACCAATTTGATGACGGTAGTACCAACCTTGAGCCACCGAGGTCTCTTTCATTTTGAACCGTGTTTACCGAGACGAGATAAGGGTTATAGTGACAATACCATGATTTGACACTACGATTAGAGGCAATGAACTTGACCCTGTGATCAATTGTTCAAAAAAGAAAGGTAGTTGCCTATTCCTCTATGTATAAATAATAATAATAACAATATACATAGACATAGATTCCATCCTATATAAATATGATATAATTTATAATTAAATAATATAAAATTTTGAATAAAAAAACCTAAAGTTCGATAGATTATACATTAGATGAAAAACAATTAGAAATCGTTAAAAGCTACTTTATTTTCTCCATAAATGGATCCAAAAAAACCTAGTCGTTATTCGTCTCTTAACATGACGAAGAGTTGCGACCTTTAAGGTCAATGGTTGAAGATGTGAAAGGGAGCATTCACAGGAACACGAATATGTCGACCAGAAATTGCCAAACATTAGAAAATAATATCCATTTGGATTTATTTAAAGCAGAAGATTTTCAAAAATAAAATTGCTTATAGACAAAAGTCTGCATTCCTGACTGTACTTTGGCCCCTCTATTGACTTGGGTGTACTTCATCTGTGTCCAATACAAGTGGGTGTCCTCTTCTTTTCACATCCACTGGTTCTGTATCCAATTGGATCATCGATATAAAAGGCCTCTGATTCACTTTAGTCCACCTCCCAATCAATCTGGTTTGAAACTTGGACACCCACATCATCTAAACATAGAAAATGCTACCCTCTGCAAGAGAGCAGAGCACCGAATTTCTGGAGGCTGTCCTATCCCAGAAGGGCCCCTCTGCACTGCCCTATAAGGAGAACATCAAATGGCTCATCAGGCAGCACCTGCTCTATCTGACACAAGTATTCCCCTCCCTGGTAGTGCAGACCTCAAATTTCACTCACTATAATGGAAGAACTGTCCACCTACTCCAAGCACAAGGCACAATCCCCATGGTCTACCAAGCTATAAGATACAACATCCCTGTCACAATTTGGCTTCTGGAATCCTATCCATATGAGCCCCCTCTTGTGTATGTGACACCCCTAAGGGACATGGTTATTAAAAAGGGCCACCCCTTAGTGGACCCCTTTGGCATGGTGTCAAGTCCTTATATGAGAGGATGGACATTTCCAAGCTCTAATCTTGTGGACATGGTAAGGAATTTGGGCATGCTTTTTGGGCAAGACCCACCTCTGTATAGCATGCAGAGTCCTGTAAACCATAGTGGTGGAGCTTCTGTGTCACATACCCACATGCCTTCAACCTCTGGTAGCCTCACTAACCCAAGGGGAAACCCAAGTCCACCATTCCCAAAGAGGCCTAATGATTACCAATTCATGAAGCAGTCAATAGACAAGTTGGTAGAGTCATTCCATAATGACATGGCTGAATTCATAAAGACCAGGGAGAGGGATAGGAAATTCAGTATTCAAGCAAAAATGAGACACAGAGGAGAGCAATATCACGAGTCTCCACTTACATTTAGTGATGTTGTTGAAACATGGCTTCAGAAGATTAAGAGAAAGAAGTTCAATTTTGACATGGGGGATGCTCTGGGGCCTTGTGATGTCTTGTCAAAGCAATTGTTGGAGAGCTTGGCAGCTGATGTGGCTATTGAGGAGATCTTGTATTCATTGGATAAGGCTGTCCAGGAGGGAGCAATTCCTGTTGGGGTTTATCTCAAGAATGTGAGGGCATTGTCCAGAGAGCAGTTCTTCCACCGAGCAATGTCTTTTAAACTGAAAGCAGCTCAACTGTAGGCTTATAATTCCAACGTGGCAGCAAAACTTGGTAATCATGTTCCCTGATTGGAACTTGAAGCAGTATCCAGATGTTTTTTTTTAAATTAATTATGATTTATATGTTAAATAAAATAGATTGCTTTAATTAATATTTTGATTAGGAGCTTTAATCAATTAAGACTTGTTAAGTCTTTAATAAGAAATAAACATTAATTTTAATATTTGGGCATTTTAAGTTTAATAAAGAAATTTTATTTCTAATTTTAAAATAGTCAGCAGTAATTTTTTAGTTAAACCAATTATATATTAAATAGATATTTTATTTTAGAATTTTATTTTTTTCTTTAAAAAGTTTGGAACAGTTTTCACTTTTATAATCAGAAATCTTTATTATATTGTAGTCAGACTAGTATTATAACAACGGGCAATTATATATGTATTGTCAAACAAGATTTAAACCAATAAGAGTATTGTCAAACAAGATTTAAACCATAATCTCTTATTTGAAAGTAGAGGTGTTTAACTAGAAAAACTCATCCCTATTTGATATAAAATTTCAAGGTTCATTTATATTAAAGGTTCAATCCCAACAATACCAAGAGGGCTATATGATGTAGTCCCTTGAGATAGTAACACTAGTAACACCTAGTATGGAAGATATTGTAATTGGTTTGAACACCTAATCAAAATCGTATTATAACAAAGGGTGGGGACCCAAGTACAACCCTTTTAAATTTAAAAAAATTGGTTTTATGATAATTTCTTTTGTTAAGTAATAGTTATTTCTATAATGATATTTTTGTTAATGGTGATTTACAATAATATTTTTAATTTCATATTTTTTGAATAAAAATTATAATTTGTAAAAGACCTATAAAATACATAAGTGCCTCATCAACTTAAGAACTTTCATCTTAACATTTACTTTTGTATTGGAAAAGCATTGAGTAAATAGTATGATTTATAAACCCACCATATCTTTCATAATTATCAATAATATAGGATATTCCAATTACATTTATTTTTTTCTCTTTTTGAAGAACAAAGGGTTGTACTTGGGTCCCTCCCTTTTGACAAATCACAACTCATTTCTTTAGACCTTGAGAGTTTCTATTCTTATCTCAATTAAGTTGCTATAATTAGATATCTACATTTTTTCATAAAAAAATTGAATTCTTGATTTTCATTTTTTGGATCTTCAATTTTCTTTATAATAGATTCTATTTTCATCCCAATTAAGTTGCTATAGTTAGATATCTACATCATTTTTTATAAAAATTCTTCTTGATTTTTATTTTCTAGATCTTCTTCAATTTTCTTTGTAAATACAAATATTCCAACATTCAACATCTTTCTTCTTGACATTTTTTTTGTAGCAAAACTCCACCTTTACTATATATGCATTGCATCTTAGTAGAATGATATTTCTAAAACTTTGCGCTATCATGGGCCACTTTACCAGATATAGATTGCTAGTTTCCTTCTTGAAGCATAAGTGCAGCCACACGAATTGTAATAAATAATTTATATGAAAGCACATTAATGTTATAAAATACATCAAATATTATCAATGGTAAATATTATAGTAAAACTTAGTCATTATTTGATTTAGATAGTCAACATTTTCTTTTCAACTTTAGCTAAACTTACTACTTTTTCTAACCATGAAAAAGAGAATTTAACTTCACGATTCCCTTTTAAAACCCTTCTACTGGCTAGCCTATCTACATATTGGTCCTTCTCTTAACATAAGTGTAAACATAAGGTCTTGTAGATCTAAAATTATCTCTTGTATGTTTCATGGAGCCTTTGCTTTCCTAAAAATTGCACCAATTACTATTAGTGAATTGTCTTTCATCTATACTTTGTTCCATTTTATTTGTTTGTATATTATTAACCCTTCCAAAGTTGCCTAAGCTTTAGCTTCATTATTTGTCTTAAATTCACTATTGAAAGTGTAATGAGACAAAATATCTCCCCTATTATTTCTAATTATTCCTCCTCCTGTTGGTCCTAGATTCCTTTAGATGCTCCATCAAAATTCAATTTGACCAACTCCACTTATGTGGTTTCCACTTTATATTCTTTGCATTCCTTTTGTTTCTTGCCTACTCAACATCATAATTCTATTTAATCACTTGAATCCAACTATTAAAGCTCTTTGCTTGAAGATTAGAGATTGAGTGAGTTGATAGGTTCAGTTAAACTCCTCAATGGCTAAACAAATCTTTCTTTTCATTACCTCTAAACTGCATTCCTTTTCATTAAATATTCTTTTATTTCTTTCAATCCATATAGTAAAAAGTATTGTATCTTTTGAAATATCCTAGATTTTCTATAATACTTTACTTTTAGAAGTGCTCAACCATTTTTTTAATCATTCTTCAATTCTACCATTCATCACCATTCATTTACCAAACATATTAAGAATCCATTGTCATAGTTTCTAGCCTATTGAATAGTGTTCCAAGAGATGGTCTATACTCTCCTCCTTTGGCATAGAACACATTTTGTGAGCAACCATGAAAATCCCTTTTCATTAGGTTATCCTAGTATAAAATTTTCCTATGGCCTACTATCCATACAGATATTTTGATTTTTGGAATGCTTGGGCTATCCCAAATATTTCTCTATATTCTTGCGGTATATCTTGTTTGTGGTGCATTACATTATGCCTACCTCTAGTTGTGTATTCTCCTAAGTTATTCAAGTCCCAAATAAATTTATCCTTGGCTCCCCTCATAATACAATTGGCTAAAGTATGTACTACTTGACTTTTTTCTCTCTCTATATTCTTGTTGGAATATATTACATTATTTGATACATGCCAATGTACCACCATGGGTACATATTTAGATTATGAGTTTCTATTAGATTAGGGTTTGAGTATTTACTTTATGCAATGTAATAAATGCATAAATAATATTAAATGTGCAAAGTATTCAATAATTTAAATGTGCATCATAGTCCGTGTGCACATGAGTCTATAGGATAGGAAGGTGAAGAGTCATAGGAAGATGGAAGGTCAAGAGTCATCTCACAATATATATTAGCCTTGGTGTGATAAAGTAGAGAATTAATCCATATCATTTTATCATTTAGTAGAGTAGAGTAGAATACAAGTTTGAAGCAATGTAGAAATTGTATGAAGCATAGAGTAATTGAGATTTGTGGGCAACAAATCCACCTTCCAAAAGAAGAAGAAGAAGTGATAAATGGATTTACCCAAGTTTGATAATTTTGGCAAGTTTTGTAAACCATACAGGTAGGAGTAAACCGTACAATCAAAAGGGCAAACCGTACAAGGTAAAGGTAAACCATACAAGGTGCAATGAAATGCATGGAAAATGTAATTTTAAGTTGTAATTGTGCATGTATTTGATTATTAAGGTGTTAGAATTAGTAAAAGTCTTAATTAATGCATTCCGTTATGCATGGGAAGTTGTAAATAACTAATTTCCTTAGGAACCACTTTGGAACAACTTGGGCAATGTTATATAAGGCCCCATTTTCAATTTTGATAGTATGATTAGATTTTGGTTATGATCTAGTGTTATTCTGGGTATGGAGGAATGCTATGGTTGTGAATTGTTATTGCATATCTCTATTGTGAGTGACATTGTTGAACAATAATAAAGCTTGGCATAGTTCATGGTTTCTCTTACACAATGTATGATCCTAGAATGGTAGAATAGTATTTTACAGTTTACTTCTATTGCATGTACTTCTTTGTTGTTGTTATGACTATTTTATGCATTGCTATGGAAGAATTGGATTGAACCAGCACTAGTGTGGCTTTATGGAATAAACTGTGATGATGGTAATATCAATAAAGACTTGTTGAACATTGTTGTATGATTTTTGGGCATCACCATTGGATATAGAACTCTCTCAAGCCCCGTTGATATGTTTTGCATGTTACTAGAAAATGATTAATTGCTACATTAAACCCTTACAAAACTTCTCTAAGAGAGATTGGTCCAATAGAGTATCCAATTTAGTACTTGTTTGTATCTTCATTTCATATAAATCATACACCAGAGTTCATACAAATCGTACAAAAGACATTTACCTGATTTAGTAGTTTATGTGATTGAAGGGAATTTACATGATTTTGCAGTTTTGGGAGATCGACTTGTTTAGTTACAAAATTGTGTATGGAAGCTTGCAAAACCAAATATGAAAGATTTTCTAAGTGTGAAATCGTACAAGTCTATCACTGTATGATTTTGGATCGTATACTAGTACAATTTGATGTTCGTACAAGTTGTTTAGTTGTCGCACATTGTTAGTTATAGAGACTATATAGTGGTGTGATTTAATCTTTCGATTGTGAATAGCAAATTGATCATATTAATCCTTAGAAATAACATTCTCACTAGGAATAATGCACCCTTGTGCTAAATTTTGCACCATTGCCTTATCGGATCTAACATTTATGTTAAAATGGGTCAAATTGACAAGTAATAATACTACAAAATTAGAGGTGAATGATAGACACCAGCGTACAAAGACGTAGGAGATAGGAAGTATGAAATAAAATTCCAATAAGAATGAGCATAAGGATTTATCAAAAAAATAATGCAAGTAACTCAGACCATAGTACACATGAACCAAAAATAGAGCAAGTTTGGGCATCTATAGAAGGAGATTTTGAGGCGTTGATAGAGACAGAAGAGGAGGTAATAGAACCACCTCACGTAGAGGCATGAGTTGATAGAGAAGCAGTGAAAGAGGAAGGAGAGTGGATGGTGAAACCTAAGAAAGTGATGAAAGGGTTGCAAGGGAGTGCAGAGGATGGGAGTCAGGCACTAGAGCAATAAGGTGCGAGGTGTTAAGAGGAAGGACCAAGACCATCTTCCTCACATCAACGAAGGAGGTCGTAGAGAGAATATGCACATGAGTTTGGTCAATGATTGATGATACAAAATAATATACCTTAGATAGAAACTTTTTATGATGACTATAGTAATACATCCCCAAGGAGGAATCAGACAAAGATTCGATGGGAAACCTCAAGTGACAAGGACAATTCTTTGAAGATGGCTAATAAGGCAACCAAGAAGAGATGCCCATATTTTATAGGTGAGGGTAAGGAATACCCCACAAGACATATCAAAACTTGTATAACCATTTGGAGTGTAGATCGATCAGATGATTGGGTAACTTTATTTCCTGCTACCTTGAGAGGATTGGCAATCGATTGGTATCTAAAAAGGGAAAATACTACAAATTTTCAAACTTGGACTCAAGTAAAGGAGAAATTCATTGAGGAATTTATCCCTTTGAAGGATGATGGAGATATTTTTACTGAGCTTTGCATGACGAAGTAAAAGCTAGATGAAGATGTAAAATCATACAACTATAAACTAAAGTAGTTAGTAGATAAGATGCAGATGCATTTGGCATATGTATTGGTAAAGTGGTGGTTTTTAGATGTATTACTACTAAAATATAAGAAAAAGATGAAGGCAGTACCATCAAAAACATATGAAGAAGCAGTAAAGCATGCAAAGAATTTTTAAAGTGTTTTGAAACATACGTATACATGAATTCTATCTCATCCCAAGTCTAATGATTTAGATAGTGGAGAGGATGATACTATAAAAATAATAGTGGCATCATTTCATTAGAAGTTCAACAATATCATGAAAGAACAAAGAAACAAATTTGACAGGAATGAAATTTGGTGTACATAATGTAAGAATAAAGGGCATAGAAATGTAAAGTGTCAAATGAAATGACTATTGTTACATCTATAATGTGATGGGACATGAGGTAATGCTATGTATGTATAATGCAAGAGTACATCCACAGGTCCTGACAATCTAGGAGTAGGAAGATAAGTAGAAGACCCTAGGAAGCGGACAAAAACAAGTGGCGATTATAGAAATAGCCAGCGAGGTGGAAGGTCGAACCAAGGCAATTAGTAAGGAGGATAGAGCCATTTGCAGTATGACTCAAAATGGAGGCCGATCATACAGTGTTGTAATTTCCAAGAATGGGGGTATTTCATGAAAAATTATCCTTCACCTCAGAGATAGGAAACACTGCAAGCGAGAACTACACATATGTGTAGGTGGTGTGGTCTGGATAACCACAAGGAAGCAAATTGCCCCAAGCAGGTGAGTTCAAGTAAACCATAGAATGTAATTATTTAAATATTGAGGTTCCTCAAGTTATGGAGGAAACCCAAAAATTTTTAGTCATGACAAGGAATCGGGCTAAAGAGGATAGGTATCTAGAGCCAGTAAAGGAAAAGTAGCATTGGCAAGTAGAAAAGAAAATACTACAAGATGAAGAACAAAAAACTAAACAAATGAAGTTAGCTGAAGGAAAGGAATTGAAAAAGACATCAGAAGATAAGGCCATTGTGCAGAGTCTGATAGCACAGGTTTTGGATACCATAGTAGATATCAAAGTGGCAAACCTGTTGGAAGCTATTCCATCATTACAAAAAGTGATGTGGAAGAGATACAACCGCATAAGGTTATGGAAGTGCAGATTCAAACAATTCAGGATAAAGAACGAAAAGATCAATTTATGGATCCAACTATATTGATGATTGATATGGGAAAGAAACCTACATTAGTTCATATGGAGATCCTAGGGCATAAATTGACACAAGTTATTGTAGATGGAGGATCCAACGTCTGTGCTACTTGAAAGGACTTGGCTAGAACTGGGTGTTCCATCTCTATGGACACTGAGATTTTGATTATACGGTGTTTGATCCAGTATGGTATCAAGACAAAGGGAGTCTTGATAGCACAACAAGTGGTGATAGCTAACCAAGAATTTGTCTTGTATTTTGTTGTGATTACTATGCAGAAGCATGCATACGACACTCTCTTTGGGAGAGGATGGCTACGAGTAGCCAAAGTTAATAACAATTGGGAAAATAATTAGATCACATTCAAGATATTAG
Source organism: Wollemia nobilis (assembly GCA_028583015.1). Taxonomy (NCBI): domain Eukaryota; kingdom Viridiplantae; phylum Streptophyta; class Pinopsida; order Araucariales; family Araucariaceae; genus Wollemia; species Wollemia nobilis. The sequence goes on along the minus strand of JAQPPZ010016983.1, from coordinate 5,161,400 downwards.
GAGAAGTGATGAAATATATTGATTATAATACCCCTTTAAATACAAACACTAAGGCTAAATATAGCCTTAGATAAGTAGGAATAAAATCCCCTAATCAATGCTAACTAAACATGCTAACTAATGCTAACAATAAAATATGCTACGCTAACAATAATATAGCTAACTAATAATATTTGCTAACCATAAGATATTAGCGAATATCAAACCTAGGTAAATAAACTAACTACCCCAAGATATTCTACAAATTACCAAATAAGGTAATAGTAACTCTAACCACCCCCCTTATTACATTATTTGGGTAATACATATAGTTGTCCCAATACAATGAAGAAGAAGAGAAATGAAAGATGTTGTCTCGGGCTCTAGATTTGGCTCATGGCTCTAGCTCTAGCTATGGCTCTAAGGTTACCATTGGATAAGTACCTCTGGTTCTATCTCTAGAACTACCTGTGAATCTACCTCTGGACCATTGCCTTTGGATATGCCTGTAGATCTACCTCTGGAAATTTATATCTAGGTCTATCTTTAGGTCTATCTCTGGGTCATTACCTCTAGGACTGCCATGTGGTCTATCACTGGATCTACCTCTGGGTCTAATATAGGTTTTACCTTTTCTATAGAAGCCATACAATATTTCTTTCATCATGGTCCATTGTGTGTGATTTTTCCATCCACAATCTATATGAACCTTGTTGGCCATTTTCATTTTGTACCAACTTGAAGAAGAGTGATTTGTATATCCATATGAGTCATAAGGATGTAATTTCCTGTGAGAGGTGAGCTATTCGATGCAAAGGTAAAATATGCATTAACCATTCACTTGAAATTAGGTTACAAATGATTTAAATAAACACAAAATAACCATATTAGAGAAAAGGGGGGAATAGGAGAAGTTAAGGGAAGGGAGAAGAAATTAAATTAAAACTCTCTTGTTGCCCAAAGATGCTGCCGTCCAACTGCCATCCAGGTAAGGTAAAAGGTAAGTAAACTTACCCAAGGTAAAATACTCTTTTTAACCTTTTACCAATGGTAATTTTCCAACATTCTCCCCCTTAAAGTTGAGAGGACCGACTATATAGTCTCTCAGCTTTATAAATTGAGCTTTAGCCATGCCTTTGGTGAAGATGTCTACTAGATTATCCAAAGTGCTATAGTATTGAAGCTCAACTATCTGCTGTTCCACCATATCTCTTATGAAGTGATACTTCATATCAAAATGTTTTGACCTTTTGTGGTGGATCGAATTATATGCCAACTATATGGCACTAATATTATCACAATTCAGTTTGGTTGGACCAATTTGCTTTTTGCCAATCTCTTCAAGGATTTTCCTCAACCAAAGGATTTGAGTACTAGCATGGGTAATGGCTATATACTTAGCTTCTGTAGATGATAATGCTACAACAGATTGCTTCTTGGAACTCCAAGTTATTAGTCTTGAACCTAGACTAAAACAGTTCCCTGATGTAGATTTTTTGTCATCTATATTACTGCCCCAATCATTGTCACTATAACCAACTAACTTCACAGAGTTAGACTTGGTAATGGATTCCAAAATCCAATGTACCTTTTACATATTGTAAAATTCATTTGGTTGCTTGAAGATGTAGCTCGGATGGGCATGCCATAAACCTTGATACTAGAGAAACAACATACTGTATATCTGGCCTAGTGTTGGTGAGAAACATTAAACTCCCAACCATGCTTCTAAAATTGGTCATGTCAACTTTTGGTGCTCCATCATCTTTGCTTAGCTGGATTCCATGTCCTGTTGGTGATGCAACTGATTTGCACTGCTGCATAGCAAATTTCTTTATCATATCATGAGCATATTTCTGTTGACATATGAAGATCCCATTCTTTGATTGATGTACTTCCATTCCTAGGAAGTATCTCATTAATCCGAGATCCTTCATCTCAAACTAATTCATCATAGAGTTTTTGAACTCCATATTCATTTTATTATTACTACCCATAAATATTAGATCATCCACATATAAACAAACTATGAGTATATCTACTCCATTATTCAGGTAGTATAGAGTTGGTTCACTCTTGCTTTTTGTGAAACCATACTCACTGAAATAGCCATCAATTCGTGAGTACCATGCTCGTGGTGCTTGCTTGAGGCCATAAAGTGCTTTTTTCAATTTATAAATAAGGTTCTCTTTTCCTTGTTCTTGGAAACCTTGAGGTTGTTGAACATACACCTCTTCTATCAGGTATTCATTTAAAAATGCACTTTTCACATCCATGTGTTGAATGTTCCATCCTTTATGGGCTTCCAAGGAAAGAATAGTTCTGATTATTTCTTGTCAAGCAACTGGAGCAAAGGTTTCCTCATAATCTATTCCATATTTCTGAGTAAAACCCTTAGCTACTAATCTTGCCTTGTGCCTTTCAATGCTTCCATCAGCATTGAATTTGGTCTTATAGACCCATTTACATCCAACACATTTTTTTCCCTTGGGAAGCTTCATAAGCTCCCAAGTATCATTCTTTTTAATTGAGGATATTTCCTCTTCCATGGCATCTTGCCATATACTTTTAGTACATGCTTTTTCATAGCTAGATGGTTCTAGCTATGCAGCACCAACAAAGCATAATTGACTACATCACCCCTTGGTTCATGAGACTCATCATCTCCTGACATTTGAAGATTTTCAAGTCTTGACAAAATGTCATCCATCTCACTAGCTTGACTCCTAGTGTATCTTTGTTGGAAATTCCTATCCAACATTTGAGAAGATGGATGACTCTCTAGTATGCACTTTCCTCTATTTGTCTCTTTCCTTTGAGAAACTGGATCAATATCCATCGGACTTGGAGTGCTTATAGATCTCTGAAATTGTTTCAAAGAGTTTGGGGGTGCCAACAAATGAGTCCCTCTTGGACTTGGTGTACCACTTGATGTACTTGATGAAGATTCCTGATGTGGACTTTATGGAGGGGAACTATTTCCACTACTTTTATTGGGTTGTACAAATGTGGAACTTTTCGAATTAGAGTCTATATCAACAAATTTTTTATGACCCCATTCTCCCCCTTCATCAAAAATTACATCCCTGGAGATAATTATTTTATGTGTCTTGGGATTATACAATCTATACCCTTTGGTCGATTCACAATACCCTACAAAAATACATGCTTGACTCTTGGGATCAAGCTTCTTTCTCTTCTCCTCAAGAATGTGTGCATAAGCTAAAGAACCAAATACTCAAAAATGTTTGACATTTGGTTTCTTACGGTACCATCCTTCATAAGGAGTGATACCATCTAAACTAGAAGTTGGACTTTTATTTAGAATATATGCACTAGTTCTCACTACATCTGCCCAATAGTTGTATGTTAGATGCTTCATCTGAAGCATCGTTCGTACCATTTCAACAAAGGGTGCGGTTCTTTCTCTCGGCCACACCATTTTGTTGTGGGGTATAGGTAGTGGTGAACTACCTTTTTATCCCATTTTGCTTACAATAATTTAAAAATTCATTTGAGGAGTACTCTCCTCCTCTATCAGTGCAAAGACATTTGACATAGTAGTCACATTGCTTTTCTACATTATTTTTAAAGTCTATGAATCAATCAAATGCTTCATCTTTGTGTTTGGAAAATAGATCCAGACACATTCTAGAATAATCATCTATGAATGTTAGAAAATAAGAATTGTTTCCAAGGCTTTTTGTTTGCATTGGACCACAGATGTCCGAATGTACTAGCTGAAGAGGATAGCTTGCTCTCCACACTTGGCCTCTTGGAAATTTCATTCTGGAGTGCTTTCCCAAAGCACATGCTTCGCATACCTTCTTATGTTCTTGAATTTTTGGTAGTCCTATCACCATAGCTTGTGATGTTAACATTTTCAAGCTAGCGGAATTGAGGTGACCATAACTCAAGTGCTACAATACACTTGGATTTGTAAAAGCAATGTTTGCAAGTTGAGCTCCCCCTGGCTCACCAAATTTTACAGGGAATAACCTATTCTTTGTCATAGGTACTTCTATGATGACTCGTTACAATTTTTTTTATCAAGGATTGTACATTTTCTTTCATCAAAAACTAATTTGTAATGCTTCTCCATCATTTGGCCAACACTTAACAAATTGTGTTGTAGCCGTGGAGTATAGTATATGTCATTCACTTTTTTAAGGCCTTCTTTTGTGGGAACTTCCATAGCTCCAATGCCTTCAACTTGCAAAGATTTATTATCCCCTAACTTAACATGGGATTTGTAATTTGAATCTAATGTAGCAAAGAGATTTTCTTTGCCACTCATGTGGTTGGAGCAACCAGTATCCAAAATCCATGTATCTTTAAGATTTTGATCTGACTGTCCATAAGAGAAAAATATTTGATGGACCTTCTTCTTCTCCATAGAATGAGCCATATTGACTGCTTTGATCTTTTGAAGTCTTTGACCAATAGTCACGAGCGAAGTGTCCTTGTTTCCCATAATTGAAACAAGCTATTTTTGTCTTGTTACTTCCTCGTCCTTGATTTCCATGGCCTACATTGCCGCTTTGGTTCTGATTGGTTCCTCTATTTTGATTTCCATCGCTGTTTTGATTTCCTCCTCTATAGGAGTTGCTTTGGCCTTTACCTCTTTGTTGTTGTCCTCTGCCTCGGCCTCTTCCTTGTCCTCATCTTGTAGTTTCATTCGAAGTGAAGGCTTTGTCATCACCTCCATAGCTTGTTGAAGGTGCTCCTTGAAGTCTCTCTTCATGTGATGTTAATGATCCAATAAAACTATCAAATGTAAGAGTAGAAAGGTCTTTTGATTCTTCAATTATGATGGTAATGTGATTCCACTTAGGAAGAAGTGTTCTCAACACTTTCTTCACAATTGTTTCAACTTTTGTGTCATCACCTAAAGTTTGCATCATATCAACTACTGCTTTGACTCGTACACAGTAGTCACCGACGCTTTCATTTTCCTTCATTTTGAGATTTTCAAAATCTCTTTTTAAGGTTTGAAACCTAACTTGCTTCACTTTATCACTTCCTTGGAATCCTTCTTTCAAGGCATTCCATGCATCTATGGCAGTTAAGTAATATGCAATTCTAGGAAAAATACTTGGATCTAATGCCGCTTAAAGATGGTATAAGGCAAAAGAGTTATTTTTCTGTGCATCTTTGAAGATCTTCTTGTCGATTGCACTCAAAGTAGTCCAATCTATTGGAGTAGTGTAACCGTATTCAATACTATCCCATAGTCCTTTTCCTATGAGTAATGTCCTCATTTTTATGGACCAGTACTCATAATTATCCCCACTGAATTCAGGGATTGGTAGATTGTTATTTGATCCCATTACAATCTATTAAAACAAGAAACCTTTCTTATATAGTCTTATTTCAAAAAGACTTTATAAACTATCAAGCCTTGCTTGATTTACAATCATAAACAACTCACTTTTGTGATTCAGAAATTACAAAATTGTCAGTGACTTGTTCGTCGTCATCACTGATCAATATAATTTCAAGAGAAGGAGGTTGTAGGATTTCAATTGAATTACAATAATGAGTATATTCAGATCCTTGTGGAGCAATCTCCACTGTGTCGAATTTTTCAAATCTACTCCCAAAGGAGTTATCTTCTGAATCTGCTTCGTATCCTAGATCAGGATTTCTCTGTTGTGCAATAACCGCGTTTTGCAACTGTGAAAAGACTGAATTTATGCCTAGTGTTCTCACGTGCTCATCAAAGCTTTCAGTGTTTGTTCTCAGTAATAAACTACAAAGTTCTTGGTAACATCCTTTCGATCTTATCATTTAAGAAAATTTCCTAGAAATTTTCTTTTACAAAGATTTCCTCTTAGGAAATTTTACTAAATTTTTTTTTACCTCTTAAAGCGTAAATTTTTTTTTACAACTATTTACTAATTTTTTTACCTCTTAAAGCATAAATTTTTTTTTACAACTATTTCCTCTTAGGAAATGTCAATCATCAACTCAAATGATAAATAAAACCTTTCAAAAATTTTAAATTACCTTAAAGGTTTTTAAAGAAATTTTCTTTTTAAAAAAAAACTTTTGACCCCACCAAGGTTTGACCGTGCGACCTCGCGGGCGTCAAGGCAAAGGGTAGCCGCTATGCTACCGGGAAGATCTGGGAGTACTAGTTGGCTCCCTGCATTTATTGCGTTCGCATCGAATGCAAAGCAATGTTTTGGCTTCGTGCTTCGGTGCGAAGCAAATTTTTTTATTTGGGACTTAATAGTCCCACATCGCCGATGCGACGATGTTGATGCTCTTTAAAAAAAGCAAAGCACTGTATGTGCTTTGATTGCCTGTGGGCAGTTCGTAGGCTACGTGATCCTTTTGCCATGTACCGTGTGCAGGTCACCTCGGGCCGTGCATAGGTGGCTTCTCCAACAAACCACCTCGGGTCACGTGCTACCCTCTACAACATGTCACCTCGGGCCATGTGTCGCCTCATCAACGAATTGCCTCAGGCCACATGTCTGCCTGTGCCTATCACATCCAGCTCCACCAGCACCTCGAGAATCATGTCGATCTGCTCCTGTAGGCCGCCTCGATTCTTGCAGGCTACCTCAGGATCTTTGTCGCCACCTCAAACTATGGGCCCCACCACCTCGGGATTTGGGTCGGTCTCGGCTCTCGACTTTGATACCAAATGTGAGAGGTGAGCTATTTGATGCAAAGGTAAAATATGCATTAACCATTCACTTGAAATTAGGTTACAAATGATTTAAATAAACACAAAATAACCATACTAGAGAAAAGGGGGGAATAGGAGAAGTTAAGGGAAGGGAGAAGAAATTAAATTAAAACTCTCTTGCCGCCCAAAGATGCTATCGTCCAACTGCCGTCCAGGTAAGGTAAAAGGTAAGTAAACTTACCCAAGGTAAAATACTCTTTTAACCTTTTACCAATGGTAATTTTCCAACATTTCCAACACCTAACTACTAGATGTCCTGTTCTACCACAATGACTATAATAATGCTTTTTAGGAGTTGTAGGAGATTTAGGGTTTACAAACATGGTCTTACTAGTACTTTCTTGTCTAGAATAGCCAAGGCCTTCATTCTTTACCCTGATATTTAGCATCATTGGAGTTTTAATTCCTTGTTCCTATTTACCCAATCTCTCACCATTGAATCCCATTTTCTTCATCAGTTTTGATCCAAATCCTTTGGTGTGTTTTTCAAAACACCCAATTTCATTATCTTGATTCTATTTCGAATTTGAAAATGTTGAAAAAAATTAGTTGAAATTGATTAGACGTTTTTTGCAGGACTGCCCAAATTGCAAAACTCGTTTTGGCCATATCTCACTCATACAGACTCGGATTGAGCTAAAATTTTGAGGGTAGATGCCTGAAAAACCCTAGAACATCTCCACAAATTTTTATATAATTTGGAGCAACACAAATCCTAGCACATCCCTATGTGTGAATGATATATTTGGCAAGCGGCTATGTGAGGGTTTCATCTAGGTTGAGTGCAAGCAGCTCCAGAGGTTGGTTTTTAGGGCCTTCTAGCCCTAACAGCCAATATTTTTGTGGTTTATGGTCAATACTTTAGAAAGAAATATTGCAGGGGATACAATATGGGTTAGAAATTTATCTTTCAATAGATCATACTATGAACTTGAGTGACAACGACTTCCAATTTGCTGCACAAAATAAAAATGAAAACCATACCTTTCCACGGTGTCTAAGGCAAGGATTAAAGAGATCACGAAACAAGTTTCAAGCAGTTGATCAAAAAATGGTTCATATCTCAAGTGAATAGGGTGCTAAGATGCACCCACAAAATAATTCTACTGTGAAAACCCCTGTCAAGGGTAAGAATTTTGAAGACTCGGTCCCAAAAATGAATTCTAGGGATGCCCTTCGTGGTGGACAGCCTCATCCCAATGCTAATATTAATATTAGGGCTTCCCATAAACCTATAAGAATGCCTAAGATTGATCTCAGGAAAACAGATTCAGGATGTCTTAAAGCAGCTGATGGAACTCCTATTGTTAAGCTTGATATGGGTAACATTTAGACTGGCATTGAAGATTTGGAAAAAAGAGGACTAATTTGTCGATTCATGGGTTTTCGTTTGAGTCTATCTGCTTTCAAAGTCTAGGCTGCAAAAATCTAGAAAACTAAAGGTGAGTTACAAATATCTATTTATCCAAATGGTTATTTTATTGTTTTATTTGCTAATAATGAAGATAGAGAGAAAAATTTTCAAGGGGATCCTTGGTTTTTTGGAAGGGCAGGGCTTTTCATGAAGCCCTGACATACTAAATTTAAATCCGGAGAAGAGATGCCTTCCATAGCTCCCGTGTGGGTTAGACTCTTTGGCCTCCCTATTAAATTTTGGAATCCTACTATTTTTTCTTCAATTGGAAACACTTTAGGAATTTTTATGATGACTGTTGATTGTACTCAAAATTTTGAACATATTATTTATGCTCGGATTTGTGTTTTAATAGATTTTGACAAACCCCTACCTAAAAAGATCACATTACAATTTGGGGAAGACACTTGGGAGCAAGTAGTGGACTATGAGAACATTCCTTTTCATTGTAGAATTTGCAATGAATATGGTCATTTGGCCAGTGCTTGCCCAAATAAAATTCTTGATCAAAAGAAAGAAGATATAAACTCAGTAGGTTTCCAAATACCTAAGAAGAAGAACACTCGGAAAAAACCAGTTATGAAGGATCAATCAAAGTCATCTGCTAATATGTTTGAAATCCTTTCCACAAATGATGTCCCAAGTGAGGAAGAGGAAATAATGGAAACTGAAATCTTAGAAACACAATTTAAATATGAAGGGAAGAACTCAAAGACAAACCAACAAATCAAAGGTTTTCAACAGAAAAAAAGGAGAAAATTTACACAAGAAAAACAATATTTCAAATGTCAAAACTTCAAATAATGCATGTCCCAATATAGACTCTATTGAACCATCTAGTAAAATTTTGGTTGTGTAAGAGAATTCTTCAAGGTTAGAAGCCATCTCAGATTAAATTGGAATAAGTCAAGAAACAAGGAAAAACAAATTGAAGATGGATTCTAATCAAAAAGTAGGTCGCAAGACCAATCAATATCATATGGTAAAAGAATGTGAAAAGCTTGTAGAGGAAGGTAAGATTAATGCCCTTCCCAACTTTATTAGCCCTGGTATTAATGAAGATCATCACTTGGAATATTAGAGGACTCAAAGGGAGTCTTTAAAAACAAAATGAAATTAGAAGAATGATTCGGATAAATCATCCACATCTTGTTTTCCTTCAAGAAACAAAGATGTCAATGGAAGATATGGACTTAATTGCTAGTAAAATTTGGCCATCTAGAAAAGTGGTTTCCCTCAGTTCCCAAGGGACTTCAGGTGGCATTGCTTGTCTTTGGGACCCAAAAGAGGTAGTTATTCACCATATGGTTGGCAGTTGGGGTTTGTTGGCTATAACTATTCAAAGTAGACATTCCAACCAGATTATGCTCTGCATTACTATTTATGCTTCGACTTCTTTGGAGGAAAAAAAATAAAGTGGAAGGATATTACTGATATTATCTCTCATTTTCCTAAAGCTTGGATCTTGATCGAAGGATATTTCAATACCATCCTCTCTCTGGATGAGAAAAGGGGGGAATAGAAATTTGGACAAAAGCACTGATCTCATGAGCGAATATATTGCAAACCTCCATCTTGTGGATATCCAACTAGATAATGGCCTTATGACCTGGTCTAACAGAAGGAAAGGCTTAGCTTGTATAATGTAGAGATTGGATGGGTTTTTGCTCTTTGAAAATTTCTTAATCCATGGTCACATTCCTAAAGTGAAGACTCTTAATAATACTGGTTCGAATCATTGGCCAGTCATGGTGGAAATGTGGAAAACCAATGTGAGTTTCTCTCCTTTTCGTTTTCAATTAATGTGGCTTAGAGACATTTCCTTTAGACCTCGTGTGCAACAATGGTGGAAGGAAGGTAAACCTAGTCATGGGACTAAGATGTTCTGTTTTGCCAAAATACTACAATATATTAAATCCAAAATCAAGACTTGGAACTGGAAAGAGTTTGGGTATGTTCATAAAAAAACATGAAGTTATTGCTCATCTTCAAAATTTGAATAAGAAAATACGTTTAGATGGCCTCACAGAGAAGATAAGTGCAAATGAAATTAAACTCACAACTCAGTTAGAGGAATGGGAAAAAAGATAAGAAATCTTATGGAAGCAAAAATCTAGAATTCAATGGCTCAAATAAGGAGATTGAAACACAAATTTCTTCCACAAATGTCTTCTAGCTCGAAGATCTCACAACTTTATTTCTTCCTTAAAATCAAATTCTAGAGATGTTGTTTATACTTGGGATGGCATGAACTCTATTGTTGTTGATTACTTTTCCAATCTTTTTGCTACTACTCCTCTTGACTCAGCTTCACAACAAAATGTTCTTCAAGCAATCCCTTATCTTATCACTTTTGAGGAGAACTCTATTTTGACTGCTCCTGTTACTATCAATGAGCTTCAAAAAGTAGTTTTTAAAATGCAAAAAGGGAAAATCCCATGTCCTGATGGTTTTCCCATTGAGTTCTACCAAGAATTTTGGGATATCCTTCATGTTGATTTATTAGAGGTGGTGGAAGAAGCCAGGAAAGACAAAAAATTTGAAGGTTATCAATAAAACTTATACTACTTTTGTTCCAAAAGCTCAAGAGGTTGATCATATATCAGCTTTTAGGCCTATTGCTTTATGTAATGTTCTTCTCAAAATCATTACTAAAATCACGGCAGAAAGGTTGAAGCCTCTTTTGCATGAGGTTATTTTCCCAGAGCAAGGGGGTTATGTGGAAAGACATCAAATAGTAGATGAGATAGTTCTTGCTCAGGAAGCCATCCATTCCATGGATATGCAAAATTCTCCTTCCATGTTCATTCAGTTAGACTTATCCAAAGCTTATGATAGGGTGTATTGGCACTTCCTTATCAAAGTTTTGAGGTAATTTGGTTTTTTCTAAGGATTGGATGGATTGGATTATGAGATGTATCTCTTCAATTTCCTACTTAGTTCTTATCAATGGCAGGCCTTCTCAGTCTTTCCCAACTTCTAGAGGTATTAGGAAAGGTGACTTGCTATCCCCTTATTATTCATCATTTTTGTTGAATGCTTGGGTAGGAATATAACCAAAAAGAGGGAAAACAAAACTCTTGAGGGAGTTACCATTTCTCATGAAGCTAGACCTATCTCTCATATTCAATTTGTGGATGAATCTACTCTTTTAGGTAAAGCTATAGTTAAGGAAGCTTCTAATATTAAGTAAATCATTAGCTATTTTTCTAAGGCTACTAGGCAGTTGATCAATGAAGACAAATCTAAAGTTATTTTCTTTTACTACTCTGCTATATAGGAATCCATGGTCTTGGATAAATTAAGATATAAGAAGACCTCTCTTCCAATCACTTATTTAGGTATTCCCATAAATATTTTGTTGGCAATTTTGGGTACCTTGAGTACATTGCCTTTGCTCAAGTGTAGTTGTTGTCATTGATGTCAAGGAGTTCTTGAAGCAATTTGTTTTTATGTCAAAGAATGTGTTTTGATGAAGGTTTCAGCATGGCCAGTAAGTTTCCAAGAAAATCAGAGTAGCCCAGTTGCAAAATATCAAGAAAAAGATAAGTTAGAAAAAGTATGCAGGCGGCTGGAAAAACTATCGTGATTTCGTGACATGTTTCAGGAGAGAGAAAGTGCTGGCAAAACTATCACGATTTTGTGACATGTTTGAGGAGAGAGAAAGTTTTGGAAAAATTGTCACAATTTCACGACATGCTGGAAGGCAGAGACAAAGCAGGCAAAATTGTCGTGATTTCACGACATGTTTGAGGAGAGAGAAAGTTCTGGCAAAACTGTCACGATTTCGCGACATGTTGGAAGGCAGAGACGAAGCAGGAAAAACTGTCATGATTTCATGACATGTTGGCAGAGAAGCAGAGCAAAATAGAAAGTGTCACGATTTCATGACATGTCACATTTTCGTGACTCAAAAAGTGCAGGAATGCAGAGAAAGAAAAGTGTCACGATTTTGTGACACATTGCCAGGAAAGTTGTTCGGACGAGAAAGTGTCACGATTTTGCGACATGTTGCAGGAGAGAGAGTCCGAAAGGAAAAGTGTCACGATTTCATGACATGCTGCAGAAGACAAAGTGAGGACTGTTGCAACTTCGTGACAAGCTGCAAAAATCAAAGGACTGTTACGATTTCGTGACATGCTTAAAAGCTTGAAGAAAGAACTGTCACGATTTCGTGACATGCAGCAAAAGGAAGAGTCTGAAACAAGAAGCATCGCGATTTCGCAATAGGCTACAAAGAAGTTGTACGGATGAAGAAAGTGTCATGATTTCACGACAGGTTGAGATGGCAGTATTGAGTTGCAGGAAGTGTCACGATTTTGCAATAGGTTGAAGAGAAAGCTTGCGAATGCAGAAAGTGTCGTGATTTTGCGACAAGTTGAGTTGGCAGCGTTCAGTTGGAGAAAGTGTCACGATTTCGTGACAGAAATTGGAAGCAGGTTTTCTATAAAAGAAGTGTCACGATTTCGTGACAGAAGCAGAGAGGAAGGCTTTGTAGACAAAAGCATCGTGATTTCGCGACATGTTTCAGTTTTGCGGGCATATGGCAGAAAAGAGCTTAAGGCAGCGAAAGCATCACGATTTCATGACATGTTCCATTTTCGTTGGTGCAAGCCGAGAAAAGGTTGAAGAAGCAAGAAGGGTCACGATTTCGTGACAGAGTTGCAGTTGATGTCAGCAGAAGCAAATGTGTCACGATTTCATGACAAAAGTGGAGAAGAAGGCTTTGAAGTCTAAAGCATCACAATTTCACGACAGGAGTGAAGATGACGTCAGAAAAAGTCAGAAGTGTCACAATTTTGTGACAAGCACGTTGTCAAGGCAGACAAAGGCAAAAAGTGTCACGATTTCACGACAAGCACGTTGTCAAGGCAGACAAAGGCAAAAAGTGTCATGATTTCACGACAACAAGCAATAGAAGGTGTACGATAGGCAAAGGTGTCGCGATATCGTGACATGTTGAAGTTTCATGCCAGAAGCTATAGGGAGGCAGTGAAGCCGACAGAGTTAAATCTGGGCCGACGCAGCGTAGGGTTTTGCAGCCGACGTGGTTGAAGGGTAAACAACCAACTAAGACCAAGATTTCAATCTTGAGATTGTGAGTATAAAAGGAGGGCTACTTGAAGAGTTTGGCATCGATCAAGTGTGCATTCGAAGTGCGATTTGCACAGATAGAGTGCGGGGAGAAGTTTGATCGTAGAGGTGCATAAGTGGAAGTCTGATCGAATACTATGTTTGCGTAGAGTGTGCGAAAACTATGCTACTATGTTTGAGCAGAGAGTGCAAATACTGTGCTACTGTATCTGTGAAGAGTGTGTGAAGACTGTGTTGCTGTATCTGCAAAGAGTGTGCAAAGACTATGTTGCTGTGTTTTCATAGAAGTGCATAAGTTGATCGAGTGTTGCTGTGTATGCACAGACAGTGAAAAGTTGGTTTCAACCAAGTGCGGATGTAACAAAAAATAACATAGGAAGAGGACAGATTTGTGCTAGACCGAAGGACTGTGTTTGGTGCAAATTTGAGGAACGACTTTGCAGTGATAGAGTTGAGGACAAAGATCTCCAGCCAGAGCAGGGAAGATAGGTGTCTTCTATGGATAGATTTCCACTTGCTAAGGGCAGAGGAGGTAGAGGTCTTCTAGAGGATCACCACTGAGAGCAGAGCTAGGGGAAGGTGTCTCCTTTGGGTTGGTGCCCATAAAATTTGTAATTGGGAAGGTTTCCCAAAGAACTGTGATATAACTTTTAGAGAAAAGTTTTATCCGTGGAGTAGCCCACATTGGGTGAACCACGTAAATTGTTGTGTCACTTTGTGGATGGTGTGTTGTGCATTGCTTTGATTATTGCTGTTATTACTGCTATCTATACACTGCATTATACTATTTTGAAAGTTGATTTTAAAGCAAATTAAAAAGTGGTCTTATACTGTTCACCCCCCTCTCAGTATAAGCTTGTGTTCTTCAATTGGTATCAGAGTTGGTTTCTCCAGATAAATCCTAACAACTTGGAGAAGGATCTATCAGAAGAACATACAGTTTCAAAAAAGGATGAAGAGGTTAAGTTCGATCTCTAAAGTGAATTCTTCTAGGCTTTAAGGATTTCAGAGAATAGAGTTCTGTTCTCAAGCATCATGATAGGAAGAAGAGACAGCAAGATCAATCTTCAGCCTAAAGAATGATGGATTCCAGTTGGTCACAAGAAGATCAAACATCCAAGGCATCAAAATAGGTTACATTTTACTTTTCATGGCTACTATTTTTCTTGCAAGAAATTTGGTCACAAAGCTATACATTGCATTAAATCCATGAATAGCCATAGTAAGGAAAATGTTAACTCTTTTGCACCTCTTATGGATAAAAATGTCATGTGTTACAAATGCAAGAATGTTGGGCATATAGCAAGGATGTGCAGTTTGGATAGACCTAGCCTTAAATTCACTAAAAAGAGAAATGAGATCAAGTCTAAGTCAATGATAGTTCAAACTGCTTTTCATGCTCAAGACAAGGTAGAGAAATGGTATCTTGATAGTGGTTGTTCAAAACATATGACTGGTGAAAAGGAAAAGTTTTTGGTCTTAAAAAACACAAACAGAGGAACAGTAAGTTTTGGAGATAACAGGTCTACTAAAATCTGTGGTAAAGGGACTCTTAGCTTGGATGGGAAATCTAAAACTGAAAATGTGCTTTATGTAGAAGGTCTAAGACATAATCTTCTAAGTGTGAGTCAACTTTGTGATCAAGGTCATATAGTATCTTTCTTTTCAGATAGATGTGAGATTCGTTAAAAAAAAAAATGGAAAACTCATTGCTAGTGCTACAAGGACTCCAAACAATCTTTACATGCTAAGTGAGATAAAAAAGGAAAAGTGCTTTCTAACTCAAGAAGATGAGAGTTGGTTATGGCATAAAATATTGGGGCATTTGAGCTTTGATAATCTTGTCAACATTAGTAACAAGGAAGTAGTTAGAGACTTGCCCAAAATAAAAAGGCCCTTTAACACCATTTGTGGTCCTTGTCAACATGGAAAATAGACCTAAACCTGTTTTAAACCAAAAGGGTATACTTCTTCAAAACCATTAGATCTCATTCATACTGATTTATGTGGCCCCACCAGAACTTAGAGCATTCAGGGAGAAAGCTACTTCATGCTGTTTATAGATGATTATTCTAGAATGACTTGGGTTACTTTTCTCAAAGAAAAATCTGAAGCTTTTGAAAAATTTAAAGCTTTCAAAGAAATGATTGAAAATGAGACTGAAAAGAGAATCAAATGCTTAAGATCGGACAGAGGAGGAGAGTTCACATCTAATGAATTTGTGGAATACTGTGAGCAATAGGGAATTAAAAGAGAATATTCAACAGTAAGAACTCCTCAACAAAATGGAGTAGTTGAAAGAAAAAATAGAACTATTGAAAATATGGCTAGAGCTATGTTAAATGAGTCAAAACTTTTAGATGGTTTCTGGAAATATGCAGTCAGTACAACATTCTACATTATCACCAGGGCCCAACTTAGAGTAAATCATCATAAAACTCCTTATGAGTTGTGGAAAGGAAGACCAGCTACAGTAAAACATTTCAAAGTGTTTGGGAGTAAGTGCTTCATCAAAAGGGAAGATCAGAATTTGGGTAAGTTTGATCCTAGGTGTGATGAGGGAATTTTTCTTGGTTATTCCAAGGAGAAGCAAGGCTTACGAGATGCTTCAACAAAAGAACGCATACAGTCGTAGAGAGCATAAATGTAACAGTTGATGAAAAGACAGGGATAAGAGAACCTATCAAGGAAATCAGTGATGAAATCTATCAAGAAGAATTTAGAGAGGTTTCAGATGAAGAAGAAAAACAACAGCTGCTTCCCAAAACTCCGTCACGATATGTTCAGAAACATCATCCCAAATATTTGATCATTGGTGATCCAAACAGTAGACAAACTAGAAGAAGAGTCATTCCGGCACACGATTCTACAAATATTTCTTTATTATCTCAGATTGAGCCAAAATATTTTAGTGAAGCATGTGCAGATAAATTTTGGGTAAAAGCAATGGATGAAGAGCTAAATCAAATAGAGAAAAGTGAAACTTGGGATTTAGTTCCAAGACCTAAGGACAAGAATGTCATTGGCACAAAATGGATTTTTAGAAATAAACTCAATGAGGATGGAAAGATTGTCAGAAACAAAGCCAGGTTGGTTTGCAAAGGTTATGCTCAAGTAGAAGGTGTTGACTTCGAAGAGACGTTTGCTCCTATTGCTCGTCTCAAAGCCATCAAAATGTTTTTGGCCCTTTCAAGCTTCAAAGCATTCAAGGTGTATCAAATGGATGTGAAATCAACTTTTTTAAATGGAGTTTTGGATGAAGAAGTCTACGTAGAATAGCCAGAAGGCGTGTCTCTCTCAGATCAATCGGACTATGTGTGTAAACTAAAAAAGGCCTTGTATGGGTTAAAGCAAGCACCTAGGGCTTGGTATTCAAGACTTGACAGGTACCTTCATGAGCAAGGTTTCGGGGAAAGGTGTGGCAGATAGCAATTTGTATATAAAGGATAAAGGTAATGATATGTCGATTGTAGTTGTCTATGTTGATGATATCATTTTTGGGGGAAATAATACCCGGATGTGCAAAGATTTTGCTAACACCATGTAGAAGGAATTTGAGATGTCTATGATTGGAGAGTTGTCATTCTTTTTGGGTCTTAGATTGCTCAATCAAAAGACGGTATATTTCTCTCTCAAGGAAAGTATATCAAAGAAATGTTAAAAAAATTTGGGATGATGGATAGCAAACCTGTATGTACTCCAATGACTACGAGGTGCAAGATGAGTAAAGATGATGAATCTCCAGTGGCAGATCAAAAATTGTACAGATCGATGATTGGCAATTTATTATATGTTACAGCTACCAGACCAGATATCATGTAGGTTGTTGGGTTAGTAGCCAGATTTTAGGCTGCTTCGAAATATTCTCATGTTATAGCAGTTAAAAGGATATTCAGATATCTGAAGGGCACTATGGACTTTGGGCTTTGGTATCCCAAAGGTGATGATTTCACTCTCACAACCTATACAGATGCAGATTGGGCAGGCGAGTAATGATGACAGGAAAAGCACCAGTGGTGGAGCATTATTTTTGGGAAAGAGTTTGGTTTCTTGGCTAAGTAAGAAACAACCTTTAGTTTTCTTATCTATGACAGAAGCTGAATACATAGCAGCAGTGGTTGGGTGTACACAAGTTCTATGGATGAAAACCACCTTGGAGGATTTCAAAGTCAAGCATGAACAACCCATCTCCATATTTTGTGATAATACTAGTGCCATAAGTATTTCCAAAAATCCGGTAATGCACTCAAGGACAAAGCATATTTCCATCAAGTATCACTTTCTAAGGGAGAAAGTGCAAGATAAGCAGGTCAAGGTAGAATATGTGTCTACTAAAGAGCAGATTGCAGATATCTTCACAAAACCTCTTCCAAGAGATACATTTGAGTATCTAAGGGAGAAATTGGGAGTTGTACTCCCACCCTAGAATTAATCACCTCATCAGGAGGTGGGGGAGGGACTAAGCTAAGAGACTCATTCTTAGTCCCGAGCCCCAAAGGTGACCCTTTGCCATTGATGACAAAGGGGGAGAGATATGAGTAAGGAGGAGAGCTTCAAGTGAAGAGGAAAGCTTCAAGTCAGGGGGAGCAAAACTTCAAAGAAATATTCTCAGTTGTCAGCTCAGATTGATTTCAATTTTGGCTCTTGAAGATGTGCTTTTAGTAAAGGTTTGCCATCAATGACAAAGGGGGAGATTGTTGGCAATTTTGGGTACCTTGAGTACATTGCCTTTGCTCAAGTGTAGTTGTTGTCATTGATGTCAAGGAGTTCTTGAAGCAATTTGTTTTTATGTCAAAGAATGTGTTTTGATGAAGGTTTTAGCATGGTCAGTAAGTTTACAAGAAAATCAGAGTAGCCCAATTGCAAAAGATCAAGAAAAAGATAAGTTAGAAAAAGTATGCAGGTGGTTGGAAAAACTGTCGCGATTTCGTGACATGTTTTAGGAGAGAGAAAGTGCTGGCAAAACTGTCATGATTTTGCGACATGTTTGAGGAGAGAGAAATTTCTGGCAAAACTGTCATAATTTTGTGACATGCTGGAAGGCAGAGACGAAGCAAGCAAAACTGTCATGATTTTGCAACATGTTTGAGGAGAGAGAAAGTTCTGGAAAAACTGTCACGATTTCACGACATGCTGGAAGGCAGAGATGAAGCAAGCAAAACTATCACGATTTCGCGACATGTTGGCAGAGAAGAAGAGCAAAATAGAAAGTGTCACGATTTCACGACATGTCGCATTTTCATGACTCGAAAAGTGCAGGAAGGCAGAGAAAGAAAAGTGTCATGATTTTGCGACACATTGCCAGGAAAGTTGTTTGGATGAGAAAGTGTCGTGATTTCGTGACATGTTGCAGGAGAGAGAGTCTAAAAGGAAAAGTGTCACGATTTTGTGACATGCTATAGAAGACAAAGTGAGGACTGTTGCGACTTCGTGACAAGCTACAAAAATCAAAGTAAGGACTGTTGCAATTTCACGACATGCTAAAAAGCTTGAAGAAAGAACTGTCACGATTTCATGACATGCAGCAAAAGGAAGAGTCTGAAACAAGAAGCGTTGCGACTTCGCGACAGGCTACAAAGAAGTTGTACAGATGAAGAAAGTGTCACAATTTTGCGACAGGTTGAGATGGCAGTATTGAGTTGCAGGAAGTGTCACGATTTCACGACAGGTTGAAGAGAAAGCTTGCAAATGTAGAAAGTGTCACGATTTCGTGATAGGTTGAGTTGGCAGCATTCAATTGGAGAAAGTGTCACGATTTCGTGACAGAAACTGGAAGCAGGTTTTCTATAGGAGAAGTGTCACGATTTAGTGACAGAAGCAGAGAGGAAGGCTTTGTAGACAAAAGCATCACGATTTCACGACATGTTCTAGTTTTGTGGGCATATGGCAGAAAAGAGCTTATGGCAACGAAGGCATCGTGATTTCATGACATGTTTCATTTTTGCTGGTGCAAGCCGAGAAAAGGTTGAAGAAGCAAGAAGGGTCACGATTTCATGACAGAGTTGTAGTTGACGTCAGCAGAAGCAGATGTGTCACGATTTCATGATAAAAGTGGAGAAGAAGGCTTTGAAGTCTAAAGCATCATGATTTCACGACAGGAGTGAAGATGACATCAGCAAAAGTCAAAAGTGTCACGATTTCATGACAAGCACATTGTCAAGGCAGACAAAGGAAAAAAGTGTCACGATTTCATGACAAGCACATTGTCAAGGCAGACAAAGGCAAAAAGTGTCATGATTTCACGACAGTAAGCAATAGAAGGTGTACGACAGGCAAAGGTGTCGTGATATCACGACATGTTGAAGTTTCACGCCAAAAGCTATAGGGAGGCAGTGAAGCCGACAGAGTTAAATCTGGGCCGACGCAGCATAGGGTTTTGCAGCCGACGTGGTTGAAGGGTAAACAGTCAACTAAGACCAAGATTTCAATCTTGAGATTGTGAGTATAAAAGGAGGGCTGCTTGAAGAGTTTGGCAATCGATCAAGTGTGCGTTTGAAGTGCGATTTATGCAGATAGAGTGCGAGGAGAAGTTTGATCGCAGAGGTGCATAAGTGGAAGTCTGATCGAATACTATGTTTGCGTAGAGTGTGCAAAAACTATGCTACTATGTTTGAGCAGAGAGTGCGAAGACTATGCTGCTGTATCTACAAAGAGTGTGTGAAGACTGTGCTGTTGTATCTGTGAAGAGTGTGTGAAGAGTGTGTTGCTGTGTTTTCGTAGAAGTGCATAAGTTGATCGAGTGCTGCTGTGTATGTGTAGACAGTGAAAAGTTGGTTTCAACCAAGTGCGGTTGTAACAGAAAAGAATAGAGGAAGAGGACAGATTTGTGCTAGATCGAAGGACTGTGTTTGGTGCAAATTTGAGGAACATCTTTGCAGTGATAGAGTTGAGGACAGAGATCTCCATCCAGAGCAGGGAAGACAGGTGTCTTCTGTGGATAGAGTTCCACTTGCTAAGGGCAGAGGAGGTAGAGGTCTTCTAGAGGATCACCACCGAGAGCAGAGCTAGGGGAAGGTGTCTCCTTTGGGTTGGTGCCCATAAAATTTGTAATTGGGAAGGTTTCCCAAAGAACTATGATATAACTTTTAGAGTAAAGTTTTATCCGTGGAGTAGCCCACATTGGGTGAACCACGTAAATTGTTGTGTCACTTTGTGGATGGTGTGTTGTGCATTGCTTTGATTACTGCTGTTATTACTGCTATCTATACACTGCATTATACTGTTTTGAAATTTGATTTTAAAGCAAATTAAAAAGTGGTCTTATACTGTTCACCCCCCCTCTCGGTATAAGCTTGTGTTCTTCATATTCAAAGGCAAAAAAATAATGATTGGAATTGGTTGTTGGACAAAGTCAAGAAGAAAATTGGAAAGTGGACCAACAAGTGGCTTTCTTCTGAGGGTAGAATCACCTTGGTAAAATCAGTCCTTCAAGCTATTCCTATTTATGTTTCTCCCATTTTTAATATCCCAAAGGATGTTCTTCAAGAATTGGATCAAATCGGTCATCGTTTCCTTTGGAGTGGTACTAAGGAGAAAAGAAAATAGGCCTTGGTGAAATGGGATACTTTATGTCTTCCTAAGAGTGAAGGGTGGTTAGGATTTCGGTCTTCAATTAATAACAACAAAGCTTTAGCTGCTAAATTATATTGGAGGATTTTACATAACCCCAATGCTCTTTGGGCCAATAATCTCCATGCTAAATATGCTGAGAACAAAAGTCCTGAAGACCTTGTTCACTATCAACTTCCTACCAAAGGTTCTCCCATTTTAGCAGTTCTTAAGACTGGTGAGGATTTGATAAAGAAAAAATTATTTTGGATCATTCATAATGGTCAACATGCAAATTTTTGGATAGATTCTTGGGATGGTCACAAGCCTTTGATAACTCGGTTTCTCGATTGGAGGCCTTGGATGGAGGAGCTTCACCCAGCTAATTGGATAAAGGTGGCTAATTACTATCGGTACCATACTGGTAATTCAAAGGTTGGTAGATATTGGATCCCTATTGAGGACTGACCTATTCAAATCCTAGAAAGGCAAAGACAAGATATCCAAGGCATCCTTCATATGAGATCCCTCTCTTGGTCCCATGAAAAATATTGTTTTGGATGGAACAACACTACTAAGGGTGAGTATTCAGTTGCTCAAGGTTATTTGACCTTATGCCATAATAATCCCAACCATTCTTCTGGAATATTTTCTCGATTATGGGCTCAAAATATCTGACCTAAGGTGAGGTTCTTTAATTGGATTTTATTGCATCGTAGGGTGCTTATTGGTGAGCAACTTATGAAGTGTGGTTTTCATGGCCCTTTTAGATGTGAAATGTGTGAAGAGAATGTAGAAAATATCAACCATATTTTTATTGAGTGTACTTTAGCCTCTAAGCTATGGAGGAGAATGACCACTTTACTTAGCTTATAGTGGTCCAATTTTTTTACTTTTGAACAACTTTGGAGGGATTGGCCTAATCAAGAGGGTGTTGATCATTTTATTAGGCAATTAGTTTGGATGGGTTCTACCATTCTTCTTTGGAATATTTGGAATGAAAGGAACAACCAAATTTTTAATCAAGATAGGAAGGATATTCACTATATTTGGCAAAAGACCATAGCCAACATAGTTGAATCAGTCCATCAACTCCTTAATCACCCCCAAAACTCCCACAAAATATGGGATCAAGTGATGGAAATATTGAAGATTAAATCTTCTAAGGGCAACCAACTTAAAGGGAATGTGAGTATTAGTAAGATGGATAGGACTAGAAATTGACAACCTCCTCCTAAGGATTTTGGAAAAGTCAATACTGATGGAGCCTCTAGAGGGAACCCTGGAAAAGTTAGTGTGGGAGGAATTGATAGACTTTCAAATGGCTCCCTGGTTTTTACTTTTGTTGAGAATTTGGGTATTATTTCCAATAACCTTGTTGAGGGGTATGGTATCCTTAGAGGCCTTTAGGAGGCTACTAAGGTTGGATGGGAAAAGGTGTTAATTGAGTCTGACTCTCAACTTATGATTAATCTCTTGAAGACTCCTTTTAAGAATCATGTTGAGTGGTATTTTCCCCCAATTGTGAAAGTACACTCTCCTTTAGGATTTGGGTTCCAAATCCCCTCTTGCAAAGAAGTTAAACAACCAACTTCTCCAAGGTCTCCACTATATTAGCATTTGCATGTGTATTAGTAATCTCAAATAAAGATATTCAATTTAAATGCTTGGAACACCTTAGTGATTGCAAGTAACTATAAACAAGAGGCAATGTTGGTTTATTTTACCATGAAACTTCAGTGATTGTTCATTGAACCAAAATAAAGCAAATGTGAGTTGGCCCTCATATGACCACGATGTAGTGCCTTAATTCCTTTTATCTTGAGGGTTTTAAAATAGATTTTATCTTGCATTAAATCCTCAATGATGAATAGGGTCTTCAAATGTAGCTTCAAAATGCCATTTTAATTATCCTTCTTAAATGAAATTAGATTTTCATCAAGACAAATAATTCAGTGCTTTGATTGCTCCCAAAATGGTAATTTGCAAAGTGCCATAAAACATGACTCCTTTGTTGAAATTAGAATTTTCATGAAGGGAATGTCATCATAGGCTCATTGAATGAAACATGAAACTAAAAAAATGAAAATTGGCCCAAAAATGGGAATTTTCCATTTTCGGATTTTTCAAAATCTGTAATAAAACAACTTCGATGGATTTTTTAAAAATACTAAACAACTCCAAAAATGAAATTTCAAAGTGCGTATTGGAAGTATGAAGTATAGCCTACACAATGGTGAAATTGTTTTTGGATTTTGAAAATTTTTAAATGTTTATTTTAATGCCTGAAAATTTAAAATAAGTTAAAATTTCTAGAAAAATAAAATGCAGAAAAATGAAAATGAAATGCAGAAAACTAAAAATAAAATGCATTCAGTATGATGCTATCCTATTTCGACAAAACCGAATATGTGAGGTTTCCGTGCATGCAACCTAACCTATTGGACTTGCAAAACAAGCACAATCCCCATAGACTAAGTGTTGGTTCCTAGGGTTTAAAATAAATTTTAGGTTCAAGCATTCACATGAAGAAACCAAGCAAACTTGCATTAACTCCATCTACAAACTTGAAATCTAAAAAAGAGAAAAGAAATAGACATTAAATCCATAGCATGCAAAGATAATCTCCTTCTTTCTTGGCCACAAGATGGAAATTTTTGAAAACTTCTGCATTAAAAATGTGTCATTTTACAATAGCAAAATTTATGGTTTTCCCAAAACAGTCCATGGAAGAAAAATGACTCAAACAGGTCCAAAATGACCCTTTTGCATTCAAATTTGCAACTCTGCTCGCAACAATTTCCAACCCCTCAAAACATCCTTGCCTGGAGTATTTAAAATTTTCAAGAAGCTTTTCGTTTCATTTTCCAATGGCTGTTCGTTTCATTTTCCAATGGTTGTTCGTTTCACCTTCCCTTGTGCATGCATGTGTTTTGGTTTCCAAAAAGGCTTTTCGTTTCTATTTTGTGACCCTTCGTTTCATTTTCTCCACATGGGCTTGCGTCCATTTCCCTCCGTGTGTAATGACCTTCTTAAATGATCTCAAATCATTAAAGATTCCTTATGTAATTTTTTGTCTTATTCATTGGATTTTGCCCTTATGTCCATGTTGTGACACTTCTTGTTTCTCTGCTTGCTTGCTCCTTTTGAATCGTGAAAATGCAACATGTCGCGATATCTTGACACTTTTGCCTCCTTGCTCTCTTTTGTTGCTTTTATCCACAAAAATGTAACATGTCGCGATATCGCGACACTTTTTCTCTTTTGGCCACGATGATGCAACATGTTGCGATATCGTGACACTTTTTCTCTTTTGGCCGCGACGATGCAACATGTCGCGATATCGTGACACTTTTTCTCTTTTGGCCGTGACGATGCAACATGTCATGATATCGTGACACTTTTTCTCTTTTGGCCGTGACGATGCAACATGTCGCGATATCGCGACACTTTTTCTCTTTTGGCCGCGACGATGCAACATGTCGCGATATCGTGACACTTTTTCTCTTTTGGCCATGACGATGCAACATGTCGCGATATTGCAACACTTTTTCTCTTTTGGTCGCGACGATGCAACATGTCGCGATATCGTGACACTTTTTCTCTTTTGGCCATGATGATGCAACATGTCGCAATATCACGACACTTTTTCTCTTTTGGCCGCGACGATGAAACATGTCGCGATATTGCAACATTTATTCTCTTTTGGCCGCTACGATGCAACATGTCACGATATCGCAACACCTTTTCCTCCTTGCTCTCTCCCTTTGCTTTGGATCGCAAAAATGCAACATGTCGCGATATCACAACACTTTTTTCTCCTTGCGGTGTTTTATTTTTTTTTTGATCTTTAGCATATGGGCCACTTCGATCTTCTTGGAAAACATGCAAAAAATGTGGGTCCCCAATTTTGGGGTATGTTGTGGAGCAGCCACAACAAATCATAGGTGGATTGGAGAATAAAAAGAAATATTGAGAGTATTCAGTTAATCCAGATGGGATTTTAAAAGTTGATTACAATCATGTGGTCAGAGATCAAAACAAGAGTGCTGATGCTTTAGCTAATTGGGCTTTGGACAACGGTGATCTTACTTGTTATGGCCACCCTCCTATATGGTGGGCTTCTCAAATTAGGGAAGCTCTTCTTTCTATCATTTCTTTGGATGGCTCTAGTTCTGAAGGTACTTAGTTTCTTCTTGTTTTTTTTTTTGCTTCTTTTTGGTTCATTTAGTTTTTTTAATTCCCTAGCTCATTCTATTCTTTATTTTGTTTCCTCTGTTGATTCTTGCCTTAATAGTCTTCTAGTCTAGATAGGTCATTGTTTTGTTCAATTTTTTTTTTTTTTAGTTTTTTAAGGTGGGTGGGTTGTTTTGTTTTGTTTTATTTTTGTGTTCTTTGTGTTGTTTTTTGTTGTTTTGTTTTGTTTTTTTTTTTAATGTTTTTTGTTATTGTTCTTATGTTTTTTTTGTTCTTGTTCTTGGGTTTCTCTTTGTTTGTTGTATTTCATGTTTTAATGTGTGAGTGTTTTCTATGTTTTTGTTTTTGTTTATTGTCTGTTGTTGGTTGTTTTTTATTTTTATTTTTATTTTATTTTTTAAATTTTTTAGGTTTTGGTTGGGTTTATTTTTCATGTTTTTTTTGGGTTATGTCTTTGTAGTGTTATGTTGTGTTTGTCTTGTTTGTGTTTTGTTATGTGGTTCTTGTGTTTTTCTATGTGGTTTGTGTTGTGGTTTATTTTATCTTATTGTGCGTGTTTGGTTGTACTTTTGTTTTTTACACACTCAAGAGCATGTTTTTTATTTTATTTTATTAATTTTGTTTTTATTTACTTATTTTTAAATTGGTTTTGTGCGTTTGTTTGTTCCTTGAGTATGTCAAAGGTGATAGGTCAAGTCCGAGTCCTGGGCATTTTTTGCGGAATGGATACCCCTGCGTCCTTGGGTCTTACCCAAAAGTGGCATCCCTTTTGGGATTTTTTCCACAAATAAAAAAAAGAATTTCATTATCTTCATCAATGATTTTAACAATATGGCATTTGTCACTATTGATGAGATTATGGAGTTCATTTTTAGGAGGTTCAGTTTTTAAGTCACTAGTATCACAAGAAAAATATGCTACTATGATGAGATCACCTGTGCTACAACTGATATCTACCATTGAAGGTATGAGGTCACTTGTATCACAACAAGAATTGGCCACAATGGGCTCAAGGTCACATGTGTCACAACAAGCATTCACCACCATGGGTTGAAGGTCACTTGTGTTACAACAAACATCGACCATTTGGGGTTTGACATCTGTTTCCTCACTAATATCCCTTTTCAATTTACGTTGAGCAATGTCAAGAGAAACCAATGACATGTATATTGCCCTTACAACACCAATAGGGATTAGAACACCATTTTTCTGAATGTCTTCACAAGACACAAAATCATCGAGTATGGCATCTACACCACTGCGTAGTGTGAGAAATGTGCCATCCTCATAAAAATATATCTCTTTCATGTATGGGAAAATGTATGGGTCTTTAACTGATTTAGCAACATCAGTTGATTTTGGGATATTTTTTTTCTTTGATCTGCCCATCTTTGAAGGTGTTGGTCTCTACAAAAAATGCACCTTTACAAGGTTATCCCCCTTGTTTTTGTAAAAATATAACATATCCTCCCTATGTGCAAAATAATGCAACTTATGAAGCCTGGAAGGCTTGTACAAAGAGTGCTTTGAAGGGAAATTTCAAACAATGTCACCATAAAAATCCTCCCTTAATTATAAGTACTTCAAAAAAAAAAAAATTTGCTATTTATGAAGCCTAAAAAAAAGGTGTGAGTAGGATGACTGCTACTTTTCTTATTGCCTTTTGCAAAAAAATAAGGTCACTTTGTTTTTGGTTGATTTTTATTATTGCAAAAGTAAAATTTTAATCAAAAATATATAATTAATAATAACATAAGCTTGCTAAAAAAAATCAATAAAATTAAAAAATAAAATTGATTTTTTAAAAACAAACATAATATGAAATTATTAAAAACTTTTTGAAAATAAAATTAAGAAAATTTTGCAAAAAAAATAATGTTTTACCTTTGGAACTCCGGTGGGATTTGAACCCCCAGCCTGACAGTCGGCAGACGCCTTATCTGTTGGCTGCCAACCACACCGGCTACCACTATCGTTGCATAATGAAGAGCACAAAATACATCTGATTGGTCTTCTCCGATCAAAAGCACGTCGACTACCTAGCAGTGGCACTGCCACTAGTCGCCCTTCCTCTGGGTGGTGTAGCCTCCTGCAAGTGATAAAATTTGGGCGATGGCAAACTAATTTTTTTTTATAATATATGTTCCATCTGAGCGATTACCTTCGGGCACAAAGTTTTAACTTACCGGATTTGTGATTTGGTACCAAGACGTTAGAGTATCACCCTCTGAAAGCAATGAAGCCACCAACTTTGTCTGCACCTATGCCACCCCTTCTATGTGTGTCTAAAATTAAATTTTCATTGAGTACCTTTGCCTCAACACGGATCTGTGGCTGCATGTGAGATTCTCCAACCTGCGAGGACCACCTTCGAACATAATTAGGCTGCATTGACTGTGTTGCAGATCTCAAAATTATGGTGAAAGAATAGTTTTTTTTTAAATCTTCTTTATGCGGTGATCGTAGGCTCTGTTATGGTGATCACAATTCATAGATCAATAGGTCTGCATGTCAAAATGATCATATATCGATGCATCTACTCTCTGCAAATCTCGATGTCAGCGTCAAAAACCTGCGAGCCTGTTTGAGACAATGCAACTCGTAGTTCTGCGTAGCGATCATCATCTGCATTGAGTATGGTGTCTATGCTTCAATGACAAATAACAATGTATGTCCTTCAATGACAGAAAATCGATGCAAATTTATCTTTGCACAATAATCTCATTTATTGAAAAATCGATACCTTTCTGCCTGTGGCATTTTCCTCTTATGTGCGACAACGGTGACTAGCTCGATGTTTCACGTGATATGATGAGTATCGCAGATCTTCTCAGCCATGTTGCAGTCACATTGCTCTCAAAATTTTTGATCAGTATCAAAAATGGCAAGGCATTGTTAAGTGTGGTTGAAAAAAAAAATATTTGCAAGCTACAATTGCCAAGCCTTCTATGACGCCTGTAATCTGCAATACCAAAAGGTCAAAAAAAATACCGCGCTATTGTCTACAAAGCCATTTATCCCACATGCTTAGCATGAGAAACACTTACTGGTTTAAAATAATAAAGGCTCAGATAATGTTTCAACCACTAGTGGGTGGTGTATCCCTTAGCCATTTTGCCCACCCGAACAATATGTCAGTCCATATCACTTGACCCCATTGTCGGTCGTCTAGTCAGTCCATGTAGGTGCAAGCTAGGATTTGTACATGTTATCACTGTCACAGTAATATTTATGCTAGGATTTGTACATGTTATCACTGTCACAGTAATATTTATGCTAGGATTTGTACATGTTATCACTGTCACAGTAATATTTAACCGTCAGTCAATTTAGGATCCACCTCGGTCGTCTAGTCACACATGGGTCATTATTCACCATAGGTGCATCCACTGTTGTCCTTGGTCTAGGAAATCTGTGCAAGGTAGGAGTCCCCATCATATCTAGCATTGGTCCTCGTTAGAGTCCACTTGGTCGCGTTGTTCACCCATGCCACTTAGGGTCCATCTAGCCTCCAATGATTAGTCGCTTCCCGAGCCTAGTCAACCTAGCACACCATAGTATCTACGTGTCTCGTATTGAGGTATCTCTATTCAAATATAGATACCAGAGAGTCACATCCACTAAGAGTCTCCACCATCCAGGTCAGAGTTAGAGTTTCGATATCGAATCGAGTTAGAGGTATGACAAATGAGATGTCAGACCTCTAATAGACCATAGCAAGCTTGAGCATAGATCTTGCCAACGTGTGAGGTTCCTATGTTGATTTT
Organism: Wollemia nobilis; assembly: GCA_028583015.1. Taxonomy (NCBI): domain Eukaryota; kingdom Viridiplantae; phylum Streptophyta; class Pinopsida; order Araucariales; family Araucariaceae; genus Wollemia; species Wollemia nobilis. Next base: position 5,132,701 of record JAQPPZ010016983.1, on the reverse strand, counting down.
ACCACATCTCAAGAATCTACATTCAACAAGAGTGCAACCTATTTGATCCAATCCAAGGTCACAGAAGGATCTAGGTCAAGGTCCAAGTCACCATAAAATAAGTAGATTAAAAAAATCCTAGCTCCATAATCGAAGCGAGCGTATCTAGCTATGATACCATATTAGGAGTAGAGGCGATAAAATATATTGATTATAATACCCTTTAAATACAAACACTAAGGCTAAATATAGCCTTAGATAAGTAGAATAAAATTCCCTAATCAATTCCTAACTAATGCTAACAATAAAATATGCTAAGCTAACAATAATATAGCTAACTAATAATATTTACTAACCATAAGATATTAACGAATATCAAACCTAGGTAAATAAACTAACTACCCCATAAGGTTCTACATATTACCAAATAAGGTAATAGTAACTCTAACACAAGAAGGGACAACACAAATATATGATTAATCTGGCTAATCAAAAGGTCAGTGAGGATGTAGCTACGATCGATGAATCAAAAAATTCCTCAGGTGATGAAGGGTATGAACCAGATGGAGAAGGAATGTTGTACCTGGATGAATGTAGTGAAGATGAAGCTAGATCTGATAGTGGACTTCTTCATTGGAAAATGGAGGAGTACAAAATTTTTCAGCCCAACTACCTCTGTATTGACTCAGAGGAGATCAAGGAAAAACAAGACGAACCAAAAGTCAGCCAGGAACCTAAGAAGGAGGTGGAAGAGAAATGGACATTCCCAAAAAGTTTTGCAGAGTATATAGTAGGAGATGCAGAAATTGATACAAGACCGACACACCCAAAGAATGTAGAGAAAGCAGCAAGTGAGCCAAAGAATATCAAATATGAAGGACCTCGGATAGTGGACATCAATCTAGGAATGGAGGAGGAACCTAGGATGATTCACTGTGGTGATGATTGGAACCCTGTACTGAAAGCGATAGCTTTTAAGATATTCTTGGAATATAAGGATGTCTTTGCATGGACATATAAGGACTTGAAGGGAGTACCACCTGAGTTATGTGTCCACAAGATTACACTAATTCCTGGAGCACAACCCGTAAGGAGGAGACCATATAGAATGAACCCAAAGTATGTTGCATTAGTGAATGCAGAGATAGAGAAGATGTTGGAGGTAGGAATCATCTTCAAGGTGACAACCAGTGAATGGGTATCACCTATAGTGATCACCTTGAAGAAGGAAGTGGAAAAAATCAGAATATGTGTGGACTTTAGGAGTCTAAACGTAGTAACTATTAAGGACCCCTTCCCTATTCCCTTCACAGATTCTATCCTGGAAGAAGTCATAGGACACGAGATCTATTCATTTTTGGATGGATTTTTGGGTTACAATCAGATAAGTATAGCCGAGGAGGATAAGCTGAAGACCACATTTATTATGGAGAATGGCATCTATGCGTACAATCGAATGCCATTCGGGCTCTGTAATGCCCCAACTACATTTCAGTGCATCATACTGTATATATTTGATCAATTGGCAATAGGGAACTTCAAAGCATTTTTGGATGATTGGTCCATTTATGGGAAGATCAAGGAGCATCTTCCTGCCCTCAGTGAATGCATGAGTAGGTGCAAAAATGCACAAATATCATTAAATCCTGGGAAATGCTACCTGATGGTACCATATGGAAAATTGTTAGGACACATAGTGTGCAGTGAAGGATTAAAAATAGATCCTGATAAGATCCGTGTGATATTGCACATGGAAGAACCATACGATGTGAGTTCACTTAAAACCTTCCTTGGATCGATGGGATATTATCGAAGGTTTATCAGGAACTATGCACATGTATCCTATCCATTGGATTCATTGATGAAGAAGAATGTTCCTTTCAGATGGACAGAGGAGCACCAAGGAGCCTTTGAGGAGTTGAAGGCTAAGCTTGTGAGTAGCCCAATTTTGGTGTTCCCAAACTAGGATAAGGAATTCCATGTCCATATTGATGCTTCAAATTTTGCAATCGGATGTGCTTTGGCACAAGAAGGATAGTTCAAGCTGGATCAACCTATTTTCTTTGCTAGTCACCTATTGTCAAGGCTAGAGAGAAATTATAGTACAATAGAAAGAGAAGCTTTGGGAATGGTATATGCAGTCCAAAAGTTTAGGCATTACCTATTGGTGAATCCCTTTGCTTTCTACGTAGATCACCAAGCCCTATTGTACTTGATAAACAAACTGATGATACAAGGATGGGTCAGTAGGTGGCTCATCACCCTACAGGAGTTCGTATTCCGAGTAGTAGTGAGACCTGGTAAGAAGCATGTCATTGTAGACCAGTTATCTCGGATACGATCAGGAGAGCCTATAGGAATAGGAGTTTCGGATGAATTCCCTGATGCACAGTTATTCACCATCAATGTTGTTCCATCATGGTACAAGTTGATTGGCCAGTACCTTTCCATAGGAGAGTTGCCACAGGAAATGATGGCAACCAAGAAAAAGAAAGTGATTATGAAGTCAACACCCTTCCAGTTGATAGCAGGATTGTTGTATAATATGGGAAGTGATGGTATCCTACGAAGATGTGTGATGGAAGAAGAAGTCAAAGTGGCATTGAAAGAAGCTCATGAAGGCTTAGCAGGAGGGCACATGGGACCAGATGCGACAGCTAGGAAAATATTACTAGCTGGACTATGGTGGCCCACACTATATAATGATGCAAAAGAGTATGTGAAAGCATGCGATACTTGTCAAAGGGTAGGAAAGCCAGTAAAGAGGGACTTTATGCCATTGCATCCATCACAACCCCAAGAACTATTTGAAAGGTGGGGATTGGACTTCGTCGGACCATTGAAGACATCTCGTAGAAGGAAGTGTAGATACATCGTAGTAGCAATGGAATACTTGACAAAATGGGTTGAAGCAAGAGCATTACCTGATAACTCAACTAAAAGTACAATGAGATTCTTGTATGAGCAGGTAATCACAAGATTTGGTATTCCACTACAGATCACAAGTGATCGAGGAGGACACTTTGTCAATGAAATCATCAAGACACTGATGATAGAGTTCAGGATTTTGCACTCATTGTCTAGTCCATACTATCCCAGAGCAAATGGGTAGGTGGAAGCAACAAATAAAGTCTTGGTATCTACTTTGTATAAAACCTATGGAATAGAAGGAGCATATTGGGAGGAAAGGCTACCATCTATTTTTTGGGTATATAGAACAACTTTTAAACCAACAATAGAGCATACACCTTTCTAGTTGATGTATGGATAGGAGGCAGTGGTGCCAGTTGAATTCTTGATACCAAGTTTGAGAGTCATGGTAGAGCATCACTTGGGTGATCAAGAAAGTTTGGAAGAGCGATTGACAACACTGATCAAGTTAGATGAAAGAAGATTCATGGCACAATGGGTGATTGAGGTAGCTCAGAAAAGAAGGAAGGCATGGCATGACAAACATTTGAGGAAGTTAGAACTTAGTCCGGGTGACTTGGTTCTAAAGTTTAATGGGAAGAGGGAAATCAAGCCTGGTAAGTTGAAGACTTTATGGCTTGGTCCCTATAAAGTGGTAGAAGTAATGAATAATGGAGCAGTCAAGTTGTAGAACTTGAATGGGATGGAGGTACCCAACATTGTAAATGGCTCAAATTTGAAGCCTTATAAAGTATAGTGCTTATTCATTTCTTCAGAAGATATTGAATGAAGAAGATGAGCAAAAGCTCAATAGAGGACTCAAGGTGAGCAAGGTCCATCACAGGAAGAGCCTGACATGGGACTCACACATTTATTTTTAGAAGGGGAGGAGACAAGACCAACCATAGAATAACAAGAGTTGGCACCTCGACCTAGAGAAAGAAGAAGATTGTGAGTGCATGTCAGATTTGTGGATGGGATCGAATGAGTAGAAGAGGAAGATGAAGAATGGATTCCTCCAAATGAAAGAGGATATCAGGAGATAGTACTATTACCTAGAAATAGGGGAAGGCAAGAAGAAGCACCCCAAGTGAATATAAATATGATGTATCCTTGGGTGGAGCGTAGAGAACTACCCCAACAAGTTGAAGGATGAAGAAGGATACGGTTAATAGTACGATATGAGGATAGAGTGGACACCTTTGAAATGGAAGTTCTAGAAGAGGATAGGAATGAGACCATCGATGAAGAATTGGTTGGACTTACTCCATTAGCTCAGATAGGGCTATTATAGTAGAGAATGTGACTACAGACTCAACAACTATAAGAAGAATATCAGACATTGCGAGGTCATAATGCAAGGTTGAGAGAACAAACCATCCAGGAATTGGATAGTACAATACGAAGGTTGGATGAACAAAGAATAGCTAGGCTATAGGAGCTAGAAGGAGAACCTAAGGATGATGAGGGGATAACTCCAAGAAGTGGTATAAGAAATGATGGTGCAAGCACAAGTTCACAAGTACCACCAAGTGATCCACCAATGATGAATGAAGATGCAGAGATGCTTTGGTGAGACATTGAGGAAGCAACCACATCACCTGAATCACAAGGTAATGCATGATTAGATTTGAGTGACTCTAGTGATGAAGGAATGCCTTGGCTAGTAAGGGAACCTAGCACAAAAAGTAGTGATGATGATGATTGCCTAGGGAATCCCTAGAATCCTTGAGATAATCATGATCCCCCAACATGTACAACAACACATCGACAACTAGGGAGATCACAGGAGCATCAAACCAACCTTGATCCACAAGCATATATAATAGCCCATCGATAGTTGAGAAGACAAAGGAGAGAAGTAAGGATATTGGAGAGATTGATGAATTTACCAATAGATTGGGTAGAATAGAGAGAAGAGAATCGAAATGACTCAAGTTCTGAGATAGATTTTTCTAATGCATATAGAGAGGTCTTGGCAACTTCATCTCCACAAATATGCTTCGAGGAAAGAATATGGAGACATCACTTAGCACGTGCAGATCATAGAATCAGAGCATTATAACAATTATCACCAAGTACAAGAAGAAGTAGAAGTCCACTAGCCAACATTGAGTTGGTAGAGATAACTCTTGATAACCAAGCAATGGGAGGAAGGAATAGAGAAGGACCCCTAAGGCTTCAGCCAAGAAGGGGAGGAGGTATTCGACTACGAAGTGAGCAAGGACAAGGTGATGTTACAATTAGAGGAGGAAGAGGACGAGGAAGGTTTTGACCCCCTACTCCTAGATGGTCGGGAGATACACCCTTAGCTTGTTTGAACTGGACAAGGAATCTATGAGGTTTACCAAGGATGAGAGGGATCTTACCTAATCCTACAAGGCATTATCCATTGGGATGACCACCCCTAATCTGATGAGGACCTCGAAGAGTGGTAGGTGGTAGAGGATTACTCCAAGAAATGGAGGAATCACCACTAGCATAGAGAAGCCCGATGTCAAGAGGAATAGGATGGGGAAGACACTCGCGTGGTAGAGGCCTTGTTGGTAGAGGAAGAGTACATTTTGTAGATGAAAGAAACTAGGGACAACAAAGGATCTGATCACCAAGTTTGGAGCAAGAATTGATCCGAGGAGATAGATGAAGGAGTCACTCGAATGATAGTAGAGTAGTAAGGACACCACTACCAAGGGATCAATCACCTATATGACAAGAGGAAGGGACACTAGGTGAAGATACTCCAGCTTGCAATTGTACAATTCCAAATTGTACACATGGTATGGGAAGGCTAGGAACTTGGTAACATCACAAGTAGAGATGAATCGTCCTAGAGAGCAAGTGGCGCTAGGTGACACAACCACTCAAAATGTCATAGTCGAACCTCCAAGAGAAGAATCCTATGGGATCATACAAGTGAATGTCATTGTACGATTTCCATGATGGTAAGTGTAAATAGGTTAGGAAATGAAAAAAAAAGAAAAAAAAAATAAAATGCCTTAATTGTGAAAATCCCTCGGGATGCAATTAAGAAGGAAGTGGGTTGAAAATCGGAAATGATGACCTCTTCAAAGAGAGAAAAATAGAAAAATTCTCTAAGTGATAGATCATACAAAGTCAAATTAAAGTTGAAAAAGCATAAGTGAGAGATCGTACAAGTAAAATTGAGAAAAGTACATGCAAAATCGTACAAGAAGGCATGTTGTACGATTTGGATCGTACAGTGTATGGTTTTGGGTGTAGTTGTACGATTTTCAACCATCGCATTTAATGTTCGCATGTGTGGAATGATGAGTTGTCGAAAAGCATGGGAAAAAGTTAAAATTGCATGAAAAAGTGATGAGTTGTTGATCATCCAGGCAAGGAAGATGAAAAGACATGCAAAGTGGTGCAATTTCAAATTTGGAGTGGTTAGGGTTTGAAGATAGTTTAAATACAAGGCTCACCCTAGCAATTTTTAAAATCGTACAAGGAGGAATTTAAATTTTTAGGAGGATGAAGGTGAAAAGTGTGCAACTGAATGGAGATGACTACATGGGCATTAAAATTCATCAGTAAGCTACAATAATTCATGACCCATTTTTAAATTCACACCAGGGAGACTTTTCACATTCGAAGAAATCAAATCGAAGAAGAAAAAAAAAGGGTTTGACTCCATTGAAAGAAGAATTTGAGTTCAACAAAGAGAAATGAGGGTTTGTAGTAGAAGGCATCCAAGTATGAACCAGGTTGTTGAAAAATGTACATTAGGGTTTAGAAAGTGGTGGATTGGAGCTGAAGTAGAGAAATTGTAGGGAAAAGAAAGCTACAAACCCTAATCTGATAAAAGTGGCCAAAAAAAACTAGAGAAGATAGAGGAAAGGAAGGAGAAGATTGTATAACCATATTAAATAGCTAAAAATTTTTTGGGGATAAATTGTGCCAAGTATGGAAAATTTGAGAAATTGCTCTCAAAAAGCATTGAAAAGATAGATCGAGGTATTTCAACTAGGTCGGAGAGAAATCATGGAGGAAAAGTGAAAAATATGATTTTTAGGTGAACAAGGGTTTCAAGAGATGTATTGTATGATTTGGAGGTAGATTGTACGGTCTCAGGAAAAATATTGTGCGATTTTGCAATTTTTGGGCTATTTTAAGCCATTTTGAGCAAATCATATGAAAATGTATAGATTCGATGAGGGGAAGTAGCTAGAGAGGGATATTGTATGGATTAGTATAACCTTGTATATTTTTAGGCTACAGTTGTATGATTTGTAAAATGAACAGTTTGAAGATTGAACAGTTGAGGATTGAATAGTGTACGATCTGGAGGTGGCTGTTGATAAGGAAACCATATAGGAGCAAGTGGGAAAGCATATTGTATGATTTATAGTAGATTGTATAATTTTGGAACACTTCTAATTGTAGAATTGGTGATGTTCGAGTAGCAAGATAACCAGAGGTATGGTGAGAAAATGATTTCAGCCGAAGAGTTCGGATATCGGTTAAGAAGAATTGTAGCCAATAGGGTGGAACGGTCACCAGGACCCCTACATGAGAGAGAGTCACATCCATGGCAATACCAAGGGTGATAGTTTTAGTCCCATGGTTGGTGTGGTACTCATCCTTGGAGGAGAGGAGGATACATGTCATGGAGAGGGCAGAGGTATTGGAGGGTTGATCGAAGGAGAACACCACCAAGATATCGAGAGGAGGAGATGGCACAAGAGAGGATCTTGAGGAGGGAATTGAGGAGTGAAGTACATTTTCTAGATCTAGATGAGGATCTGAGTAGTGGACCTGAGGAAGGTCAGGTTGAGATAACAAATATATCATTCGTACAACATGGAGGAGAGACATGCAGGAGGTGGTGGAGTAATGAATAGAACAAGAACCACCCTTGGAGAAAATAGTTTGAGGAGGTTGGTGTAGCTATAATAGCGCAAGTGCCACCACACCAGAAGACCTTCTTCTACAACTATCTATTGCAGATGGTTCAGGCATATAATCTTGCAACTAGAATTACCTATGTCAATGTGGGCAAGCGATCGATGAAAGTAGAAATTATGGTAGAGGCATTCAGGAAAATATTTGGATTGCCAGCATATGGCATGGAGATAGTTAAGAAGTTGGTTGATCCGATTGAGACATATCGAATCATCACTTCACTTACCAATGTGAAATCATCAACTGATGCAAAGATCTCGGGTGTAGGGACTCAAGGAATTAAGTAGAGCTAGTTGAAAGGGAAATGATTGGCCATGTGCTATGAATATTATGATGGCTCGACTATCAGGAGATACATGAGCTATAGAGATGCCAATCTGGATGGCTCAGTATGTAGAAGGTATCACCAAAGGAATCAAGTATGATTGGGGTACCTATTTAGAGAAGAAGATGCACGAAGTACTGACAAAGAGACCAAAGAATTTTGGGATGACTTTCCATGCCATTGGATTGTTGTTAAATGTTGTTATGGAGAAGGGAATCCACTTTCCAGGTTTGATAGAACCTAGGAATGTTAAGGTAGGACAACCAACCATTTTGAGGTGGGCAAAGTCAGTACCAATTCAGAAGGAGACTCTAGAGAAGTCTCGAACAAAGAAAGAGTAGTAGGCCATTAAAGTATAGGAGGATACTTCCTCGAGATGAGGATGTACACCCTAGAAGGAAAAGGCCTAGGAAGTTGGAACCTGAACTAGAGCAACAAGCATTTCAGCAATGGTAGTAGGAGCAGTCATCAGTTTAGGAAAGGGAGGAAATTATGGGGAGGCAATCCAACCCAATACAAATAAGAACAAGGAGACAATAGGAAATAATGGTGAATAATCCTACTCCAAAAAACAAGTCGAGACTATACAAAAGGATCAGCAAGAGGAAGAGGGATAGTCAGACTCAGAGAAGCTAGATTTGCATGAGTGGAATTGGGCAGAAGCAGAGAAGATGTTGGAATCCCCATAGATTTTCTAGCATAATAAATTTGAAATTTTAGACTCTTCAAAAATATTGGAGGATACAGAGGTGAGGTAGATAGCATAGGAAGTAGCAACCACTACTCAGGAGGAAAAGGAGAAAATCGAAGTGAGAGTGGAAGCCTTAGAGGAAGAGTCTAGAGAAAAGAAGAAGCCTCATTTCAAATTCGTGATGGGGGGAAGTTTGAATTAGAGTGATGCACAAGAAGAGATGAAGGCATCACAGGAACAAGAGGAACCTATTGTTGAAAAATTCATAATAATGGAGACACAAGAGAATCAGGAAGAAGAGTAGGTGATCGAAGAGCAACAGGTGGGCTTCACTGAATAGAAAGAAGCCTAGGAATCGATAGAGCAACAGCAATCTCAGTAGGAGATTGTGAATATAGAAGATGATGTAGAGGTGGAGAGGATTGTGGAATAGACTCCACCAAGAGAAAATATAAATATAGAGAGAGCACTACTAGAGCTTGGGGGAAGCTCTAGCCACCACATGGAAGAGGAGGAAGAATGAACTCCTATAGATGAGGAACTATGAAGAATGCAAACAAGCTATCTTCTGGAGGTACCATAGTTCGACAAGATTGAAACTGAGGAGGAGGTGCAAGGAGTAGAAGATAAGGTGGAACATTTCTTCTCTCAGATAGGCAATGCCATAGCTAGCACCAAATTATAGTTTTGTATTGGATGCATGGGAGAATTGAAGCTGTGGGAGGAACAAGTGTCTCTCGAGTTGGAGAAGATAATAGAATGGGTGAGCAATGAGGAGCGTACAAGGAGAATTGTAGATATTCATGTACAACACCCATGGAAGTTACCTAGGGAAGAGGTAACCATGATGTTGGGAAGAGACGACTTGCTAGAGGGAGTGAGAACTAATTATAGGTAACATCCGAGGTTGTACCTAGATAGAGCCAATTATCCGACTTGTCCCATGAATACAATGGAGTTGGAACATAAGAGGGTTACTATGGGATTGGCTATCACTCTGAGGAAGTTGAACTTCCTAACACATTGGATAGAGTGGTTGAGCATAGGATTGGAGTAGATCTATCAGCTCAAGGAAGCTCAGAAGGAGGAGATGGAAGCCACTCAAAAAGAAATGATTGCAATGGAGGAAGAATTGTAGAAGTGTAAGGCTATGGTAGAGGAGAAAATAAAGAAATTGGAAGAAGAACTGCTAAGTACCAGGGCTGATTTTGAGGCTAGACTTAGTTCGCTTGAAGAGGAGAAGTGATAGGTCTCACAGATGGTAGAAGATAGGATTAAGGAGTTGGAGGCTCAACTCAGAGCAAAGGATGAATAGATGAAAATGTAGTTGGCCAAAAAATATGAGCAAATGGTAGCACAGGCCAAGAAGATAGAAGAGCTCACAAAGGACAACAAAAGATATAATGATATGGTCCTGGAGAAGCAAGTGCAATTGAGTGCTAAAGAAGATATTGTTCATGCTTTGGAGGTAGATATTCATCATCATCTGCAGACCATTATAGATAAGAATGAAGAATTACAAGTAGTAGTTTAAATAGAAGCACATTTGTAGGAGAAGCTGAAGAAGAGTGCCACTGATCATGAAAAGCAATTGAGGGAACTCCTGAAGACTATCGAAGAGAAAGCTAATTACCATGGGGTGAAAGTAGTAGAAATGGGGAACTACGTAGCCAGGTTGAAGAATGAATGTGCAATTCTTCAATCCCAAGTGGATGACTTGAAAGTTGTGGTCATAGATTATGAGGTACAACTAAAACAAAAGGATGAGTCGGTGAGGACATCGACCAAAGTAAAGGGGAGGGTAGATGTAGGCAACAAATCCACCTCCTAGAAGAAGAAGTGATAAATGGATTTGCCCAATTTTGATAATTTTGACAAGTTTTGTAAACCGTACAGGTAGGAGTAAACCATACATTCAGAAGGGCAAACCATACAAGGTGAAGGTAAATCATACAAGGTGCAATGAAATGAAATGAAATGCATGGGAAATGTAATTTTAAGTTGTAATTGCGCATGTATTTGATTATTAAGGTGTTAGACTTAGTAAAAGTCTTAATTAATGCATTCCGTTATGCATGGGCAGTTGTAAATAACTAATTGCCTCAGGAACCACTTTGGAATAGCTTGGGCAACATTATATAAGGCCCCATTTTCAATTTTGATAGTCTGGTTACATTCTGGTTATGATCTAGTGTTATTCTGGTTATGGAGGAATGCTATGAGTTTTGGTTGTGAAGTGTTATTGTATATCTCTGATTGTTGATTGACATTGTTGAATAATAATAAATCTTGAGCATAGTTTATGGTTTCTCTTATGTATTGTATGATCTTGGAATGGTAGAATAGCATTTGACAGTTTACTTCTATTGCATGTACTTCTTTGTTGTTGTTATGGCTATTTTATGCATTGCTATGGAGGAATTGGATTGAACCAGCACTGGTGTAGCTTTGTGGAATGATCTGTGATGATGGTAATATCAAGGAAGACATGTTGAACACTGTTGTATGATTTTTGGGCATCGCCATTGGATATAGAACTCTCTCAAGCCCCGTTGATATGTTTTGCATGTTACTGGAAAAGGATTAATTGCCATATTAAACCCTTACAAAACTTATCTAAGAGAGATTGGTCTAGTAGAATATCCAATTTGGCACTTGGTTGTACCTTCTTTTCATACAAATCGTACACCAGAGTTCGTACAAATCGTACAAAAGATAATTACCCGATTTGGCAGTTTATGCGATTGAAGGGAATTTACCCGATTTGGCAGTTTTGGGAGATCGACTTGTTTAGTTACAAAACTATGTACGACAGCTTGCAAAACCAAATCTGAAGGATTGGCTAAGTGTGAAATCATACAAGCTCTATCACTGTATGATTTGGGATCGTACAGTGGTACGATTTGGTGTCCGTACAAGTTGTTTAGTTGTCGCACATTGCTAGTTGTAGAGATTGTACGGTTGTACGATTTGGTCCATCGATTGGGAATAGCAAGTTGATCATCCTAAGCCTTGGTAAAACCACCTCCCCACCGGGAATACTACACCCCTATGCTACAATATATCCATATTTTGTATGGATATCTATTTTCATGAGCACCCATTAATGGCAATTTAATGAGATATTTTAAAAGTTTCTTATAAGTTTTACTTGCTTAATATATTGCCATTATCATAGTTTCAATATTGCATGCTCATTTTATATCTTGTGGTTGATTTCTTATTAAGCATATAGCATAAAATGCTAATAATGGTATCAGAGAACAAGGTATATTGATAGGAGATAGAGAGAGTCACAAGAGAGATTGAGAGGAGATAGGAAATCTCATTTTTAGAATTTTTGAAATTGCTTTTTGGCTAGTCTTTCCACATGGTTGCAAAAAAACTCATGAAGACTAGGAATTAGCATAGATATATTTTCCACTAGATTGAATTATAACAAGTTATGTTTATTTATTTACAAATATCTAGAGATTTGCATGGATTTGCATGCCACTATCTAAAGTTTTTTACTGCAGAAAATTAGTTCTCAAAAGTTTAGAAGATTCCTACAACAAACAGAGAGGAATTTAATATTTGATTACCTAAAAGTCTATGTACCTTATTCGTGTAGGGATTAGTTCTTTGTTGCAAAAAAATTAGAATATTGAGAAGACCCTATAAAGAAGGCCCCATTGGAGATTGGAGGTAGAATATTAAAGACTCCATATTAAATAAAGAAGAGACTCAAGAAAAAAGAGTCCCATAGAAGATTGAAGACTGCAAATTGAGAAAGAGGAGACCCAAAAGAAAGTTCTCATTGAAGAACTTCCAGATTTGGAAGATATAATATTGAAGATATAAGTGGACTAGGAAAAGTCCTATTGAATATTGAGAAGTTACAAAATTTGAAGACCCAAGAGAAGAGATCTCAAGAAAAGTTGAAAGGAGAAAGAAGAAGAAGGCTAGAGAAGCCCTACTAAAAAGTTGAAGAAGTTGCCATTGAAGGAGATTTGAAGAAAGCTCAAGAAATAATAAGAAAGCAAAGAGAAGATCATGATAAATAGAAGAATTTGGGATAATTATTGCAATTCAACAAAAATCCCAAAAGAAAGAAGAATTTGGCAAGAAGTTTCCCAAATTTTGGAAAGGTTTTTTGAAGATCTCAAGACATTTAGATTCTTCAGAAAGAGGCCAACTAAATAGTCCAAGTTTGAAGTCAGAATTCAATAAGAGCTAAGGAGAAGTTGAGAAGCATTAGAAGAAGAAAATAAAGCTGCAAATTTGAGGAGTTTCCTAGCAAATTTGAGATAATTAAGGACAACAAAATGAAGGAGGAATTGGATGCATTAGAAGCTTCAAATTTTAGAGTCTCGAAAAATAAATTTGAAGGATAATTGGAGTTGCAAAAATCAGATTTCTGGACAACAAATTAAAGGCTATAAAAAAAAATTTGGGTAGCAATTAGAGCTACAAAAGTGACAAGTTCGATTAAGTAAAAAGAGAGCTGCAAAATTTACAAATATGGGGCAGCAAATAGGTGAACCAAATCACCAAGAAAGGTTGCTACAAAAGAGGTTAAAATCAGGTTTGAAAATTGGTGTTATTAAAGTGTTATATCCAAACATTATTTATATTTTGAAAACACCAATAACAAAAGTAAAGGTCTCAAGTTTATATATTCAAAGATCCGAGAAGAATTAGTTACATTGGTGCTATAAAGGTTATTATTTAAGCATTTAAACTAGTTTATTTTAAGGTTATATTAGCACCATATTAGAGCCATTAAAGTTAGAAAAATAGAGCTCTAAATTTTAGTGTCTCCAAGGTGAGAAAGGGGGCATCTTGGTTATCTTCAAACCTGCACATTTCAATAGTCTAGAGAAAATTATATATTGCATAAAAGGAGTTATAAGGAAATATAACATTATTTTCAAAGCATGCTATAGAGTCAAAAAAATGCATATTTCTCTAAGTCCTATTGAGAAAAATAAAGAGACTCAATAGTGAATAATGGCAACACAAATTTCTAGTATCTAAAGACACCAAGAGGTGTGCTAAGTATTGAAAATATTTTGGTGAAGGCAAGTTATCAAAGGCATAGAAGCACTACCACAAGCAACACCATAATATTGAAGGAGATAGCCATTTTCACCAAGGAAGGCAATGTAGAAGCGTTGATAAACGATCATTGTTCGACCAACATAGAGCATTGAAAATTGTTATAATATTGCAAGGTTGAGCCACCAAGGTGGATAAAAAGCCATTGTTCAGCCAACATAGAGCATACTTGTGAAGACAAAAATGCAACACCAAATAACAAGATATAAATTAAACTCAAAAGATATTATTGCACAATGAATGATTTTATATTAATGGGGGGATCCTCAAAAATCCATTGTTACAATAAGAATATTTGAATCCTTTGATACAAATATACACAATGCTAGGGTTATTCTAAACCCTAGCTACAACACTGGTGGTATCTTCAGAATGCGTCCTTGCTCCCAATAAAAATGAGTGGGCTTCTGGTTATCCGATGCTAGGCCACTCCAACTTAAACATATGTCCAATGCTAGTGTAATGCTACCAAATATGCACACAAGAAAATAGCAAATGAGTCAGTAATAACAATGAGGGCTCCACAGTGTGAGACCCTCAGAAATCAAAACTAAACCCTAGATATGCAATAAAAGAATGTGAACATATTCTAATAACATAATAGAATATAACAAAATGATTTGGATTTACCTTGATGATCTATCATTTTCTGATATGGTGTAATCTATTGTAGAAAGTTGGTGCGGTGATGCCTTAACGTCACCCAGGGAATAGGAGGATTGTAGAACTCTGTTGTAAGATGCTTATAGGTAATTGATGGTAGAAAAAAATGCTTGTGGGTGATCGATAATGGTGTATGGTGCCCAAAGGTACTTGGTGGTAGAGGAGAAGCACATAGAGGCACTCAAAAGTGACATGGAGCACCCGAAGACATTCGATGGCTGAAGGAAAATCTACACAAGCAGGTTTGGTTGAGCGAGAGGGGTAGCAATGGATGCAGGGACTATGGCAAGTGAGGATAGAGGGTGAGAAAGCTCAGATAATCTAGGGAAATTGAGAGTGAATGAATTAGGACTTAAGACATGAAGTGATTAGAAAACTTAGGGGTTGAGCCATCAAAATAGCTCCTATTAATAATCCACCTTAGGGTATGTTAGGGTTTGAGTGACACGAATTGTGTGGCTCAGATTAAAACATAATGGAGGGTGGATATTAATTTTGGGTGTGTGGCATGGATTGATGTAGATGGATGGATAGGATTAAGTGAAATTGGATGGTTGGGATCAATTCACTTATATAAATATATATTTATTAAATATATATAAAATATATTATATAAAATATTAATATTTAAATATATTTTAAACAATTATATATAAATATATGTAAATAAAGGATGTAAATAAGCCACTATTTTGTAAAAAAATGTTCTTTTGTCCAAATTTATGCTAAATGTCTGTTGGCACTTTTGGCATGCACAGATGCCCATCAGTGTTTGGTCATTTTGCAAATACCTTGGTGTGCTTCAGTATACCTCAAAACGCCCATGGGCATCTCAAAGCACCTAAAGCAGCTATAAATAGCTGGCAGGATAAGAATGAAGATTATTTGTGCATTTGTGAGTTTGAGAAGATGCGTTTGCAAGATTTGGATGAAATGGAGTGGAGTGAGGTGAAGAATTTTGGGTGTGGAAGCTATGGCGATGGAAGGAGTGGAGGCAGGGACTGGAGCTAGAGTGCGAGGAGCTGAGGTAATATCCTTCTTGTGCAATAATTTTATGTTTTTATGTTTTTTGAACATGTGTAAATGACAAATATTTTATGCTATGTTGTAGCCTAGGATTTTAAGGCTTGACATCGGTTGTCACTGTACATTCCTGGTATGAGAAAGGTGCTGGCGGAGGAGGATTGGGAATTGTTGGAGGCTGTGGGGCTAGCGAAGGTAGCCTAGATTGATGTGATTAGGGTAGATGAGGGATACCTATATATTTTAGCAAAGAGGTGGGATCTGATAGGGGAACCTTTTAGCTTCTTACAAGAGAGGTGAACCTTACCCTGGAGGATGTATATCGTATTCTCAAGGTGCTAGTGGAGGGGATTCACATCGAGGTTGGACGCGATTGAGATACGAAGATGAAGAAGATATTTGGTGATGATTGGTGGAGTGTGAGGATGGAGAGTGGGGGTATACCCTACTTGTACATGTATGTGGACAAGGAGTTGGATGCCCTCTGTGCCTTGGTGATGTTCATGCTGGCCAACATCATGGTCCCAAATAGTACTGGGTGTAGGTTCCCTTGGAACCTGATAGGGTTAGTGAGAGATATTCTCACTATGCGATATGTGTATGAATGGGATCCTGCATTATTGGTGTAGGCATATCAAGAGATTTATGAGATGAGGAGGCAAGGGATGAAGGGGTTAGGATACATCTTGATGTTGCAATGTTGGGTGTGGGAGCACTTTAGCGTGGTGCAACCAAAAGGCTTACTAGTGGCAGTCTTGGGTAAGGAGGAGCCCTATGCTAGGAGATGGGTAGTGGTCGAGGAGGTGGTGTCGAGTTGTCTTATGCAGATGAGCTAGTGGTACCAGTATTTATGGGTTGGATTGACATCCACCCAAGTAATATGGAGGCCATGGAAGGGTAGAAGGTGGATCGAAGATGGAGAGCATCTATGATGAGTGTGATAGACTAGGTTGGTGGTTGGGAGATATCAAAGTGAGGCTGAGTATTTTTATTTCTCATAAGCACTCTGATAGTTCAGGTTGAGGTAGGGAATTCTAGAGGAAACGGTTCTCTATAGGAGGCATCAAGAGAAGATATGTCTACCATGTGCAAAGCCATGGATGTAGGATTATGAGAATGACAAGGAGATGGACCTCCCTGATATAGATGATGTAGGGACTACTCCAAACTATGATGCGTGGTTCACTACATAG
The DNA here is from genome assembly GCA_028583015.1 of Wollemia nobilis. Lineage (NCBI taxonomy): Eukaryota > Viridiplantae > Streptophyta > Pinopsida > Araucariales > Araucariaceae > Wollemia > Wollemia nobilis. The sequence goes on along the minus strand of JAQPPZ010016983.1, from coordinate 5,115,894 downwards.
CCACCATGGGCATCGACTCTAGTATCAACTAATGGATATGGGGGTGAGGCTAAGGATGAGGAGACCCATGAGACCCCCAAGCGATAGCAGTTCCTTCGATCAAATAGTCAAAGGAGGAGGACTAAGGGCTGGACTAGGTAGGCTCCTAACAGTGGGGGAGATGGTAGAGATGGAGATGTTGTGGAGGAGACTTTAGATGGATCTCCAGATTAGAGCGAGGAATATTGGGTGAGGTTGGAGTAGTAGGTAGTAGAGAGAAATGCATGGATCACGAGGGTACAAACAAAGCTACTAGAGAGGAAGCATCATTATAATATCAATATAGCACGTCTTGGGTCTCAACATAGGTATATTGAGTCATTGGAGGATAGGTTGATGGAGAATCATATTCCACTTCATGATCCTCCAAACTCATCTATACATACATGCATACATACATACATACATACATACATATCTATATACATACATACATACATACATACATATAATACCTGGATTTTAAATTTTGTGTTATATGTTTGTGTGGATGCTTGTTTGTGCAATGATTTTGTGGAATGCATGTTTATATGGATGATGAATGTATATGATATGTTATGGATGATTAATGCAATGCGAAATGTATGGATGATTAATGCAAGGTATGGAATGCAGATTTTCTAATGATCATTCATAGTTTATATATTGCTTGGCCATGTTTCTAGCATTTTTTTTAATTAGGGGCACAAAACTTGGTGGTATGTGGGGTGAATGACTCATGAAGTGACATGGATGTTGACATGGAAGAAGATATAGATGTTGATATGGAAGAAGATATGGATGTTGATATGGAAGAAGATATGGATGTTGATATGGAAGAAGATATGGATGTTGATATGGAAAATTGACTATTTTGTAGAGACTCGGACATACTAGTGGTATCAAACAAACTCACTAAAATTGCCTAATCCTTCTAGGATAAAATATGTGTGTGGTGAATTCATTTATTAAATCAAGATCATGGTAATGACTCGAGGTAATAAAGATCCAATGTGTGTGCAAGTGAGTTCATTAACTCACCTTGAGTAAATTGGGTAAACCTATTATGGATGAATCCAAGAAGTTAGCTTGTCCTTATATGCGGTCAGATATCTCTTTAAAAGAGACGTGTCACCATGCATGAGCATACTTCACTACTAGTCAAGCATCTATAGATCCAGTGGAGGCTAAATACATAGTATACAATTTATGTTTTTGATCTCTTAATTTTTGGGGATGACTACCTAACCGTTTGACTAAAAATGTAGTATGATACTTACAACTCAATGATCAATGGTGTGTGATGTAAAATATTTTGAGCTTTGGGGAATAAAATTCCCAACCTAAGTGTGATGAGAATAATACCCTATCCTTACTATTCCATATTTTGTATTTGTAAGCAACTGTGATAGTGGTAAAAACCACTGTTCTTGTGGACTATGTTGCATGATGGGACTAGCAAGGATGACCCTTTTCACTTCAATATTCATACCAAGTATGGTGTTATCCTTATTTGACACAAGATGTTTTAAGATATGGAATTGTGTTTGGTTCAAGAATATTTTGGAGTCAATTCCTAAAACTCAAGATTTTCTTAGTGTATGTGTATGATGGTCCTAAAATGAACTTGACATGTATTTATAGAGGTTTCTTAAAATACTAGGAGTGGCTGAATGACCGAAAACACCTAGGAAACCTTTGCTAATGATAATTTGGCTTGGTGGAAAAATGGATGATGATGTGAAGGTGCCCCTGATTAAGGCAACATGATTTTATTGGACCAATTAAAATCTTGAACTTAATAAATGATCCTTATTATGAAATTTGAAATGGGAATGGAATGTGTGAAATAAAATGTATGAAATGCAAAATGAAATGTGTTCTAATATAATGTTTTGGCATGAAATGTATGCAAATGAAGTGCAATATTTTTGGAATGAAATGTATGCAAATGAAATGTAATATTTTTGTGTATTAGCCATGTATATATACATATATATCTCATTATGCATAGAATGCTCTCAAGTGTATAATATTAAGTGGTTCAGGTTCTTCCTCTCCCTCTATATTGGCAAGCCTATATAAGTACTATTAAACACTCTTTGTGTGACCATGTATGGACCCAACCAATTTGCTGTAAATTTATCACGAAGATGTGTCAATGTATTGGTGTTTTGCTGATTTTTTTTAAGGACAAGATCTCCTACTTGGAATTCATGGAGATGAACTATGGTATTGTAAGCATACTTTAGATGGTCTTGATAAACTCATAAATGATCTAAAGCATTGAATCACCTCTCATCAATAAGTGTGATTTAGTCAAGATGTGCTTGTCTAGCAATGTCGTCATCTATGAATTCCTACAAAGAAATTCTACAAGGAGGGGATCTCAAAGCTCAAAAGGCATGATTTCTTAAACTCCATAGACCAATGAAAATGGTGTTTCCCTTGTAGGAATGTGAATGCTTGTTTGATAAGCCCATAATGCCAAGGGAATTTTTGTATGCCAATATCTATAGTTTTCTTTAACAAGTTTCTTGAGAATAACAATTAATGTCTTGTTGGAAGCTTCAGCTTGTCCATTTTCTTGTGGGTAATAAGGAGTCAAGAAACTATGTTGAATGTTATATTTCTTGTAAAGTGCTCAAAAATTCTTGTTCTTGAAATACTTGCCATTTTCAGAGATAATTTTTGAGGGGATACCGAAATGACAAATGATGTAATGAAGTATAAACTCCACAATTCTAGGTCCTGTCATACTGGTTAAAAGAACTTCCTCAACCCACATTGTGAAGTATTCAGTGGCTGTGATGATAAATGTATGTTGTCCTGAGGAAGGAGGCAAAATTTTACCAATTAGATCTAGACCCCATTGTGAAAAGGGCCAAAGGCTTTGAATGGGTTGTAAATATTGTGATGGTACATGAATTAAATTAGCATGTTCTTGATATTTCTTACAATGTTTAACATAAGTGCAACAATCACATTCTATTATGGGCCAATAATAACCCATGTGTAGGATACACTTTACAATGGCTATTCCACTAAAATTACCACCACAAGTACCATCATGAGCTTCAGCTACGGCTGTTTGTGCTCACTAAACTCGAGACAACGAAGGAGGACTCCATCATAATCATGTTTGTACAACATGTCTCCCAAGAGAACAAAACAAGCTACCTTTTGCTTGAATGTGTATTTAGCAGTTTGAGACATGTCAGATGGCAGTATTCCAAACTTGAGAAAGACTAATTTCTAGCTTGACCAAGGCTAATATGAATCCGAATGGATAAAACAAATATATTTTTTATCTTTAGATTCAGCATGGGCAATTGTAGATTTAGAGACCATTGAAATTATAAGGGATTGTACCTCTCCAAAGAAGTCTTTTGGAATCAATGATTCAAGGGAGGCCATCACATCTACAAATATATTATTCAAACATGGAAAACTATTGATTTCATACCAATAAAACTTAGAGAGCAATTTCATTGATACTTTGTAATAAAGCTTAATGGTAGGTTCTTTGCATTTGTTAGAATATATTTCAATATTTACTCTCTCTAATTAATTCGATCCTAAACAATCTTATATTGTTGGATTTGATTAATTTAGGCTAGTTGTTAATTGTTGCAACCACGCCTATTTTGGCCTCGGGTGGTTCCACAACCTCCGGACTAATCTTGGCTCGAATGTATTATTTATATTTCATCACATTAATGAAATCTTGTTCCGCTTCTCACATGGTATCAGAGCCACTTCTCCACTCTCTCCGCCACTCTCATTTTTAATGATCTTGTAGTAGCGGTTTTGAGAGCGAAGCTCTGGAGTCAGAGCGAAGCTTTGGAGGCAATTTGATTTTGGAGGCATTTTTTTTAAAGGTGGGAGATTATTCCAATTTTTTGGAACTCGTGCCCTTATAATTCCAAAAATTGGGCTTCGACCAACAACCGGTCGATGAGAAGGTCGACAAGTGAAAGGTCGAAGAGAAGATCGAAGGTCGACAAGCCAAAGGATCGACCAACAACCGATCGAAATTGAAATCAGGGTCGAACGATAGAAGCAAAGACAGTGACAGCGAGGCACGAGTGGCGGCAATCACAACAGCCAACTCGACGTGGGAGGAGAGCCTACGCCCTCTCGGGGGAGCATCTCCCCGAGAGGAGATACTCCTCATTGGAGGCTAAGGTTATTTAAAAACCTTAGCACCTCGATATCCCATCCATATGGGATATATGGTTTATTTTTATTTTTAAAAACTCTGCAACCTGTCACCAGCGTCGCGGGCGTCACAACAAGTAACCGGTTCGAATTTTTTGTTATCATCACAGATGGTGCATGCGAAACCCATTGCGTTTGAAGACATCTGAATGCAATTTTGTTCAATTTCACTGGTTTACTTTCTGAATTTGGCCTCATTTCTTCCCTGTTTGACCTCGTTTTTGTCCTGGCGGGCATCACAGTCAACCATGGCGAACGTTTTTTTCTAGGCAAACTAATTTTTTCCAAGGTCTGAAGGGTTGCAAACTTGGTTGTGTTGAAAAATCTATGCAGAGCGCTTAGTTTTTTGGTGGAACAACACCTCAGATCGTAGTTGGAAGTGACGGTTTTTTGGTGGAAAACCACCTGGTATTCCAGAACCGCCGCCCCTTGCTGCCGCCCCGAGCGTCGCGTGCCACCTTGCTGCCACCCCGAACCATCGCCCGAGCGCCGCCCGAGCCGCGGCCGAGGTGGAAGAGCCACCGCGAGCTATCTTTTGGCTCGTGGCTAAGCTTCTTGTAAGAGGGCACCGAGATCAAGTCTCGGATCAGCCCACTGGCTCACTGGTTGTGAGCCGAGTGGTAAGGGCTCCGGGAGCCCTGAGGTCGTGGGTTCAAATCCCGCCGACCCCCCCCCTAAGCTAAGGTATAATTTTTTTTATTTTTCAAGTTTTTTTTTAATAATATTTTTTTTCTAAAGTTAAAAATTATATAATTTTTACATTATTTTTTATAGTTTAAAGTTATTTTAAAAAAAATAATTTTCTACTATATGAAATAATTTATTTATTTTTAACTTTAGTTATAAAAAAATGTTTTAAAAATGCTTTAAAAGGAGAATTTTTTTTTAAGGGGGGAGTATTTTTTCAAAAATCAAGGGGGGATAGAGAGTAATTTTTTGAGAAAAAGCAAATTTTGGCATTATTGTAAAGGTGCATTTTCGGCAGTGCCCGACACCTAGTGGTTTATTTCTGTGGGCACTTTTATGTTGTATGTTGCATTTTTTCTTGCTTTGCACTACATCATTAAAATTTAAAATCAAATTCACTCCCTAAGTCCCCGAAATAATTAAAACCCATCCGTGCAATTTATTGCACTACAACGTTCGGTATTTGTGATACCTCTGGCCAACACTTACAGGTAAAGCTGTCGTGATTGCGCTACTGTATCCGTCGCCTAATATAGCTGCCAAAATGACGTCTGAGCTTGTTCTCTATTAATCGTCGGGGAGAAATAAGTTTGCCATTTTGCTATTTTTTTTACTCCATCCACTACCCCAATCACTCTCGTGTTTAGGCTTAAATCCAGATGAAAGTTCGGATATCCAAAGTGTTTAGGGGAAGTTACGCCCCACGCATGAGGATTGAAGGCTTTCTAAGGTCGGTGCCATCAACGAGGTGATTCCCTTTCAGTACCGCCTAAGTACCACGTATCGTATAATCATTAAAATTACCTACAGTCTCCCTCACGTAAGGGCGGGTAATTTTTTTGGTTTTTCAAAATACCTATAGTCTCCCTCACGTAAGGGTGGGTATTTTGTATGGTATAACGGCCTGGCATTAAGGTATATCGAAGGGGGGACCATTTGGTGTTATAAGGAACCTTCACAATGTCTGCAAAACTAATGACTGATGCTCATCAGTTGTTGAAAGGTCCAAACTATACACCATGGAAAAACAAAATGAAGGCAATCCTAGAGATGGATGATCTTTGGGATGTTGTTTCTGGAGCAACAGTAAGACCTTCATCTGTAGCTGGAGCCACAACTCTCACTGCTGATCAGAAAGCCTTTGATAAGATAGATAGCAAGGCAAAAGTGCTCATTTTTCTTGTTGTCTCTGATGAAGTTCAACCCCATATTGTTGATTGTCAAAATAGTAAAGAGGCATGGAATGCCCTTAAAACTATATATGAAGGAAAGAATGATTCCACCATTCTATTTCTTCAATCTCAATTACACAGTCTAAGCATGAAACAGGGAGAGACAGTTGAACTCTTTCTTTGCAGAGTGTCTGAGTTGAAAGGAAAATTGAATTCCTTGGCAACACCAGTTGATGATAAGCTTCTTACCTCAGTGGTAATGAGAGCATTACCTGATTCTTTTAGAGTGTTGATCACCTCACTTCATGTATCACAGAGACAAGTTACCTTTGTTGAGTTGGTAAATTTGCTTCAAGAGGAGGAGGCACGCCAACTACAACGAGATGATTCTTCTAACACTGCCCTCTACACAAAACAGAAGGGCCAGAACAAGAAGAAGGGTAATTTTTAGAAGGGAGGGAGTTCTCAAAAGGATTCAAAAGGGAAACAAAATCAACAAACTCAACAGACTAAGAGATATTGCAAGATCTGTGACAAGGAAGGTCATGATACAAACAGATGTTGGCATAAGAATAAACAACCAAAATAGAAAGGCCAGAACAAACCACAAAAGAACAAGCAACAGAAAGTGAATGTTGTTGTTGAGGAATCTGACATGGATTCTGAGCGAGCACACAAAGTGCTCATGACTACCACAGTATCCAAGCAGATGGATCCTATTTGGTATGTCGATTCTAGAGCCAGTAAGCACATGACTGGCGACAAATCATGGTTTGAGTCTTTTGAGGCCAAAGAGGGCAAACCTGTCACTATTGTCGATGATAAAACCTACAAGGTTCAGGGAGAAGGTACAGTTTATGTTACTCTTCCTGATGGCAAGTGCCAGATTGAGAAGGTTCTCTATGTTCTAGGATTGGCGAACAACTTGTTGTCAGTCACACAAATTCTGGACAAGGATATGGTTGTACACTTTAGTGTTGAGGGGGGCAAGAAGTGTTGTTCTATTACCAGGAGGGGTAAGAACATTGCAACCGCTTCATATAAGCATGGCTTATTTTCCCTAGATGCTATCTCTACTCCAGATGTAGCCATGACTGTCTCTACAAAGGAGGCAACTTCCCTATGGCACAAGAGATATGGACATATGAGTTCTGGTTACTTACTTGAGTTAAGTAAGTATGAGATGGTAAAGGGTCTTCCTTCCCTTTCTACCACATTGCCAGTTTGCTCTGATTGCTTGGCAGGAAAGCAACATAGAGTACCTTTCGAGAGGAGCTCTACAAGAGCAAAGAAACCTCTGGAGTTGGTTCACACCGATCTGTGCGGTCCTTTAACACCCAAAAGTTGTGGGGGTAAGAGGTATTTTTAGTTATTCATGGATGATTACTCACGAAATATGTGGGTATTCTTTCTTCAACTAAAATCTGAAGCATTTGGCTTCTTTCAACAATTCAAGAAATCTGTTGAAAAGGAGTCAGGGACTTCTATAAAGACCCTCCGCTCAGATCGAGGGGGGAGTTCACCTCTAAAGAATTTTTTGCATTCTTGACTAAAAATGGGATCACACGATAGTTAACTACTGCTTATACTCCTCAACAAAATGGAGTTGCTGAAAGGAGGAACCGTTCCATCATGGAAATGGTTCGTTGCATGCTCACAGGAGCTAGAATTGGGCAACAATATTGGGCAGAAGTTGTCACCACAATAGTATATCTATTGAATAGGGCACCCACTAAGGCCCTACAAGGAATGACTCCACAGGAAGCATGGAGTGGCAGGAAACCCTCCATCTCTCATCTACGCATTTTTGGTTGTAAAGCATTCATGCACATACCGAAAGAAAAAAGGAAGAAGCTAGATGAGAAAACATTGAAGTGCATTCTTCTTGGGTATGATGAGCACTCTAAGGGTTATCGATTGATTGATCCTTTGACCAAGAAAATTCACATCAGTAGAGATGTAGTTTTTGATGAGGCTTTCACATCAGAAAACACATCAGATGTATACCTAGACCTTGTGGAAACTAAGGTTGAGAAGTCTCCTTCATCAAAGGTTGGAGGTCCTTCTTCATCTTCTTCATCACCACAGAAGAAGAATCCAAAGTGGTATACAAATACAATCAGAGACTCTAAGCTATCCACTCCACCAGATTTGACATTGGATAGGCCTCGTACTCGCAGCATGGCTCGACAGGAGAAAGCTGCAGCAGAGATTACTGGGGTTGATGATCTTTGTCAATATTTTGAGGAACTTTCTGTAGATCCAGAGAGAGATACAGAAGATATGGATATTGATGATGACAGGGTGTTTATGTCTTCAATAGATGAACTTGAACCTGCTTCAGTGCAAGATGCTCTTAGTGAGCCTCAGTGGAAGGCCGCTATGGATGCAGAGTATAAGTCTCTGATGAAAAACAAAACTTGGAAGCTTGTCGATCTGCCATACGAAAAGAAACCCATAGGCTGCAAATGGGTGTACAAAGTCAAGTACAAGGTAGATGGGACAATAGATAAGCATAAGGCCCGACTTGTTGCAAAGGGCTATGCTCAAAGAGAAGGCATTGACTACGAGGAAACTTTTGCACCTACTGCTCGGATGACAACCATTCGAGTTCTTTGTGCTATGGCAGCACAGTATGGGTGGAAAGTGCACCAAATGGATGTCAAGAGTGCCTTTCTAAATGGTGATCTCCAAGAGGAAGTCTACATGACTCAACCGGAAGGATTTGAAGTGGAAGGCCAACAACAAAAAGTTTGCAAATTGGTCAAATCCTTATATGGTTTGAAATAGGCCCCTCGGGCTTGGTATATAAAAATGGATAATCACCTACTACAACATGGATTTAAGAGATGTCCATCGGATGCAAACCTCTATTTTAAGAAGCAAGGCTCTGAAATAGTGTTGCTTGTACTCTATGTTGATGATCTGCTCATAACAGGGAGTTCAAAAACAATGATCTCTACTGTCAAACAAGATTTGAGCAAATATTTTGAAATGATAGATCTCGGACTTCTCCATTACTGTCTTGGTCTGGAAGTGAACCAGAAGGAGCACTACATCAAAGTGTCCCAAAAAAAATATGCCAAGACACTACTAGATAAATATCGCATGACTGATTGCAAGCCGATGGCAACACCAATGGAATCAGGAATTCAGTTATCACGATATGACAAATCACCTCAGGTAGATGCTACTCTCTATCATCAGCTGATTGGGAGTCTCATATATCTGACCAACACTAGGCCAGATATCGTATTTTCTGTCAACTATCTTTCGAGGTTCATGCAGGAACCGAAGACTACACACTGGAAAGCAGCAAAGCGAGTTCTTCACTATGTCCGTGGCACAATGGAATATGGCCTAGAATACAAGAGGAACAACAAATTCTTCTTACAGGGATACACGGACTCCGACTATGCCGGATCATATGATGATCGTAAATCAACTTCAGGATATTTGTTTCATCTTGGATCTGGTCCTGTCTCTTGGCACAACAAGAAGCAACAGGTGGTTGCTATCTCATCAACAGAGGCAGAATATCGCACCGCACGTGAAGTTGTGTGCGAAGTGATATGGTTGCGTCGCATCTTGACAAGTATGGGTCTTCCATAAAAATCTCCAATACACTTGTTCTACGACAACATGGGTGTTTTGAACCTTGTTAAGAATCCAGTGCATCATGAAAAAACCAAGCACATTGATACACAATGCCACTTTATTCGAGATGAAGTACCAAGGCACCGAATTCAGCTTCAATACATCTCCACCAATGCTCAAGTTGCAGACATATTCACTAAGGCACTTGCACGTGTCAAATTTGAATTGTTTCGCAATTCTCTATTGATGCAGGGAGCATCCAAGGGCAGCAGAGCAATCTTGCACCAACCAAATTTGTCTAAGTGTTTTTGCAAAGAAAAAAAAAAAAAAAATATATATATATATATATATATATATATATATATATATATATATATATATATATATGTGTGTGTGTGTGTGTGTGTGTGTGTGTGTGTGTGTGTGTGTGTGTGTGTGGGTGTCGCGATATCGCGACATTAAAAGTGTCACGATATCGTGACCAAAAATAGGGAAAGAAGCTACGGCCGACGGAGGGTCACAAAATCGTGACATGTCGTGAAATCGTGGCCAAATCAAGAAGTAGGGCTAAGGCGGACGGAGGGTAGAAAAATCATGACATGTCATGAAATTGCGACCAAAACCAAGGTAGAGGCTACGGTGGATGGAGGGTCACAAAATCGTGACATGTCACGATTTCATGACATGTCACGAAATCGTGACCAAAACTAGAGGCAGAGGCTACGGTGGACGGAGGGTCGCGAAATTGCGACATGTTGAGATTTTACGACATGTCACGAAATTGTGACCACAACAAAAACAGAGGCTACGACAGTACGGAGGGTCACGAAATCATGACCGCAACGAAAGCAGAGGCTAGGACAGTGCGGAGGGTCACAAAATCATGACATGTCATGAAATCGTGACCAAAAAGAAAGCAGGGGCTACAACAGTACGGAGGGTCGCAATTTCATGACATGTCATGAAATCGCGACCGCAGCTAAAGAACGAAGGCGTGGTAGAGAGACATCACGATATCATGACCAAAGCAAAAGAAAGGGGGATGCGATAGAAATACGTCGTGATATCACGACAGGTCGTATTTTCGTGCCGAAAGATGAGCCGAAGACGAAGAGTCGAAAAGGGTGACGTGTCAAATACCTGGACAACGAAGCGACATGGGGAGGCAAAACGAAAGGTTCTGGAAGAGTAAACGAAGGGCCGCCAGCTGGAAATGGAGCGTCACCTAAGAACCTTTATAAAGGAGAGCAAAGGCATGCACAGGGGATGGAAATTTGCTGAAACGATAATATTTTCTCGTGGTATTTCTAGATTGAGAAATTCTGTAAATGCGCAATTCCTCTGCGACTGTAATATTGTGCTGTGACTGATAATATTCTGTTGTAATAGTAATTTTTTGCTGCACTTGAATAAAATACAACTATTTTTCTTCTTGGTAATCTTTGGCTCTCGATCAAGTGGTATCAGAGCGGGAGTTCCTGAGTGTGTAAGCAGACCGTCGAAAGTGAGGCAGCTTGCACCAGGACCAGTTGGGATTTGCGAGAAAGGTGAGCAGTATGCCTCCAAAAAGAAATCATGGTCACGGGAGAAATGTGGCGCAGGATGAAGATTTTAGAGCGTTGCAGAGACAAGTGCAAGCCCTGCAGGAAGAATTGCGAAAAAGGACCGAACCTAAGGGAGAAGACCAGAGTGACGATGAAGCCTAGGAAACTGAGGATCCATCAGATGATGAAGAAGCATTGGATCCTTCTGAAGCTAGACTGTTGAAAGCTCTATCTCAGGCCGGGAAGAGACCAAAGTTTGATGTCTCTACATATTCTGGGAACCTCAACCCAGAAGAGTTGATTGACTGGATCAACGATATGGAGGAATACTTTGAGTATGAGGAGGTTGCGGATCCAGACCGGATAAAATTTGCAAAAACAAAATTAAAAGGCCATGCTAGTTTATGGTGGAAAGGAGTACAACTCAAAAGAAATAAAAATGGAAAGGAGAAAATAACTAGATGGGACCGAATGGTGGAGAAGCTGAAGAGACAATTTATTCCCGTAGATTACGAGTTGGACCTGTTGAGGAGGATGTAGAGTCTGAGGCAAGCAGGCAAGTCTGTCCAAGAATACACAGAAGAATTCTACAAGATCTCCATCAGAACTGGCCATTCAGGGGCTAATAAGGAGAAAGTAGCCGGATACATCAACGGGTTGAGAATGAACATTCGGGAAGAACTCAGCTTGATCAGAATAGCCACCATAGAAGATGCATACCGGTTGGCCTTGAAGGTAGAAGAGAAACTAAACGAGAAGATTTGAAGGCAACCGAGAGAGGAAGGGACCATGGTGGAAGAACCGGTGGAGGAAATTATCGAGACCAAGAAGAAGACAGGGAAACAAGCAAACCCCGAGGAACAGAAAAAGGAGAATACCTACCGCCCGCGTGATCAGAACAATGACTACCAGAGAGGAAGAGGTAGACCTGGACGTGGGTATGGAAGAGGGGTATTCCATGGAACCTGTTTCCAGTGTGGAGAAGAGGGACACCGGTCATACGAGTGTCCTCAATACCAAGAAAGGATGGACAAGAGACCTGAGGGTCATGCCAGAGCTGTTGTGGCAGATGAAGGTGCAGAGTCAGAACACTCTGAAGAGGTAGAAGGAGGAGAAGTGTTGATGATGAGAAGAACACTGTTGAATGAGGAAAAAGAACCAGAACAGAGGAAGAGCCTATTTCGCACAAGGTGCAAATGTGCAGGGAAGGTCTGCAATGTTATCATTGATAATGGTAGCACAGACAACTTAGTTTCAGAAGAGATGGTTACTAAGTTGAATTTGGGGAAGAGGAAGCACCCGCATCCATATCGGATTTCATGGTTGCAGAAAGACCACAGAGCACTTGTCAGTGAACAGTGCTTGGTCAAATTTCACATTGGGAATTATCAAGATGAGGTCCTATGTGATGTTTTGCCGATGGATGCTTGCCATTTGTTGTTGGGAAGACCATGGCAATTTGATAGACGTGCAGTGCATGATGGGCATGCAAATACGTACTCTCTAACAAAGGATGGAGTACGTCACAAATTGAAGCCACTGAAGGAAGTGGATGAGAAAGTGTGTAGTAGTGCCAAAATCTTCCTGGTGGATGGAAGACAGTTTTTGGATGGTCTGAAGAGGGATTCAATGTGTTATGCATTAATCCCTACTATTAAGAAAGAATAGTACACAGATGTTCCAATAGAGGCCGAACACCTGTTAGAAGAATTTCCAGACATCATATCAGATAATGTGCCTGAGGGTTTACCACCGATGAGGAAGATCAGTCACCATATTGATTTGGTACCTGGATCTAGTTTACCCAACAAGGCAGCCCATAGAATGACTCCTGTGGAAAGTGAGGAGCTGAGCAGGCAAGTCCATGAGTTGTTGAAAAAGGGACTGATTCGAGAAAGCTTGAGTCCATGTGCGGTACCTGTAGTACTAGCACCAAAGAAGGATGGGGAGTGGAGGATGTGCACAGACTCCCGAGCTATAAACAAGATCACCATAAAATACAGATTTCCATTACCAAGGATGGATGATATTATGGACTTGTTTGAGTGGAGCCAAGTACTTCACCAAGATTGACCTGAAGAGTGGCTACCATCGGATTCGGATCGAGAGAAGGAGATGAGTGGAAAACTGCTTTCAAAACCAGAGAAGGTTTGTATGAGTGGTTGGTCATGCCATTTGGGCTAACCAATGCACCAAGCACATTCATGCGGTTGATGAATGAAGTGCTTGAAGGAGTTTTTAGGCAAGTTTGTTATTGTCTATTTGGATGACATTTTGATATTCAGCGAGAACCCTGGAAGAGCACTCGATGCATATCAGGAGGGTTTTTGAGAAGGCTGAGGGAAGAACAGGTTGTTGATCAACTTGAAGAAATGTAATTTTGTGAAGAAGGAGTTGGTATACCAGGGATTTGTCATCTCGGTTGAAGGTCTAAAAATGGACCCAGAAAAGGTGAGGGCTATCATTGAATGGCCTACTCCAAGGAGCACTTTTGAAGTGAGATCATTTCATGGTCTAGCCAGTTTTTATAGGAAATTCATCAAAAATTTTAGCAGTATTTGTGCACCCCTTACAGAAACAATGAGAGGGGATAGGAAAGATTTTAAGTGGACCTTGGGAGCTGACAAGAGCTTTGATATGTTGAAGAAGAAGGTCACTGAGCAACCTATTTTAGCACTTCCAGATTTTAATAAGGTATTTCAGGTAGACTGTGATGCCAGTGGTAGTGCCATTGGAGGCTGTCTTTGAGTCAAGAAGGTAAGCCTGTTGCTTACTTCGAGTGAGAAACTCAATGAGGCCGGGAAGAAGTATTCAGTGTATGACCAAGAATTCTATGCGATAGTTCAGTCCCTGAAGAAGTGGAGACATTATTTGCTGCCAAAAGAGTTTGTGTTATATACTGATCATCGGGCCTTACAGTATATAAATAGCCGGGGAAAACTGAACCAGAGGCACTTGAAGTGGGTTGAGTTTCTCCAAAGCTACACCTTTGTGTTAAAGCACAGAAGCGGAAAATCAAATAGAGTTGCAGATGCCTTAAGTAGAAGGCAGAATTTGCTGATTGAAATGACAGTGGAAGTGGTAGGATTCGAAGAACTGAAGGGCCTGTACCCTGAAGATCCTGATTTTGCAGAAGCCTGGACGGCTTGCTTGGCACCTATTACTGTGGACAGGACAAAATGGTTGGATTTTCTAATCCAAGATGGAATGTTGTTCAGAGGAAGTAAATTATGCATTCCAAGGAGTTCCATGCGGGAAAACTTAGTCAAGGAGAAACACAGCGGAGGACTGGCTGGACATTTTGGTCGGGATAAGACCATTGCCCTGGTGAGTGAGAACTATTACTGGCCACAACTGCAGTAGGATGTGAACAAGTTTGTGCAAAGTTGCAGAATATGCCAGATGGCAAAAGGAGTGAGGCAGAACATAGGATTATATCAGTCGTTACCTGTACCTGAGAGGCCATGGGAGGACATCAGCATGGATTTCATTCTTGGGTTGCCGAGAACACAGAGGGGAAATGACTCCGTATTTGTGGTGGTTGACAGATTCTCCAAGATGGCACATTTTATTCCCTACCAGAAAACAAGTGACGCGGTTCACATTGCAGGGTTATTTTTCAAGGAAGTGGTACGACTTCACGGTCTACCAAAAAGCATAGTTTCTGACAGAGATACAAAGTTTTTTGGGTATTTCTGGAGAACATTGTGGAAGAAGTTGAAGACAGATCTGAAGTTCGGTTCTGCATACCACCCATAGGCTGATGGACAGACGAGAGGTGGTAAATAGAAGTCTGGGTAATTTATTAAGATGCTTGATAGCAGATAAACCCAAGGGATGGGATTTGGTTTTGCCGCAGGCAGAATTTGCATACAACAATTCTGTCAACAAGAGTACAAACAAATCTCCATTCCAAGTCATATATGGAAACAACCCAAGAAATGTTTCTGAGTTGAGGAAATTAGATAAAGGAGAAAAGTGCAGTGTCGAGGCTGAGGAATTTGCGAAACAGATGAAAAGCCTGCATGAAGAAGTAAAGAAACAAATTACAAAAATGAATACTCAGTACAAGACAAGAGCAGACCAAAAGAGGCGGTTCAAAGAGTTCGAAGTGGGAGATGAAGTCATGGTCCATCTCGAGAAAAGAAAGGTTTCCAGCCAAAACTTATAACAAATTGAAGATGAAGAAATTTGGGCCATGCAGAATACTGGAAAAATGGGAGTCAGGCAATGCATATGAAGTGGAATTGCCAAGTGGGCTTGACATTTCACCTATTTTTAACATATCAGATTTAGTGAAATACCATGAAGGGGATAGTAGTGAGGCACCATGTGCAGAGTTGTGGAGTATTCCAGCATCTACTCCAACCACAGATGAGATAGAGGAAATACTGGACACAAGAGAAGGCAGAAGTACCAAAAACAGATAGTATTTTGAATATTTGGTCAAGTGGAAGGGCAGACCGGTAGAAGATGCAACTTGGTTGTCTAAAACGGAGGTTGACCACCTGGGTCTCCCTCCAACAGTTCAGAAGTGAGGATCACTTCTCAATCTACCCCGGGTGTCTGATGCAGGAGCATCCGAGGGTAGCAGAGCAATCTTGCACCAAACAAAATTTTTCTAAGTGTTTTGCAAAGAAAAAAAAAAAAAAATAAAATAAAATAATATATATATATATATATATATATATATATATATATATATATATATGTGTGTGTGGTGTGTGTGTGTGTGTGCATGATATCGCGACATTAAAAGTGTCATGATATCGTGACCAAAAACAGGGAAAGAAGCTATGGCCGATGGAGGGTCACGAAATCGTGACATGTCGCGAAATTGTGACCAAATCAAGAAGCGAGGCTACGACGGACGGAGGGTCACGAAATCATGACATGTCACGATTTCACGACATGTCATGAAATCATGACCAAAACCAAGGCAGAGGCTACGATGGACGGAGGGTCACGAAATCATGACCAAAACTAGAGGCAGAGGCTACGGCGGATGGAGGGTCGTGAAATCACGACCGCAACGAAAGCAGAGGCTACGACAGTGCGAAGGGTCACAAAATCGTGACCGTAATGAAAGCAGAGGCTACGACAGTGCGGAGGGTCACGAAATCGTGACAAAAAAGAAAGCAAGGGCTTCGACAGTATGGAGGGTCGTGATATCGTGACATGTCGTGAAATCGCAACCGTAGCTTAAGAACGAAGGCGCGGTAGAAAGACGTCGCGATATCGTGACCAAAGTAGAAGAAAGGGGGACGCGATAGAAATACATCGTGATATCATGATAGGTCGTATTTTTGCACCAAAAGATGAGCCGAAGACGAAGAGTCAGAAAGGGAGACGTGTCAAATGCCTAGACGACGAAGTGACACAGGGAGGCGAAATGAAAGGTTTTGGAAGAGGAAACGAAGGGCCGCCAGCTGGAAATGGAGCGCCACCTAAGAACCTTTAAAAAGGGGAGCAAAGGCATGCACACGGGGGTGGAAAACGATAATTTTTTTTTGTATTTCGAGAATGGAGAAATTTTGAAAAGGCGCAACTCTTCTGCGACCTATGTAATATTACTATTGTAACAATAAATTTCTGCTGCATTTGAATAAAAGACAACTATTTTTCTTCTTCGTATTTCTGGCTCTCGATCATCTATGTATTTCAAAATAATGGGGGGATGCTAGTATAGCTAGTAGTTATATGTTTCCTCAAATATTGTAATAAGAGGGATGTTAGAATATATTTCAATATTTACTCTCTATAATTAATTTGATCCTAAAAAATCCTATATTGTTGGATTTGATTAATTTAGGCTAGTTGTTATTTGTTGCAACCATGCCTATTTTGGCCTCGGGTGGTTCCACAACCTCTGGACTAATCTTAGCTCAAATGTATTATTTATATTTCATCACATTAATGAAATCTTGTTCCACTTCTCACAACATTGGTGTTCTCCATTGGTTTGCTTGATAACAAGTTGAGAATCACCAAATATCTTGATATACTTATTACTCATAGTTATAGTTGATTGAAGACTTAAGATTAAGGCTTTATACTTTGTAGTGTTGTTTGTGCATTGTAAGTCAATTTTGAATGATAAGGGGATAGGTACCCCCTAGGGTGTGTGAAATATGACTCCAACACCCTGACCGTTTGCACACTTAGAGCCATCAAATAATAGTGTGATATCAATGTCTTCCTCCAAATTACATCTTCTTCTTGTTCGATGATAGCAAATACCGAATCATATGAGAGCTCAATAATCAAAGGATGATAACTAGGTAGTGGAGCTTCCATAAGTTGATAAAAAATTACCTGATATTTAATGGATTTTTGGCTAATAAATTCAAGGTCGAATTCAATAAGGAGCATTATCCATTTACCAGTGTGGGTGTTATTGTAAGTGCAAGACATCATATAACGTAGAGTTTTTTCTCTAGCTATGACATATGTTGTGTGACTAAGCATGTAAAGTTGAAGTTTCTTAGTGGTAAAAACCACTCCTAATCACAATTTTTCTACATAAGCGTATCTAGTTTTGTAGCTTACCAATGTTCAACAAATGTAGTAGACAACTTGCTCTCAATTTTCTTAATTATCTTGTGCAAGCATTGTCCCTAATTCGAAGTTTGTTGCTAAAATATAAAGATAGAATGGGACCCCCGAATGAGGAGGAGCTAAAACTGGCAGAGAAGCTAGGTATTTCTTAATGTCATCAAGGGCTTTTTGACATTCATCTGTCCAAGAAAATAGCAACCCCTTTTGTAGTAGGTGATTGAATGACCTACATTTATCCAAAATTTGTGCAATAAAATGATGGATCGATTGAATATTTCCTTGTAAACTACGTAATTCCTTTAAGTTAGTTGGGAGAGGCATCTCCATGATGGCCTTGACCTTGTTTTGGTCAACCTCAATGCCTCTTTTGGAGATAATGAATCCTAGAAGTTCACTCGAGGTAACACCAAAGATACATTTCTTGGGGTTCAACCTTATATTATGTTCTAGAAGTTGGTCAAAAATGTTTTCCAATACACCAATGTACTCTTGTTGAGTTTTAGATTTAGCCAAGAGATCATCCACATAATATTTGATAATATTATGCATGTAGTCATGGAAAATGTATTTCATGGCACGTTGATAAGTGGCACCTACATTTTTAAGGCCAAAGGGCATCACCTTGTAACAAAAAGTTCCCCAATATGTAGTGAATTTTGTTTTGTGTTGGTCATCAAGATTTGTTTGAATTTGGTTGTATCCTAAGCAACCATCCATTAGTGAAAGTGTTTCATGGCCAATGCAAGTGTCGACAAGAGTATGTTGAGATCTCAAAAGTTAGTGAAAATGCGTATCACTCCATTAGGCTTATGAATGGGTACTATATTTGAGAGCCACTCAGGATAATCAATGGGTATGATGAAACCCATACCTAGAAGATTTTTGAGATCTTATTTGACCAAAAGAGCAATGGTAGGATGCATCCTTATAAGTTTTTATTTGATTAGTTTAACATCAGGATGTAAGGTGAGATTATGGACAACCAAGCTAGAGTCAAGATCGGGTATGTCTTTATAGGACCATGCAAAAATGCCCTTTTTCCTCTTGAGGAGAGAAATTAATTGCTCTTGTTCATCATTGGATAAGATTTTACCAAGATTGAAAATTTAGGGATTGTCTTTGTCTGAACTAAGGTCCACATCAATGGTATCTTCAATGGACATATGGGAACCTTCCTCAAGTTGATGGGGCATAGGGATCAGATGAATGTTCTCTAAGATGTCATCAAACTCTTATGACTTATCCTAATTTATGTTTGTTTAGAAAACCTTTGGATTCAAAGGTGAAGGTGAAGGTGAAGGCAGAGGGGATGGAGGAATGTAGTTGGTAGAAACTCTTAACAATTACTCAGACAAGATAAAATAAAAAAAGGATGAAGGCAAGGAAATTTGGTCCATATCAATGAGAATCATATCAATTAGAATTGGTTTAGCAAGATCATATGGATTATAGAGTGGAGTGAATAAACCAATAAGATTCATGTTGATTTATGGGCAAAGAGGATAAGGATTGATGGAATGGATGGAATGTAAGAACTGGTGCTAGAAGCTTGGTAAACCTAGATAGCAACAAGCAACATAAATGAATGCATTTAACTAAATGTTATATACATGCAATAATGAAAGAGAAAATATGTTTTTATTTGACTTTTTGATTTTGTTTCTGGTAATGGTGAAAACCACTATTTTGTGTTATATACATATGTTACAAGTTTGGCTTATGAAATGGATTAATGAAGTGGGGGTGGTGGTTCACCGGTAGGATCGAATCGCTCTTGCAGAAGAAGAAAGCAAAATAAGAACTCATGGATGGGGAACATTATGAGATAAAACTCATATTATTTGGTATGGGGAATAATGGGCTCTGATTCTTCTTCAGATTCATCCAAAATTATCGACATAAGTTTGAATTCTTCATGGATTTCATCATCAAGATCATCAAGATGGAGGACTATTTCTCCTAAGTTTAAACTAAGCCTTTGGAAGGCTTGTTCAAGAGAAGAGGTGGTGGAAAGTGGGTGGTAACCTAGAGCTAAAAGGTCATGCAGTTATTTATATGGAACATCAATAGGATGAGCACTCCCTGTTCATGCAATTCTAGGCCATGACCTTGCCAATTAACTATGTGAAAATAACGGGATGAGAATCTTGACATGTTTAGAATATGGCAAGTGTTGGTTATTTAGGTTCCTCTAGGGGATCTAGATTTGATGTAGAATAAATCCCCCCATACATAAAAATTATGCTATTTAGGGCTAAACCTATGTTATATACTACTCCTATGGATATATGTGGGTCGTGTGAGTGACCAAAATCCTTAGAATTAAAAATGGTGAATGGTGTGACAGTGATGTCTTGGACCACATATTCACCAATACCGAGATTAGTGAGGTTGAATTTGACTTGGGATGACATGGAAGGATCATGATTGGATAATGGCTTAAGGAATGATGGAGATGAAGATGTATCACAATTCATCAATTTGACTTGTGAAACATTAGGTGATGGAGATGGATTGGATTGGGAAGGTTGTTGGATGGATGATGATGATGAAGTGGAAGGAAAAGATGTGGATTAGCTTTGGCCACATGTGCATGTGGTCAATGGTGAAGATGATGCGGGATTGGTGATAGGGAGCTCCCGTAGAATATGATCCTTTGATGAAGAAATGGGTGACATGGTAGATGGATTGGCTTACGGTAAAATAAATTTTTTTGTGAAGCATGGATTCATAGGGATTTGAAATTAAATTGCAATACTTCAATGGTTCGACATATGCTGGTATGCAATGTACTTGTCCCTCATGAATATACTTCAAGCATTGATGTAATATATATGAGACACATATCATTTACCTCATCCAAGGTCTTCCAAGGAGTACATTGTACGCCATAGATCCTTCCAAGATGTGAAACATAGTGTGCAACATTTTTATCCCTACTTCAATGGGAAAAACATTAGTGCCAACTATGGAACACAAAGCATCATTGAATACTTTTAGGGTGAAGGATGACTTGGTGATATGATATGGAGGAATATTCAAGTGATGAAGGGTGAACATGGTGATGATATTTATAGAGGAGCTGGTATCAATTAGAACTCTTTTGAAAGGCTTCTTGTTAATTAGAGACATAATATGCAATGGAGGGTCTACTAATTCTGATGAGATTGGCTTAATATCAAAGTCATAGAATATGATGGAAGGCTCCATGCATGTTTGAATGCTCCCTACAAAGTTTTTGAAGGTATTAGAATCTTGATATTGTAGTTCAATGGCTTTCAGAATGTCCATTAATGCCTCATAATGTGGGGGATATTGTTGAATCAACTTATAAATTGACAATTTTGTGGAAGCCATCTTTAGACTTGTGGTTAAGCGACTACTCAATTAGATTAATGGTCATGGTGGAGGATTGATGGATGGAATTGGGGGATTTTATTGGCTAGGAATGTGGATTGGTAATGAAGGATTGGGGGAAATTTATATGGGAGGTGATGTAGGAGGTTGTGACATACTTGCTTGAGGTTGTTGCCTTGCATTTTGCTGATTGTTTTGTTGACCTCTAGTGACCACATGAATTTCACTTACAAACCATTGATATTTTTGGAAATGATTAAATTCATTAGGAGGAGTTTCGATATTGGCTCCTCCCATATTTGGTTGCACCTCCTCATGGTGAGGAAGTGGTGTTTGAAAAATACCAAGGTTTTGGTATTTTTGAGCAAGGGGATTGTCAAGATTTATGGCTCCCAAGTCAATTAGGTCTTGGATGATATCTTTGAATGTATGATAATTATTAATATCAATTCTCATTTTACCTATGGTAAGGATAAAATAGATGTTCCCGATAATGTTTTCCATGTTTAGCAGGATCATCTGGTCTGATTTCAGGTAAAGCAAGTTTATTTGTGTCATACAACCTTTAGAAAAGGGAATAATATAACCCAGCCAAGGGGGTTTATTGGAAAGTTTGTTAGATGGACTATCATTGGGGATGGTTTTCTACAACTGGCATTATGTTTTGCATGGTTTGAGTTGTCAAGGGTACTGCATGATAAGCAATTTTTTGTGGTGACTGTTGCATTGATTGTTGTTGATCCATTATCGGTTGGCTCATTACCACTTGATTAACATGATTAGGCTAACTGGCCAGAGTGGCCTGTGTTGATTTGGATTAGCCAAAATAATTGATTTTATATTGGCCCTTGTTTTACCATTCCTTTTTCTTAGGCTTAAGTATGCCCTCTTGGATTTTTATTTCCTCGATGACACTAGATTATGCTAGAGATTCTTCAAATGAATGATAATTCTATAATTGAAGCATCCAAGATATAGGTTTTAAACAACTCTTGGTGAATAGTTTGATAAGCTCTTCCATTAATAGGATGAATGACAACTTGGTGATGACAACCGTAAAATGGTTTCCAAAATCATAGATAAACTCATCATGTTGTCTTAAAGTATAGACATCAGACAATGAGACTTTCTTTCTAACATTTAGGATAAAATGCTCAAAGAATTGTTCAATCAACTGTTCAAAGGTATAAATACTATGATTGGGCAATTGATTGTACCATTCTATGGCATCTCCTCCTAATGTTTGAGGAAATATTTTGAGCATGAGAGCATTATCATTTTGGATTCTAAAACACGAGTGTACAAATGTGCTCACATGCTCTTTGGGATCCATAGTTCCATTGAATTTATCAAACTTAAGCATCATAAAATCTACCAGATATGGCGGTGATGGTACCAAAGGATGAATGGGTTGGTTGATAAGCTAGCGTAAGGTTAGCTTATGGTTTGTCAAACCAGGAGTATGTTGTATCAACTGATCTATTTATTATTGCATGACCTTAATTTGAGGGTCTTCCCCAAGAATGTGGAAGCCCAATGTTAGCGTATCCTAATTAGCATTATATTTCATTATTTATTTTTAGGGCGTATTGTTATTTTCCTAACAAACCCTATTTTGGCCTCGGGTGGTTCCACACCCTCCGGGCCTATTTAGAGCTGCAATGTACTATATAAACTTGACATGATTAATCAAATTTGGTTGTTCCGCTATCATGGTATCAGAGCTAGTAGCATTCCTTGACCTCAACATCACGTTTTTTGAGATCTGATAGGAGACCGACGTAGACGCGGGCACGTTTCCCGAGGCAGGGCTGGACCTGCTCGAGCACGCATCCCGAGGCATCGAAACTAGACCTGCACTCGAAATGAGGGCGGCTGGACTGGCTTGACCGGGCATAGATCCCGAGATCTGATGACTACGATTGATTGGACACGGATCCCGAGGTCGATCCGGACTGGATCCGACTCGGCACATTTCTCGAGGTCAGATCGACTGACACTGGACCGATGTTGGACCTGACTGGACACGGGCATGGATCTCGAGGTCGATCCGGACTGGTTCTGACTCGACACATTTCTTGAGGTCAGACCGACACCTGGACTGACACGTGGTAGCTCACTGGACAGATGTTGACTGGACGTTGGATCTGGACTGGACCGCCATGTGGACTGACGTGGCCGCCACGTGACCCGACGCGGACCTGACCCCTACCGCATGGCACGGCAAAAGGGGTGTCGTGATTGCCCGAAGGCAATCACGTATAAAGGGGGGAATCTTCCCTTTTATTCCCCCCTCATGCACCCCGTGGGAGCAATGTGGGACTAAAGTCCCACAATATTTTTTTTTTGCTCCCCGCGAGGGTCGCAAGGGACGAAAGGGAAAATCTTCCCTTCTCCCTCTCATCGGGCGCGCTAGCCCAGCTGGCAGGAGCGCCAGGCTAGCGCCCGTGAGGTCAGGGGTTCAAACCCCTTCGAATCGACCCCAATGAGGTAATTTTTTTATTTTAATTTTTTGTTAAGTTTTTCTTTATTAATTTTAGTATTTTTTTTAATTAATATATTAATATTCTTTGTTTTAAAAAAAAAATCATTTTTTTTTAAATTACTCATATTCTTTAAATTATGATTTTTTTTTAAAACAAAAGTATTTTTATTATTAATTAGATTATTACTAAAATTATTTAGAAACTTACATTAAATTAGAATATTTGCCAAAGTAAAGGGGAGGTGTTTTTTTTCTAAAGCACCATTTTTTTTCAAAACTTGAAGAAAAAGGGGGGGATGATGAGTACGTTTTTAAGGCAAATTGGCTTATTGTAAAGGTGCATTTTCGGCAGCGCCCGACACCTAGTGGTTTATTTCTGTGGGCACTTTTTATGTTGTATGTTGCATATTTGATTTTTTGCACTATAACATTAAAAGTTAAAATCAAATTCACTCCCTAAGTCCCCAGAATAATTAAAACCCATCCGTGCAATTTATTGCACTGCAACGTTCGGTATTTGTGATACCTCTGGCCAACACTTACAGGTAAAGTTGTCGTGATTGCGCTACTGTATCCGCCACCTAATATAGCTGCCAAAATGACGTCTGAGCTTGTTCTCTATAAATCATCGGGGAGAGATAAGTTTGCCATTTTGCATTTTTTTTACTCCATCCATTACCCTAATAGTTCTTGTGTTTAGGCGTAAATCCTGACGAAAGTTCTGAAATCCAAAGTGTTTAGGGGAAGTTACGCCCCATGCATGAGGATTGCAGACTTTCTATGGTAGGTGCCATCAACAAGACTATTCCCTTTCAGTACTGCTTAAGTACCACGTATCGTATGATCTCTAAAAATTACCTATAGTTTCCCTCACGTAAGGGCGGGTGATTTTTTTTTATCTTTCTAAATACCTATAGTTTCCCTCACGTAAGGGCGGGTATTTTGTATGGTATAACGGCCTAGAAAAAGGTATATCGAAAGGGGGACCAATTGGTGTTATAAGGAACCTTCACCATGTCTGCAAAATTAATGACTGATTCTCATCAGTTGTTGAAAGGTCCTAATTACACACCATGGAAAAACAAGATGAAGGCAATCCTAGCAATGGATGACTTATGGGATGTTGTATCTGGAGCAACAACAAGACCTTCATCTATTGCTGGTGCTACAGCTCCATCTACTGCTCAAAAAGACTTTGACAAGAAAGACAACAAAGCAAAAGTGCTCATTTTGCTTGTTGTGTCTGATGAAGTTCAACCCCATATTGTTGACTGTGAACATAGTAAAGAGGCATGGGATGCCCTTAATACTATATATGAGGGAAAGAATGATTCCACTATTCTATTTCTTCAATCTCAATTACATAGTCTAAGCATGAAGCAGGGGGAGACAGTTGAATTTTTTCTTTGCAGAGTGTCTGAATTGAAAGCAAAGTTGAATTCTTTGGGAGAACCAATTGATGACAAGCTCCTTACCTCAATTGTATTGAGAGCTTTACCTGATTCTTATCGGGTGTTGATCACTTCCCTTCAGGTATCACAATGGAAAGTTACTTTTGTAGAGTTGGTTAATATGCTTCAAGAGGAGGAGGCACGCCAACTACAACGAGATGATTCTTCTAACACTGCCCTCTACATCAACAGGAAAGGGCAGAACCAGAAGAAGGGTAATTTTTAGAAGGGAGGGAATTCACAAAAGGATTCAAAAGGGAAACAAACTCAACAACCTCAACAGAAAAAGAGATATTGCAAGATCTGTGACAAAGAAGGTCATGATACAAACAGATGTTGGCATAAGAATAAACAATCAAAATAGAAAGGCCGAAACAAACCACAAAAGAACAAACAACAAGTGAATGTTGTTGTTGAAGAATCTGACACGGATTTTGAGAGAGCCCACAAAGTTCTCATGACTACCATAGTGTCCAAGCAGACGGATCCTATATGGTATGTTGATTCTGGAGCCAGTAAGCACATGACTGGTGACAAATCATGGTTTGAGTCTTTTGAGGCCAAAGAGGGCAAACCGGTCACTATTGCCGATGATAAAACCTACAAGGTTCAGGGAGAAGGAACGGTCTCTGTCACTCTTCCTGATGGCAAGTTCCAGATTGACAAAGTCCTCTATGTTCCAGGATTGGCAAACAACTTATTGTCAGTGACACAAATTTTGGACAAAGATATGGTTGTAAATTTTAGTGTTGAGGGGGCAAGAAGTGTTGTTCTATCACCAGGAGAGGTAAGAACATTGCAACCGCTTCATATAAGCATGGCTTATTTGCCCTAGATACTATCTCTTCTCCAAATGTAGCCATGATTGCTTCTACAAAGGAGGCAACTTCCCTATGGCACAAGAGATATGGACATTTGAGTTCTGGTTACTTACTTGAGTTAAGTAAGTATGAAATGGTAAAGGGTCTTCCTTCCCTTTCTACCACTTTACCAGCTTGCTCTGATTGCTTGGCAGGAAAGCAACATAGAGTGCCTTTTGAAAAGAGCTCTACAAGAGCAAAGAAACCTCTGGAGTTGGTTCACACCGATCTGTGCGGTCCCTTCACTCCCAACAGTTGTGGGGGTAAGAGGTATTTTTAGTTATTCATGGATGATTACTCATGAAAGATGTGGGTATTCTTTCTTCAACTGAAATCTGAAGCATTTGGCTTTTTTCAGCAATTCAAGAAATCTGTTGAAAAGGAGTCAGGGACTTCTATAAAGACCCTCCGCTCAGATCGAGGGGGGGAGTTCACCTCTAAATAATTCTCTGAGTTCTTGAAATAAAATGGGATCACATGACAGTTAACTACTGCTTATACTCCTCAACAAAATGGAGTTGCTGAAAGGAGGAATCGTTCCATCATGGAAATGGTTCGTTGCATGCTCACAGGAGCTAGTCTTGAGCAACTATATTGGGCAGAAGCTATCACCACAGTAGTATATCTATTGAATAGGGCACCCACAAAGGCCCTACAAGGAATGACTCCACAGGAAGCATGGAGTGGTAGGAAACCCTCCATTTCTCATCTACGCATTTTTGGATGTAAAGCTTTCATGCACATACCAAAAGAGAAAAGGAAGAAGCTAGATGAGAAGACATTGAAGTGTATTCTTCTTGGCTATGATGAGCACTCTAAGGGTTATCGTTTGATTGATCCCTTGACCAAGAAGATACACATTAGTAGAGATGTAGTTTTTGATGAGGCTTTCACATCAAAAAACACATCAGATGTATACCTAGACCTTGTGGAAACTAAGGTTGATAAATCTCCTTCATCAAAGGTTGGAGGTCCTTCTTCATCTTCTTCAACACCTCAGAAGAAGAATCCAAAGTGGTATACAAATACAATCAAAGACTCTAAGCTATCCACTCCACCAGATTTGACATTGGATAGGCCTCGTACTCACAGCATGGCTCGACAGGAGAAAGCTACAACAAATAATACTGGGGTTGATGATCTGTGTCAATATTTTGAGGAACTTTCTGTAGATCCAGAGAGAGATATAGAAGATATGGATATTGATAATGATAGGGTGTTTATGTCTTCAATAGATGATCTTGAACCCGCATCAGTGCAAGATGCTCTTGGTGAGCCTCAGTGGAAGGCCGCTATGGATGCAGAGTATAAGTCTTTGATGAAAAACAAAACTTGGAAGCTTGTCGATCTGCCTCAAGGAAAGAAGCCCATTGGTTGCAAATGGGTGTACAAAGTCAAGTACAAAGCAGATGGGACAATTGATAAGCATAAGGCCCGCCTTGTTGCAAAGGGCTATGCACAAAAGGAAGGTATTGACTACGAGGAAACTTTTGCACCTACTACTCGGATGACCACTATTCGAGTTATTTGTGCTATGGCAGCACAGTATGGGTGGAAAGTTCACCAAATGGATGTCAAAAGTGCTTTTCTTAATGGTGATCTTCAAGAAGAAGTCTATATGACTCAGCCTGAAGGATTTGTAAAAGATGGCCAAAAGCAAAAAGTGTGCAAACTGGTTAAATCCTTATATGGCTTGAAACAAGCTCCTCGAGCTTGGTACATAAAAATGGATAATCACCTCCTGCAACATGGATTTAAAAGATGTCCGTCAGATGCAAACCTCTATTTTAAGAATCAAGGTTCTGAAATAGTGTTGCTTGTACTCTATGTTGATGATCTGCTCATTACAGGGAGTTCAGAAACTATGATCTCTACTGTCAAAAGAGACTTGTGTCAATATTTTGAGATGTCAGATCTCGGACTTCTTCATTATTGTCTTGGTCTGGAAGTCAGCCAGAAGGAGCACTACATCAAAGTGTCTCAGAAAAAATATGCCAAGACACTGTTGGAAAAATATCGCATGACTGATTGTAAGCCAATGGCAACACCGATGGAAACAGGAATTCAGTTATCGTGATATGATGATTCACCTCAGGTAGATGGTACTCTCTATCGACAGTTGATTGGGAGTCTCATATATCTGACCAATACTAGGCCAGATATCGTATTTGTTGTCAACTATCTTTCGAGGTTCATGCAGGAGCCTAAAACCACTCATTGGAAAGCAGCAAAGCGTGTTCTTCACTATGTCCGTGGTACTATGGAATATGGCCTAGAATACAAGAAGAACAACAAATTCTTCTTGCAAGGATACACGGACTCCGACTATGCCGGGTCATATGATGATCGCAAGTCAACTTCAGGATATATTTTTCATCTTGGATCCGGTCCTGTCTCTTGGCACAGCAAGAAGCAACAGGTGGTTGCTCTTTCATCAACAGAGGCAGAATATCGCGCCGCACGTGAAGTTGTGTGCGAAGTGATATGGTTGCGTCGCATTCTGACAAATATGGGTCATCCATCAAAATCTCCAATTTACTTGTTTTGCGACAACCAGGGTGTTTTGAATCTTGTTAAGAATCCAGTACATCATGAGAAAACCAAGCACATTGACACACAATGTCACTTCATTCGAGACGAAGTTCCAAAGCACCGAATTCAGCTTCAGTACATTCCCACCGATGCTCAAGTTGCAGATATTTTCACTAAGGCACTTGCACGTGTCAAATTTGAATTGTTTCGCAGCTCACTCTGTATTGCCAAATGATGTAATCAGGGGGGATGTTAGTATAGCTAGTAGTTCTTCAAATTATCTAAATAATGTAATAAGGGGGGATGTTAGCATTATTGTGATAGGAGCTTAGGTTAGTAACCAGGAAGAAAAAGTTAGGAGAAAATAGAATAAACTTGCATTAGGAATTAATCTGCGGTTACAAGGTTTAAATAGAAGGAAATAAACCATAATCGCTAACTTAGGGGAAAGAGAAAAGGATGAAGGAAAATAGGGAGGAAAGAAGAAGAAAATTAGAATTCGTTCTCTCTGCCACCCATGCCGTCAAACCTCTACCGTCCAGTCTCTATCGTCTAGGGAGGTAAAAGGTAAGGTCCAACCTTACTGTGGTAAAAATAAATTTTTACCATGCGTTATTTCCAACATTCTCCCCCTTAAAGTTGAGAGGACTGACTATACAGTCTCTCAGCTTTATAAATTGAGCTTTAGCCATGCCTTTGGTGAAGATGTCTGCTAGATTATCCAAAGTGCTATAGTATTGAAGCTCAACTATCTATTGTTCCACCATATCTCTTATGAAGTGATACTTCATATCAAAATGTTTTGACCTTTTGTGGTGGATCGGATTATATGCCAATTGTATGGCACTAATATTATCACAATTTAGTTTGGTTGGACCAATTTGATTTTCGCCAATCTCTTCAAGGATTTTCCTCAACCAGAGGATTTGAGTACTAGCATGGGTAATGGCTATATACTCAGCTTCCGTAGATGATAATGCTACAACAGATTGCTTCTTGGAACTCCAAGTTATTAGTCCTGAACCTAGAATAAAAAAGTTCCCTGATGTAGATTTTCTATCATCTATATTACTGCCCCAATCGCTGTCACTATAACCAACTAACATCACAGAGTTAGACTTGTGGTAATGGATTCCAAAATCCAATGTACCTTTTACATATCATAAAATTCATTTGGTTGCTTGAAGGTGCAGCTCGGATGGGCAAGCCATAAACCTTGATACTAGAGAAACATCATACTGTATATCTGGCCTAGTGTTGGTGAGAAACATTAAACTCCCAACCATGCTTCTAAAATTGGTCATGTCAACTTTTGGTGCTCCATCATCTTTGCTTAGCTGGATTCCATGTCCTGTTGGTGTTGCAACTGATTTGCACTGCTGCATAGCAAATTTCTTGATCATGTCATGAGCATATTTTTGTTGACATATGAAGATCCCTTGCTTTGATTGATGTACTTCCATGCCTAGGAAGTATCTCATTAATCCGAGATCCTTCATCTCAAACTGATTCATCATGGAGTTTTTGAACTCCATATTCATCTTATTATTACTACCCATAAATATTAGATCATCCACATATAAACAAACTATGAGGATATCTACTCCATTCTTAAGGTAGTATAGATTTGGTTCACTCTTGCTTTTTGTGAAACCATACTCGTTAAAATAGCCGTCAATGCATGAGTACCACGCTCGTGGTGCTTGCTTGAGGCCATAAAGTGCTTTTTTCAATTTATAAACAAGGTTCTCTTTTCCTTGTTCTTGGAAACCTTGAGGTTGTTGAACATACACCTCTTTTGTCAGGTATCCATTTAAAAATGCACTTTTCACATCCATGTGTTGAATGTTCCATCCTTTATGGGCTGCCAAGGAAAGAACAGTTCTAATTATTTCTTATCGAGCAACTAGAGCAAAGGTTTCCTCATAATCTATTCCATATTTATGAGTAAAACCCTTAGCTACTAATCTTGCCTTGTGCCTTTCAATGCTTCCATCAGCATTGAATTTGGTCTTATAGACCCATTTACATCCAACACATTTTTTTCCCTTGGGAAGCTTCACAAGCTCCCAAGTATCATTCTTTTTAATTGAGGATATTTCCTCTTCCATGGCATCTTGCCATATACTTTCAGTACATGCTTTTTCATAGCTAGATGGTTCTAGTTGTGTAGTAGCCAACAAAGCATAATTGACTACATCACCCCTAGGTTCATGAGACTCATCATCTCCTAACATGTGAAGATTTTCAAGTCTTGACAAAATGTCGTTCATCTCACTAGCTTGACTCCTAGTGTATCTTTGTTGGAAATTCCTATCCAACATTTGAGAAGATGGATGACTCTATAGTATGCGCTTTCCTTTGAGAAACTGGATCAATATCCATCGGAATTGGAGCACTTACAGATCTCTGAAATAATTTCAAAGAGTTTGGGGGTGCCAACAAAGGAGTTCCTCTTGGACTTGATGTACCACTTGATGTACTCGATGAAGATTCTTGATGTGGACTTTGTGGAGGGGAACTACTTCCACTACTTTTCTTGGGCTGTATAAATGTGGAACTTTCAGAATTAGAGTCTATATCAACAAATTTTTTATGACCCCATTCTCCCCCTTCATCAAAAATTACATCCCTAGAGATAACTATTTTATGTGTCTTGGGATTGTACAATCTATACCCTTTGGTAGATTCACAATACCCTACAAAAATACATGCTTGACTCTTGGGATCAAGCTTCTTTCTCTTCTCCTCAGGAATGTGTGCATAAGCTAAAGAACCAAATACTCGAAAATGTTTGACATTTGGTTTCTTACCGTACCATCCTTCATAAGGAGTGATACCATCTAAACTAGAAGTCGAACTTCTATTTAGAATATATGCACTAGTTCTCACTGCATCTGCCCAATAGCTGTATGTTAGATGCTTTGTTTGAAGCATCATACGTGCCATTTCAACAAGGGTGCGGTTCTTTCTTTCGGCCACATCGTTCTGCTGTGGGGTATAGGCAGTGGTGAACTACCTTTTTATCCCATTTTTCTTACAATAATTTAAAAATTCATTTGAGGAGTACTCTCCTCCTCTATCAGTGTGAAGACATTTGACATAGTAGTCACATTGCTTTTCTACATTATTTTTGAAGTCTATGAAGCAATCAAATGCTTCATCTTTGTGTTTCAGAAAATAGATCCAAGCACATTCTAGAATAATCATCTATGAATGTTAGGAAATAAGAATTGTTTCCAAGGCTTTTTGTTTGCATTGGACCACAGATGTCCGAATGTACTAGCTGAAGAGGATAGCTTGCTCTCCATGCTTGCCCTTTTGGAAACTTCGTTCTGGAGTGCTTTCCCAAAGCACATGCTTCGCATACCTTCTTATGTTCTTGAATTTTTGGTAGTCCTGTCACCATAGCTTGTGAAGTTAACATTTTCAAGCTAGCGGAATTAAGGTGACCATATCTCAAGTGCCACAATACACTTGGATTTGAAATAGCAATATTTGCAAGTTGAGCTCCCCCTGGCTCACCAAATTTTAGAGGGAATAACCTATTCTTTGTCATAGGTACTTCTGTGATGACTCTGTTACAATTGTTTTTATCAAGGATTGTACATTTTCCTTCATCAAAAACTAATTTGTAATGCTTCTCCATCATTTGGCCAACACTTAACAAATTGTGTTGTAGCTATGGAGTATAGTATATGTCATTCACCTTTTTAAGGCCTTCTTTTGT
This sequence comes from Wollemia nobilis, assembly GCA_028583015.1. NCBI lineage: Eukaryota > Viridiplantae > Streptophyta > Pinopsida > Araucariales > Araucariaceae > Wollemia > Wollemia nobilis. The sequence continues at coordinate 5,083,682 of JAQPPZ010016983.1, read as the reverse complement.
TGGAACTTCCATAGCTCCAATGCCTTCAACTTGCAAAGATTTATTATCCCCTAACTTAACATGGGATTTATAATTTGAATCTAATGTAGCAAAGAGATTTTCTTTGCCACTCATGTGGTTGGAGCAACCGAGTATCTAAAATCCATGTGTCTTTGAGATTTTGATCTGACTGTCCATATGAAAGAAAAATATTTGAGGTGCCTTCTTCTTCTCCATAAAATGAGCCATATTGACTGCTTTGATCTTTTGAAGACTTTGACCAGCAATCACGAGTGAAGTGTCCTTGTTTCCCACAATTGAAACAAGCCGTTTTAGTTTTGTTACTTCCTCGTCCTTGATTTCCATGGCCTACATTGCCGCTTTGGTTCTGATTGGCTCCTCTATTTTTATTTCCACATTTGTTTTGATTTCCTCCTCTGTAGGAGTTGCTTTGGCCTTTGCCTCTTTGTTGTTTTCCTCTGCCTCGGCCTCTTCCTTGTCCTCGTCTTGCAGCTTCGTTTGAAGTGAAGGCTTTATCATCACCTCCATAACTTGTTGAAGGTGTTCCTTGAAGGCTCTCTTCTTGTGATGTTAATGATCCAATCAAACTATCAAATGTAAGAGTTGAAAGGTCTTTTGATTCTTCAATTATGATGGCAATGTGATTCCACTTAGGAAGAAGTGTTCTCAATACTTTCTTCACAATTGTTTCAACTATTGTGTTATCATCTAAAGTTTGCATCATATCAACTATTGCTTTGACTCGTACACAATAGTCACCGACTCTTTCATTTTCCTTCATTTTGAGATTTTCAAAATCTCTTTTTAAGGTCTGAAGCCTGACTTGCTTCACTTTATCACTTCCTTGGAATCCTTCTTTCAAGGCATTCCATGCATCTTTGGCAGTTAAGAAAGATGCAATTCTAGGAAAGATACTTGGATCTAATGCTGATTGAAGATGGTATAAGGCAAAAGAGTTATTTTTCTGTGCATATTTGAAGGTCTTCTTGTCGGTTGCACTCAAAGTAGTCCAATATGTTGGAGCAGTGTAACCGTCTTCAATACTATCCCATAGTCCTTTTCCTATGAGTAATGTCCTCATTTTGATGGACCAGTACTCATAATTATCCCCATTGAATTCGAGGATTGGTAGATTGTTATTTGATCCCATTACAATCTATTAAAACAAGAAACCTTTCTTATATAGTCTTATTACAAAAATACTTTACAAACTATCAAGCCTTGCTTGATTTATCCTTCAAAAAACAACCTATTCTTGTTGTGATTCAGCAATTACAAAATTGTCAGCGACTTGTTCATCGTCATCACTGATCGATATAATTTCAGGTGAAGGAGGTTGTAGGATTTCAACTGAATTACTATAATGAGTATATTCAAATCCTTGTGGAGCAATCTCCATAGATTTGGATTGTTCAAATCTACTCCCAAAAGAGTTATCTTCTGAATCTGCTTCGTATCCTAGATCAAGATTTCTCTGTTGTGCAATAACTATGTTTTGCAACTGTGAAAAGACTGAATTTATGCCTAGTGTTCTCACATGCTCATCAAAGTTTTTGGTGTTCATTCTTAGTAATAGTTTACAAAGAGCCTGATAACATCCATTCGATCTTATCATCTAAGAAAATTTCCCTAAAATTTTCTTTTACACAAAATTTCCTCTTAGGAAATGTTACTAAATTTTTACCTCTCAAAGCGTAAAAAAATGTTACAGCAATTTCCTCTTAGGAAATATCTTTTCTTCCACAATTTTGATAGATAGATTCCCTTTTAATAAAAAAAAAAACTTATTTTTAAATGCATAAAATTTTTAATTTTAATCATTTTTTTTTTTATAAAATATATCTTCTATAGATAAGATTTAAAAAAAACTGTTAAAATAATTTTTTTTTTAAAAATATCTATAAAAATGAAAAACCGTAGGTAAACCATGTCAAATTTTTGTCATTTTTTTTTTTGATGAAATTAAAGATGCAAAATTGATGAATTTTTTTGTTTTGAAATGGTAAACTTGGGTAAAGCCGTAGGTAAACCATGTCAAATTTTTGTCATTTTTTTTTTTGATGCAATTAAAGATGCAAAATTGATGAATTTTTTTGTTTTGAAATGGTAAACTTAGGTAAAACCGTAGGTAAACCATGTCAAATTTTTGTCATTTTTTTTTTTTTTGATGAAATTAAAGATGCAAAATTGATGATTTTTTTTGTTTTGAAATGGTAAACTTAGGTAAAACCGTAGGTAAACCATGTCAAATTTTTGTCATTTTTTTTTTTTTTTTTTTGGATGTACATGTGAATGAAAGATGTTACTATACAGTTATGCATTTTTGTACATGTGATGGTAATTTGATGCATGTTTTTGATGTTTGTTGTTTTCTGTGATGTATCTGCTAATTGACTCTCCCTTCACTGCATGGGAATGAGAGTGAGCTTTTTTGAAACACACAAAGACATGCATAGAGGCAGTTAAGAAGCCCTTGATCAAGAAGAAGTCTTCTCTTCACACAAAAAGTAGTCATGCAAAGAAACACTTTTGCATGTTAATTCAAATATAAATTTTTATAAAAAAATAAAAAAAATTTAATTTTTATCATGCAAAAGATTATATATGGCGTGCGTGGGGTTCGACCCCGCGACCTCCCGCGCCAAGCCTTAACGCTTTCCTGAATGGCCAGTCGGGCTAGCCTGTCTGACGCGAATGGAAGGCACTTGCCTTCCTTCTATTCCGTCGGGCTAGCAAATATTTAAAAAAAAAATGCTGGACATTTGTCCCACATCTGCCCTATGGATGAAACTTACAGGCTTTAAAAGCCTATATTCGGCGGATGAGTTTCGATTGCCTACGGGCAATCGGGACCACATCTTTTGCCTTCCACGCATTGCCTGTCCAGTCGCCCGCCTGTCTGCTCACCACTTGTCACGTCGTCTCCCTGCCATGTGTCGCATTGTCGTGTCAGCTTCCTGCCACATGTTCGGTCGTCGAGTTCGCTCCCTGCCATGTGTCGCATCCGCTTGCTCGTCTGCCACGTGTCGCCTCCTGATTAGCTCCTCAGGATCTATGCTTGCTACTACCTTAGTTTGCGTGCTATGGGCATCTTACCTCGATTCGTGTGCTATGGGATGACCTCCTCAGGATCCGTGCCTCGCTCGATGCGCCTTCCAGCCAAACATGAACCAACTCTGATACCAGATATTGTGATAGGAGCTTAGGTTAGTAACCAAGAAGAAAAATTTAGGAGAAAATAGAATAAACTTGCATTAGGAATTAATCTGCGGTTACAAGGTTTAAATAGAAGGAAATAAACCATAATCGCTAACTTAGGGGAAAGAGAAAAGGATGAAGGAAAATAGGGAGGAAAGAAGAAGAAAATTAGAATTCGTTCTCTTTGTCGCCCATGTCGTCAAACCTCTGCTGTCCAGTCTCTACTGTCCAGGGAGGTAAAAGGTAAGGTCCAACCTTACTATGGTAAAAATAAATTTTTACCATGCGTTATTTCCAACAAGCATATCCTAATTAGCATTATATTTCATTATTTATTTTTAGGGCGTATTGTTATTTTCCTAACAAACCCTATTTTGGCCTTGGGTGGTTCCACACCCTCCGGGCCTATTTAGAGCTGCAATGTACTATATAAACTTGACATGATTAATCAAAGTTGGTTGTTCCGCTATCATGAACTACTCGATGATTTTAAGGTGAGGAGGATAAATGTTGTGGGGTGACCAAATGATAATGAGATTGGTGATGATGACTAGGTGAATTTTATGGAAATTGATGAGTGAGAGATTGATAATGATAATATGGAGAATTTTGGAATGTGGGTCAATGTATGAGGGTTATGGCTAGGTTGGCCAATGGGAATAGGATGGGTATTGATATGACTTGGTGGAGGAACAGGGATATAAACCATAGAAGACTATGGTTTCCATGATGGACCCTAGTTAATGAGGATAGTCTAAGTAGAGTTTGGTAGAGGCTTAGGGTTCACTTGCACTTGTTGTTGAGTGTTTTGACACTGCTTAAGCAATTTGTTCAAATTTTTCCATGCTTCATTAATCTCTCTATCAAAAGTGGAGGGTATGGAAGCAAATGGTAAGGAAGATGTGGCTAGGGGACAAGTTACACTTGGTATGGTAACTTGGGAGGCAGAAACTTGTGAAGCAACATCTACATGTGATTCATACAAGGGGTTAGTGTATGTGGATGTGTATGAAGTGCTAGGAGCACACAAGGATTAGGGAATGAATATATGAGAGGAATGTGAAACTAATGTCTTAAAAATAAGGTTACTATACACCTGGGTAAAGCTGGATGGTGGCTGGTAATAAATAAGTTATCTTTGTAAAGTAGGATCTTGTCTATGTGAGGTGGGAACTGATTCTAAGACATAGTTAGAAGACTTCATAATAGCTTCTACTTGTACAATATCTATGTGGGTAATGTGGTGATCAATGGTTGGTGAGGTTGACTCTACTTGGGTAATAACCATATGAAAGGTTATGGGTGACAAGGAATGTGAGGGACTTGCAGATAAATATACCTGTATTACATTTAGATAATCTACCACGTAAGTGGTGGGGAAGGTGGATGAAGGTTCCATTGAATTGTCTTGATTTAATGCTTTCTTTTATTTTCTTGTTAATACCATAAGTAATTAAACCAAAATACATATTATACAGTAAAATGAAACACAAAACTAAAATTTCACAAGAAAAATAAAAAATCAATGCTAAGTTTATGTCTTACCTCAGTAATTGATTACTCCTTTTAATTTGAATTCATTCTCTTAAATTTTGATCTTATGTATTTCAATGTGCTAATATAAATCAAATGGAGTGAATCCTATGGTTTGGTTGGGGCAACGAGATTCTTGCTGGTGATGAAATACAACAAGTTTTCTTAGGGGTAACCTAAGGTTTCTAAGGGCAGATATTGGTGGATGGAGATGAAAGCCAACATCACCAAATCTCAAGCAATGATTGGTGATGAAATCCAGCCACTAGTGTTTAATGTGAAGCATGAAGTGTGTGATTATTTTTAAAATTTTTGATTTGCTATTGTATACATATAATTTTGGAAAGATAACTACTTTTGATAGTCTAAATTAGTATCCACTATCCAGAATACCAAATTTTCCAAATGATGTAAAGTACACCACTTAAGACCCGCTCTAGACAGCTGGGGGGTTCGTCTACTCCTCCGTATGAAATCACCCAAATATGGGGATACTTTTGGTATCTAAATAATGTTCCTACTTAGACCTACAAAAATAGTAATCCTAACCCTATAATGCAAACTAATTATGTAATTTTTCAATTCACATAAAATCAGAATGCAATATTTTTCATTTTGTGAATACAACAAAAAACCAGAATCTTTAGATATAAAAATGCGGATGAATGAAAGTGACTAATTTGAAACCTAAGATGAAATCTAGTATGAATATTTTCCCAGATTAATTAGTGATATTATTTTTAGCTTAGAAATCTAAAAAAAACGTAATATTGCTAGAATATGTAAACAGAAAAATAGGGTTTTAATAGTAAACTTACAAAACAACCTATGTTTCTAATCCAAGGGGGTCCCACCGTGATCACCATTTGTGAAGATAAAAATGCAATACCAAATAACAAGATATAAATTAAACTCAAAATACAATATTGCACAATGAATGATTTTATATTAATAGGGGGAGCCACAAAAATCCATTGTTATAATAAGAATCTTTGAATCCTTTGATACAAATATACATAATGCTAGGGTTCTTTGAAACCCTAGCTACAATGCTAGTGGTGTCTTTAGAACATGTCTTTGCTCCCAACAAAAATGAGTGGGATTTTGGTTATCTGATGTTGGGCAACTCCAACTTAAACAACTATCCAATGCTAGTGTAATGCTACCATATATGCACACAAGAAAATACTAAATGAGTTAGTAATAAAAATGAGGTCTCCATAGTGTGAGACCCTCAGAAATCAAAATTAAATCCTAGCTATGCAATAAAAGAATGTGAACAAATTCTAATAAAATAATAGAATATAACAAAATGATTTGGATTTAACTTGATGATCTGCTATTTTCTAATCTAATGTAATCTATTGCAAGAAGTTGATGCCACAATACTCTAGCATCACTCAAGGACTAGGAGGACTGTAGAAATCTAGTGTAATACGCCTATAGGTGCTCGATGATAGCAAAAAATACTTGTGGGTGCTCGAGAATGGTGGAGGGTGCTCAAAGGTGCTTGACGGTATAGGAGAAGTGATCGACTGTAATATATTACATTTAATTATATCAATCTGAGGGTAAATCAAGGTTAGATTTAAAGAGTAGGAATCCAATATAGATTATACTTTGAGGATCAATGCTAAGCTTAGTTCATATTTCTTTCAGTTTCAAGTGTTTGCAAAAAATATAATAAATATAAATTAAATTGTGCATGAATGAAAATAGAATGAAATTTATGATTTCTGCATTAAATATGATAATTACCTATTAATGAATTTATCTATTTTTGAGGATCATCATGCAGTTAATTTTATTGATCTATTATGACTTTATGTTTTATAAGAATGCAATTTATTTTTATATTCTAAGGTTAATTAACCATTTCTAACCTAGTGTAGGTGCGAGAGCTTAGGGACTGGCTGTAGGAGTGGGTCCTGCCTCTTAGAAGACAGTGTAAGTCTTTCTCCCCTAATTTACTTTATCTCAATAACTAAAATGCATAACTATTACTAACATTATTTTATTCTATGAATGCACGAATTTACAGTTGCAACTACATAAAATAAATTAAGTAGTAAATACAAATGACATAGTTACCATTTGTGAAGAATGAAGTACTACTTTGATTGCTAGAAATTCAAATGTACATGCTAATGCAATTCTTCAAAAAATGTACAGTTCTCCGTAGTTTAAGCATTAAATATTTCTTCCTTAGAATTTTTTGATATTTCTTCATTAGAAATTTTTAAAGGTCTCCCTATGTAATTTATATTGTGACTTGGACAATTCTGAATAATACTCTTCCATGTATTTTTCCATGTGGAGTTGTGGACTTGATAATGCGAAAACTATACACTAACAAAAATAATCTAAACTAATGAAATTCCTAATTCTACTTAGACTCAGTAAAAATCTTAAGTGGTCCAAGTGGCATTTTATAAACACACTTAACAAAACTATACTAATTTGAATATTTTGCAAGATGTACAATATAATCATATGTCCTTTATTATCGAAAAAGGTATAACAATATTGCATCTAAATCTAATCAACCTAACAATATTCCATTTATACAATGTCTACAAAATAAAGTGATAACAAATTTATTAATCACAATATCCTCATGAAGAATATGTGACAAGTCAACTTAATCTAAGTTGACTGTAATCCTTTATTGCCATGTGAGAGCACCATGTTGTCGTTGATGTGGCATACGATATTCAGTTAAATTTGGTAAACTTTCTTCAGTAACTGCTGGTAAGAATTATCTTTGATAACAACCTTTAGTAGTTATCTCCTGTAACATACTTTGGTAACTATCTTCCATAACATACTTCAGCTACCATATTCTGTAATATACTTTAGCTACTGTTTTGTCACTATGCCTAGAGTGTCCTTAATACTTTTTTCTTACATCTAAGGTATATCTCAAGGCTTGCACTACTACATCATGCATCTCTAGAACACCCTTAAATGCTTTCTTGCATAATTACCCATAACTCAGACGTATTTTACATAAAATGCACACATTTATCAGATTTATCTGCATTCATATTTTTACTGATAATTCACAAAAATAAACAAAAATAACTAACTTAAAATACATTATAATCACAAATTAAATATAAAAATGAAACAATATACTATGAAAATATGTGCCAAATAATCACTCATCATTTTCTCCCAAACTGAAATATATGCATGTCCTCATGCATGGGAAGAAAATGAGACAAATAGAAGCTTACAAATTTTACACATATATCAATTGTCATCATCCAGATTTTTGCAAATAAATGAAACATTAGAATCAATCAAGATTTACATTTTCTTCCAAAATGTCATTTGCAAGATCATGAAACAAACATCACAATTATTATTTCAAAAATAAGCAAATAGGTTATTAGATATTATCTTCAAAGGTCACTGGTAGCAATACTGAGAAATAGATTTTCAGAGATAATTTAAACATAAGTCAGCATATAACACACAGTTTCAATCAGATATCTGCAACAAAATACAATATTTCAATTTTTTCCAGAATTATTCTCATTATAACATAAATATTACAACATCTATCAAACAGATCAGAGTACTGATATCTACAGTTGAAGATAAGATATTATAGGTTGTCATTTATTATTCTTATAACGATGCAAATTCTCAGGAACCATTTAAGCAAACATAAAATGATGACTTCTGAAATTCCTTATAATAGAAATAATTTCATCAATTAAATGTAGAACATTTAATCATTTTCAAAAAAATATGTTGTTTATGATTGTTTTCAGAGAACAGTTTCTGCAATAGCACAATATCATAACAATCCTTAGCAAAAAAATGATTTTTTTTCCAATTTATTTCACTGTAGTAATGTACTAAAATTGTGATCATAAAACATCAAACACTGCATATACAAAACATGTTCAAATATAAAATACTATTTACAACACACACACACACACACACACACACATATATATATATATTAATAAAAAATCTACAAATAGAAAACATTAAACATGTTACAGATAATAATATACAGATCAAATATTGAAGTCTGAAAATCATAAAATATTAATAATTTTTTTTTAGTTCAGTTCATTCGACTTGTTTCTATCGAGTGGAGATTCCTGACGATGGGGGTCTTGGTGGTAGTATCTTGCATTCCAATTTCACCTTCTATACCTGCTCTTTGGCTTTTTGGTCACCAATCGATGTCTCAACCATGACAGTTTTGATATGTTCAACTTCAAGGAAATCCTTTCTTTGCTTTGCATCCTACATTTAAGAAAGCAAAGGTTTCTCAACTGTTGCAATAATGTTATCTATCACTTCATTAATTTCTAGAGGCATCCCGACATTTAAGACAAGATTCTCAGGTGCAGTTCATATCTTGGTGGAAGAAACTGATATTTTTGGTTGATTCTGCTGCATCAGGTTGATGAACAGTTGGGAACTCTCTTCCTTGAGAAGCTTAGAAAAGTCAAAGGGCTTATTGGTGTGGGCCACTTTTCTAAAATTAATAAATTTTTTTTGCTTTTTACCGGTGGTGGAGCTTTTATTAGGGGAAGCATCGACAGGTGGCGATCGGTTGATGGAATCAACAGGTTTTGTCACCCTATCCGCTGAGAGTTGTTTAATCATATCTATCTAGAGGGCAAGGGCTCGTTGAATTAATTTTGAATGTTCTGCAAAATCCTCCCTTAAGTTATCAATTTTTATTTGTAGAACAATATTTTGTACCCACAGATAAGACAAGGTTTCAACAACTGATTTAGGTGCAGGTAAGTTAGATTCATGCCCTGATGTATTTCCTTTCTTAGGTATTTCATGAGTATGCTTCTTATCAAGACTTTCGTGCATGATGAATTGGTTTAACATTTTTGATAAGTTGTCTTTTGCATTTTGGAAATTTAGGTTCCTCCTCTTGGCTATTTGACTCATGGTTTTCCTCAGAAGGACTATCTTCCTCAAGCTCATTTTCAATGTTCTGGTAGGTTTGATTTTGTAACTATCCTATTCCAGGGTATTTTAACTTCATGTGATTTTTTCAAAACTATCAATTTAATAAGAACATGGTGTACAAGTATATGTAATTTAGGATTTTCTTAAAAAATTTTAAGCTGCACATGGACAACGATATAATTTAAAGACTAAAACATGAAATACAATAGATTGATAACACAATCATTATTTTTTAGGAATTTTAGATTCATCAACATGTAAATATGGTAGGTTGCATAGGTGGACATACATCCTTCTAGGGTGAAGAATTTGATAATTAAAATAGTGGCTTCTTACCACATGAGAGGGAGTGACATAATCTACCCTTATTTGTCTTGGATAATAGTGCACTTTTCTCCAAATTTTTCCACTAGTTGGGTGACACTTTTAGAGGGGTTTTTATAGTATGGCAGTCCTACCTCTGGTAAACCTAACACTTCAAAAATAATGCTTGGGTTAAGGTTGATTTTGATGTCTCCAATGTGGGTAGTCATTTTTGTGGGGTTACAATTTAGGATAAATTGTTTAGCCACCCCTTGGTCATGCCCTTTGAATTTCATGAGGGCATCCCACCATATGGCCCTTTGAAACAGTTCAGTTATAAAATCACTAGGATTCTGCATGTTTATGAACAGGGGTTCACTACATTTTTGGAACATAGAACGGGGCTTTTATGGTAGAGCGTAGATAGGATTTTAGTTTTTGGGAGCTGAGAAACCTACAACAATTTCCATCCACACACAAAAAATGAATTTTACAAATTTTTACAAAATAATTCACTATTGGACTTAATAAAAAACATACAATTTGAACTTAAGCAAATAATCATCTTCATTTTACGATTTTGTTATCAAATAAAAAGTCTATGACTATGACCTATTTTCTACGTATTTATAAAAATATTCACTAATTGCTCCCTTAATAGACATGTTAATCCAAACCTAATATTCTGCATAATTTTCTAAAAATGTATTCACTAATTATTAGGGCATATATATTTTTAAATATCTAATCTTGTGAAAAAAACAAAATGGAACAATAAAATATTACCTGTCATTTTTGCTTTTTTGTTGTGCCAGAATTGTCACCCTACATCGCAGTTTCTAAGTTATTTCGGCCTTACTTTCCACAATTCCATCCTTATCAAATGTTTCCCTCTTTCAAATTTCAATTCAAAACCTTTAATTCAGCTTTGCTAAAAAATTTCGTAGAGTTTCGACTAGGTTGCAGAGTTTTTGACTAGTTTGTAGATTTTTTGTTCGATGCTCACTACATTCTATAGAAGGAAATCAAGTTAGGGTTTGTTTTTCCTATACGTCATGTTTTTCCATGTAGCAAATCGTGATCGCTTGTTTATCCTAAATCGATGGCAACAACTCTTACCACGACTTAGAAAATCACAACCCTTGATTTCTATTTCAATTGATGATAAAAAATGTGAATCCGTATCACCTTCATATAATTAGATAAAAAAAATCTTCGTTTTGATGTCATGATGAAGCTTCTAGACCTAGCACAAGTTTTTCCTTTAATTGCAACCCTCCATGGGATTTTTAATCAATGGTCATCGTTCTTCATCTGCGGTAGTGTTGGCTATTGGTTGCATGTGCCACGTGTTGATCATCATTGACGTCCTTTCACTAAGTTCTTACCACCTCTTTTGCATGGAAGGGTAATCGTAGGTTGGCATCGATGATTACCACCTTCTTAACCATTGAAATAACTAAAAAAAAATTATTTAAATTTCACATAATGGTGCGTATGTGGCATGCGTTCATCAATCGTTTCAAGTTTTCACCTATGTCTACATGACATGTGTATTTTCCCTTACCATAGTGTTTTATGCCCAATTTGTATTCCCATGGTAGCTTCTATTAACTCTAGCATCCACGTGTATCGGTAGTAGGTACCTTTGAAACTTTACGATGAGCCTTCATGCATTCATAAATAGTGTCTGCGCTTTTTGAAGGAAATTTAAATATGGGCGATATGTGGCACCGTCTCAAACATGTTCATAATATGCTAAATTTTACACAAGCTTTCAACATATTTACCAATGTAAGGAATTTTCAAAGTTTAAATTTTAATTTTGATACCTTAGTCCATATGCCAAAGGTATTAAAAGGGTGTTATAAATATTTGTATAATTTTATCTCCCCAAACCTTTATGAATGCCATTAAAATTTTATGTCACATTCTTTTATATTTAGCATTGATGCGTCTTTTCATATTCTCGGTTGACACATTCTATCATGTTCTGAATTGCCATGTGTTGCTCATATCAAGGGCTAGTTTTAAATATTGACACTTAGAAATATTTCATGATATGTCTTACAGGTATCATCTACATATGGTGTTTACTATAGAATATTGTTATAGAATATTATTACATAAGATTATTACAGAAGATTACTACATAATATTATTACAGCAGATTACTATATAATATTATTACAGAAGATTACTATATAAGATTATTACAGAAAATTACTACTAAAAATATTTATGGAAGATGTCTACGGAAGACATCTATGGAAGACTTCTACAAAAGAAATCTACATAAGACCTCTATGAAACACCTCTACAGAATACCTCTATGGAAGACCTCTATGGAAGACATATATGGAAGACATCTACATAAGTTATCTACAAAACACCTTTACGAAAATCTCTACAGAAGACATCTACGGAAGACATCTATGGAACTGTAGTTGTTAGAGTTTAAGAAAATAATTTACCTATTTCTTCCCCCCAAACTGTATTGTGAACTCTATACCTTTATTTACTCCCCCCAAACTATAATTTTGGTTATATAGCCAAAACAAGATGAAGGGTGTTTTATTTATATTGGTGGATAATATAATAATAAATTTTATTTATGGGGGTTTATTATAATTTTTGTGATTGTGCTTCCTAAATTTCATTAAGGAGTATCCAAGTGAGAGAAAAAGTAATGATTATAAAGCTTGATATCAGTCATCAATATATACAAAAATAGATATATATCAAAGGCTTGGAGTATTTTTAATCAATTAGAAAAATGAAATAGATATTCTAATATGATGGCTTCTATTAAGATATACAAGGTGTTGAGGGATAAGAGCCATATTTTTGTAGGAGAAAATAAACCATAGTACTTTCATAGGAATTTTCTTTTGACTCTTACCTTCTTATGATATGCTAGAGTTATTTATCAAAGACTTCAAACATCCTAGTGACTTTGAAACAACTTCATCTATTCATTTCACAAATCAACATGGTGTTAAAGTTATCCTAATGTTTTCAAGGTTCTCAAGGACCAACTATGTGTGCAGTGAGTATTCATTTCCTATTATGAGTAAGGATTGAGTAACAAAAAATATCACTTATGCCAATAATCTAGCTTATATGTGAGCATCCATAGGTATTGCCCAGACTTAGTGCTACTGCATAAGGATACCTTATTGCTAGGCGGGTTTCATTCAACCCATTGCTGTAATGAGGATCACCCCATGGTTTTTGAGATACTAAGAATTCTAGGGATTCAAGCTCTTTTATCCTTCTTTGAATTTTCTTGGGATACTTTCTCATTTTGAGAGGGAGCAAGGGATTTTTATTGCTTTTTGGGGTTCTTGCCTATTTTATGAGAAACAAGAAGATACTTTTTGGGATACTTGCTTGATTAGATGAAGAGCAAGGGATTTTTTTTTTGGAGTAAGAACTTTAGGGAGTTGGATTCCCAACCACTCTATCAAAGTCTTAATGGGAATTTGATCCTATCCTTACTATTCTTCTCATTTTATTTCTTTTTAGGGATGAAGGGTGAGCTTGTCCTTTTTCCAATTCATTAGTACTCTAGACCATGTGCATAGATGGATAAGCAAGGGAAACTATTCACTTATGGTAACCCATGAGTTAGTCTCTCCAAATATCACAATGTTTTTATATGTTCAAATGTGCGTAGTCTAAGAGAAATTTTCATTGACTAGGAGTAACTCACAACATCAAGAGATTGCTTGATTTTTAATGAAAATTTGCTTAAAACACTAGTGTTGTTTGAGTGATTTAAAAACACCTAGATTTTATCTAGCAAACAAGGTATTATGCAACATATGATAGTCATTTTCTTATAAAATTTTTAACCTCTTGGGCTATTTTTGAAACATTGAGACTGAAAATTGATGAGAATAAGATAGAAAAATTGCAAATATAGAAAATTCATGATGAAACAAAGGCAGCATAATATATATTTTTTGAAAGTGAGAGATAAATTATTATTTAATAGTGGATGATTGCAGTTCAAAAATGCATTGCAATTCGGCTTGCTGCTTAAGGTGGTAAATGAATCCTCCTTAGATAATGGCTTCTTATAAAGTTTAAGCCTATGGCCATTTACTAGTACTTTCATTATTGAATCATATATAAGATTAAGCTTGACTGTACCATTTCTAAATATCTCTTTAATTTCATAGGGTCCTAGCCATCTGGTTCTTAATTTACCTTGAAAGTATTGGTACCAGGAATCAAACAACAAGACCCAATCTCTTTATTCGAATGTGCATGGTAAAATATGTTTATCATACCATTTATTTCATTGTTGTTGGGTTATTTCAGTCCTATGTAATAACTCTAGCCTTCTTTCATCCATAATGTTTAACTTTTCTAATCTATCTTTCTACTCTTTATCCAAATTTATGTCAAGTTGTATCGATGTGCGAAGAGTTTCTATTTCAAATTCGATGGGCATGATAGCTTGTTTTCCATAGACCATTTCATAATATGATAATCTTGTGGTGGTTTTCCAAGTTATGTTGTATGCCCGTATAGATTCTTTCAATATTTCAGCCCAATCACCCTTATTAAAAATTATGGTTTTTGTAATGATATTTTCAAGTTCTCTGTTCGTAACTTCTATTATCCATTGGCTTGAGGGTGATATGGTGAGGTTTTCTTATGTTTTATTTGATAGATATCAACAAAGTGCTCAATCACTTTGGAGATAAATTGAGTTCCATGATCTAAAACTAACTCTCTAGCTGCTTCGAAGCATTGCATAATATTTTCATAAAGGAAATCAACAACTGGTTTGGCTTGTGCTCATGGTAAAGCTTTAACTTCAACCCACTTAGTAACATAATCCGTACACACAAGTATGTATTTATTACATTCATTTGGAGGGTCTATTGGTCCAAAAAATTCAATTCCCTATTTCTCAAATGGTTCAAACACTACTTGTGAAACCAAAGGCATCTCCATCGAAGGAGTAGGCTTACTAGCTCTTTGACAAGCGTCACATCTATCAATAAATTTATGGACATATCTATTCATGGTAGGCCAAAAGTAACCAGTTTGAAGTATTTTACTAACTATCCTTTGGGTGGCATAATGGCCTCCATAGGGTTCTTCATGTGCTACCCAAATGATATCATATACATCATCTTCTTGCACACATCTCCTAATTACTTGGTTAGGACATATTCTAAACAAGACTCCATGGGTCCACATATAAGAAGTTATTTGACGTATTAATTTTCTACGCTTATGTGGTGTGAATTTTTGACATATTTTTTCTATTACTAAGTAATTTACAATATCAACATACCAAGGGGTAAAAATAGAAAGAGAAAAAAAATGTTCATCTGGGAAATTATCAGGGATTAACTCGTCATCATCAAATATTTACATACAAGATAGGTGATCTTCAATGATGTTACCTTTCCCTACCTTATCTATGATCATGACATTGAAATATTATAGCAAAAGAAGCCATATAACCACTCTACCTCCTACTATTGCTTTGTTCATTAAGTATTTAATGGCAGAGTAATCAGTTTGAATGAATACTTCATAGCCCGTTATGTAATGTTTAAATATATTTATGGCATGGATCACAGCTAAAAATTCTTTTTTAGTAATAGTGTAACTAAGCTCAGCTCCATACAAATTTTTACTTACATAATAGATGGCATAAGGTATTTTATTCTCAACCTATTGCAATACTACCCCTATTGTGTAACCCGAAGCATTGCAATGTATATGGAATGGTAATTTACAATTTAGTCATTTCAATATTGGAGCAACAATCAATTTATCTTTTATAAC
This sequence comes from Wollemia nobilis, assembly GCA_028583015.1. Classification (NCBI taxonomy): domain Eukaryota; kingdom Viridiplantae; phylum Streptophyta; class Pinopsida; order Araucariales; family Araucariaceae; genus Wollemia; species Wollemia nobilis. The sequence goes on along the minus strand of JAQPPZ010016983.1, from coordinate 5,067,872 downwards.
TTCAAAGACCTCTTGACATGCTTTAGTCCAATTGAATTCACTTTATTTAGTTAAGAGCTTAATCATGAGAGCAATGATTTTACTGAAGTCTTTAATGAACCTACAGTAGTATTATGCATGTCCTAGGAAAATTCTCACCTATGTTTGTGTTTTTGAAGGTTGCAGGGATTGAATAACTTGTATTTTTATGGGATCTACTTTAATACCTTCCTATGATATGTAATGTCCTAGAACAATGCCTCCTCTCATCACCATGAAGCAATTTTTATGACTCAAAGAGAGGTTTTGCTCTTGACATCCAATAATTTTTTTTGCAAACTTGATAAGGTTTATTCAAAGGTATTATCGTAGACTGTGAAGTCATCCATATATAATTCTACACACTCATTTATTAAATCAGCAAATATAGCCAAAATAGCTCTTTGAAAAGTGGCAAGTGCATTGCATAACTTGAAAGGTAAGACTTTATAAGCATAGGTGCCTATTGGACATGTAAAGGTTATTTTTTCTTGATATTACTTAGCTATGGAAACTTGATTATAGTCACTAAACCCATCAAGAAAGCAAAAGTATTTATTTCTAGCCAATGTATAAAGAACTTGATCAATGAATGACAAGGGAAAATAATATTGGTTTGTTACTTTGTTTAATTCCCTATAGTCCATGCAGATCCTCCATTTTCCATTTTCACAAGAGGTGACTCCTATTGATTATTAGAAAATGGATATATAAATCATGCCTTCAAGAGTTTAATGATTTCTTCCTAAACCATATCTTTCATAACTAGATTCAATATTATTTGGGGTTGTCTTAATGGATAACATCCTTCTTGGATAAAAATATGATAGGTATAAACATTTGGATGTATCCCTTTCATATCCTCATAGTTCCATGTAAATGTCGATTGATATTCCTTAATCACACCTATTAATTGTGATTCTTGTATGCTTGTGAGCTCATCACTATATTCAAGGTCCTTCATGGTGTGATATCTATTTGCTTGCATTTTTCTATGTTTACATATATCCCCATTATCTCATGTTCAATAATATTTAAGTAATAGTCATATGGTATCATTTTTTGATACTGATTTGTACTTGCCTCATTAATAGCCATGGTAGATTCAGATGAACAACCATGGTATTGATCTTGATCCTCTTTTTTATTTCCTAACAGTAATGGTAATGGTCCTGTTGGTCACGAATCTTCCACAGGAAAGGATTTTAAAATAAATGCACCCTAGACCCGACCAACATTGAAAGGCTAGGAGAAAGAAATGTCTCCCAGACCAATCTCCAGAGAGGGCTGGTTCCCTTACTAAATCTAAGCTTGATGAAGACTAGAGTTGTAGGAAAGAAATAGGAAATATGCAGAAAGAAACGGGAAATATAGCCACAGGCCAAATTTTTCAGATCGGGAAAGATTAGCAGCAGATAACCTCAAGCACATGAACAACATATAACAAAAGATAGCAACGTAATCTACTTACAACCTTGCACAGATAACCTTCAAAATCGCATTCCAGAACTCACTTCCTCACCGACAATATTTAAACTCAGACTCAAAATTCAAATTTAGCAGCAGATAAGAAATACGAGCGTAAAGGAGGAATGCATAAGATAGAAGGAAAAACACACAGAAAGTTGCTTGCAAAACTAGAGGCCAAATATCTTTTATTCATGCAAATAACTTGAAAAGTATTTCAGCAAAAGTCTCTCTCTCGATGCCTCTTTCTGAGATATATATTGATATTTATAGAGGTCTTGCCTCTTTGTAGCATTTAAAACATGAAACTAACTTCCTCGAGATCTACAAAATGTGCAACATAAACAAGGAAATGATCCCCTTAAACTAGCCTCGGAGAAACCAAAAATTGAATGAAACAAGGAACCGATCGTCTTCATTAAATGGTCATTCTCGAAGCATGCTTAGACCGTTAGAAAATCATGAATAGAAGCTTTGAATAATGGAGGCATCTTCAATTCTGATAGCTTCAAAAGCTACAGGCCTAAGCATGTTCTTCTATCTTGTACGCATCGGAAAGCAGCAAAACATTAAATTCTGGGGAGCTTTTAATCCTTGGAAATCACAATACTTCATCGAATCGTTTGAACTGCTTCCTGGCATGAAACTGTGATAGGTCGCAAAAATGCAACATGTCACAAAATCATGACGTATTTCTACTCCATACGATTTTGTCATTTTGGATTGCAAAAACCAAACATGTCATGAAATCACGACGTATTCGGCTCCTTTGTTCTCCTTCGTCACCTTAGGCCACGAAAATGTGATGCATCACGAAATCGTGATAATTTCTTGCTCTTTGCCTTCTTCTTTATGTCTTTCCGCGAAAACACGACAAGCAGCGAAATTGTGACATGTCATGAAATCACGGCATTCTTTGCTCATCATCATCATTATCACTTTCCAGGTCACAAAAATCCAACATGTCACGATTTTGTGATGCTTCATACTATTCTGCTTCTTCCCTGCTCTGCTTCCTATGAAACTATGACCTGTCATGATTTCACGACGCTCTTTCTCTCTTTTGGCTTTCTTACTACTTCGAATCGTGAAAACATGACATGTTGTGATTTCGCTACATCCTTCTCTCGTTCGACCTTGTCTTCCTGATATGTCATGAAATTGTGAAATTCTCCTTTGTTTGGACTTCTTTCCTCAACATGTCACGAAATCGTGACGTTTCCTCCCTTCTGTGTCCTTTTCTTCTGTATACCCATGAAACTGCAACATGTCATGAAATCATGATAGTTTTTTCTTCCTTGGCCTTCATCCTCTTACAAGCAGCGAAAACGAAACATGTCATGAAATCGTGACGTTTTGTACCATTTTGTTCTCTCTGCGCTTTCACATCGTGAAAGCAAGACATGTCGCGAAATCATGACATCTTTCTATATTTAGCTTTTCTCCACAATATGTCATGAAATCGTGACGTCTTCTACTTGCTTGGCCTCATCTTCAAAAATGTTGCTAAATCGTGACGTCTTTCATGCCTTATGCTTTTTCATCAACTTTACCGTGATAACGCGACATGTCGCGATATCACGACGTTTTCTCATTTTGCTCCTTGGTGACTTTTCTGTCACGATATCACGACGAAGTTCATTGTCATTGTCCTTTGCTCAATTAAGTCATGATTTTGCGACCTTTTCTGTCACTCTGCTCCATGGCCATCGCAAGTCATGAAAACGTGACATGTCGCGATATCGTGACTGTTTTGCTGCTTTGCCTCCGTTGACCACTTTGACCATGATTTTGGAACACGTCGTGATATCGTGACATTCTTCGACTTTGCTTCTCTCTCCTCAAAAGACCCGCGATAATGCGACATGTCACGATATTGCGATGGTTTTGAACCTGTGCTCTCCATGCTATTTTTGGTCGTGATATCGTGACAGTCTTCGGACTTAGTTGTTTTGGCACCAAAACTCATAGATAAACACAGAGGCATGAGAAATTTAACAATTAATGCATGAATAATCATCAATCAAAACAATGTGGCAAAAATGCCAATATTCTTGGTGGCTCGCGGGGTATACAGTTTTGTTGTATGCACGAACTCTAGGCCTGAATCCATTGGGCAACAAAGTCAAGAAAAACTAAAAGAACAGAATGTTGACTGATGGGAAACATCTCTGTAGACTACTGCAACAACTCTTGCTGATATTTGGCACTCAAATAAAGTTGTATTTGGCTTAGTTCACCAGGTGCTGTAAAAGGATTTCCATAACAATTATGAAAGCACTAGGGTTGCAAAACAGAAATGAATGAAATGAGGACTATGAAAGGGAAATAGTAAATGATGGAATGGTGGGAGTGGAAAGAGTGAAGCGGTAGATACAGCAACTAAAAAGGGGCTACTGTGTCACCAGCTACGGGGATGGAAAAAGCGGACAATGAAATGACGGTGGATGGAATGGTGAATGCGGTATGAACTGCAGATAAATGCTGAAAAGAAAACAAGGATTAGAAGAAAAGGAAAATAAGAAACATGAATATCAGAGGGGGAAGTAGAAACAATAGTAGTGGCTTAATTACAGATGGCAGAAGAAGAAATGAGTGAAGAAGGGAAGGGAAGAAGAGGAAGGGAATGAAAATAAGGAAGGGGAAGGAAGAAATTAACAAAATCCATGATATTTTGGGAAGGAAGAAGAAAAAAGAAAGAAATAAACATACTTGTGGGCTCGCACACAAAAAGAGCCGACGTTGACGATCACAATACTTTTTTTTTTCTCTGTTTTCTCTTTTTTTTTTTACAAAAGCAAAATAACTGTACAAGGTAATACTAGACTCATACTTCATGGAGTGTAGGCCTTCAGATGAAAGCCATTAACTGAAATAGGAAGTGAGCTGCCATCCAAATCTTCCAGATGAAACGAATTTGCTGCACCGACACTGACAATACGGAATGGACCCTCCCATAGAGCATCAAACTTCTTGTGCATTCTTGGCTTGGCTTTCTTTTCATTCCATTTCAGGACCAAATCACCCACCTTGAGTGGATGATCAGTGGAATTTTTATGGAACCATTTTGAAATAACCTGTGTATGCTTAGCAAACTCCTCATAGGCCAAAGAACATTGCTCTTCCAACTACAACAACTAAGCCAACCACATACCCATGGAATCCATATCTGCTTCATCCTCCCGAAATCCCTACAACTACTGTAAAACTGGCAATTCTAGATGAACAGGCAACCTTGTCTCCTTTCCATATACCAGGGCATATGGTGAAGTCTTGATAGACTTCTTGATTGAAATTCTATCTGCCCACAAGGCTTGATTTAGCAGAAGGTGCCATGATCTCTTGTTATCCCCCAAGGATCTCTTCAAAATCTGTAGTGAATCTGCCAAACCATTCCCCTGAGGGTAATAGTTAGAGGATGTCTTTAGGAAAACACCATACTTGTTTACAAATTTTGCTAGCTTAGCTCCAACAAATGGAGTTTTGTTATCTGTGATAATCGCATCAGGAACGCCAAAATGTGTGATTAGCCCTTCGATGAAAGAGATCACCACATCTTGATTTGCAAACCTAGTTGGAATAGCTTCAGACCATCTTGTGAAATAATCTGTAGCAGTCAAGATATACTTGTGTCCAACTAAAGAATTCGGATCAATAATCCCAATAAAGTCTAGTCCCCACTGCTAAAAATGTGCTTCAACTTGAATTGGATGCAAGGGCAATGATGCATTTCTAATCCTTCCTATATACCTCTGACATCTGTCGCATGCTTGGGAAATCTTGAAAGCATATGTGAACAAAGTTGGCCAATAGTAACTAGCCCGAATAATTTTTAAAGCCATTGGTCTACCTGCATAATGTCCTCCTAATATGCCAGAATGAAACTCCTCCAGGAGTCTAGCCTTCTCTGATTCCTTGACACACCTCAAAAGAACATCGTCAATATTCTTGAAAAACAATCCTTCGGGCAGCAACGCATACCTAAGAGCTTGTAGGCAAAACCTTCTCCGTTGTGAGGCATTTAACTGCGAAGGGCATCTGCCAGTTGTGAAATAGTTAATCAGGTCCTCAGCCCAATCTTGTCCTTGTACTAAGAGGTTCACTAGATTCCTATCTCTAGCAAAATCATCTGCTTGATAATCAACAATCCCAGATGCTGCAGTCTTTGCTAAGTGCTGGCATAAGGCCTTACCCCACACCAGCTTGGTCGGATGAATCTCAACATCAAATTCTTGAATTTTGGTGACCCAACCTATGCGTTTATCACCCATCTCACCCTGAATGATGAAATTCCTTACATCGAGATGTATAACATAGACGACTGTCCTACTCTGAGATATGAAGTGCTTAAATTTCTTAAGAGACTTCATGACAACATATACTTGCTTTTCAATGAAATTGTATCTTGCCTCATGAGGTAAGATAACCTGACTAAGGAAAGCTATAGGCATTTCATTCCCATCATCTCCTTTCTGTGTGAGTACTGCAGCATAGCTCTCATCTTCTCTGACTGCATACAAAATGAAATCTTTTGAATAATCAGGATTAATTAATACAAGAGCCTGTGCTATTCTATCCTTAATCTCCTGGAATGCCTCCTTCCTCTGAGTCATCCACTTAAATTCTGCATCCTTCTTCAAAAACTCAGTCATGGGCTTAACTACCTGGGCAAAGTCAGAAATGAACTTCCTAATAAAATTAATCTGCCCGAAGAAAGACTGCAACTCTTTCTTATTGGCAGGGAGCGATAGTTTCTTCAAAGCTTCGACTCGAGATGAGTCAATTGCCAAACCATCTTTTAAAATGACATGCCCCAAGAGTTTCCCTTCCTTCACTGCAAAAACTGACTTCTTTGGATTAATAGAAATACCAAACTCTCTACATTTTCCAAAGATTTGTCTCAGATGAGAATAGTGATCTTCCCATTTATGTGAAAAGATAGTCATATCATCAAGATAAATGACAATAATCTTGTTCAAAAGCTCCTCGAATGCAATGTCCATGGCTCTCTGGAATGTGGCCCCAACATTGGACAATCCGAAAAACATACACTGATAAGCAAAAGTGCCCCACTTGGTTATGAATGCAGTCTTGTACTGGTCCTCATCCCTAACCCAAATCTAGTTATATCCAGAGAAACCATCTAGTAGTGAGAAATACTGAGCCCCAACAACAACATGGAGTATCTGATCAATGCGAGGCAAGGGATAGTGATCTTTCAGAGATGCACGGTTCAGATTTTGAAAATCTACACACAGTCATATGTCTCCATTTTTCTTTTGAACCGAAACCAGATTAGTAACCCAAGTCGAGTGCTTAACCGGATATATAATCTTGGCCTGCAACATTTTCACAAGTTCGGCCCTCATGAGAGTCTCAATATTTGGATTCATTGGTCACTACTTTTGCCTGAAGGGTTTGACTCCTTCTTCCAACTCAATAGTATGCTGAATAATCTGTTTGTCATATCCCCTCAGATCCTCATAACTCCAGGCCACAATATCAAAAAATTCTTGACACAGTTGCCTAATCTCTTGCAATTCATCAAGAGTAGAATCAGTCCCAATCTTAATGACCTTATTGGGTTCCAACTACAGCTCCATATACTCCTTCTTGTCAATCTCAATCCGATGTTTCTTGGATCGATTATGCTAATCAAACAAACTCTCTAGAGTGATAAGACCTTTCAGAATATGATTATTCTGCAATTGAATCAGACCATCAGTTTCTTCGTGCTCCAAGGTTCTTCCTTTGATAGTGGTAGCTTCTTGAATCAAAAAGTTAACAATTTGCTCATCACTCTTGAAGACTTGCCAAAAAGTATCTTTGTCTGGGACACTAGGCCTGTACACCATTCTTACTGTCTTTGGTTTCTTTACTACCTGCTCAATGGGAGAAAAATTTGCTCCAAGAGATGCTAGAAGATCAGCATGCTTATTCAACTCTCATGAAATGGCTTGAATATTCAAAGTTGTGAAAGACTCGAACAGGTCCCAAAATTGATTGCGATATGCTTTGAGATAATGCTACTTGGAAATACACCTGTTTGTTACTTGGTTTACAATCAACTCAAAATCACCAAAAATCTGCAACTGTTCAATTCCCAATTTTCTTGCCTTTTTCAAGCCTAGGCATAATGCTTCGTACTCGGCAACATTGTTAGTACAATTCCAAGTAAGACGGTATGAATATGTTCTTTGTAAGCCAGAGGGAGAAATCAGAACAATACCTGCTCCTGCACCATTTTTGCATCTTGCCCCATCAAAATACAACTTCCATAATTGATCAGGGACAAAGGTCTGATCGTCTTGGTTAAGGAATACCCGCATTACGCCATCCTCGAGATTTGTGATAGAATAACAACCAATTTTGGTCTCCAACATAGCATTGAAATCAAGCATTGAAAACTCATCTTCCAACTGAAGCTTATCCAAAACCTCATTCACCAAATCAGAACTTTCTAACTCTTCGGTTAGCATGTTGATAGACTGCATGGTTTTTCCTGCTTCATCCAACCTTTCAATATGAAAAGAGGAAGGTTTTTCATTATGAATTTGGATTCTCTTTCCTTTAAAAGGGATCTCCAAGTGAGAATAATCCAGTGAAATGTAACCTCCCAACTTAGCAGTAAATTCTCTTGATAAGCACATACTGAAATACGGTTCTAGATCAACCACAACTATCTCTTGAATGACTCTAATTTGAGGCATATTGTGTAAAAAAATCGGGACATCCTTGATTACACCTACCATTTTCATAGGAGTACCATCCAACTACAAGACTCTAGGGCTACTTCGTGTGTATTCCATACCCATAACTTCACAAAATACCTTTGGCATGACAGTTGTAGTGGCATCATAATCAATCATGCAATTGTGTACAATCCAACCCTCCATTCGAAGTGATAGATAAAATGGGGGTGGTCTATTCTTTCCAGTGATTGAAGTGGTTAACTCTTGAGCATAAATTGTCTGGGTTGAATTATTCTCACTATATTTTACAGATTTCAAGGATTCTTGCAATAAATCTACCTGTCCAGGAAATTGTAATGCATCATAAAGACTAACCTTAGCTGGGATCTTCTTCAATTCTTTGACAATGTTGTATGCAGCCACAGTATATTCCTTCTTTTCAATGGGGGGGTCATATCTACTCTGATACTGCTGAGTGGCTTCTACTCTCAACCTTTTAGTCAATGATGGGTACTTCAACTTTTCTCTTGCTTGTTCCTCTGCTTCCGATCTTGTCTGTGTAGCTACGACTTTTTATTGTACTCTATGTGGAATAGGATCTTTTGGTAAAATAGGTGCATCTAGCTTTGATACTGGCACAAGGGTTTGTTGAGAAGCAACACACCCCCACTAAAAAAATGAATTTCCATCCTTTGAAGATTTTGAGCTTTCATTTTTGCAGTAGGGACCCTCTTGAGTTTTCCAGGTTTTAAATTCCAAAATTTGCTTGCCTCCTTTTCAAGTTGTGCATTTATTAAAATATCCAAGTACTCTTGCATCTGGCTTTGATTTATTTCAGAATTCATTTTTCACATGTTAGAATCATTCATGAATAAAGAAAATCTTTCACTGACATGAAAAAAATGCAGAATACAGACAGATAAATTCATTAGAAGCCAAAACTTTCCATTTTTGGAAATGTTGCGATATCGCGACACTTTTCATTTTTGGAAATGTCGCGATATCGTGACACTTTTCATTTTTGGAAATGTCACGAAATCGCAACAGGTCTGGAGAGAGAAAGAAAGTGCATACAAAATGACACGATTTCACGACATGTCACATTTTCATGGCAGCAGAAGGCAAAGGGAACCAAAGGGCAAAATAGGTCACGATTTCGTGACGTGTCACAGTTTTGCGGCTACCAGAGAGAAAAATGGTTAAGGCATGGAAAGGGGCGCGATTTTGCGACATGTCGTGAAATCGTGACATGTCACGTTTTTGCGGCGCATCATGGAAGAAGGGGCCAGGGCACAAACATGTCACGAAATCATGACGACGCGAAATCGCGACGTCGTGATGTTTTTCCAAAAGGGAACCCAGGGCATACGAACCGTCGCGATTTCATGACATGTCGTAAAATCGCGACGGGTCCAAGTCAAAGCAAAGCAAGCAGAGAAGCAAAGGGAGCCCAAAGGTCAGCAAGGACAACAAAGAAAAAGTTGCTAAGGCTTAAGCCTTGGGTGTCGTGAAATCGCGACGTTGCGAAATCACGACACGCCAAGGGCAGAGGGGGGCCAAGGTACGGACCGTCACGATTTCATGACATGTCGTGAAATCACGACGGGTCCAAGCAAAGCAAGTGGAGAAATGGTAAAGGCCTGACTACATGGTGAAGGCAATGCAAGGTAAGGCCAAGTCAGAAGGGGTGTCACGAAATCGTGACGTCACGATTTTGTGACGTCACGAAATCGCGACACCAGTTAGAAGGCAGCACCAAGTCGCAAAAAATGTAGGACACATGTCCACTTCCAGCTGTTTTCACGACAGTGACAAAAAAGAAGAGCCTGAAGCAGAAATAGGTCACGATTTCGCAACATGTCACGAAATTGCGACATGTCGCATTTTCGCGGCCATGGCAGGAAAACAACACAAAATGGAAAACAGCTGGAAGTGGACATGTGTCACGTTTTTTTTGCGACATGTGTCAAAGCAAAACAAGCCTACGTATAATGAACTTTAGGGTTTTGATTGAACTTTAAGGTTTTGATTTAATATTATTAAAGTACTAATCCTTCTTTTGTCTTTTTGCAGAAAGCCATCTGGCACTTGCATGATAGTGGGAGTAATGGCAAGAAAGATAAAGTCAGGCGCATTTTAATCAAGGGATGTCACATTAAAGTTTGAGATGCCAGGAATTGCTGTTTCATCCAGATTTTACAGATCTGGCCGCAAAGAGACTTTACGGTGACTAAGCAGCTATCCATTGAACAGAGTATGTTGGGAGTTGGTTGAAAAATAAAAATATCCACATACAGTTACCAAAATTTTCTGATGGATGCATTTAACAGAAATTTATGGTAGAAGTAATGACATGCACAGATTTTCAACTCAGGGATGGCTCTGCAGAGATGAAATGTCAGAAAAGTGGTGACTCATCCAAATTTCTTGTGGGAATTAATGAGGGCATTTACACACAGTTGCGGGTGGATGCAAGTGGCATTAAATTTCTGCCTTCTCCATTTATGGCAAGTGACTACACTGATTTACAGAATGGTTAAGTTTTATCAAAATTTTATTTTAAATGGGCTTATATTGTAAAACCCGGGTAGTAGGGTTTAAGATGATAAGATTTAGGGTTTGAGAAGAAGATATTTTTGAAAAGATCAGAGTCTATCTTGAGTCTATAAATACTTCTTCTAAATGTAATCGTAGGAGGCGAAGACTTAGAAAAAAGGCTATTGAAGCAATTTCTTGCAAATCTTGTTAAATGCTTTATTTTTGGACTTGGAGTTGATGTGCTTTTATTTTCTGTGATAGCATGGCTAGGAGCCTAATCTCTTTCAGATTGTAATAAGTTCATCTTCTTTTGTTATTCGTTTCTTTAAATTTTATTAAATATATGCTATAAATCGGTGTTATCAAGATTAAATATGTTGTTGGGCTTCATTTGTTCTATTGTATGCTAAGGAAAATCACAGATTTAAGGTTCAAGTCCATTCTAATTGCTCTGTCCTCACTGTGTGAGGTTTGCTGCTGGTGAATGATACCAAATTTAATCGACTTCCCTTCTGTTTATAATTTTCTTTTAGATCTGTTTCATCTCTATCTTATGCTCTTAGTAGAAGGTGATCTTAGAAAGTTGGACACCTTATTCTTTGATTTGTTCTATTGTGAAGCTGATAGTATAAATAAAATTGGTAGTTTTGGTTTTACAGCTAAGTTTGATAGACTTCTCTTTCTGCCCTACCCTACTCTCTCTGTTTTATCATGAAATGATCCATTTTTACTTTCTTTTAATTTGTCTTTTATTTAAATCTATTGACATATAAAGAGCTAGATCAAAGAACTGATTTTAAATCTGATTATCCATAAATGAGCAATTCCAAAAACATTACTGAACAATTTCAAGAACTCGTTGTAAGGTAACAGACAACCCACTTGAAAATTATTTCAGAAGTGGAAAAGAGTGAATAGACATTCGACCCGACTTTGTAACTCACACCTTGGATAACCAGCAAGATCCTAAAGTGAGTGGAATTTATCCCTTGTAAGTGTTATCAAAGTTTCATGCTCATTCTTCATAGGGTGTGTATAAATGTCGGACCAAAATTTAAATTGGCGCTAGAAGGAGGGCCCACTGAACTTCGTTCAATACTGTAAGTTATCTGTATAATATTTAAAATTGCCAAAAAAGAGGCCAAGTTCAGTAGTCTATTAAGGATTGTGAGATTATAAGTTGCTTGTGAAAAGCTAGATTCTACATATAGGTTAACAAGGTCCCATCCCAGAGCTGGAGAGCTCCTTGTGCCTGAATTAGAAACTCCAAGAAGAAGTAGCCTTAGAAGGGCCAAATCTCTGTCTGAAACAGTTTTATCACCACTTGTAGTTACTCCAAATACAACTCAGAATATCACCGTCAATCAAGTAGGAATGGCCAACTGGTTGGGTTCTACTGCCTTAAATATTTTGGGTATAGCCCATGACCTGCCCAAAAATCCTGAGAGATATCTTCCCAGATACAAGCATGATGGGACTAGGACAGCAAAAGAACTCTAGTTGCATTCAAGAATGCTCTAAAATTGTTAAATATACAACATGAAGATGTTGCTTGCAGATTGTTCCCGTTCACTCTCCAGGAGGGAGCTTATGACTGGTTTCTAAATATCACTAATGATTCTATTACCAGTTGGAATGACCTAGAGAAAGTTTTTTTATCACAATTTAGGGAAGTGATAGACCCTAGTGTATTATACCAACAGTTTTCCAGCATCAAGAGAGAGTCGGGAGAAGTTGTCAGGTCTTTCAATATGAGGTTCCAAAGAGCTTATGGTAGAATGACTGGTCATTACATCCCAAATGCAAATTTGGCCTTAGAAATCTATAAGAATGCATTGGATTCGGTGACCTCTATTTTCCTCAAGAGAGACATCAATATCACAACCCTGGCAGGAGCTTATAAAGAAGCTTTAATTCTTGAAAGACAGTTAGGACCTCAAATTTTGAGCAGTCCTTTGATATCCTATGTTACACAGAACATGCCTATTTCGGATCCCATTCCACATCACGAGTTAGTGCCAACACATAATGCTCTACCCAAGGAAACTCCGTTAACTATGACATCCACTCAACATGTGCAAAATATAGAGAAAGGTTCTGACAAGTTCAAAATGGAAGTGCTTGAAGTAAACATTTGTGATCTAGCATTACCCAAATTTGAAGTTTTTCTTGGTGAGTTAAATTTCCCTAGAAATCAAAGAAATATTGATATTTCTGGTTCATCCAAAAATAGTACGACCAAGGTTTCAGATTCTTTTCCCGAAGAGTCAGAAAGTCTTGTAGAGATTCCTAGGGATGAAATGCAAGATTTTCAACAGTTCAAAAGGGACAGTTATAATTTGAGATGTGAAAATCCAGAACCCACTCCTAATAATAATCCTTCCTCACCAAAGGATGATGAAAATGAGATTCAATATCACTATGCAGAAGTAGCTAGGAAGGAGGATAACATCATTGAGGATATGAAAAAAATTAAAGCTGACATCACCCTCCATGAGCCGGCCCAGATTGTTGAAAAAAAAGATAACTTGATTGAAGCTTACTCTGGACCACCTATTGAATTTCAAAAAAAGGAGGAAAAGATAGTAAATGTGAATGTGGTCAACCAACTCGGAATAGATAAAGAGTCTCAGTATAAGCCTTTGATTACTGAACATAATATTAAAGAAAAGGTTGTAAATCATGTTGATGTGGATATTGGAGATTATAATTTGGCAACTAAGAAGGTAAGACAGGTTATAGCTCTAACCAATTACAACAATGATGTTTGGACATTACACATTGATGGGGTTAAATCTAAGCAAGGCTCAGGTGAAAAAGCAAATTATGAAAATTCTGTTAGAGGGATAAAAATTGAAGTCTTGGATATTGAAGCAGTAGAGCAACCACAAAATGTTCGAACTATTAAGAACCAGGACATACAAATAAAAAATGATCTCTTTGAGTTATTTCATAAATCTGAAGATGTGATGATCTGGGTCTATAAAGGCTTTAAGATATTTGATCCTGGGGGTTTTTTACATTCAGTCCTTTTGAAAGAATTCTGCAAACCCTTCAAGTAGAAGCATAAACATGTTATTATATGATTTGTTTAATTTGAAAGAGTTGCAGATTTGTTTTTCAGTGGGACAAGATCCATAAAAAAATAAAATAAAAAAAAATGAGAGAGGGAAGATGGTAAACACAAGTATTTCCTAGGTAGCAAAATTTTTTTGGAAGCATAGTCTGGAGTGCATTTCGTTTATAGGACCTTGATGGTAATTTTCTGGACCTCCCTGTTAATGGTCAATACTTAAAACATTATTTCTCGACTGTCCCATCTAATATATCATTTGAATGAGTCACAAAGAGGTTGTAACATGTGTATACATTGTAAATGAGCTTTAAAGTTTTATTTTATTTTATTTTAAAGGTCTGTACAGTTCTGTGTTTTATTTTATTTTAAAGCCTATGCAGTTTTATTTTATTTTATTTTAAAGTCTGTACAGTTTTGTTTTATTTTGTTTTTCAATCTGTACAGTGTTTTTCAGTCTGTGCAGTTTTAGTTTTTTTTTTTAAAGTCTGTACAGTTTATTTTATTTTATTTTTGAGGTCTGTGTTTATCTTTGAGGTCTGTGCAATTTATTTTATTTTAATTTTTTTTTTTTTTTTAAGCTTTGCCTGAGCATCAATGAAAAAGTTAGCCTTCTAAATTTTGTTTTGCCCAGAGTCCAGAGTCCAGTGATCATTATTCTAATTGAGACATAGTCTGCCTAAACTAAACAGTGGAACTATTTTGTTATTCAGAACAACAGTGGAAGGATGATTGGATTTTGTGTCTTACTTGCCACAGTTGTTTTAATTGTAAAGAAACTGCTATACTGTTTGGCTGAAGAAACTCCTAGGGAATCCAAGAAAAGTTGGTCATAAGAGGGGACTATGATTAGTGTAATTATTTGAGTATCCATAGAGGCTATCAGTACCCAGGCTGAAGCAGTTTCAGATTGATCAAATATTAAAAGAAAATTATTGTTCTTTCTAAGGCTTTTCAGATGTTGATATATTTCAAAAGAGAGAGAGAGAAGGTGAGAGTTGAGCAAGACAACATAGAATTGACACTCTGTTATTTCCAATATATATAAAAAAAAAAAAAAGTAATGTAATGAAAGAGGTAGCCAAGACTTCAAAAGATGTTTTTCTTCTACCAAGTTGTAGATTCTACCTTACAATTGTGAATCTGGGTCGTGTAAATCTAAAGGGTAACTCTGTCGAGGCTGTAAAAGGCTAAACTAGTAAACAAAGCTCTACTCGGTTTCCCCTTTTTACAATCTAAAAAATCTGATCAATCCAGAGTTCAAAATTTGGAGGCCCAGTCATTCTTGAAGAAAGTTTCATATGCTTGTAATTGCACATCAGAAATCTTCCTTAAATGATTCAGCCTAGTATGTCCTTGGGAAATTTTGACAACTATCAGCTAGTAGTTAAATTGTTTTAAAGAATATCTATGACAAGGCATGGTGCATGGTCTATGTTGTTTTGAAACTAGAGTTCTGGGTTCTAAAATAATGCTACTATTTTACCTACAGATATTGCCATTTGTTGAGAAGCAACACACCCCCACTAAAAAAATGAATTTCCATCCTTTGAAGATTTTGAGCTTTCATTTTTGCAGTAGGGACCCTCTTGAGTTTTTCAGGTTTTAAATTCCAAATTTTGCTTGCCTCCTTTTCAAGTTGTGCATTTATTAAAATATCCAAGTACTCTTGCATCTGGCTTTGATTTATTTCAGAATTCATTTTTCACATGTTAGAATCATTCATGAATAAAGAAAATCTTTCACTGACATGAAAAAAATGCAGAATACAGACAGATAAATTCATTAGAAGCCAAAAATTTCCATTTTTGGAAATTTTTGGAAATGTCGCGATATCGCGACACTTTCCATTTTTGGAAATGTCATGAAATCGCGACGGGTCTGGAGAGAGAAAGCAAGTGCATACAGAATGGCACAATTTCACGACATGTCATGAAATTGCGACATGTCACATTTTCACACCAGCAGAAGGCAAAGGGAACCAAAGGGCAAAACAGGTCGCGATTTCGTGACATGTCGCGAAATCGCGATGTGTCACAGTTTCGCGGCTGCCAGAGAGAAAAATGGTTAAGGCATGGAAAGGGGCATGATTTTGTGACATGTTACAAAATCGTGACATGTCACATTTTCACGACGCATCAGGGAAGAAGGGGTCAGGGTGCAAACATGTCACGAAATCGCGACGACGCGAAATCATGACGTCGCGAAATCGTGACGTTTTTCCAAAAGAGAACCCAGGGCGTACGGACCATCACGATTTCGCGACATGTCACGAAATCATGACAGGTCCAAGTCAAAGCAAAGCAAGTGGAGAAGTAAAGGGAGCCCAAAGGTCAACAAGGACAGCGAGGAAAAAGTTGCTAAGGCTTAAGCCTTGGGTGTCGTGAAATTATGACGTCGCGATTTTGTGATGTCGCAAAATTGTGACGTCGTGATTTCGTGATGTCGCAAAATTGTGACACGCCAAGGGCAGAGGGGGGCCAAGGTATGGGCCGTTATGATTTTGCGACATGTCACGAAATTGCGGTGGGTCCAATCAAAGCAAGTGGAGAAATGGTAAAGGCCCGATCGCATGGTGAAGGCAACGCAAGGTAAGGCCAAGTCAGAAGGGGTGTCACAAAATCACGACGTCGCGATTTTGCGACGTCGTGAAATCATGACACCAGTTAGAAGGTAGCACCAAGTTGCAGAAAACGTAGCGATTTCGTGACATGTCGCGAAATCGCGACGTCATGTTTTCACGACAGTGACAACAAAGAAGAGCCTAAAGTAGAAATAGGTCACGATTTTGTGACGTGTCACGAAATCGCGACATGTCGCATTTTCACGGCCATGGCAGGAAAATAGCACAGAATGGAAAATAGCTGGAAGTGGACACGTGTCGTATTGTTTTTGTGACACGTGTCAAAGCAAAGCAAGCCTACGTATAATAAACTTTAGGGTTTTGATTGAACTTTAGGGTTTTGATTGAACTTTAAGGTTTTGGTTTAATATTATTAAAGTACTAATCCTTATTTTATATTTTTGTAGAAAGCCATCTGGCACTTGCATGATAGTGGGAGTAATGGCAAGAAAGATAAAGTCAGGCACATTTTAATCAAGGGATGTCACATTAAAGTTTGAGATGCCGAGAATTATTGTTTCATCCAGATTTTACAGATCTGGCCGCAAAGAGACTTTACGGTGACTAAGCAGCTGTCCATTGAACAGAGTATGTCGGGAGTTGGCCGAAAAATGAAAATATCCACATACAGTTACCGAAATTTTCCGATGGATGCATTTAACAGAAATTTATGGCAGAAGTAATGACATGCATAGATTTTCAACTCAGGGATGGCTCTACGGAGATGAAATGTCAGAAAAGTGGTGACTCATCCAAATTTTCCATGGGAATTAATGAGGGCATTTACACACAGTTGCGGGTGGATGCAAGTGGCATTAAATTTTTGCCTTCTCCATTTATGGCAAGTGACTGCACTGATTTGCAGTAATGGTTAAGTTTTATCAAAACTTTATTTTAAAAGGGCTTATATTGTAAAACCCGGGTAGTAGGGTTTAAGATGATAAGATTTAGGGTTTGAGAAGAAGATATTTTTGAAAAGATCAGGGTCTGTCCTGAGTCTATAAATACTTCTTCTAAATGTAATCGCAGGAGGCGGAGACTTAGAAAAAAGGCTATTGAAGCAATTTCTTGCAAATCTTGTTAAATGCTTTATTTCTGGACTTGGAGTTGATGTGCTTTTGTTTTCTATGATAGCATGGCTAGGAGCCTAATCTCTTTCATATTGTGATAAGTTCATCTTCTTTTGTCATTCATTTCTTTAAATTTTATTAAATATATGCTGTAAATCGATGTTATCAAGATTAAATATGTTGTTGGGCTTCATTTGTTCTATTGTATGCTAGGGAAAATCATAGATTTAAGGTTCAAGTCTATTCTAATTGCTTTGTCCTCATTGTGTGAGCTTTGTTGCTGGTGAATGATACCAATTTTAATCGACTTCCCTTCTGTTTATGATTTTCTTTCAGATCTGTTCCATCTCTGTCTTATGCTCTTAGTAAAAGGTGATCTTAGAAAGCTGGACACCTTCTTCTTTGATTTGTTCTATTGTGAAGCTGATAGTATAATAAAATTGGTAGTTTTGGTCTTATAGCTAAGTTTGATAGACTTTTCTTTCTGCTCTACCCTACTCTCTCTGTTTTATCGTGAAATGATCTATTTTTACTTTCTTTTAATTTGTCTTTTATTTAAATCTGCTGACATATAAAGAGCTAGATCAAAGAACTGATTTTAAATCTGATTATCCATAAATGAGCAATTCCAAAAACATTACTGAACAAGTTCAAGAACCCGTTGTAAGGTAACAGACAGCCCACTTGAAAACTATTCCAAAAGTGGAAAAGAGTGAATAGACATTCGACTCGACTCTGTAACTCACACCTTGGATAACCAGCAAGATCCTAAAGTGAGTGGGATTTATCCCTTGTAAGTGTTATCAAAGTTTCATGCTCATTCTTCATAGGGTGTGTATAAAAGTCGGACCAATAGGGTTTTCTCTTGTTTCTTCAAATCAGCTAGCACTTTTAATGGCTCTAGCTCAACAGGATCTACCATAACAGGCTTCTTTCTAGTTCTCACGAGAACTAAAACTTGTTCTTCAGATGGAACCATTAAGCTATGACCTACCTCAGAGATCATGTTGACTTGCCCTCCCAAAGAGCTAGTGGCCAATGTCTGCACATAATTGAAATGAACCATGCAAGTGTCTTCGCCATGTGGATCATTACATGTTGAACACCAATATGTTCTTTCTACAAGGACTACATCTTCATTTGCCAAAATAGTCAGGTTCTTCTTGGGTGCTTTTCTTGTTGAAGTAGCTTGTTATCTAGTAATCGACGAAGGCTGAAATCTCTTGGGCTGGAAATCTCGCTCGACCTACTTCCTTTCAATAAGTGTGATCTTATTGCCCATTGCTATTATAGCAGAATTGACATATTTTACCTCTTGCAAGAGTGCGGTATAAGGATCAGGATTTGCAAGCGCAAGAGGTTCTAGTAAGAGCAAAGGTGCTGGTGGCACTGGCAATGCTAAGAATGAAGTGGAAGCAGGGGATGGCAGAATGCTGGGTGCAAGAAACTAGGGATTTGCTGAAGTAGGGAGCTGAGGAACTGGAATGGGTGCAATCTGAGGCACACTTGAGATCCATGATGGGGTAGGATACATGGAAGGCGTGGGCTATGAAAGTGAACCAGAGTACAAATACTTAGGAATATCAGGTATGATAGGCATTGTTACCTTTGGAGGAAGCCTACCTATAGAAATCAAATTAGCTTCTGCCTTTATCGCTTATTCGAACAACTCTGGAAATTTAGTCACGTTGGAATACTGTACAGCCCAACTAATGTCTGTGTTGAACGCTCTAAGGTAGTAAAATGCAGCTAGCTCATTAGCAGGCTGAAGACCATCAAGAATTCTCTGCCAGCTTTTGGTAAATCTGACATTGAAGTCAGCTATCTCTTCTTGCGGGTGCCTTTGAGTTACATTAAATTGATGCAATAAAGAGTATGGATCAGGTTGTTCATGAAAAATTTTGACTAACAATTCTCCTAATTGATCCCATGATGTAATGGTGTCTGGTTGCAATGATCGGTACCAATACAACAATTTACCTCTCAGGGATAACACCAACAACTTTATCATCACATCTTCATCGGTTATGTCATGAATGGCCACCAAAGAAGCTACATCATTAATATGCTCATAAGCAGTCTTACCAGTACCATCATAGGTCGGCAAAGCTTTCAAAGCAGCTTGAGGGACTGGATTTTGTGCCAATAAGTTCAAAGCTCCCAAACCATTCCATGCCGAGAACTTCCTGGGTTGAGGATACTGGGCCATTGGGACTAGTGTATGTGACTGAGAAGATGGAAAACTAGTAACAATACCAGGGATTTGTGTGGATATGGCAGATGATGCAAGTGATGGGGAAACCAGCCTAGAGTGTTCACCTTTTTTTGTGCTATCAAGTTCAAAAAACTCAACAAGATTTTCAACTTTTTTGGACTTTGATCTCGTGATCATGAAGTACAGCTTTCACTGTATCCATGTTCAAAGATTTCTAGGTACTACAGAGTCACCAAATGTTCTAACTATACGACATGAAGGCAAACATTAAACCCTCAATACTATGGGATCTTTCTGAGATAGAAACAGTCTATCCCATCGGGCGTGCCAAAAACTATTGGTCACGAATCTGCCACAGGAAAGGATTTTAAAATAAATGCACCCTAGACCCGACCAACATTGAAAGGCTAGGAGAAAGAAATGTCTCCCAGACCAATCTCTAGAGAGGGCTGGTTCCCTTACTAAATCTAAGCTTGATGAAGACTAGAGTTGTAGAAAAGAAATAGGAAATATGCAGAAAGAAACAAGAAATATAGCCACAGGCTAAATTTGTCAGATCGGGAAAGATTAGCAGCAGATAACCTCAAGCACATGAACAACATATAACAAAATATAGCGACGTAATATACTTACAACCTTGCATAGATAACCTTCAAAATCGCATTCCAGAACTCACTTCCTCATCGATAATATTTAAACTCAGACTCAGAATTCAAATTTAGCAGCAAATAATAAATACGAGCATAAAGGAGGAATGCATAAGATAGAAGGAAAAACACACAAAAAGTTGCTTGCAAAACTAGAGGCCAAATATCTTTCATTCATGCAAATAACTTGAAAAGTATTTCAGTAAAAGTCTCTCTCTCGATGCCTCTTTCTAAGATATACATTGATATTTATAGAGGTCTTGCCTCTTTGTAGCATTTAAAACATGAAACTAACTTCCTCGAGATCTACAAAATGTGCAACAGAAACAAGGAAATGATCCCCTTAAACCAGCCTCGGAGAAACCAAAAATTAAATGAAACACGAAACCGATCGTCTTCATTAAATGGTCATTTCTTGAAGCATGCTTAGACCGTTAGAAAATCACGAGTAGAAGGTTTGAATAATGGAGGCATCTTCAATTCTGGTAGCTTCAAAATCTACAGGCCTGAGCACGTTCTTCGATCTTGTACGCATCAGAAAGCAGCAAAACATTAAATTATGGGGAGCTTTTAATCCTTGGAAATCACAATACTTCATCAGATTGAAATGCTTCCTAGCACGAAACTATGATAGGTCACAAAAATACGACATGTCACAAAATCATGATGTATTTCTGCTCTGTCGCTTTTGTCATTTTGGATCGCGAAAACCAAACATGTCACGAAATTGCAATGTATTCGGCTCCTTTGTTCTCCTTCATCACCTTAGGTCGCGAAAACGTGATGCGTCCCAAAATCATGACAATTTCTTGCTCTTTACCTTCTTCTTTATGTCTTTTCACGAAAACGTGACAAGCAATGAAATTATGACATGTCACGAAATCACGATGTTCTTTGCTCATCATCATCATTATCACTTTCTAGGTTGTGAAAATCCAACATGTCACAATTTCACGATGCTCTATACTATTCTGCTTCTTCCTTGCTCTGCTACCTACGAAACTATGACCTATCGCAATTTCGCGACGTTCTTTCTCTCTTTTGGCTTTCTCACTACTTCGAACCACAAAAATGCGACATGTCATGATTTCGCTACATCCTTCTCTCGTTTGGCCTTGTCTTCCTGATATGTCACAAAATCATGACATTCTCCTTTGTTTGGACTTCTTTCCTCAACATGTCGTGAAATCATGATGTTTCCTCCCTTCTGTGTCCTTTTCTTCTGTATACCTGCAAAACTACAACATGTCATGAAATCACGACAGTTTTCTCTTCCTTGGCCTTCATCCTCTTACAAGCAATGAAAACGGAACATGTCATGAAATCATGACGTTCCGTACCATTTTGTTCTCTCCACGCTTTCACATCGCGAAAACAAGACATGTCACGAAATTGTGACATCTTTCTATATTTAGATTTTCTCCACAATATGTCGCAAAATCGCGACGTCTTCTACTTGCTTGGCCTCATCTTCAAAAATGTCATGAAATCGTGACATATTTCATGCCTTATGCTTTTTTGTCAACTTTACCGTGATAACGCGACATGTCGCAATATCATGACGTTTTCTCATTTTGCTCCTTGGCGACTTTTCTATCATGATATTGTGACGAAGTTCATTGTCATTGCCCTTTGCTCAATTATGTCACAATTTCGTGACCTTTTCTATCACTCTGCTCCATGGCCATCACAAGTCACGAAAACGCGACATGTCGCGATATCGTGACTGTTTTTCTACTTTGCCTCCATTGACCACTTTGACCGTGATTTTGGAACACATCGCGATATCACGACATTCTTCGACTTTGCTTCTCTCTCCTCAAAAGACCCGCGATAATGCGACATGTCGTGATATCGCAACGGTTTTGAACCTGTGCTCTCCATGCTGTTTTTGGTCATGATATCATGACAGTATTCGAACTTAGCTATTTTGGCACCAAAACTTGTAGAGAAACACAGATGCATGAGAACTTTAATAGTTAATGCATGAATAATCATCAATCAAAACAATGTGGAAAAAATGCCAATAGGTCCCTCAACCTCTTGTTGAATATGTTCACTCAGAACATTAATTGATAAGGATTGAATTTCATCAAAATCCTGAGGGAAATCATACCATAATTGCTTTGGAAATTCATCTTCTATTGTTGATTTAGGGAATAGACTAAGGTCTTTCGTATTCTTGCCAAAAAAAATAGTCATATTTCTCGATCTACAACTAATGTAAGCATTAGTTGTCACAAGCCATGGGTACCCTAAACTTCAAAGGATGTCCCCCTAACTTTTTATTGGGTTGTAAGACTCTAAAGTCTATAGGGTATTCCCATGAACTTACGAATACTATAACATCTTATAGTTTTCCTTTTGGCTTGACAGTAGACCTATCTGCGAGTTGGAGTACAATAGAAGTTGATTTTAATTTATGTACCCCTAAATATTTTGCTATTTCTTTGGTCATGACATTAATAACGACTCATAAATTGACAAAAATATTTTGCAAGGCTATGTCACCAATGTGTACCATGAGTATAGGTATTCTAGGATCTGTGTATTTTGGTAATGACCTACCTCCCGTTATTATCTCAAACAATTATCCAATGACTTGAATAGTTTGGTCTTTGTTCTTCTTTTTCCTTCCTGAATTTGTATATATGTTTTTAATGAGCTTGGAATAGATAGATATATCCTTGATAACTTGTAACAAGGGAATCTTGATAGTAACATTTTCTAATTCCTGAAGGAAGTTAAAGGCTAGCTTAGATGGTTCTTTTGGTATTACCAATATTTGAGGAATGGTACATCTACTTCCTTCCTTTGAGGGATTTGGATTTCTTGTTATTTTGTTGGAATGTTTTCTAGTGAATTTTCCATTTCCTTTTCATTGTTATCCTTCTTTTCAAAAAAATTTGTAGTGGGGTTTTCAAGCTCTGTGAGAGTTACATTGTTTTCTAATACTTTTACTGATCTCAATTGAATTTGTTGACAAGGTACTATAAATATAGAATATGTCTTACTAGTTTCATAGGCTTGTTGAATTTTCTTGTTTTTGTTAGGATTAGGGACTAGTTGAGCTAGAAGAGGAGGTTGCTTAGGAGGATTATTATTATTAGCCAGAGGTGGAAGGAGTCTATTTTGAGGTGGATTTTTAGGGGCTTGTCCCCTAAATTGGTTTTGAAAGTTCTGTTGTTGCGATGGATTTTGAGACCAACCAGATCCTCCTTGGTTGTATTGGCCACTAGTATTCCAACTATTTTGATTGGACATTCCTTGATTCCATGGTGGATTTCCATAAGTATTGGCCATCAAGTGGTCCCATGGAGGTATGTTTCGGTCTTGATTGTTTGAATAAGAATTCTAATTTTCCTAGTTTGGTGCATTAGACCAGATTAGGCCTTTATGAGTTGGAATAACTAGGGTTTGACCAATTTGGTGGTCCATTGAATGGACCATTCTATATTTGTGCTACAAAATAAACGTCTTCTACCTCTTCAAATTTAGGTTCCTTTATGGTAGCTTTAACAACAAAGATATATTTGCAGTTTTCAGTTTTGTGACTTTTATAAAAAAATTTACAAGTAGCAATATTGGAAATGTTTGTAATATTGAGAGGAAATTCTCTCATATTGTACTTTTTCCTACATCTATGATAGTATATTTCTTCATTATACTATGCTTTTGGATTCTTATCCATTAAATCCAAATATGGTCAAGGTAATTAAAAAATCAATTTTTAAACTTTCCAACATGTTTCTAATTTTTGCTCTTGTTATTCCTCCTGTAGATGTATACTTGTTACTCCTTAGAGGTTTGTTTCTTGAATAGTTTCTGCAAAGATTCACAATCTCCTAAAATGCCATAATATGGATATCTCATTTTTCCATGAGGTTAAGAACCTCAAGGACATATTATTTTAGTCATTTTATAAAGAGTTCTTTTAAGATTTCTTCATCGAGGTCTATATTCACTCTAGACCCAATGAATAGAAATATCTCAAGGTAATCCTCCAAAGATTCTTCTTCTTTTTGATTCATGCAGAATATCTCAAATTTCTTATCTCTAACCCTACGATAATCCTGATATCATTCAAGGAATAACTCTTTTAATTCATCTTCTCTATCCCATTGATTACAAATATTTTCTCCTAGACCCATGAACCATATTAAAGCTACATATTTAAGAGTAGAGGGAAATAACCTTAGCTTTTTTTCATAAGTAGTGTAAAAGTAAGCTTGGCACACTACTTCAAATTAAAAAAAAAATCATCTGAATCTTCGTGTGGTTTCCCATGGAAGGTGGGTAATACAGAAATAGAGATTGACTTAGGTTCTCTTGTTGTCCCATCTATATGTAATATTGGGAAGCCAAATGCCTTCCTTTACCCATTTCTTCTTTGGTCTATATTCTTTGTGCATTCCCCCTTTGGTTCTCTTCTACTTCCTCCTGCCCACTTTGCTGGTCAACCATTACTAAATGTAAGATTTCAAGAATTGGACCAGGTATGGGTTCAGTAAAAATAGAAGAATAATATATGTGATTATCAAATTCTAGTTTTGGTAATAAGTATGAGTCGAGATCTTGTTCTAGGATTTTAGCTTGAATGGTTGATGTTGTTATTTCAAATTCTTCTAACTTATAAATTCTAGGTTGCCTACCAAATTCTCTTTGGAAATTTCCTTCGAAATTGCTAATATTTATAAATCTTCCCTTAGAGTCTTTAGGTATTCTCATGAATTTTCTAAGTTCTCTTGTTTTTACAACACGTCTAATATTCCTTGAATAATCTATGAATATCATTGATTGGATCAAGTTATTTGGGTGTCATGAAGTGTTCTTATTCAAAATTAAAATGGTCTACCACCAATTGAATCAATTGAATGAGAAAATCTTGAGTTGGAATGGGGTCGATATTTCCAAATTGTAACTCATAACATAAATCTTGACACAGTTCCCTAAAGCGTACAACTCTAGGTATCCTCTGATATTTCTTGCTATATTCTATGGCTACTTCTTTCTTTTCTAGGTCTTCAAGGAACTTGTGAATGAGGAGGGAGTCTTCAAAATATTGATTCCAAGGGTAGATTATTGAATTTACTGTTGCTAATATATCCCAAAGCCAACACTCACAATTTATTTTATGATCTAGGTAAGATGAATGGTAGTTTGTCCCTAGAGTTTTAGCTATGTCAATCCTTTTGATTTCCTTTAATTCGTCTAATTTTTCTTTGATAATATCAATGTGTTCATACAGACACTCCCACTCCTTACCAAATGCTCTATTTTCTTGCTCAAAAAGAAGGTTAACTTCTTATTTTATCAATAGTTATCTAAGGTCTATAAGTGAAGACTGGTTCAGACTGTTTTTCACCATCTAGCAATTTATTTTTATTTTATTTTTCTCTCTCTGGTTTGGTTTTGTTTAAGTTTTGATTTTTATTTTATGTTTTAGTCCCACTATTATCAAGTTTAGATGCAAATCACAATAATTGAGTTTATAACTATCCTTAATACAGTAGGGAATAATTGAAATAAAATTTCACAATAATATTAATATTTTTCTAAAATTAGATGCAACTCGCGTTCCTACGAATATTTATACAACCAACCTTAGCACACTAGGAATAATATGAAATATTGCTAGAAAAGTAAAATTAACTGGAAATAAAAGGTTAAACTATTACTGTTTGTTTGATTGTTTAGGAGGTTTCACTATGGTTGTGCCACTTAGCCATACCTACTTCCTACTTATGATAAACTAATTTTAGGTATATTTCAGTATGTGTGTCTCACTCAGGCATACCTACTTCCTATTTTTATCATAGGTCCTAAGTCAAACTAAACAATAATAATCACCCAAAGCTGAAAAATTTGCAAGAAATAAAATTTTCTGAAATAAAAGGTAAACTATCACTACTTCTTTGATTATTAGGGGGGTTTCACTATGGTTGTGTCACTCAACCATACCTACTTCCTACTTATGACAAGGTTCTAAACTAAGTTTAGGTTTATTTCAGTATGTGTGTCTCACTCAGGCATACCTACTTCCTATTTTTATCATAGGTCCTAAGTCAAACTAAGCAATAATAATTACCCAAAGCAAGAAATTTGTAGGAAATAAAATTTGTAGGAAATGAAATGTGCAAGAAATAAAATTTGCAAAAATTAAAATTTTAATTAAGAAAGCAATAAAATTGATTCCTCAAAATAAATGAACCTAGAAACATCGAACGAAGGGTCTTCTTGGGACAATATCGTGCCACTCTAACTCATATGCATGCCAAGGACTCATACATACCTCTTTCCACATACATGTAAGCCTCACCTTTTTGCACTACCAAACAACTTTTCTGATTAACCACTACAGTACTACTCTCCTCGACAACGACACCAAAATGATTTGCTGTAATAGATTACATTTAATTTATCAATCCAAGGGTAAATTAAGGTTAGATTTAAAGAGTAGTAATACAATATAGATTGTACCATGGGGATCAATGCTAAGCTTAGTTCATATTTCTTTCAGTTTCAAGTGTTCGCAAAAAATATAATAAACATAAATTAAATTGTGCATGAATGAAAACAAAATGCAATTTATGATTTCTATATTAAATATGATAATTACCTATTAAAGAATTGTTCTATTAACGAGTTTATCTATTGTTGAGGATCCTCGTGTAGTTAATTTTATTGATCTATTCTGAGTTTATGTTTTATAAGAATGCAATTTAATTTATTTTATATTCTAAGGTTAATTAACTATTTCTAACCTACTATAGGGGTGAGAGATTAGGGACTGGATGTAGGAGTGGGCCCTGCCTCCTAGAAGATAGTGTAAGTCTTTCTCCCCTAATTTACTTTATATCAGTAACTAAAATGCATAACTATTCCTAACATTATTTTATTCTATGAATGTAGGAATGTACAGTTACAACTACATAAAAGAAATTAAGCAGTAAATACAAATGACGTAATTACCATCTGTGAAGAATGAAGTCCTACTTTGATTTCTAGAAATTAAAATGTACATGCTGGTGCAATTATTTAAAAATTATACAGTTCTTAGTAGTTTAAATATTAGACATTTTCCTAGCATATGGGATAGCAATGTTTGGATTCCATAATCAGATTCATTATGTCAAAGATCAACTGAAACAATGGAGGTGAGCTAACAAGACAAAATTCTAGGTCCAAAGAGATCCATTGGTGGCCAGATGGGATGAGGTTCAAAAACACTTTAGGGAAGGAACAATTGTAGAGCAGCTCAAAGAAGAGGATGATGCATTATGTAAAGTGGTTGAGGGCATTGAGAACCAAAAGGATACCTACTAAAAATAGAGAACAAGAGCCACTTGGTAATTAGAAGGTGATAAAAATACCAAATTCTTCCATCGGGTTACCTATGCTAGGAGACAGATGAAAAACATGGAATCTCTTCAAGATGAGAACAAACACTCCTTTGATACAATTCCAGGTATGCATTTCCATTCAATGGATTATTTTTCTAAACTATTTAAGGAAAGTATGGTGCAATATGAAGAGGCTAAAAAAGAAGTTATTGCTATCATACCCTCTGTTATCTCTAAAGAAGAAAATAAGGCCCTACTTAAACCCATTGATAGAGAGGAACTGAAGAATGTAGTCTTTGGAATGAGCATCGAAAAAACACAAGGTTCATATGGCTTTCCAATTAAGTTTTTTCAGGCCTTCTAGGATAACTTGGAGGAGGATGTAATGGTTGTTATATAGGAGTCCAAAGGTAGTAAAATAATGCTTAAACCATTAAATCATACTTTTATTGCCTTAATTCCAAAATGGGAGGAGGGGGTGCATATTTCAGATTATAGACCTATTGTCTTATGAAATGTCATATATAAAATAATCACAAAGGTAATGGTTGAGAGGCTAAAACCTCTTCTACATAGCATTATATCCTCAAATCAAGGGGGTTTTGTAGAGGGTAGGAAGATCTTGGATGGTGTGGTTCTAGCTTAGGAGGCAATCCATTCAATGTAAACATCTAGTAATAGAGGAATGTTCATAAAATTGGATATGTCAAAGGCTTATGATAGGGTGGAGTGGATCTTCTTGTCAAAGATGATGGTAGCCTTTGGTTTCTCTCAGGATTGGATAGAATGGGTCATGAGTTGTGTTTCTAATCTGACATAATTAGTGTTAATAAAGGATCTTTCTTCGTAACTGTTTGGATCTACTCGAGGCCTTCATCAAGGAGATCCTTGTTCCCCCTATCATTTTCTCATATTGGTTGAAGGCTTGGATAGATTCATCTTTAGGAGAAGAAAATAAGGTTTGCTAATAGGTATCAATGTGGGTGAGGAAATTTTGACTCACCTACAATTTGTGGATGACACAGGATTGGTGGGAGTGGCTAGCTTCAAGGAAGCAAGAATGATTAGAGATACACTTAATGTCTACCTTAGGGATACAAACCAAGTCATAAATGATAAAAAATCCAAATTGGTCTTTTTCAATCTTGATCAAAGGCTTTAGGATAAAATTTTAGAGATCTTGGGATTCATAAGGAATTCTCTCCCATTGGTATGCTTGGAGGTACCTTTGCATTTAAAAAAACTAAAAATAGATATCTAGAAGAATATTTTAGACTGTATCAAAGAAATAATTAATCATTGGTATCACAAATGGTTAAGCTATGGGGGTAGATTAAATTTTTTATAGTCAGTCATTTAGGCCATGCCAATTTATAGATTTTATATCCTTGCTGCCCCACATACCAAATGGAAGGAGTTGGACAAGATGGCTAGAAATTTTTTATGGGAAGAAGTAAAATGAGAGATGAAATGAGCTTTAGTAGGTTGGGAGAAAGTAAGCCAACCCAAGGTAAAATGAGGTTTGGTACTGAGAAGATCAAAGTTAAATAATAAAGCTTTGGCTGGAAAGATTTACTGGAGGTGGATTTTCCAACCAACTTCTTTATTTAGTAGAATCTTAACTAGTAAATATTTGGGATAGGTAAACCCAAATGAGTTGGGTCGTTTCCCTTTGGATTGTAATGTATCCTTGGTTTGGTAGTCTCTTAAGTTAGGATCTCAGGTAGTAAAATATAGATTATTTTGAAAAGTGGGGAGAGGGAAGAAGGCACGATTTTGGATAGATTCATGAGATCAATACCCACCTATCATTGTTGAATTTCCTAAACTACAACCAATAAAAATAGCCATGGAAACCAGGGATTGGGTCCAAATTAAAAGTTATTTAAACACTAGTCAACTAGGGGATTATAATTTTAAGAAGTTGGATGAGTGGCCAATTTCAATCCCTCTAGATTTGACACCCATCATGACTAAAATCTTGGCAAAAATATTTCTCATAGGTAGAGATGATGAGGATGAATTAGCTTGGGGCTATGGGAGCCTTGGTGTCTACATAGTGAAGGATGGATATGCTAATATCCTTCTAGATCCTCCTTATCATGTGTATCAGGTTGAGGATTTGAGAAAGATTTGGTAGTCCAAGGGTTGGCTGAAAGTAAAATTTTTTGCCTGGAAGTTCATGCGTAATGGAATAATTATTTTGATAATATCAAATTTAGAGAAATAATTGGTCCATATCAATGTTTTTTATGCTACAAGAGTAAGGAAACAGTTTATCACTTGATGTATTAGTATCCATTCACGCATCATATCTAGGAGAGATGGTTTTTATATTATAAAATTTGAATTAATGGTGATTTGAATTGGATTAATATTTGGGAAATATGGAAGAGGGGTAGATTTAAATCTAAAGCTCTTTGTATTGGTTGGGATCTTGTATTAAAATTCATTTGGTGGTAAGTGTGGTTGGAGAGAAATGACATAATTTTTAGAGAAACATTTTCTTCTTTAGATGGAGTTTGGTAGGTCATTTGGAGCAAAGTCACATAAACTATGGTAGTTTATGCTAAAGAGGAAACTCAAGTTGTTAGAGGATCAATGGAGAAGGAAGTTGAAGTGCAAGAGGAGTAGGACAGAGCTAGTTGGAAACCAACCCTAAAAGGTTGGATTAAAATTAATGTTGATGGAGTTGCAAAAGGCAATCTGGTAGAGCTAGAATTGGAGTGGTTTGAAGAACACAACATTATAATGAGAGGGGGGTGAACAATATAAGACCACTTTTTACTTTTCTTTCCCAATAAATATTATGCAATGTATAGATAGCAATATCAACAACAGTAATCAAAGCAATTCACAAATCACCACTCATAATAAAGACACCAATTTAATGTGGTTCATCCAATGTGGGCTACTCCACGAAGAAAATATTTCACTAAAATTTTCTCAATTAATCTCTTAGGAATCCTTTCCCTATTATAATGTTTATGGACCTCTGTCCAAAGGAGACACCAATACCATAATCAAGTTCATGGATCTCTATCCACTTGAGAACTCTTTATCCTGGTGAAATTCTAGAAGAACTAATGCATCCACTACTCTGCCTAATGGATCTCTATCCACTGAAGACACTTGTCCTCACTACCCTAACTAATGTATCTCTAT
Source organism: Wollemia nobilis (assembly GCA_028583015.1). Taxonomy (NCBI): domain Eukaryota; kingdom Viridiplantae; phylum Streptophyta; class Pinopsida; order Araucariales; family Araucariaceae; genus Wollemia; species Wollemia nobilis. The sequence goes on along the minus strand of JAQPPZ010016983.1, from coordinate 5,037,021 downwards.
CCAATGGAGACTGTCATCCTATATACTCTATCACCTTTATAGCTCTGTATCAAAATTGCACTAAACATAGTTCTTCGATCTAGCATAAATATGCTCAATATTTGTCTCTTGTCTGGCACAAACCTGTCCTCAAATTTGCACAAAAATATATCCTTAAATTTTTATTAAACACAGTTCTTCGATTTAGGATAAATCTATCCTCAATATCTATCCTCTAATATGCACTAAACATATTCCTTTGGTCTAGCACAAATCTATTCTCAATCTCTGTCCTCAAGCCTTAACACAAAGCTTGACTTAATCATAAATCAACTCTGCTAGATCTGCCCCAAACCTTAACCCAAGGTCTGTACAAATCAATCAATTAACTCTGCTCTCAAGTCTTCTCAAAGACTTATCTTAAATATGCCTTGTAAGCTTCCACAAAAACTCACACTAATCTATCTACAAGTCCTCTCTAGAAATTGATCAAATATTTTTAACAAGTCCTCACTAGAACTTGTCCAAATCTGCTCAATAAGTCCTCACTAGAACTTCTCCAAATTTGCTCTCAATATTTATTCTCAATACGCTTTCACAAAAGCTCACACAAATCTATCCATAAGTCTTCTCTAAGACTTACCTCAAATCTACTCAACAAGTCCACACTAGAACTTGTCCAATCTCATAGAAACATAAAGAAATTTGTTAGATACTCAATATGCTTCACATTCACCACAATGCTCAATCACTCTTTTTACCATAGAAACATATAAAGAATTGTTAGAGACTCAATATGCTTCACACTCACAAAATATCAATTAATTTCAATCTTTATTTTTACCACAAAAACATATATAGAATTGTTAGAGACTCAATATGTTTCACATTCATCAACACTCAATCTCTTTCTCAAATAAAATCAGAATATAGAACAATTTGTTTCATAGAACTTGAATTATCACAACACATCCACTTGACTAGGCTCAACCAACTATACTCAACCAATCACTCAATGAATTAATCATTGCTTACAAACCCCAGTCCAAGCATAAGAACACTCACTCAAATGTTTCCAACAATGCTTATCGATCAATATCACATAACAATGATACTCATAATTTTGCAAACCCTAGTTGAAGTTCACTCAACTAATCACTTCAAAAAAAATTCTTATCAAAAAATCTTCACATAACAATGATACTCATGATATTTACAAACCCTATTTCAAGTTCACTCAACTAATCACTTCAACAACAAAGCTTATCAAATAAGATTTTATCAATAACTCTTTATTCCAGAAAACCTTGAAGCATTAATTCAAAACACACTCAACAATGCTTACCAATCAATCCTTTTCACTCCAACTTTGCATTCACAATGTTCAACAATCATTCACTAGGAATATGTGCCCATACATTTTTGTTTAATGTAGGATTGGCCTTAGAAAACTTGTCTCAATCACAATTTCCTTCTTTCCAATTTCAATGGTTAGATGACAAAATATCACTATTAACACTTTCTCAAATATTCATTAGACACAAAAATAATCAAAGCTCAAATACACCTTATTGTTCCTTATTGGAATTAAAATTCATCAAATCATACATGAAAAATAATTATTTGGATACACCTTATAATATCCAACTTAAAATAATATCCAACACCACAAAACCTCAAACAATATTCCTAAAACACCTTATTACCCTTTTCAAACACTAAGGCAAATAACACCATAAAATTTATTTTGCATCAACCTTATCACTCCCCTTAAAACCTTACAAGCCAAATAAATTATGCAAAAAATAATTTCTAATAGCTCGACAAATTCCTCTAAAAATTTTGGTGCTCAACTAATGCATACCTTTGAATTCTCCCAAAAAAGGTTTCGGTGTGATTCAAACCACCATCTCCCCATGCGCCAAGTGCCTTACGACTTTGGTGCCCACCACATGGGCTATAGACACCCACGTGAAGGAAGGAAGACTTCCTTCCTTTTCAACCTTTGTACACCATCAATTTCAACACAAAACAAAAATAATCCTCCCATGGATTCGAACTTGTGCCAATCGCTACCCTCATGTCTTGCTCATGTTGTGGTTGCCAATTGCGCTACCAGTGCTTGGTGACCAAGGCTCCCTCCTTGGTGGGTGAAATCCTTTTGCCTCCTCTAAGCACTTTAATAAAAAAAATCCTCTTGTTGCACATCATGATTCACACAAGCTCGCATAACATTAAATTTGAATTCGAAGGCATAAGAGGCTTTGGCTAAGGTGGGGTAGTCCCCCTTTTATACACACTTGGTTAATTTGCTCCCCACGTCGACGCTCGATGTCGAATTCGAATTTTTGAATTTCGACTTAATAACCCACCTTAGGGTTATTTAAAATTAATATAAATTAACTTATAATTAATATTAAAATTAATTAATAATTAATTTAAATAACTTATAAGTTAAGTAAATTAATTAATAAATTAATTTAAAATAAAAATTATATTAATTAATTTATAATTAATTTAAACTTCCCTATATAATATTATAAAGAAATATTATAATATTATTCACTTGGGATTTCTTCTTTGCACTTTGGACCACATCTGACTTCCTGGAACTAGGTCTTGATCAACTGAAAATAGACTATCCTTTTGTACTTATTGGAGAACCTGAAAATAATGCTGCCCATTGAAACTGCCACTGACTGGTGCTGAAAGCTTGACATCAATGACCACTCACTCTTGAGATAAATGAAAACTCATCTACTCAAAATGTCCAACATGGTTTATCGAAATCATGTTGGAACAATGTTCTATTGGGAACTGCAAGGCTTGGGAAGAGCCAAAAACAATGAAGTGGAAGCTTTAGCTATCAAATATACTTCTATTTGGGAATTAAAACAAGGTTACAGGAGGATAATCCTAGAATAATATTTTCAAATAAAGGTTGGAGCTCTAGATTGTATGAGGAAATTTACTTTGAAGACATGGAGGTTGAGGATTCTTATCACTCAAATTAAGGAATTATAGAGGGAATTAGATGATGTGATTCTAGTTTATGTGAGTAGAGATCTAAATAAAGTGGTAAACTTCCTGGATAAGATGGGCACTAAGAAGGAGGTAGGGTTTCAGTGGCACAGTGACATGGCTATCGAGGATGAGATGATTAGGTAGGTTGGTGAGCAAATCCAGTATTTAGTTAATTTGGACAACCATTACAGAAATATGGTTTAGGAGATTTGTGCTCCAATGTAGATCTTCTTTTATAGTTGTAAATAGGTGAACAACAATTGTAGAAATATTGGTTTAAGATATTTTGCTCCAATGCAAATCTTCTTTTACTGTTGTAAACATGTGTTCTCTTTGTCTAAGGTTGGGAGAAGTCTCATCCCATATTGTAAATGATCTTTATTTTAATACAAGTTTTTTCAAATTATTTTTCAAAAAAACATTAGACTTTTTTGATATTTCTCCATTAGACCTTTTCAAAGGTCTCCCTATGTAATTTATATTGTGACTTGGACAATTATGAATAATACTCTTCCATGTATTTTGCCATGTGGATTTGTGGACTTGATAATGCAACGACTATGCACTAATGAAATTCCTAATTCTACTTGGACTTAGTAAATATCCTAAGTGGTCCAAGTGGCATTTTATAAACACACTTAACAAAACTATACTAATTTAAATATTTTTCAAGATGTACAATATAATCATATGTCCTTTATTCTCAAAAAAGGTATAACAATCTTGCATCTAAATCTAATAAACCTAATAATATTTCATTTATATAATGTCTATGAAATAAAGTGATAACTTTATTAATCACAATATCCTCGTGAATAATATGTGACAAGTCAACTTAATCTAAGCTGACTATAATCCTTTATTACCATGTGAGAGTGCCATGCTATCATTGATGTGGCATGCAATGTTCAACTAACTTAGGTAACTGCTGGTAATAATTCTCTTCGATAATAGCCTTTAGTAGCTATCTTCTATAACATACTTTGGTAACTATCTTCCATAAAATACTTCAGCTACCATATTCCATAAAATACTTCAGCTACTGTTATGTCACTACACCTAGAGCATCCTTAATCCTTTGTCCTTACATCCATATTTTCACATACAAGGTATATCCCAAGGCTTGCGCTTCTACATCGTGCATCTCTGGAACACCCTTCAATATTTTCCTGCATAATTACCCATAACTCGAACGTATTTTACATAAAATGCACACAATTATCATATTTATATGCATTCATATTTTTACTGAAAATTCACATAAATAAATAGAAACAACTAACTTAAAATACATTATAATAATAAATTAAATATAAAATAAAACAATCTACTACAAAAATTTGTGCCAAATAATCACTCATCAAGAAGTTCCCAGAGGTGCTCGATAGTGACAGGGAGTACCCAAAGGCATTTGATGGTTGAAGGGAAATATGTAGAAGTAGATATGGTTGAGTGAGAGGGGTAGCAATGGATGCGGGGGCTATGGAAAGCGAGGACAAAGGGCGAGAGTGCTTAGATACTCCAAGGAACTTGGGGGTAAATGAATTAGGATTCAAGACATGAATTGCTCAAAAAACTTAGGGGTTGAGCCATCAGAATGGCTCCTATTAATAATACACCTTAGGGTATTTTAGGGTTTGAGCGACACAAATTGTGTGGCTCAGATTAAAATATAATAGAGGGTGGATATTAATTTTAGGTGTGTGGCATGGATTGATGTAGATGGATGGCTAGGATTAAGTGAAATCAAATGGCTAGGATCAATTAAATTATATAAAAATATAATTTAAAATATTAATATTAAAAATATAAAAAATTATTATATATAAATATATGTAAATAAAGGGTGGAAATTGTTGGACAACAAGTGGCTAGGTTTTGGTGTCTACAATACTAAGAAAATAATGGTAAAGAATCATGCTACATAAAGGTGGACTAGAGCGTTACTGAGCATAGGAGATCATAACAAGTGTTATAAAGAAATAAGTAGATGTTACTTGGATTGCCATTAGCTAGAAGGAATAAGAGAAGTGAAGAGTTTTATTGACAAGTGTCACAATGCAAGGGAAGTGAAAATATCTACGTTACATGTAAGACAAGTCATACAAGTTCACTCTTAAAATAAGAGTGTAACATAGATGAAGGGAGTGCAAAATTTTATGTAGGTCATTGAAACCAACAACATGATAAGGAGATTCAACATCATAGTAGGCTAGAAGGTAATAAAAGGAGCATTAAATGTTGGTATCATAGTGGATTGAATACAATGAAGTAGAGAGAGTAAAGCATGAAAGATCAGTGCATACGTGCTACATTGAAGGGAATATAGAGATGCAGGTTAGAGAGTCAAAGCTTTGTGTTAGAGTACATTGAATGCATTACAGTGGAAGAGGAGCATCTTAAAAGTGCAAGTTGGAGTATAAAGCAAGCAAGAGAAAGCTTTGGAGCGCTATATTAAAGGAGGTAAGAAACATTAGTATAATATAAAACCTTTGCAAAATATTTAAGGCATAATATTGAAGTCAAGTTAATTAATTTATTATATTCAAGGTTCTTTAATAAAAGGAGAAATAAGGTATAGCTTTGCAACCTTAGAAGTATTATTGAATTCCTTGGAAGTTTTTGAAGATAGAAGTATTGAGAAACGTTTTTTAAATTACCTTATTCAAATTGCATAGAAATATTTTTGCAAATATTTTACCTTAAAGGAATAAGGATTTCCATATTGAAATATAAATATTATATTTGCAAATAACTTATTTTCTAAATTTCCAACTAGGTAGTTATAAGGAGTTCAACATCAACATTAAATTATTGAAATTTAGAGACTATACTATTGAAAATTGAAAGATACTAGAAGCAAAACATAGAGTTGCTATAAAGTTGTAAAACTACATTGGAATTAGTCTTTTTCTCAAATAAATGAGATAAAAAGAATCGAACTTAAAGGTCTTGAAAATAGAGAACCTTATAAAAATTTAAGGTGCATCAAATATATATTTAACTTTCTTTTCACAAATAGGGAGAAATAAGGTGAAGAATAAAAGTTGAACATTAGGGAGTAAAAAGGATTCAACTCAAGGAAAACTTAGAAAGCTAAGCATTTTATCAAGACCATATTATATTAAAGTATTAGGGAGATATAAGATAGTCTACAAGCATCATCATGACAACAAATAAATTCATTCTTATAGAATTCCAACTTCTTAAAGGACCTAATTACTCTTCATGGAAAAACAAAGTGAGGTCAATATTGATAGTTGACAATATTTAGAACATTGTTAAAGGAGCAAAAACTAAACCTACTACAGATGCTAGAGAGATTCAAAAGCTTTAATAAGATGAAGCAAAAGCACTCATGATAATAAATTTTGTAATTACAGATGAAATACAACCCTACATTAGTTCAGTAGAAACTTCTACAGAATCTTGGAAAACCTTAGCCAAGATATTTGAAGGAAAGAATAAATCCAATATCTTGAATCTTCAAACTCAATTGCATTCTCTAAAAGTTAATAGTGGTGAAATTATAGAACTACTCCTAAGGAAAATAACATATATAAAAGGAAAATTGTTAACCTTAGGAGAAAAGGTAGAAGATAAGTTTCTTGTTCAAGTAACCCTAAGAGCACTTCTAGAAAGCTACAAGTATTTAGTTACATCTTTAAAAATTCTAAGGATACATCATTTGATGAGTTAGTCAATATTCTACAAGAATATGAGGTGGAAAAATCAGTAAAAAATAAAATGACTAACAATGCCTTAGTCTCAAAAGATAATCCAAAGGGTGACCATCACTTGGTGGTTAAGGCATCCCAAGTGGGGGTTGTGTAAGCCATACAACACAGGATGAATGGGTTACCCGCGAGGTTGACCGTTGCTAGCTAGATCTTTGCGAGTTAGGATTAATTTGTTTTTGGGATGGCTTTGCTCCTCTTCTTAGCGAGTTTCCACATCTTCCAGATCTTGCTCAATGCTTTTGGGATGCTGGATGGTTGAAGGTGGCAGATTTCAAAACTGTTAAGTCCTTTGGTCAGATGGTTAGTCTCCAGTGGAAGGATCCTCGAGAATGGCCTACTGGTGGCACTATGGATGTGAGGGCAGAGCTGGCCCGTATTCTTGCTAGCCGTCCCTGCTCTTCTCTACCTGGGGATGATGTGCTAGCATGGGGAAGAGATAATAGAGGGATTTTTTTGGTTGTTGCTGGTTATTATGTTTTGGATCGGCAACAGTTTGGTGAGGAGGAGGTTCCATGGTGGAAGCAAGTTTGGAATAAGTTTATTTGGCCGAAGTGTAGTTTTTATGGGTGGCAAGCTACTCATAATCGTTGTCTCACTTGGGATAATTTTCAAAAGCATGGGTTTGCTGGCCCCTCTTTATGCTATAACTGTGGGAAGGCTGAAGAATCTGTTGGGCATTTACTTCTCCAATGTGACTTTGCTCGACAAGTCTGGCATTATTGGTGGGGAGTATGGAATCACTCTTGTTCGCATGCTTCATCAATAGTTGATTTTTGGAGGAGTATGGGGCGGCCTCCTGCAGCCGGCTTTCTTTTTACAAGTTGGATGGAGTATTGGTCCTTCATGCATTTTTTGGCAGATTTGGCTTGAACGAAACCGTCGGATTTTCCAAGGTAAGGAGTTAACTACTTCCCAGGTCTGGAAGAGGATTTTGCGTATGATCCAAGAAACAGTGTTTGAAAAATGTCAGATTATTTCTCCCGTGGACCATGCGAAATGTCAGATCATGGAAAGATTAGGCTTGATGGTTAATGGTCCTGGTCCTAATGTCTCTTGCAAACGGATGGGTCAGAATAATCGGGTGCGGAGGGCTGGCAAATGGAATCCGCCTCCTCCGGGAGTGCTGAAAATTAATACGGATGGATCTTCCCGGGTAATCCGAGTAATGCTGGTATTGGTGGTGTGGGGCGGGATAGTAGTGGTACTATCCAATTTTTTTTCTCTTGCTTTAAGGGACATCATTCTAATAACTTCATTGAAGCACTCACAATTTTATATGCTTTGGAGCAAGGGTATGCTTTGGGTTGGCGTCGGATTGTTTGTGAATCTGATTCTCAGATAGTTATAAATTTGTTAAATTTTGGAGATAGTCTTCATGGTTGTTGGCGGTTGAGTTGGGTTGCTCGGAAAATTCTTAATATCTCTGCTCACTTGGAATTCATTTCTTTTGTGCATATTCCTCGGGAGTGGAATAGGGTAGCGGATTTGTTAGCTAAATGGGCTTCTAATTTTCAATATGGTTGGGATGTTCAAAATTGGTCTCAACTTTCTTCTGATTGCTCTCAATCTCTCTCTTCTTTATTGAGAGCTGATATGTCTGAATAGCTTCTGCTTTTTCTTTGTATCATGAATGTTTTGCTGAGTTAATAAATTTTTACCCTCTTTTATAAAAAAAAAAAAAAAGATAATCCAAAGGGTAGATCAAAATGGAATAATATATATTGTCAAGTATGCAGGACATAGTACCAGTTATTGTAGATTCAATTCAAAAAATTGGTATCAAGTAAATCAAACAAATTTTGGAAGCCAATCAAGTAGGTCATTTCAACCAAGACAATATCAAAATCAATATAATTCACATCAAAAATAATTTTTGCATCCATATGCTTACTAAAATAAATACAATCATCCTCACCTACAATATAGAGAAGGGAAACAAAAAGGACACTTAGTTCGAGAGATGTAGGAAATTTAGGAACTAGAAGAACCTATAGATGAACATGAAGTTAATTCTCTTTCAAAAAAATATTATTTTATGAAGATACTAATTATTTACTTGATCAGGATACATACATGGAATAAAATAAAAAAAGCATAAAAGAAAATCTCAAGTTCCAGAACCAGGACAAATACCATATTGAAGACTAAAGTCTTCAATAACCAAATAATGTAATACAAGGGGGGTTGGAATATATTACATTATTTGGTACATGATAATGTACCACCATGGGTACATATTTATATTAGGAGTTCATCTTAGATTAGGGTTTGAGTATTTACTTTATGCAATGTAATAAATGTACAAATAATATTAGAATGTAAAAATTATTCAATAATGTAAATGTGCAGCATAGTCCATGTGCACATGAGTCCATAAGATAGGAAGGTGAAGAGTCATAGGAATATGGAAGGTGAAGAGTCATCTCACACTATATATTAGCCTTGGTGTGAGAAAGTAGAGAATAACTCCATATCATTTTATCATTTAGTAGAGTAGAGTAGAATACAAGTTTGAAGCAATGTAGAACTTGTATGAAGCATGGAGTACTTGATATCTCCATATTTTGTATGAAGATCCTATTTTTGTGAGCATCCATTAATGGTAGTTTTATGAGATATTTCATAAGTTTCTTATAAGTTTTACTTGCTTAATATATTACCATTATCATAGTTTCAATATTGCATGCTCGTCTTATATCTTGTGGTTGATTTGTCATTAAGTATCTAGCATCAAATGCTAACAATTCTCTTATTTTCAAGAGAATACCTCTAATAATATTTGATGAACATTAGTAATTATATTATTTTTATCAAATCATTATCTCATTTTATTTCATAGCACTATTGATAATCATCTATGACTCATATTTAATTGAAATATATTTCCATATTTTCTCAATTGAAATGTTGATCCCTGTAAGAAGTGCCCTAACCTTGCATAGTTGTTAATTAATTTCTATATGATTTTGAGTAAGTGAGGAGAAATTATATTTTACTATTTAAGAAAAAGGCACCACCTCCACTATCTTTTCTAGATTTTCTTTAGAATAATCATAAAAGTTAATTTTGATAAACCTAATTTTTGGACATTTTCATTTTACCATAGATTGAAGTAGATCCTTTGTATTAAATCAATTGTTACAAATGACCCTTCATATATATTCAAATACTATAATTTTTAGGAGTTATTACATCATATACCATGTGATAATTTAGGTGGTATAACATCCTTCATAAGGTACATGCATATAATATAGGACAAGGTAATTGCAAGTTTGTTTGAGGGCTTATTATGCCTAAAATAGTCATCCTGTGTGCTTAAATACCCTTCAATATCATAATATAATCATTCAAAGCCTTAAATATCTGATATGTGGTATCATAGTAGGTAGAAGGAAGAAATAATTCTCCTTTTGATCCTCCTCTAGCTTTAACACAAAAATCCAAAAACACTCAGTTTGAGAAAAATAAATCAAGTTTGAGAAAAAACGTTTCAAAGGTAAAATTATCCTATGTAAAATTAACATTGTGAAAAACATTCCACCACACATTCAAAATTTTCAAGGTGGAAAACTCTTTCCACATGCAAAAAACCTTCAAGCATAAAAAAGGGTTTCAATATCCTTTTCAAGACCAAAAGATCATAAAACTTGCAAGAAACAACCTGGACAAGATTAGTAAGAAAGAAAGAATTTCTATTTCAAAAGGAAAATAAAAGGAATCCCTTAAATCTCCTTAAAATTGCAACAAATGGAAGCTATAGAATCCCATTTTAAAATACTAAATGAAGAAGCCATTGAAGCTTATTAATAGCTACAAGAAACTAAAAAGAGAGCAACATTGGAAAAAATAAGATTGGTAAAGAATATTGTTAAAAAGAGCGAGTCATAACTCACAAGATAAGATGTTCTAAAAGAACATGGTAAAAATGTAAAAGAAGCATAGATAAAAAAAATTAATGCTTTAAAAGAAATTTATTTGAAAAGAGAGAAAATTAATCTCTCTACACAACATCTAGAAGGAAGTTAGTACCCTCCAAAAGAAACAAATATTGTCTTTACAAAACTCCAAACTTAGAAAAGCACAAACAAAATAACAAGAGGCTATAAAGGAAAAATGGATCACACATGAAAGAAGAAACATTCCAAAATTAGAATGATAGGTAAAAGAGAACATGCATTAAAAACATGTAGTAAAGCATACATCCAAGAAAGGAAGGAAATGTTCAAGCAAGGGGATAAAATTAGTTGAAAAAAATATTGGTGCCATTTACGAACCCCTGAAATCAAAATTTAAAGAACCCATTTTCAAACCAATTCAACAAACACACAAATTTCATGCAAGCAAACAGGGTAAATATATAGGCACAAGACTGCAAGACAACTAGAGGTCTTCTAAAAGACATAAAAAAGGAGTGCTACAATAAGATAAATTCATCAAAAAAGAAATTAAATTAAAAAATGAGTGTTGAGAAAATATGAGGACATCCAAAAAATCAATATAGAATAAAGCATTGAGATGAGATAAAGTTGTACAAAGAATAAATTGATCCAAATGAGAACACTAAAATAATGAGGAGAAACAACATCCTCTTGAATGACGAACAACATTGTGAAATTTCAAGGCATCAAAGAAATTTCAAAACAAAACCAGGTCTTAGAAGAGTGCATTAGTAAAATTGCACGATGAAAGAAAAATAGCAAGAAAGACATTAGTAAAAATAACAACAAAAGTATGAAGGAATTCTTATGATATATGCACTACTAGATTGACTTGTGTGAATTAACCTCAACCACACACATGATAATAAATTAAAGAGTGTGCCTACCAAAGCCAAATTTAGATGAGGAAGATATTAAGTTGGAGGTAAGCATAGATTAAACAATCATCAAGCAAAAGCATTTAGACAAAGCTCCAAGCAAGAGTATTCAAACAAAGCTCACCCAAATGGCAAAGCCAAGCACTCAAACATTGACAGCACACACTCAGATGACAAAAGTCAAATGTAAAGAAGACATTGAAAGTGCACTTCTAGATGGAAAAAATAAAATTTCTAGACATAAAAAATATTCAACAAGGTGGAAAGATAGTTTCACCTAGGATAGATTGAAGTGTATAAAAAAAGCAATGTAAATTTCAACTTCTCAAGAAGAAGTGGACGAAACAAAATATTCAAAATATATAGTAGAAGTCATAATTCATCACTTTGGAATTCATAGTGAAAGAAAGTAGAAAGTATTTGATTATTTCAACCTACTTTGATTGAAGTGTAAGTGAGAAAGATTTATATTTTTGGAAAATAAATAAATATTCCAAGGAATATTCCATAGAGATAGAAGCATTCCCTCTATCTTTTTACTCAAAAATACACTATTCTCTCATATTTTTGAAGCATCAATTGAAATTCGAGTATAGGCATATATATATACTCATCAAAAATAGTTTTTTGAGGTAGACTGTATAAAAGAAAAATATTTAAATTTTGTGAAATTTTACCATGGCTAGTGGAGCACCAAAGTTCTTGTTATTAGATTCTCAATTATTGAGAGAAAACAATTATACTTCATAGAAGACAAAACTTAGGACATAAATTAAGTTTGAGAAACTATGGGAAATAGTAGATGGGACCATTACTGTTAGGATCCTCCATCCTAACATTATTAGTTAGTATTATTAATAATTTAACTATTATATTATTAACCCATAAAGTGAACCATCGCAACTATTCATATGTGAACCATCACGTCTCTTCGTAACGTGAACCATCACGTCTCTTCATAATGTGAACCATCACGTATCTTCACCAACGTAGCTTTAGGGTATATATATATATATATATATATTAGGTTGGACATTCACACAAATCATCCAAGAAGAAGAATAAGAAGCATAAATTCTAAAGAGGGAGCCCTCTATAAGTGGAAAGGATGGAGTCCCCTATAGCAACAAAATGATTACAAGGGAGCCCCCTTTAAGTGGCCTGTAATTACATTTTATATTAAATTAATTATCAAATTTACACAAGAACATCAGGGTTCTTGCATTTTGTATCAAAACCATGTGGGAATTGCTCAAAGATCTTCGTCAAATAAATTTCGTGTGTGAGTATCAAACTCGGTTTGAGGATATCACCAAACACAAACAGGGTTGGATGAATCAATTCTCATCAATAGCTTCATTAGTGGATTGAAAGAAAAAATTAGAATGGAGGTGACAAGGTTCAATCCCTATACCATGATGCAGACCTATGGATTGGCCAAATTAGCCGAAGACAAACTCAATGTTCAACGTTGATTAGGAAAACCACCTATGGGGAAATCATAAACCACTTACACCATCCCCAACCCTAAATGATATTTACCAATTAAACATCTCAGCTTTGAGGAGATGAAGGAACAATGGGCGAAAGTCCTTTGTGATACTTGTGATGAACAATTTGGATCCCATCATAAATGCGCTACACTAACATTGTATTTATTGAAGGAAGTTGATCCTTGTCAATCCCTAAAAGGTGAAGATGATGTAGTTGTGTCCAAGTGTCTGATGCACCTACTCACAACAATAAAGGCAATGAGGTTGATGTGTAAGAAGTGATAAGTGGACCAAGCAAGTTTGAGGTAAACATCCACACAGTGAACAATGAAGGTCATAAATACACTCTAAAAAGACTACCCTCAAGTTCCTCACAAATAGTGAGTTCTCACCAAATGGTAAAATATATCCTAAAACAAAGCAAAAAGGTCACTACATGCTCATTTTCCATTGAATCTCCCAAGAAACAACAAGAAGATACAAAAGTAATACCACCACGTTTAAGGCATCATTTTGAAGTGTTTAAGGACCCCCAAAGGTTATCCTCCCATAGTCATCACACATTTACTAATTTTTATGGCAACCCCATGCTAACGCTTCATCCTTCTCGATATCCCTGCCTACGAAAGGATGACATTAAAAGAGTCCAATAACTTACACAAATCCTTCTTGGAAAACAAAGGACAAAGCTCCTCACTTTGATCTTTGAGGACAAAGCTCTTTTTAAGGAGGGTGGCATGTTAGGATCCTCCATCCTAACATTATTAGTTAGTATTAGTTAGTATTATTAATCATTTAATTATTATATTATTAACCCATAAAGTGAACCATCACAACTCTTCATATGTGAACCATCACGTCTCTTCATAACATGAACCATCACGTCTCTTCACCAATGTAGCTTTAGGGTAGATATATATATTAGGTTGTCCATTCACACAAATCATCCAAGAAGAAGAATAATAAGCATAGATTCTAAAGAGGGAGCCCCCTATAAGTGGCAAGGAGGGAGCCCCCTATAGTGGCAAAGCGATTACAAGGGACCCCCCTTTAAGTGGCCTGTGATTACATTTTATATTAAATTATTTATCAAATTTACACAAGAACATCAGGGTTCTTGCAATTAACCCCAAAAGAGGAAAATTAAGATTAAATTTTTTTGACAAGGTAGACAAAAATGCAAGATAATCATCATGTTTGGAGTAGCAGATGAGGTCCAAACATACATTAGGGATATGACCACAACCAAAAATACATGGTTTCAAGCCAAAAATCAAAATAATATTCTATTCCTCTAGAGCCATCTCCATTGTTTGAAGATAAAAAGTGAAAAATGGTTGAAATAATTCGTGAGGAGAATTACAGATGTGTAAGCATTGGAGACTCAAGTATTTTATGAAATGTTAGTTCCTATAATTTTGAGATCACTCCCATAAAAATATAATATTTTTGAGACTATATGTCATGACCCTTCCAGACGGACCTTTGAACATAAAAAAAAAATGTATTAACAAATGTGTCTAGCACATGATTTTGTGCAATTAAGAAACCTCACAATAATGAGTAGATAATGAAGGATATGATATTGCTAATGATTTGCCAATGTGTAGGATCAGGTGCACTCGTGAGTGGAGGTAATTGAGTCATTCACCAGAGATGAGAGTACTTGAGGAAGGGGAAATAATGATAAGGCAACTTGAAGGTAACACAAATAGATACCTTCATATAGGTATGTATTTGGTTAAGGGATACTCATCAATATCTAACTACCTTGAGCCTTAAATTGATGACCTAGTAGCTATCATAAGTTCGAGATGCTGAGATAGGTAATTAGATTAACGGAAAGACTCCCTCTTTGTTTGATGCACTTGCATGATTGTATTTTACTTCAACATTATTAACCTTGATAACCGGTGAGCATGGAGTAGATGGTTTGCCTTCACAACTTCATATTTGCATTATTTAAATAAATGGTTGATTTATTTAAAAATGCAAAAAGATCAAATAAATGGTTGATTCATTTTAAAAAGGTAAAACAATATTGTTTAAATAAATGGTTGATTTATTTAAAAGGAAAAAATATATTGTTTAAATAAATGGTTGATTTATTTAAAAGGCAAAAATATATTGTTTAAATAAATGATTGATTTATTTAAAAAGACAAAAACATATTGTTTAAATAAATGGTTGATTTATTTAAAAAAACAAAAAGGTCTCATTGAAAATGAGTGGTTGATTATTTGAATGATGCTAGTAGATGTTACTTAAAATAAAAGGTTGATTTATTTAATAACATTAGCATTTAAAGAAGCAAAGAGATGATTGATTTATCAAATGATTACTCCATCCAAACAATGGAGAACTTGTCCTGAAATAAAATAGGGAATATAAACACAATTATTTAAACTCCAAGATAATGTCTTTACTATGGCATGTTTGGAAATCCGTCGCTCACTTGATGATTGATCCATATGGTGTAAATGCGATAAGAAAAAAATTGACAAAATGGGTCGGGTTGCCCTTTGGAGGCCCAAATGGGTTGAATGCATGAAATTCCTCTGACATGAGAGGAATACCCTTTATAGCGATTACCTTGGAAAAAGAGAGGAGGTATGTCTACCTTACCGCCTGTCAAAGGTGGTCGAAGAGTAATGGTGAGTAGGTGGGGACATAGACTGAGGAGGGGAGAGAAGATAGGGAGGAGAAAAAGGAGAAGGTAGCATAGAGAAAAAATAAGAGAAAAAGAGCACGAGGAGTGAAAGAGCATAGGGAGCAAAAGAGCACAAGGAGTAAAATAGCATGAGGAGCAAAGGAGCACAAGGTGGTGAGAGACCACCGTAAGTGAAGGAGTAGTGGAAAATGAACATCCACCTAAGAAGTGTAGGTGATATAGCTAACACAGGCAAGCCAGGTTGGTTATGTCTTGAAACTATTTGGTTTATGCCTTTCTCTCTACTTGAATATGTGATGGCATCATTTTTGGCCTCTATAATTGGTAGTATATCTTATGCCTTGTTAATGCAATATTCCATTCTTTGGGATATTTACCCTTTTACTCCACTAGGTAAAATAGGTAATATATTGTATTATACTACATAGATTATTACTTTTACTTTTCTACCACTTACCATGTAGATATTTACTGTTCTAAATATCTAGTGGTAAACCTAGGTTAATATCTAAAATATCCTATGTTAGATATTTTAAGCTAGTTGTTAGCGCATTCTTCTCTTAACGCATTTGTTAGCATTAATTGTGCTAATATGTTAATATCCTGCATTGTAACCTATATAAAGCTAAGGTATTTCTAAGCCTAAGTTAATTTTGATTAATTAAGTGTGAAGTATTTTATTGAATTCAAAACTCACCTTAAGCTTACATTGGCATCAAAGCAAGTTGAGCACACATCCCGAGGTGAAGTTGTTGTTGAACCCTGCATGCATCCTGAGGTGGAGCTGACTGGATATTACATGCATCCTAAGGTGGAGCTGATTGGGTCCTACATGCATCTCGAGGTGGAGCTGACTGGATCCTGCATGCATCCTAAGGTAGAGCAGATTGGACCCTACTGACGTGGTGACTAGACCCTGACATGAGGTGGCCCATAGGTGCTGACATGGCATATGATCTAGCCCTAGAATGGAACCTAAGGTTCCACATGGCAAAATACTAAGCTTCTCCACTAGCAGACACTTGGTGTTGACTGGACACAGATCTGAGAAGCTCATGTGGAACAACATTAAGTTGCCTGCTGACATGGCATGCGAATCAAAATTGATGTGGTAGACTTGAACGACATGGTAGAAGGCATGCAGATCGATGAATGACATGATATAGATAACACCTAGCACATTTTTATTAGATCCTACAAATTAAAGTTGATGTGGATGACGTGTCATCAAATAATTGGTTGACTCGACAAAACAAGTCATCAACAAGGTGATTGCCCATAGGCAGTCAAGTTCATATAGGAGCTTTGCTTCTTTTAAAACACTTTGCATGCACTCATAGAGTGCATGTGAGACTAAAGTACCAAAGCCCAAGTTGAGCGTGTGCAAAGGCACACGCTTAAGTTCCCATTTGCGAGCGAGGAATAAAATAAAAGGAAGGTTGTCTCCCTTGGCTCCCAACCGCAGCGTTGGCTGGGGTGGTTGGAGCCCAATGCTAAGGCACTACCCGATGGGAGGTTGGGGGTTCGAATCCCGTCGGGTCGATGCCACTTTTATTTTGCTTAAGAAGGCAAAACCAAACAACAAATCCCAAGGTAATATCTTTTTTTATTTGCATTTTTTTTTTAATCTAAGTTTTCTTTTTTTTTAAAATATATATATTTTTTAATAATTAAAATATAAACATTATTTTTAAATATTTTTTTTAAATTGATTTTTAAATAAATGTTTGTTTTTTATTATTAATTAAATTATTTTTTATTAACTTGGTTTAAGATTTTGCAAATTAAAGAAATAAGGTTATAATTATTTTTTTTTGCAAATTAAAAATCAAAAGGAGCTTTTGTTTTCTCCAAGGGGATATATAAGACATATAAGAGCACCATTTTATTTGCAAATTAGGAGACCTATTTTCTTCTCACAAGCCTTGTTCATTTAGCATACAATAAAGGTTCAAAATTGAATTCTTTTTTGCCAAATTATAAGACAAGGAGCTCAAAAATATTGTAAATTTCAAAGGCAAAGTGTGCATTTGTTTTCTCCAAGGGGGGATATACGACATAAAATTGCACATTCTATTTTTTGTAAAATTGAGAAGAAATTGTAACATTGGTCCCATAAAAAACTAAGTTGTGTGTCGACTAGTTCTGGAAGCGTTTCAAATGTGAGTCATGTGTCGACTTGTCTTGGAAGGAGTGTTAGTTTTGTTAATTTTGCAAATCAAAGGGGGAAGACAAGAAATTGATCTTCTTTGCAAAATTGTAACACAAAAGTGAGGAGAACCTTAAAACAAATCAAAATTGTTTATTTTGCAAAATTGTAAGACAAGGAGGAGACATAAAATATCAAATTTTTTGCACAACACACATTCATATTTTGTTGCAAAAATTAAAAGGTGCATTTTCAATTTTACTCGACACCTTCATTGGCAAATTAGGTGCATTTTCGGTTGCATCCGACACCTAGGTGATACGATTTTTGTGGGTATTCTTGTTTGATTATTGCATTATTTCTTTGCAATTATAAGTCATAGAATCAAGAACACTCTATACCCCAAAATTTTGCAATAAATTTGTGTAAACCATTGCACAGATTTAAAGCCAATTTTACTTGATATTATCTCCTAAAAATAAAAACCCCTAATTCACTCTCATTTGTTTGGATCAATATCCTCAAACTGATTATTCCTCTTCAAGAGGATTTTAAATAAGGCGCCATTAAATATAATTTTGAGTGAATTATATTTCATCTCTTATTTTTTTGGCTTAATTTCCTCAAACTGATTATTTCTCTTCAAGAGGATTTTTAGGTAGGTGCCATTAAATATCACTTAAGAGTGAAAGAAAGATCATCTTAGTGCAAATTCTAGGACCTTCATCATGGCAACTATCAACAAATACTTAAATGATACACAATTGCTTAAAGGTCCTAACTATTCAACATGGAAAACTAAGATGAAAGCCATCCTGACTGTAGAGGAAATATGGGATCTAGTTGATGGCATTGAATCAAGACCTGCAACACCAGGAGCAGATCAAAGAGCATGGGATAAAAAGAACAATCGTCTTCTTATGTTGATCCTCCTAGCTACTACTGATGAGATCCAGCCTCACATAAGTGAAGCTAAAACTGGTAAAGAGGCATGGGATGCTCTTTGTACCATTTTTGAAGGAAAGAATCAATCAACTGTTCTAAAACTTCAAACACAAATTCATACACTCCATATGAATTCATGTGAATCAATAGAATTCTTCCTTTGCAGAGTGTCTGAACTAAAGTCTAAGATCAATGCTTTAGGAGCTAAAGTAGATGACCCTATTTTGACTTCAGTAATATTGAGGGCTCTTCTTGAATCCTATAAAATGTTGATTACATCCCTTAATGTATCACAAATATCAGTCACCTTTGTGGAGTTAGTCAATTTGCTTTAAATAGACGAAGCAAATAAACTCCAAAGCGATGAAGTATCAAACAATACACTTTACTCAAACAATTAGGGTGACAAGAAG
Organism: Wollemia nobilis; assembly: GCA_028583015.1. Lineage (NCBI taxonomy): Eukaryota > Viridiplantae > Streptophyta > Pinopsida > Araucariales > Araucariaceae > Wollemia > Wollemia nobilis. The sequence goes on along the minus strand of JAQPPZ010016983.1, from coordinate 5,017,788 downwards.
AAAATAATATTTCAAAAGGGAGGATCATATTCAAAAGGTGAGGGAAAGGAAAATCAAAAGAGGTTTTGGTTGCATTGTAAAAATGATAAACATGACACCAATTGGTGTTGGTTTAAAAACAAGCAAAACAAGAAAGACAAAGGCGCAACATAGAAGCAAAAAAAAGGCAATATTGCTAGTGAAGTATCTAATTCTTATTTTGATTTTGGTTCAGAAAAAAAATACAAAGTGCTTCTTGCTAAGATAGTATTGTAGAGGGAAAACACATTTTTCACCTTGAGCAAGCACCATTTCCTTTCTTTTTTTTAGGCTTCATAAATAACATAAGTTTTTGTTTGAAGTACTTGTAATAAAGGGGTGTTTGTACCTCTTTTAGGCTTCATAAATAGCAAACTCTCATTGTTTGAAGTTCTTGTAACAAAAGGAGGGAATTTTTCTGGTGTAAAATTTACCTAGGAGGCAATCTTTGTAAAATCCTTCACAAAGCTTCTTAAGTTGCACATCTTTTGCAATTAAGGGGGGATAAATATTTCTTTTCTTACTTCACACAAATTTTTTGTAAAAAGATAAGAAGACTTATAAGGGTGCATTTTTGGCAGTGACCGACACCTTAGTCACACTTCTTTTAAAAATTTAATTACAACATGTTTTGCAACAAGAGGGGAACTTATAAGGGTGCATTTTTGGCAGGGACCGACACATTAGCTATCTTATCAAAATTTTTTACAAACTCATATTATAACCAAATGAACCTCGTATGAAGTGATCTACTCTACTACACCAAGCGATTGCAGTGGCTAGTTACCCATGCAATTCGGTTGGATGACAAGATTACAATAAGGACATTCGTTGATGTGAAGACAAAGTGAGGAATGACCCACTTTTTGCTTAGGAGCAGCCAGAGCACTGTGATAGAGCAAGAACCAACAGATCAACATCTTTCATTGTATTGGGATAGTTATATACATTACCCAAATAATGTAATAAGGGGGGATGTTAGAGTAATATTCCATTCTTTGGGATGTTTACCATTTTACTCCACTAGGTAAAATAGGTAGTATATTGGATTATACTACATAGATTATTACTTTTACTTTTAAACCACTTACCATGTAGTTATTTAATGTTCTAAATATCTAGTGGTAAACCTAGGTTAATATCGAAAATATCCTATGTTAGATATTTTAAGCTAGTTTTTAGTGCACTCTTATCTTAATGCGTTTGTTAGCATTAATTGTGCTAATAGGTTAATATCCTACATTGTAACCTATATAAAGCAAAGGCATTCCTAAGCCTAAGTTAATTTTGATTAATTAAGTGTGAAGTATTTTATTGAATTCAAAACTCACCTTAAGCTTACATTCCTATCTCTCTACTTGAAAATACAATGGTGTCATTGTTTGGCCTCTACCATTGGTAGTGTGTCTTATTCTTGTCTCTCTACTTGAAGATGTGATGGCATCATTGTTTGGCCTCTATCATTGGTAGTATGACTTATGCTTGTCTCTCTGCTTGAAGACGCAATGACGTCGTTGTTTGGCCTCTACCATTGGCAGTATGGCTTATGCCTATCTCTCTACTTGAAGACATGATGACATCATTTTTTGGCCTCTACCATTGGTAGTATGGCTTATGTCTATCTCTCTTCTCGAAGACACAATGGTATCATTGTTTGGCCTCTACCATTTTCAATATAGCTTATTCTTGTCTCTCTACTTAAATATGTAATGGCAGTTTAGTTTATGTTCTTATTTATGTTTGATGATGTAGATGTCATCATCATCTTGCCATTTTTGTTAGCTATTGGTTTGGGATTATGGATAGTAGCTAGTCGAGTAGTTATGTGGGTAACCTTTCCTTTGTAAATTGTAGTCAAGTTTGAAAGTCCTCTTGGGTGTCGTTGGCACCAAGGATGATCTACCCATGTCACAAAAACTATTGGCACCATGGGTATGTGAGCACCATATACCCTTGAGCTATCAGGGATAAATATTTTTGATCGATACTTGATCTTGTTGCTTAGCTATAAAGAAACATTGATCTCCTTTCAAGTTTGTTCTCAAGTCTTCACAAAGACTTACCTCAAATCTGCTTACAAGTCCTTTCAAGAACTTGCTTAATATGCTCTCAAGTCTTCACAAAGGCTTACCTCAAATCTTCTCATAAGCTTTCACAAAAGCTTGCTCAAACCTGTCTTTAAGCTTTAACAAAAGCTTACTTAACTTTGTCCTTAATATTTAATAAAATCTTACTCAAATATGCTCAAACACATGCTCAATACAACTCACAAAATATGCTCAATCAATCTCAAATATTGCACACAATGTTATCAATTGATTTGTCTAATATTCAAAGTAATTCCTTTAACTTGAAGCAGTTTAGACATATTCTACTCAAAATTATTTTAACCTTTGGAACATATAGAGAATTATGTACTCTATCAAGAACTCAATATGTTCTACTCAATCATTAATTCTGTTACTTTCACAAATATGATTTCTAATGTTTGCACATTTACTTTCAATATCACTTAAAACCAATGCTCAAGAATTTTACTTATTCATTCAATCAATGAAACACAACTTGCTCATAAACCCTAAAAAAGTGTTTTCATACTACTTCCAAAAAGATGCACAATGTGGGTTTCAAACCCTAACTCAAATAGTCCTCAATATCTATCTCAAATGATCTCTAAACATTCACCAATGAAGCATATAATAATTCACTGAATATTTCCAACAATGTTTATCAAGCAATCCTTTTCACTCCACCTTGTATTTCACAACATTCATTCCAATACTTCAAATAAAATATGATGTGCCCATACCTATTTTCTTTGATGGATATATGTCTTCAAAACTTATCTTAATCACAATCAAATCCTCTTTTCCAATTTCAAGGTTAGATAGCAACAATCTATCTCAAAATTTCCACACAAATATTCTCCTCAACAATTATTTCACCATACAAAATATCAAGTCTCATGTACACCTTAAAATATCTAAACTTCAATACATAAAACTCAACTTCCTTTATTAACACCTTATAACCAAAATTCTCAAAATAACATTCAACATAAAAATCAATTTCTTTGTTAACAATTACTCCAAACTTCTCAAAATAACATTTAACATAAAAATCAATTTCTTTGTTAACACCTTATAACTTCAATCCTCTCAAAATAATATTTAACATAAAAATCAATTTCTTTGTTAACACCTTATAACTCCAATCCTTTTATTTTTTTTCTAACCAACAAAAATAAAATATTTTCACTTAACCATATAACTCCCTATGCATTCATTTTTTTTGCAAAAATAATCACGTGGCCGTTGCACCTTTCAAAAATTTGGTAGAAATTAAAATCAAAGTGCTTATGAGCCACATTCAACAAAAATATTTTGTCCTTTATGACTGCACACAAACTCGAACCCGTGACTAGCCATCGTCACAACGCCTTAGCCCAAGGCTAAGCTGTCATTGGGCTACACGCCCACACAACACTCAAAGTGCACAAGCCACCCTTTATTCCTTACCTTCAACGAATTTCAAAATCAATCAAAACCTTGTTGTGTGCCAAAACGAAGGGGACAGGAATTGAACCCTCAACTTACCCTACGCGAATGTCTTAACCAACCTCCAACCACCATCTTCTCTACCCAATACTTTGGGATCAATTTTGCGCTCCTCTCAGAATTAATCCAAAGTCTGCCTTCTTTAAAATTTAAAACTCACGAATCCTCTCATTCTTTTTCAATGCAGCGCACGATTAATTTATTCTCTTTTGCATACAAAAATTGCATTGGATTGTAAATAAAAATCATTGCCCCTTTTTTATACATTATTATTTGCACTCCAACACGTCGACTTATGCAATTCAAATTTTAATTCGAATTTTAAATTTAAACCTTTGGTTCATTATGATTTATTTAAATTAAAATTTTAACCATAGGTTAAAATATTTTAATTTAAATAAATTAAATAATAACCTTTAAAATATGCTCAATGGGTCTTTTCAAGGATTTATTTTTTAATGACTCCTTGGACCTCATTTTTCTTCACCTCATCCTTTTTCCCAAAATATTATAATATTAAATATTATAATATTATTATTTCTTTTTAAACCTGCTTCTCTTTCCTTGGGTATTCTACCTTTTAGGCCTCTTTAAGCATATAATTTTAAAATAAATATTATATCCTTTTTTCTTTAACCACTTCCTTGCCTTTTGGAAAATCAACCTTGTGACATCAAATGACAAAAAAACTTGCTCAAATTTCCAACAGTGATGAGAGTGGTTTTCCTTCTTCATAAAATATGAAATTATAGTTAATAAATAATTTCATTATAATTGGATCAAATAATTTTTAGGCTTTTGATTCATCACAATAGCCTAGTAGAATATATCACCAAGATTTTTCATTCAATTTATGTCTCCTCTTTTGAAAAATGCATATATGCTATACAACCAAATACTCAAATATGAGAGATTGATGGTTTATGTCCCTCTATGCTTATTCTAGAGTGATATGTTCAAGTCATGTCATTGGGGTATGATTGAGTAAGTAAAAGACTGTATGTACTACTTCCACCCAAAAACAGTATCCAAGTTAAGAATCCTTCAACATACATCATATAATTTTCGTGATTTTTATATTTTTATGTTCTATAATACCATTTTGTTATGTTATGTAGGAGGTTGTCAATTGTTTTCAAATACCATATTCCTTCGTAAAGATAAAAATTCATTACTTGTAAATTTCCCCCATCAAGCTAAGTGGAGGACATGGATCCATATTCCAATGGAAATGTCAACTTGGGCTTTAAATTACTGGAAGTAGAAAAAAGATTCATCTGTGTTCTTAAAAACAAAATACATATATTTTGCAAGTATGATCATCAACAAAGAGTTGAAAATATCTAGATCTATTATAGCTCAAATCCATGCATCCACAAAGACCAGTATGGACCAATTCAAGAGATTCTTTGGATTAATATTTTGAAGATTTGAAAGGAGCTCAATGTTGCTTTCTATTTAAGCAACAAGAGCAAATATATGCAAATTTCTTCAAATAAGAAAGAGCTACTATATTTTTAATTTGCAATGTTATAATATGGCCATAGCTTAGATGATCATATCATCAATACCAAAGTGGTATAGATATAATGGAGTTGAAAATTAAAGCTAAATTTTCATGATGAATTATGTGAAGTTCAAACATTTTTTTTATCCTTTTCCATATGCAATAATTTTATCATTCTTAGTTTTATCATGAACGAAGCATACCTTAGCTCCTTGTTGCTTATCAAACTCAATCTTCAAGTTGTGGTTAAGTAATTGATTGATGGAGAGTAGGTTCTTGGTGAGTCTTGGAACATATAAGACTTCTTTAATTTTGCATGTGTGTGACTCAAGTCACAATATAACATCAACTATACCTTTCATTTCATAGGATGTGTCATCCCCTAGAGAGAATTTTTTTACATGTCTAGAATAATTTAAATTTTGAAACCAATATTTTTGACCTATCATGTGTTTGGTTGCTCCATAATCAATATATCAAACATCATTGAGTTGATTTAATTTATCATGTCTAACAAAAATATGAATTTTCCCTTAAGAATGATCATCCTTGGCAACATTAATAAGTTGTTGATGCTTTGTTTTCCAACTTGAATACACTAATATATTTTCTACTACTAATGAGAATTATTTTTCTATTACTGTAAGCATGGCTAAGATCTCATGCCTCTTCTGAATGATTGTTTCTTCTTCTAATGAGCTTATTCTTCTTCTTATGTTGTATGTGAGGCCACTATTTTTTATATAGATTCACCAACTTTTCAAATATTTAATTTTATCATAAATACTTTATATCAAGAAGGAAGAGATATTAAAATGAGAGAAGAACTATTTCATCATATGCCTTTTCTTGTTAGAGTTAAAGTGCACTATGCCTTCAGTTTGACACTTGTCAGTTTCATTGACAAGTGTCATGTTTATCATATAGGCCTTCTGCCTATATATGTAACCTATTTTTATCAATAAAACAATCCCTTCAATTTTCCCTCCTAACATTTGGTATCAGAGCAGGCTTTCCCTGCCCTATGAAAACCCTTGAGGGGGGATTTCCCTCATGGAAATCCTCCCTCCCCCGATTTTTTTTTTAATTTTTTACCGAGGGAGTATGCTCTCCATCATTTGATGGATCAGAAACCAGATGGTAGAAAATTAAAGTTTAGTTTTTTAGGGTTTGCAGATCTTAATGGGGTTCATGGATTGTTGTTATCTCTTCAATGGTACCTTGTTCGATTGGGGGAAGGCGCGGAGCTGCTGGCCATCCCAGAAACTATTATTATTGTTTGTAGATCCCAGATCGCAGTGATGCAGTGGCGAAGCTCCGAATTTATGGCGGCTTCTGCTACAATGGTGAACCATGTGACTTAATTGAAACTGGAGAATTTTTTTTAGAGCGACAGTGCTATCTTTGGCAGTAAAATCGTAGACCTGCAGTAATCGTAACAATCAAAGAAATTGCTGCTGTTTATGTGGACATTATTTTTTTGGTGGCACATCCAGAGATTTCAGTCGGCCACCAGTGCTTCTTTTTTTTTTGATCTTACAGCTCACTAGTCCGGATTAAAAGGATACTCAACGTCGACTGTGAACGACACTTGCATGAAGCGGTGGATCTGGTGGTTTTGCGTTAGCTCCGAACGTTGCAAGCCTTGCCTAAGCACAGAGTTAGTGTGGCGAATGTTGGAAGATTGCAACAGTCGGGCGTTCACTGAAGAGGAACGGGCCCTTCTGGCAGAATGGGAATAAAATGGAATTACTATTTTTTTTTAATCCGTTGTAGATCGGGGGCTTTCTCCCCTATTTTGCTTTGATTTAGCGAAGATATTGTAAAGCTAGCATGAAGTTTTGTGTCATTTTTTGTCGTGGCTGCTGCATCCTGTGTTAGGGAGAAGATGCCATTGAAGAAAATCATAGCTGCTGAGGGAGAGCTTCTATCTGACCAGGGTTTTCCATTGTTGGGCATGTTGCCTATTTTCAAGACGACGAGGAGCCGGTTGAACAGCGTCTCGACAGATTTCAGATCTAGATCTCGCGTGGCAGGAAGAGGAGGGCAGAGAGGCAGTAGAAGAGCAAGCCCACGGATGACTATGGCAACGTTTTGAGGATTCAGAGATACGAAGGATTCAGGCTATTTTGGGCGCATGGATCGATTTGCATAGACTGCTCCAGAGTCGTCGTCTTCCATGGCGAGAGGGAGCTTTCCAAAAAATTAGCGGGAGCGGAGGAGATTTGCGACCTACCGCGGCCGCTATGCCTCTGCAAGCTCTACTCGCGATGTGTGGGTAATGTGCAGTGTTCGAGCGGAGTACTGTGAGTTTTTCTCGGTAATTTTCTGCCTCTAAAACTTTTGAGGGTGTGGATCATGTGCTATTGCTTCTCGTGCTTCACCCGCGAGGTCCGGGCGGGCACCGCCACGTTCCTCACCATGGCCTACTTTTTGGCTGTCAATGCCTTATTTTTAATGAGCTTAAGTATTTTTATAAGAAGGAAATTATCTTAATATTAAGATAAAAAGGGGCATCTTTTGTTTTAATGGAGGGGACCATTAAGTGGGGTATTTTTAATTGAATGGCCACATGGCCTATGTAATTTTTTGTGGAAGGAAATATTTTAATCATGGCCGACAGGAAAACATTTTGACCAGTTTTTTTTTTTCCACATGCAAGTGGGAGTGGAAGGCCCTCATGGCCTCTTATTGTATTTTTTCAGAGAGTTGAGGGAAATTGATGTTATTTTTTCCGCCTGAGAGCGATGCCGCCATTGAGCGATGTTGTTTATTTTGCTGCCTAGAGAGGCATGCTATTGTTGTTCACATGATGAAGGCCCCTTTGATGGTGGAATATAGGGGTATTTATAGTCGTTGGAAACGGTTTTTCCATGACGAACACATTGGTGGTGTCCAATTGTAATTTTGAGGCTGTTTCAAATAAGTTTTTTTGCCTCAAAGTTTATTCTACCTTGGAGTGCACTCTCGGTTGTACCCGACACTCCCAAGGTAATTTTATTTGTGATCCTTGTACCTAGTGACTTTTTCTATACACTTGGCGAATGCAACGGCTGGTTACCCATGCATTTCGATAAGATGACATGGTCACAATAAGGACACTTATACTAGGGACTACAGACAAAGACACCCTAGACTCTATTCGAGGTTTTTTTCGGATCTACTTCTGAAGACTACAGACGAAGACACTTCAAAAGATTCTATTCTTTTCTTCTTCTCTCCTCCTATTTGGATCTATGGCTCATTTTATTGTATTGAGTGCATTTTCGACAGAGACCGACACTCTTATATGGCTCATTTTTCCTTTCATTAGGTGCATTTTCGGCAGAGACCGACACCTTCTAGATTGAGTTCACCATGAGAAGGGATTTCATACTCATGGTGAATCTAGTGAATGACCTACGAGAGGCAACATCCTCTGAGGATGACCTACAGAGGCAACAGACCCAGAAGTGGCTGACCCCGAGGCACCCATGATGACCCTGAGGCACTTAGACGGCTAACCCAATGGCAACAGACCCGTGGAAGTGGCTGACCCTGAGGCAACAGACCGAGATGTATACACAGTGAATCTAGCATTATTCACAGTTGGAGAGCCAAGCACAAAGAGCACGAGCCTAGACCAAAAAGAGGATGATAGGTTACTTTTAGAGAAGTCAACATTAAGGGGGAATGTTACCTAATGTTGACTTGTTTTTTTTTCTTTAGTTAGGATAGTGCACTTTAAGGGGGAATGTTAGAGTTAAAGTGCACTATGCCTTCAGTTTGACACTTGTCAGTTTCATTGACAAGTGTCAGTTCATCATATAGGCCTTCTGCCTATATATGTAACACATTTTTATCAATAAAATAATCCCCTTTAGTTTTCCCTCCTAACATATTTCATACTCATGGTGAATCTAGTCAGTGACCTACGAGAGGCAACATCCTCTGAGGATGACCTACAGAGGCAACAGACCTAGAAGTGGCTGACCCTAAGGCACCCATGATGACCTTGAGGCACTTAGACGGCTGACCCAGTGGCAACAGACCCGTTGAAGTGGCTGACCCTGAGGCAACAGACCAAGATGTATACACAGTGGATCTAGCATTATTCACAGTTGGAGAGCCAAGAGCACAAAGCACGAGCCTAAGACCAAATCAGCAATAAGGAGGATGATAGGTTGTTTTCGAGAAGTCAACATTAAGGGGGAATGTTACCTAATGTTGACTTGCTTTGTTTTTTCTTTAGTTAGGATAGTGCACTTTAAGGGGGAATGTTAGAGTTAAAGTGCACTATGCCTTCAGTTTGACACTTGTCAGTTTCATTGACAAGTGTCATGTTTATCATATAGGCCTTCTGCCTATATATGTAACCTATTTTTATCAATAAAAAAATCCCTTCAATTTTCTCTCCTGACATTTCTCTCGATGCTTGTAGTGATGGTTATAGTTCAACAATTCTTCTCATAAAATATTTGAGTTTCTCTTTACTATTCATCTTCAAGCAATGTAGTTAGCTCTATAGAAATAGTATTTGATTCTAGATTTTTGTCTCAAAAACTCTTTGTAATTTCTCCCAAGCATATTTAGATATGGTTGAATCTAAAATGTATGTTTGTATTTCATCTGCTAATCTAAACATGATGATCAACCATACCTTTAAATTTGCCTTGTTGAACTTTTGTTTGATAATAGGAAGGGTAATGGTTCCATATATAAATTTATATACTTCCTCAAACTCAAGTTGTATTATGAGCCTACTCTTATAGGAAGCATAATTAGGTTGGAAATTTGAGTTATTTATGTTGTCATTGATGTCACATGAATCATTGATGTCATATGGATCACATTGAGTTTTGATGGACAAATGATATATTGGAAAGCATGCATAAAATCAGGGTTTTTGTCAAAACCAAGGTAGACAAAATAAAAGGTTTTATTTAAAACCATGGATGTCATATTTGAAATGGGTTTTTCTTAAAATCAAGGTTGGCCTTTCGTTTCATCAAAAAATGTGCCCCAGTGATGGAGATATTTAATTTTAACTATTTAGTTTAAATTTTAATTATTTAAAATTTAAATTTAAATTTTAAAATTAAAATTAAAGTTAGCGCCGACGTCTAAAGAAAGAGGGAAAATAAATAATGCACCGACGTCATAGAAAATGAGGAGAATACTATATAAAGGGGGATCTTAAGGTTCATTTTATTTTAATCCTTGCTCGTGTTATTCATTGGCTAAGCATCCGAAGAGAGCTCATGCGAAAATTGTTTTGAAAAGGGAGACAATGAATAAATCCAAGGTTGGTTGAAATCCCAAGACATTGTGGGCAGAGTGGTGCATTGGCAATTGGATTTTTGTTAAGGTGTGTGGCAACACTTTACGTCAAGGTTTGAATCTCCTTGACTACATTCGAAGGCATTGGGAGGAAATTGCTCGAAGAGCTTTTGGTTTACGTGGAAGGGAGGAAGGACTTAAGGTATGTCATGCCTTTTCCTTTTGAACGAGTAGTTAGCTTGTGTGGTAATCTTAGCCACGGTTAAGGCATTCATGGTGTGAGAAAATTGGGGGTTCGAATCACCTTGAGGAGGTAATTACATTTTGCTCTAATTAATTTTGTTGATGCACTAGGATAGGAGTTATAAGGTGGTTAAGGAATAATTAAATTTTGTAATTAAAATTTATTTTTATAAGGGGTGTGATTATTATTTCAGAGGTGGATGAGTTGTTGATTTATTTTGATATTCATGAAATTGAAAATGAAGATTTAGGAGAAATAAGGAGTTGTTATAAAATAATTTTGAGAGCCTTATTGTTTATTATTTTTTATAAGGGTATTTTATTAAAAAGGACTTTGGTGGATGTGTTTATTAAGTTGGAGTAAAAAGGTGTAAATTGAGTTATGCTTATCTTGTGATTATTATTTGAAGTCCACTAAACCTTATTGAGTTTGGAAATAAAAGTTGTGTTTAATGTGGCAGATTTTATGGATAACTTCTTGGCATAAAAAAGGTATGGGCACATTCTCCTATTTATTGTTTATGGTGGTTTATTTCTAAAATATCATTGGAGTGAAAAGGATTGATTGTGGTTTCATTTTCAAAAGTGGTTGGTTGAATGCTTCAAGGTTTTCTTGTTTGAGAGTTGTGTTTAAACCTTGTTTTATAAGCATAGTTGTTGAAGCCCATTGGTTGTGAAAGAATTAGAAAAGAACACAAGTATCATTGTTTTGTGAGATTTGTGGTTGAGCATTGTTGGAAACATTTGAGTTGGTTGATACATGCTTGGACTAGGGTTTTTGAGAGAAAGAGTAGTTCCTTGAGGTGATTGGTTAAGTTGAGTTGATTGAGCCTAGTCAAGTGATTGTGTGAGGTTATTGGTCAAGTTCCATGAAATAAAATATTCCATAATTATGATTTGAGTTGAGAATGATATTAGAACATATTGAGTCTCTAACAATTCTCTTTATGCTTCTATGAGTTGACTTGAGTTGAGTTGAGATTGAGTTGAGTTGATTTGATTTGAGAGTGAGATTAGAACATATTGAGTCTCTAAAAATTCTCTTTATTCTTCTATGAGTTGATTTGAGTTGAGTTGAGTTGATATCATTGTGGATCATTGTTGTCATCCATTGAAGAGTACATTGTCATTCATTGTTGAGTTCATATTTGAGATTTGTATTGATATATTTGTGGATGAGATTTAAGTGCTACTTGAGCATGATTGATTGAGCCTTTGATAAGGCCTTTGTGGATAGTTTTGGGATAGTCTTTGTGGATAGTTTTTGGATAGCTTTATGGACATTTTTGGGACAACTTTGTGGACAGTTTTGGGATAGCTTTGTGGACAGTTTTGGGACAGCTTTGTGGACATATTTGTGGACAATTTTGGGACACATTTGTGGATAGATTTGAGCAAGTTCTTGGTGAGCTTACTAGAGAAAATTTGGGCAAGTTCTTGGTGAGCTTGTTAGATCATATTTGGGCAAGTTATTGGTGAGCTTGCTAGAGCAGATTTGGGCAAGTTCTTGGTGAGCTTGCTAGAGCAATTTTGGACAAGTTCTATGTGATCTTGTTATTCAGATTTGGAAAAGTTCTGTGTGAACTTGTTATTCAGTTTTTGATAGGTTCTATGTGAGCTTGTTATTCAAATTTGGACAAGTTTTGTGTGAACTTGTTATTGCCTAGCTTTGAGTAGATCAAAGAAATCACTATATTGGATAAGGTCCTTATTTCTATATGAAATATTATAAGGATACTATCTGGTGGAGTACCCATTGAGTGTATATTTTGTCCAATTACAAAATACCACCACATGTAGAGTATTGAACATAAAACTCTCTCTTGAAAAGAAACCAAATGACAAACATTCAACTTCTCCAAGGTTCTGGTAAAATATCTAAAAGATTACAATAATGCCAAAAATAGTTCAATGATTCATGTGACCATAAACAAGGGGTCTTTGCTGGTTCTAAAAAATGCTTAGTGATTGAAATATCTAACTGAAATTCCAGTGTAAAATAAAAGCAGTTCTTTTTAGTTTTTTTTTTAAATTGATGCTACCCTGAATCCTTGTTAGTAAAGTATTTTATCTTCACTTAAAAGGTTTCAAATGATAAAAGATTTTTTAATGTTCGTACCTTTAATATGAAGTAAGTTTTAGATAGTTGGGTTCATTTTATCTTCCTTATGTTGATGCCACTACTCTAATAGTAGTTAGTAGAAGTTAGCATGTTATAAATGTTAGCAAAATTAGCTTTCATTTATTATCTTAATTTAATGTGAAATAACAGGTTAGTATCCCTCCTAAAACATGTGTTTTATCTGAAATCTTAGATTAATGAATTTTGGAGGTGCAAAAATTTTGGAAAATGACTAGAATGGAAATAACTTGAAAGCTTAAAATTTTTGGAAATGGACCAGAATAGAAATGAAACTAAAAGGAAATTAGTAGAAATTTTGGAAAAGGACCAGAATGGAAATAAAAGAAACTGAAATCTAGGATGGACCAGAATGAAATGATTGAATGCTTGAAATAAAATGAAATTAAAAAAAATGAATGAATAAACAATGTAGATTTGGTTAGCTGAAAAAGTCAAATTATGAATTAGTTTAGCAAGATCCTCCCTGCAAAATCCCAAGTTATGAGGTAATCATAAAACAACGTGAATTAATTGACCTGCAACATAAGCACAATACCATTAAATCAAGTGCAATACTCAAAGGAAATAATAGAGAAACTGCATCATCTTGACCTTCGTCTATTGCAACCTATTTCATGGCATAAGATAATGACTAGAAGTCACTAAAATGCAGAAATGATAAGACACTAAAAACGTTAGTTTTATGATTAGAAACCCTCCTTTTGATTTTTCTCAAAAAAAAATTCTACCCTCTAAAAATCTGAAAAATGCTCTTTCTTATTGGTTTTCGAAATGTTACATCATTTCCAGCCCCACCTAAACAGGTAGGATAGCAAGGTATAAATAATGCTTAGAAGTCCTTTCGCTTCAACTTATTTCACATTTAAAATAGTAAATGGATATAAGAAAATAATCCATCATCATTTTCTATAATTTAATACAATAAAATAACACTTCTAAACATTATTTTAAACAATAATAAAACCAAAAACATAATCTTACGTAACTCCTTATGTCTCCCATTTCTCTTATCACATAGGAATTTTACCCAAGAACACCCCTTTGCACCCATCAAAATGAATAATAAAAAACATTTAACTATACCTTATAACCCCTACGATTTTAGGCCTCCTTTAAAACATTGAATATAATCAAACAACATTCACATTAAAATAAGGTAGGCCAATCTTATTCAGCAAGATTTTCGATGTGCTGCTCAAAACTAAGGCCCGATGGTATCTCTTAGAAGCCATACAAAATGTGCCCAAGTATTGGTATGATGTCACCCATCCTGGGCACTTTGGTTTCCATATAACCCAATGAGGCCATCAAACCATCGACATAGCCATGTCGTTGTCAACACCATGTCATGGTGCTACGATCAACGTAGCCATGGTGTTGTCAAAACAACGTTGCCATGATGCTGCATTCGATCACAACCATGGCACTATCAATGCCACATCAGGGGGCTACCATCGACACATTCATGGTGCTATTAACCCTTTGCCATGGCTATCGAGCTCCTTGCTCTCGCACTCACATTGCACAATACCAATGAAAAACTTTCCATGCTCTTGAGGTAGACTTTTATCTCCATCAATTAGGGTTACGGGTTACCCTAATAATGTTTCTTTGTTAGCTTGTTTGATGGTATACCTCTGGTTTAAACCGTTTCACTATCAAATACGGTGCTTTATGTGTTGACATCCTGAAACTGTGATGCTATCTTTGGACCGCTTCCTCTTTTGCTAGTGTTACATAGCCTCGAATATTTTGGAATAGCCACCCTTGCCTTCAATCATTTTGAATAGCCGCCATCGCCTTCTCCTACAATCAAACATAACATGGTCAAACATATTATTATCACATCCTTTGTAAAGTATATTATAATAATATTATTATATATAATATAATAATATTATTATAATAATAAAATTTTAGAACATTATGATATAATCATAATAATATTATTATAATAACATTTTAGAACATCATAATAATATTACTATTATATACATAATATAATTAATGTAATTATATTAGGTAGATAATAGCATATTATTTTCTATCACAATTTCTTTGTACTTTTTGTATTGTCTTCTTGTTTTATGTAATGTTTTGGTCAGACCTTGCTTTATTAAACACATTCCATCACCTTAGATAGTATGAAGAACATTAAACTCTATTTATCAAAATGGATTTTAATTAATCCAAGCATTAATGCCTAGATTACTTAATCATTAAATATCAGATAACTAAAGCAATTAAAATCATTAACATAAACGGTCAAACATCACTATTTTTACAAGCCAAAGAAAACCAAAAACCTTTAATACCAAAACATGACAAGTGGGTCCCCAAGAAGCTTGGGGTGGTTATGGAAACTCCACAACAAAATGGTGACTCTACTGGGAAATGCTCCTGAGCATTTCGGTGAGAAACCAAAGAAAATATGAAAACACACTCCAAACCAGGAAGGAGCAAGCATTAGCAAATGCATAAATAATGTTAATAGACTCATAAGAACATAAAAATATTAGAATCATGCAATATTAACTCTATGTGTGTTAGGACCCTCCTAACATATTATAATTATATATTTATTAGGGGGTGCATCTTTCCAATCGCACCCCATCCTTCATATTTATGCACATCACCATATTCATTTTAGGACATCAATCAAATCAAATACATTTCAATTTATTCATATTGTTTGGATTCCAACAATATTCAAAGCGATTCTAAACAGCAATTCTGCTTCCTAGTTTGCATTCAATTCACATTTAAATACTTGGTATCTTAACATTTGGATCAGAGCTAAGTTTGAAACCTTTCTCAAAAAAAAAATATTTTTCCACCCCGTCATCACTATCACTCGTCCGCCAAGTACTGCACTGTGTTTCTCACCGATAAGGCAATTAGAAGCACGAAAGGGTGTTCAAAGTATCTAGACATCTAAATCAAAATAAATCAAAAGAAAGTTTTAATTTTTTCTGTGACGAACTGCTGCATTTTTCGGTAGGATTAAAAAACGACGGTGTAAAATTATAAAACAAAAAAAAAATTAATACATTTTGTTGTCCACCGAAAAAAAAAAAGTTTGGCAGGGTTCGAAAATGACGACGTAAAATTATAAAACAAAAAAAAAAATTTAATATAAAGTTTTTGTCGTCGAAAAAATTTTATGGCGACCAACATTGCGACACCGACAAAAAGGGATTTTAAAGTTTAAAAAAAATTAAAGTCGCATTATCCCACATTGAAGGGACGTTAGGACCATTAGGATTTTATAAGAAAAAGGGTGCAGAAGGTTAATAGTGACTTTGGTCACGTGGTCTTGTCCGCCTCTCGCGTGACTTAACCTCTCCACTGTGCCTAGCTGCCCACTCACAAACCTCTGCTCATCTCACCTACTCCGCTTCGCTGCCCTCTACCTCGCCTTTTCCCATGCTCCAACCGACTGCCACTTGCCTTCGCTCTACTACTATCGCTCGCCATCACCGCGCTCCACCCTTGCATCACCGTATTCCTTTGTTGTGCTGACCTCACGTTCGTGTCATGCCCTGTTGTGCTAACTCACTTTGTAATTCATGCCAGTTCATAATAAAATCTAGAGGCTACTATTAATAAACAGTGAGCACCGAATTAAAACAATAGCAACATTTTTTTTTTTTCGGCAAAAAGTTTCTAACTTTTGCAAAGTTGCTAAAACAACTTTTTTGACAACTTTTATATACCAAAATTGCACTATTTTTCTCATCTACCAACCGCAATGGCCGACGGACGACGATCACTGGATTCCATCCATGAGAAATGCGAAAGGCTCGCTGAAGAAGTTAAACAAGAAAGAGAGGAAAATTCCCGTAACACGAGAACTCTTCGAGAAAATATTTGCAATGGATGTTAAACTTTATGCCATCAGTCAAAAACAGGCAACAACACAAGCAAAATCAACCAACAACGGGTCATCAAACTGAACAATGCTAGGAGGTCCACAAACTTCCATTCTACCATGGACGACAAAATTGGACTTTCCAAAATTTGAAGGCGGAGACCCTACAAACTGGATCTACTAAGCAGAGCAATATTTCTCACTAAATCAAAATCCGAAAATACAAAAAGTGCATATCGCCTCCTTCCATTTGGAAAATGACACCATTCAATGGTACCAATCGTTCGAGAAAACTAATGGCACTTCGTAATGGTCAACCTTTACACATAAACTATTAGTACGATTTGGCCCTAACAAGTTTCAAAGCTTCACAGGGGCCCTCACTAAATTATGCCAAACCACTTCAGTAAGCGAGTACCAAGCAGAATTTGAAAGGTTAGCTAATCGAACATCCGGATTAGACGCTGCCTTCTTTCAAGAATGTTTCGTTAGTGGATTAAAAAAAGAAATTTGAATTGAGGTACAAATGTACAACCCTACAAACATGTTAGAGACCATCGGCCTAGCGAAATTTGTAGAAGAAAAAATCAAGGCACGAAATCAGTTCACGAAACCAACTTGGGGGAAACAATCAAACACTTATACCAACCCCAAACCAATGCAAAATGGACGAACCCAAAACTCCTACACAACCCCCAAAATTAACCCCGCTCTACCAATTAAACGTCTGAGTTTCGAGGAAATGAAGGAAAGACAAGCTAAAGGTCTTTGCTACCATTGCGATGAGAAATTTGACAGAAATCATAAATGTGCCTCACGAAAATTATATATTCTAGATGCCATAGAGGAAGGAAATTCTACTGAAGAGGAACCTGAACTCAAAGTAGAGGTATTATCCAACACACTTGAAAGTGACAAAGAAAATGCACCAAAGGTTTCCTTCAACGCCCTTGCCATATTTTCTGCCCCTCAAACAATGCGAGTAAAAGGGTATTTTAAGAAACAAAACCTTACCGTGCTCCTAGATTCTGGTAGCAAGCACAATTTTATCGATCCAAAGGTGGATAGACAAGCAAATTGTTTTATATACCCTTGCAATAACTTCGAAGTGATGATTGGAAACGACAAAAAAATTGCATGCAAAGGAAAATGCAAAAATATAAAACTAACTATGGGGGTTTATACCATGCAAAGCGACATGTACGTTCTACCCCTAGGGGGGTGCGACATTGTACTAGGCGTACAATGGTTAAGAACCTTGGGCATAGTCCAATGGGAATTTGATGAACTATGGATGAAATTCACAGTAAAGAACCAAACCTATATTATCCAAGGCCTGAAATCAGGACCTTCCCAAATCGTCAGCTCGCATAGAATGGAGAAAATTATCCGAAAAGGAAACAAAGGAATGGTCACCCAATTATTTTCAATTCAACCTAGTCACAAAGAAGATGAGACACCAGAGTTACAAAAGATTCTAGACCACCATAAGGCGGTATTCAATGAACCAAAAGGACTACCTCCACAACGAAGTCACGATCACACTATTCCACTATTTCCAGGGCACCAACCTCCTAATATTAGGCCTTATCGTTATCCATACCTCCAAAATACTGAGATAGAGAAATTAATACAAGAGCTTCTTACGACAGGAGTCATTAGACCTAGCAGAAGCCCTTACTCCTCTCCAATTATTTTAGTAAAAAAAAAGGATGTTTCATGGCATTTATGTGTCGATTTTCGAGCATTTAATAAAATGACTATCAAAGATAAATTTCCTATTCCGGTCATAGACGAGCTATTAGATGAGCTCCATGGGGAAGCTTATTTTTCCAAGTTGGACTTACGGTCAGGCTACCACCAAATACGAGTCAATGAAAAGGATATTCCTAAGACGGCCTTTCGCACTCACGAAGGGCACTACGAATTCTTGGTGATGCCATTTGGCCTTACCAACGCTCCTTCTACCTTTCAAAGTCTAATGAATAAGGTATTTCACCCTTTCCTTCGTAAATTTATATTAGTTTTTTTATGACATTTTGATTTATAGCAAAACATGGGAAGAACATTTGGACCATGTTAGACAAGCGTTACAAATCTTGAAGGAAAATCAACTTTATGCAAAAAGATCAAAGTGTTCCTTTGGAAAACAAGAAATTGAATACTTAGGGCATGTTGTCTCAAAGAACGGCGTGATGGTAGATCCTTCCAAAATCGAGGAGGTGAAAAATTGGCCTATTCCAAAAATCTTAAAAGCTCTACGTGGGTTTCTTGGACTAACGGGATATTATAGAAAATTTGTCCAAAATTATGGTAAAATCGCTGCTCCTCTAATAGCATTACTTAATAAAAATGCTTTCAAATGGTCGCCTAAAGCAGATGAGGCCTTTATCACCTTGAAAACTGCAATGTGTACCACCCCTGTTCTAGTCATGCCCAACTTTTCTAAACCGTTCGTTATTGAAAGTGATGCTTCAGGAATAGGAATGGGAGCTGTACTCATGCAGGATGAAAGACCTATAGCTTTTATAAGCAAAGTATTTTCTCCTAAGAATTTATCTCACTCTACGTATGAAAAAGAGATGTTGGCAATCGTCCATGCTATTAAACATTGGAGGCCTTACCTTATTGTCCAACATTTCGTTATACGCACCGACCATCATAGCTTGAAGTATTTTTTGGAACAAAGGACTAATACCCCAGAACAAAAAAAATGGGTTACTAAACTTCTTGGCTATGATTATGAAATTACATATAAAAAGGGCAAGGACAACATGGCAGCCGATGCACTTTCTAGAATATTTGAAGATATGCCTCAAGTCCATGCTCTTTCCTCCCTTATTCCTAAATGGGTAGATGAGGTGCATGAAGAATGGATAAATGATCCTACTACCCACGCCTTAATTCAACAACTTCAACATAATCCTAGTAGCAAACCTCCATATACTTGGAAGGACAATATATTAAGATACAAAGGGAGGATGGTCCTCATTCCCAATTCAACTTATCGAAAAAAACTTCTTCACAAGTTACTTATGTGTGTGAAGTACTCCACACCTTATTGTTTGTAAATTTTTCGCATTGCATCACCAATTTTACTTGACTAGAATTATCACAATGAATATGGAGAGCTTTGAGGGTAAAATTTTTATAGCATGGGCAACACATTCTATGGTGGCTTGGGCAAACACCTCAAAAATGTCTAACCATATTAGGATCAAATGTGTGTGTGATGAATTCATTGACCAGATCTAGAGCTTGGTTATGAGCCATCATCATCAAGGGTCAGTGTGTGCAAGTGGACCTTAGAGCTTTGGGGAATCAGATTCTCAACCAAGGTGTGATGAGAATATAACCCTATCCTTTACTGCTCTCATATTTGACCAAAATAATTAAACCGGTTATGGATGAGGTCATCAGACTAATCTATCCTCATGGTGGACATAAATCTCAACCTTGCGGGAGTCATGTCACCAGGCATGAGTGTACTCCACTACCATTCAAGCGTCTATAGCCCCGGTGGAGGTTAACCCCATAGTCCAGTCTTCTTTGCTTGGATTTGCTCTATATTTTTTTCTTAAAGAATTTTGGGGATGACTACCCATCCTTCTGAGGGACAAGTAGTATGATCCTTACAATTTAGTTTAGATTTTTGGGGAATCAGATTCTCAACCAAGGTATGATGAGAATTTGACCCTATCCTTACTACTTTGATTTGTAAATCATGCTAGTGGTGATAACCACTATTTTATGAGCATAAATATTGTAGTGGTAAAAACCACTATTCATGGACTATGTGCAGGGTGGGATAGACCAGAATTATCTTTTCGCCTCACATCCCCATCCAAGTATGGTTTCATATTATTTTACCCAAGATGTTGGACATGGATAGAAATGTGATAGACCCACGACAACTTTGGCAACAGTTTCCAAACCTAAGATCTTCTTAGTGTTCTTTGTGCCTTTGATCCTAAGATAATTGGACTTCACTTTCAGTGTTTGGGTTTAGCATATGGAGGTGGATTGGTCATGATGTTTATGTGATAAGAATGTGCCCTTGAGACATGGGTGGATGATATGCAAAAAATCAAAGACTTCATGCTTCATGAGCTACAAACAATATTCACATTTTCAAGCCCTTTTGCCATATGATTCCAATGTTTCACATCCTTTTAGTCTTGGTTGACATTCGTATACACATAGGCTGACCTCTTACTCTTACAATAAAATCCAAAACTGGACAACCTTGACACACTAAAAACTCCTGAAATCAAAGAAAATAAAATAAACAGGAAATAAAACTGACAAGACAAACAATCAAGCAAGCTGATTAGTGTACATATAATACAATGACTCTACCCTTAGGCCTGAAAATAATGCTTTAAATGAAGGCCATTGATGGGTAAGGCCAAATCCTTTCCATCCAAGGTTTTTAATCTGAAACTATTTTCACCTAGGACTTTAGATATTAGATAAGGTCCCAACCACAAGCAATCAAATTTTTCATGTTCTCCTCTTTTCTCATGCCTTTTATCCCACAAAAAAACTAAATATGAAGCTTTGAAGGCCTTAATTTTGGACCTTTTATCAAACCACCTTTTTATTATGTCTTGATGTTTGCTGAAATGAAGCATGGCTTCCTCCCTCTTCTCATCAAGATGCATTAATTGTGTTAATCTGGTTTCAAGTTTATTATCAGTCCCAATATAGTCTTTTATAAAATGTAAAGTTTACAATTTTAGATTAGTGGGAAAAATAGGATCTTGCCCATAGACTAAGTGATAAGGAGATGTCCCAATTGACTCCTTGCTTCTGGTCCTATCTGCCCAAAGGGAAAATTTTAACTTACTATGCCAATCTCTAGGGTTCTTTTCAAGTAATTTTTTGATTATGCATAATAAATTTTTATTTGATGATTCTGCCAAACCATTGCCTTGGGGGTAATAATTGGAAGAGAATTTTAGACTCACCTTATTGTCGTACGCCCAATTTGCAAATTCTAAAGAGGAAAAGGTAGAACCATTGTCACTTACTATGGAGTTAGGCATTCCAAAATGAGTGACTATGTTTTCCTCTAGAAATCTAATCACAACCTCGAAGGTGGCATTCTTAGTAGGTATAGCCTCTATCCACCTTGTGCAGTAATCAGTAGTGGTGAGGATGAACTTATGGGAATCATATGAGTTAGGATTTATCACCCCAACAAAGTCTAATCCCCATTGTGCAAATGGTCTCGTCTCTACCACTGACTACAATGGCATTGCTGCATTTCGCTCTCTATTGGCTGCCACTTGGCATATGTGACATGTTCTTACATGTGTATGTGCATCTTTAAACAAGTGGGGCTAGTAATACCCAACTCTAAGAATCTAGTGTGTTGTCGCATTTTCTGACCCGTGTCCAGTTCCATACTTACCATGGAAGTCTTTGAGTACTTGGGTTGCTTCCTCTTGAGTAATGCAACGAAGAAAAATTCCTTCGTGATTCTTCTTGTACAACACACCAGATTTAATAAGAAATCTAGCTGATTTTAAATGTAGTGCCCTATGCTAAGTGGAATTCAAATGAGAAGGGCACTTACCATGCAATAAAAAATATACAATATCTACGTACCATTCCTCTGTAGTGATATCATTAACCTCATAGTTTTGGCACGTTATTGAAGGGTCAATTTCTGCGATGGCCTTGACCAAACCTTGTCCATGCACTATCTTCATGGGCTTTATATCTAAGTCAAATTCTTGAAGGGTAGAAATCCATTTCCCCCTTCTTTCACCTAGCTCACTCTATAAGAACATGGACTTTACTGTAGGGTCAGGAACTATAGCAAAAACTTTACTATGCACAATGTAATGCCTAAATTTTTTTATAGTTTTAAACAAGGCATACATTTGCTTGTCTAAGACAGAATACCTCAGCTTCATGTCCTTCAAAGGAGAACTCAGAAAGGCTATAGGATTTTCAATGTTGTCTTCACTTTTTTGAGTTAACACACTTGCAAAAGAATGATCTGAAGCAAATGTGTAAACATAAAATGGTTTAGCATAGTCTGGACTAATGAGAATAGGGGCTTTGGAAATAGCATCCTTGATGCTTGTGAAGGCATCCCTTTTCTCACTGGTCCACTTTATCAAAACATCCTTTTTTAGCATATCATTTAGGGGCTTGGCAATCTCGGCAAAAACTGAAATGAATTTTCTCACAAAGTTAATCTTACCGAAAAAGGACCTAAGCTCCTTTTTGCTATTGGGATGAGGAATATCCCAGATAGTGGCTATCCACTCTAGGTCTATAGCAATCCCATATTTTGAAATGACATGCCCTAACAACTTACCCTCTGTTACCCCAAAGATGCACTTTTTTGGATTTAGGGAAATTCCATGTTCCCTGCACCTTTGGAGTACTTTCCTCAAGTATTTAACATGATCTTCCCTCTTCTTGGAGAAGACAGGGATATCATCCACATAGAAAATAATGCACTTACCAATGAGCCCCTTGAATGCAAAATCCATGGCTCTTTTGAAAGTGGCTCCAACATCCAACAAACCAAACGACATCCTTCGGTAGGCAAATGTTCCCCACTTTGTGGTGAAGGCCGTCTTCATCCTATCATTTGGATGTATGAGAATTTGATTATATCTTGAGTATCCATCCAAAAATGACATCATTTCAGACCCATTTACCTTTTGGAGTATCTCGTCAATGGTGGGTAATGGGTAATTGTCTTTTTGGCAAGCTTTGTTCAAATTTCTAAAGTCTATGCACAACCAAATTTCTCCACTCTTTTTCCTAACAGGGACAAGATTAGCCACCCATGTGGAATGCCTAATAGGGAAGATGATTTTGGCTTCCAGCAACCTCTTCACTTCCTTCTCTATCAAGGGCTCTAGGATTGGGTTAACCATTCTTTGCCTCTGTCTAAAAGGCTTGGAATCAGGCTTCAGAGGAATAGTATGCATGATTACATTCTGGTCATATGTTTTCAGATCTTCATAGCTCCAAGCTATGCAATCAATGTACTCTCCTAAAACCTGAGCTATTGACTCCTTCTCTCGTTGTGTGCATGCCTTTGCAATGAACACTTCACGCAGATCTATTGCACTCCCCAAATTGACTGAATTGCATGATTCCTTGGGGGATGGTATTTTTCTTTCCTTTTTCTTTTGATATCCAATATCAAACAACTTTTCAAGAGAGGCCCTATCACTTGGCATCTCGTTCCATACTCCGTTTGTTCCTACTTCTACTTGCCTCCTCTCTTCTTCGTCTATAACCTGATTTTCAAATATACCAGAATTAGTAACAAAACTAAAAATGTGTCTATCACTATCAAAGACCTGTAAATTCATGACATTGTCTGGTATGGAGGGGCAAGGCACTAACTCTATGGAATTTTTTTTACATTTTTTATGGTCAGCAGGCGAAAGCATGTTGGCCGCTACGACTAACGAATCAACCATTTTATTATTTTTTCTTGAGATGAGGGAAATATTGAAAGCATCAAACTCATTAATTAATTCCCTCACTCTGGTTTTATAGAGGTTCAACCTCTTGTCTCTATAGGTATACTACTCCTTGACCTATTTGACTACTAACTCTAAGTCTCCCGATGCCTTAAGGCACTTTACCTTTTCTCTTAGGGCTAACTGAAGTCCAAAAATTAGGGCTTCATACTCCACCACATTATTGGTGGTTAGGAATTGTAGTCTGTAGGCAGCAATCAAAGGCTTACTACCAGGACATGTGAGCTCTACCCCAGCTCCCGCACCTTGTTTTTATTTGGACCCATCAAAATTTAGGGTCCACACCCTCTTGTTTTCTTCCGATGTACCATGGTAAAGATTATCATTTTGGGACCCTTCGGCTATGTCTTCTATGTCAAAATTGTAAACCCCTAATTTTGTTTTAGTAAACTGAATCTCATTGGGTTTATTATACTCTGTAATAATTTCCCTAAGTCTGGGCTCTCTGTCTACCCAGATTTGGTTTGCAACTCCTCTCCATGGCAACCACATATGGGAGGAATCAGTCACCACATAACCATTGATATTTTTGCTCCAATATCTGCCCAAAACCATGCCATACTTGGCAACAATATTTAGCACAAGGATATCCGTGTAATGTTGGACCCTAGGCTCTGAGTTGATCTGAACTAGGACATATTTTACAACACCTACTACATCCACCATAGATCTATCCAATTGGACCACCTTATTATTCGAATGAACAGGCTTAAGTCCTAGCTTTTGGCTTATCTCAAGAGGCATGATGTTGGCCGAGGCACCAGAATCAATCAAACAGTTGTGTAAATTCTTGCCTGTGATCCTAACGGTTATGAGAAAATGGGGTACCTCTGGTTTCTCTTTCCTCATAGCAAGTTGGGGTTCTACAGATTTAACCTCATGAATTTGACTCGAGGAATTCAATCTCTTCCCCCCAATTTTATCCTGCCCCAACAATTGAGAGACCTCATACATTGAGATATTGGCCTTGGTCCTTTTCATGTCTTCTTCCAAGTTATAAGTGGATGTTCCAGGATTTGACACTTTTGGCATTGTCCTAGGTGCTTCCAAAAATGGAGGTGGTGGATTCACATCACCTTTTGTATCAGGAGGAACTAAAGGGTTGTTTGGGGGAGTAGAGGATGTTTTGGGATCCTTAGAACTCCTAGTAAAATACTTGTGATTGGATTTCCCAAAATGTCTAGCGGCATGAGCTTCCAAGGCTTCATCCTCTTCCTCTCCTAACACATTCATATCTTCCTCCATATCATAATTTTCTAAATAATGAATAACTTCAGACACCAAAGCATCTGACTTTCTATGGCAACAATGATGCATTTCCTCATCACATGACTCTAACTCATCACAATCCCCTAACGCATCAGCCTGATTGGCTACCAGATTGGGTACGCACCCATTGTTAGGCTACGTATTGTATGGTCCTGTTCTCCTATGGTCGTGGTTTCGATTGGGCATGGGATTTTGGGCAACTTGTTTTTGTAACCGAATGATGTCATTGCCCTATTTTATGGTCATTCTCTTGAGCTCTTCCAGCTCAGAATTGGAACCTTGTGGCTGGGACATGACAACCCTAGATCCACTAACATTTTTGACATTAGCAACCTCTGGATTAGGCACTAAGGTTTGACTCTGGGTGTTTTGGGTCCACCATGGACCCTTGGCCTACAGAGGCGCAACCATGGGATACACATTTGAGGCCTGAGTACTACTCACCTCAAATCCTGGCAAGGTTATCTGATTAGCAACCATCATTTGTGGAGTGGGTGGAATGGCAGCATTAGGGTATGTCAAAAAATATGGAAGCGTGGGAGCGAATGGGTATGACTGATGATATGGCAAAGCATTCATCATGGGCATCTGAGGTGTCACAACTTGATTCATCATGGCAAATTGATTGTAAGGGCCATATTGCCCTAACACAGGAAATTGAGGCATAGTGCCACCTTGCGGTGTCATTTGCTACTCAATAGTCATGGCTTCAGCATAGGCTAAGGCCAACATTGTAACTTGAGGATTTCTCCTGGTAAACATGGTTGTCATTGGGTCTAAGGTTGCGAGGTATAATTGCAATGCCATAGTAGCATCTATTGCAAAATGACAAGTCATGTTTGTGTAAAGATTTTGGAATCTGGCATTAAATGTTCTGATAGGTTCATTAGGATACCTCTTGCATGACACAAATTGGTTATACATGATGGTAGGATCTAGCAATGACCTAAATTGATTAACAAAGGTAGCTTCCAACTGGGCCCAAGATGTAATGGACCCTGCAGGAAGATTCCTATACCATTCATGAGCCATTTGGTCAAAGCTATTAGGGAAGAGTCGACAAGCGACGTCTTCATGATTGACTCCCTGCCTAATCATATGGTCCTTGTAAATTTGAACATGCTCTTCAGCTAAAATGGGACCATCATGGACAAAATTAGGGATAGACCTCTCAAGGTGCCTAGGTATGTCATGGACATCCCTAGGTATACTTAACGGAGAACTTTGGGTACCAAACCAGGACTGGTTGTTGTTGTTGTTGTTGGGCCATATTAACCAAATATAATGGCCCTACTAAAGTAGTTGACACACTCGGGATGACGAATATGGGTACACTTGATGTAGCTCTTGTGGTGGAACTAATGGGTGCACACCCACTAAAGGTATTCAGATTCAGAGGTCTGAGAGCTAGCCTTTCCAAATATTGGCAAAGCATCTCTAAACCTAATGTATCAAAAGGCTCAGATGGGATTTCGATCCCCTAGATTTTGTATCTTGGTTTCCTAGGTTTGGGAGAAAGACTTTGAAAAATGGTTTCCTCGGTGGTTTTAGACCTAGTAGCAATGCGTCTAGGCGGGTCCAGCCTGAGAAACTTAAATCTATTCTACTAAGGTTTCTCACAAACTAGTCAAGAGTAACATGTTGCACCTGCAAACACAATATTGTTGAACCAAAACTGACCACGTTAGCATTAGAAAAAAAAACTAAATCACAAAGCATAAAATAAGGCCCTCCTTCTAGCGCCAAATATGTTGAGTGTATATTTTTCCCAATTGCAAAATACCACCACATGCAGAGTATTGAACAGAAAACTCTCTCTTGAAAAGAAACCAAATGATAAACATTCAACTTCTCCAAGGTTCTGGTAAAATATCTAAAAGATTACAATAATTCCAGAAATAATTCAATGATGCATGTGACCATAAACAAGGGGCCTTTGCTGGTTCTAAACAATGCTTAGTGATTGAAAGATCTAACTGAAAAGCTAGTGTAAAATAAAAGCAGTTCTTTTTTAGGGTTTTTTAAATTGATGCTACCCTGAATCCCTGTTAGTAAAGTATTTTATCTTCACTTAAAAGGTTTCAAATGATAAAATGTGGAATTTTCCACCTCATTTTAATGTCTGTGCCTTTAAGATGAAGTAAGTTTTAGATAGTTGGGTTCATTTTATCTTCCTTATGTTGATGCCACTACCCTAATAGTAGTTAGTAGAAGTTAGCATGTTAGCAATGTTAGCAAAATTAGCTTTCATTTCTTATCTTAATTTAATGTGAAATAGCAGGTTAGTATCCCTCCTAAACCATGTGTTTTATCTGAAAGCTTAGATTAATGAATTTTGGAGGTGCAAAAATTATGGAAAATGACCAGAATGGAAATAACTTGAAAGCTTAACAATTCTAGAAATGGACCAAATAGAAATGAAACTAAAAGGAAATTAGCAAAAATTCTGGAAAAGGACCAGAATGGAAATAAAAGAAACTGAAATTCTGGATGGACCAGAATGAAATGATTGAATGCTTGAAATAAAATGAACTTAAAAAAAATGAATAAATAAACAATGCAGATTTGGTTAGCTGAAAAAGTCAAATTCTGAATTAGTTTAGCAAGCTCCTCCTTGCAAAATTCCAAGTTATGAGGTAATCATAAAACAACCTGAATTAATGGACCTGCAACATAAGCACAATACCATTAAATCAAGTGCAAGACTCAAAGGAAATAATAGAGAAACTGCATCATCTTGACCTTCGCCTATTGCAACCCATTTCATGGCATAAGACAATGGCTAGAAGTCACTAAAATGCAGAAATGATAAGACACTAAAAACGTTAGTTTTATGATTAGAAACCCTCCTTTTGATTTTGCTCACAAAAGTTTGCTACCCTCTCAAAATCTGAAAAATGCTCTTTCTTATTGCTTTTCGGAATGTTACATCATTTCCAGCCCCCCTAAATAGGTAGGATAGCAAGGTATAAATAATTCTTAGAAGTCCTTTCGCTTCAACTTCTTTCACAATTAAAATAATAAATGGATATAAGAAAATAATCCATCATCATTTTCTGTGATTTAATACAATAAAATAACACTTCTAAACATTATTTTAAACAATAATAAAACCAAAAACATAATCTTACGTAACTCCTTATGTCTCCCCTTTCTCTTATCACATAGGCATTCTACCCAAGAACACCCCTTTGCACCCATCAAAATGAATAATAAAAAACATTTAACTATACCTTATAACCCCTACGATTTTAGGCCTCCTTTAAAACATTGAATATAATCAAACAACATTCACATTAAAATAAGGTAGGCCAATCTCATTCAACGAGATTTTTGTTGTGCTGCTCAAAACCAAGGCCCGATGGTATCTCTTCGAAGCCATACCAAATGTGCCCAAGGATTGGGATGACATCCCCCATCTTGGGCACTTTGGTTTCCATATAACCTAGTGAGGCCATCACACCATCGATGCAGCCATGGCACTATCAACACCATGTCATGGTGCTACGATCGACACAGCCATGGCACTGTCAAAACAACATCGCCATGGTGCTGCGTTCGATCGCAGCCATGGCGTTGTCAACACCACATCAGGGGGCTGCCATCGACGCAAGCCATGGCACTGTCAACCCTTCGCCATGGCTGTCGAGCTCCTTGCTCTCGCACTCATGCTATGCAATACCAACGAAAAACTTTCCATGCTCTTGAGGTAGACCTTTATCTCCATCGATTAGGGTTACGGGTTGCCCTAATAATGTTTCTTTGTTGGCT
This sequence comes from Wollemia nobilis, assembly GCA_028583015.1. Lineage (NCBI taxonomy): Eukaryota > Viridiplantae > Streptophyta > Pinopsida > Araucariales > Araucariaceae > Wollemia > Wollemia nobilis. Next base: position 4,988,627 of record JAQPPZ010016983.1, on the reverse strand, counting down.
TGTTTGACGGCATGCCTCTGGTTTCAACCATTTCACTATCAAATCCGGTGCCTTATGTGTTGTCCTCCTGAAACCCTAACGCTATCTTTGGACCGCTTCCTCTTTTGCCAGCGTTACGTAGCCTCGAACATTTTGGAATAGCCACCCTTGCCTTCGATCATTTTGAATAGCCGCCATCACCTTCTCCTCAATCAAACATAACATGGTCAAACATATTATTATCACATCCTTTGTAAAGTATATTATAATAATATTATTATATACAATATAATAATATTATTATAATAATAACATTTTAGAATAAAATAATCATAATAATATTATTATAATAATATTATTATAATAACATTTTAGAACATCATAATAATATTACTATTATATACATAATATAATTAATGTAATTATATTAGGTAGATAATAGCATATTATTTTCTATCACAATTTCTTTGTACCTTTTGTATCCTCTTCTTGTTTTAGGTAATGTTTTGGTCAGGCCTTGCTTTATTAAACACATTCCATCACCTTAGATAGTATGAAGAACATTAAACTCTATTTATCAAAATGGATTTTAATTAATCTAAGCATTAATGCCTAGATTAATTAATCATTAAATATCAAATAACTAAAGCAATTAAAATCATTAACATAAACGGTCAAACATCACTATTCTTACAAGCCAAAGAAAACCAAAAACCTTTAATACCAAAACATGACAAGTGGGTCCCCAAGAAGCTTGGGGTGGTTGTGGAAAATCCACAACAAAATGGTGACTCTTCTGGGAAATGCTCCTGAGCATTTCGGTGAGAACCCAAAAGAAAATCTGAAAACACACTCCAAACCAGGAAGCAACAAGCATCAGCAAATGCATAAATAATGTCAATAGACTCATAAGAACAACAAAATATTAGAATCATGCAATATTAACTCTGTGTGTGTGAAGTACTCCACACCTTATTGTTTGTAACTTTTTCGTATTGCATCACCAATTTTACTTGACTAGAATTATCGCAATGAATATGGAGAGCTTTGAGGGTAAAAATTTTATAGCATGGGCAGCACATTCTATGGTGGCTTGGGCAAACACCTCAAAAATGTCTAACCATATTAGGATCAAATGTGTGTGCGATGAATTCATTGACCAGATCTAGAGCTTGGTTATGAGCCATCATCATCAAGGGTCGAGTGTGTGCAAGTGGACCTTAGAGCTTTGGGGAATCGGATTCTCAACCAAGGTGTGATGAGAATATAACCCTATCCTTTACTGCTCTCATATTTGACAAAAATAATTAAACCAGTTATGGATGAGGTCATCAGACTAATCTATCCTCATGGCGGACATAAATCTCAACCTTGCGGGAGTCATGTCACCAGGCATGAGTGTACTCCACTGCCAGTCAAGCGTCTATAGCCCCGGTGGAGGTTAACCCCATAGTCCAATCTTCTTTGCTTGGCTTTGCTCTATATTTTTTTCCTTAAAGAATTTTGGGGATGACTACCCATCCTTCTGAGGGACAAGTAGTACGATCCTTACAATTCAGTTTAGAGTTTTGGGGAATCGGATTCTCAACCAAGGTATGATGAGAATTTGACCCTATCCTTACTACTCTAATTTGTAAATCATGCTAGTGGTGATAACCACTGTTTTATGAGCATAAATATTGTAGTGGTAAAAACCACTATTCATGGACTATGTGCAGGGCGGGATAGACCAGAATTATATTTTCGCCTCACATCCCCATCCAAGTATGGTTTCATATTATTTTACCCAAGATGTTGGACATGGACATAAATGTGATAGACCCACGACAACTTCGGCAACAGTTTCCAAACCTAAGATCTTCTTAGTGTTCTTTGTGCCTTTGATCCTAAGATAATTGGACTTCACTTTCAGTGTTTGGGTTTAGCATATGGAGGTGGATTGGTCATGATGTTTATGTGATAATAATGTGCCCTTGAGACATGGGTGGATGATATGCAAAAATCAAAGACTTCATGCTTCATGAGCTGCAAACAATATTCACATTTTCAAGCCCTTTTGCCATATGATTCCAATGTTTCACATCCTTTTAGTCTTGGTTGACATTCGTATACACATAGGCTGACCTCTTACTCTTACAATCAAATCCAAAATTGGACAACCTTGACACACTAAAAACTCCCGAAATCAAAGAAAACAAAATAAATAGGAAATAAAACTAACAAGACAAACAATCAAGCAAGTTGATTAGTGTACATATAATACAATGAATCTACCCTTAGGCCTGAAAATAATGCTTTAAATGAAGGCCATTGATGGGTAAGGCCAAATACTTTCCATCCAAGGTTTTTAATCTGAAACTATTTTCACCTAGGACTTCGGATATTAGATAAGGTCCCAGCCACAAGCAATCAAAATTTTCATGTTCTCCTCTTTTCTCATGCCTTTTATCCCACAACAAAACTAAATCTGAAGCTTTGAAGGCCTTAATTTTGGACCATTTATCAAACCACATTTTGATTATGTCTTGATGTTTTCTGAAATGAAGCATGGCTTCCTCCCTCTTCTCATCAAGATGCATTAATTGTGTTAATCTGGTTTCAAGTTTATTATCAGTCCCAATATAGTCTTTTATAAAATGTAAAGTTTGCAATTTTAGATTAGTGGGAAAAATAGGATCTTGCCCATAGACTAAGTGATAAGGATATGTCCCAATTGACTCCTTGCTTCTGGTCCTATCTGCCCAAAGGGTAAATTTTAACTTACTATGCCAATCTCTAGGGTTCTTTTCAAGTAATTTTTTGATTATGCATAATAAATTTTTATTTGATGATTCTGCCAAACCATTGCCTTGGGGGTAATAATTGGAAGAGAATTTTAGACTCACCTTATTGTTGTACACCCAATTTGCAAATTCTAAAGAGGAAAAGGCAGAACCATTGTCACTTACTATGGAGTTAGGCATTCCAAAATGAGTGACTATGTTTTCCTCTAGAAATCTAATCACAACCTCGGAGGTGGCATTCTTAGTAGGTATAGCCTCTCTCCACCTTGTGCAGTAATCAGTAGCGGTGAGGATGAACTTATGGGAATCGAATGAGTTAGGATTTATCACCCCAACAAAGTCTAATCCCCATTGTGCAAATGGTCTCATCTCTACCACTGACTGCAACGACATTGTTGCATTTCGCTCTTTGTTGGCTGCCACTTGGCATATGTGACATGTTCTTACATGTGTATGTGCATCTTTAAACAAGTGGGGCTAGTAATACCCAGATCTAAGAATCTGGTGTGCTATCGCATTTGCTGACCCGTGTCCAGTTCCATACTTACCATGGAAGTCTTTGAGTACTTGGGTTGCTTCCTCTTGAGTAATGCAATGAAGAAAAATTCCTTCATGATTCTTCCTGTACAACACACCAATTTAATCAAAAATCTAGCTGATTTTAAATGTAGTGCCCTACGCTGAGTGGAATTCAAATGAGAAGGGCACTTACCATGCAAAAAAAAATATACAATATCTACGTACCATTCCTCTGTAGTGATATCATTAACCTCATAGTTTTGGCACGTTATTGAAGGGTCAATTTTTGTGATGGCCTTGACCAAACCTTGTCCATGCACTATCTTCATGGGCTTTATCTCTAAGTCAAATTATTGAAGGGTAGAAAGCCATTTCCCCCTTATTTCACCTAGCTCACTCTGTAAGAACATGGACTTTACTGAAGGGTCAATAACTATAGCAAAAACTTTACTATGCACAATGTAATGCCTGAATTTTTTTACAGTTTTAAACAAGGCATACATTTGCTTGTCTAAGACAGAATACCTCAGCTTCGCGTCCTTCAAAGGAGAACTCGGAAAGGCTATAGGATTTTCAATGTTGTCTTCACTTTTCTGAGTTAACACACTTGCAAAAGAATGATCTAAAGCAAATGTGTAAACATAAAATGGTTTAGCATAGTCCGGACTAATGAGAATAGGGGCTTTGGAAATAGCATCCTTGATGCTTGTGAAGGCATCCCTTTTCTCATTGGTCCACTTTATCAGAACATCCTTTTTTAGCATATCATTTAGGGGCTTGGCAATCTCGATGTATCGCTCCAAATTTTTTGCATCCCTACCTTCAGGCTATTGGATCCGCGCCCGGAAGGAGGATGGGAAAAGGATGGTGCGGTACCTCGGACAAGAGGACTTCACGAAGGTCCCGCCTCTCAAGGGAGGTGTATTTTGGTGATTTTTCGACGGATGGTGGGTTCACCAGGAAACATTTGGTGGCAGTTTCCATGCCTAGGTTTTGGGAATGAGTTTTGATGAGTTCGTTTTTATTTTTAAACATTCATCCTAGGTTTGGCCGAATGATTCTAACTTAAACTACATGAAAATGCAATTTAAATGAATACAACAAACATAAAAGAAAGCGAAAAGAGAGAATTTGAGGGAGGCCAATGAATATTACCCGATCCGAAAGTCCGATGAAGTTTTCGATTACTTGTAGCGATCTAGGATCGTCTGCAATTCAACAGGATCGCCTTCAATTTGATAAAATCGTCTAAATTGACAGGATCGTCTGCAATCTGACGAATTCGTCAGACGAATTCATCAGAGACCTGCAAAATAGCAAACAGATGCAAGATACAAGAAATTCTATTTTGTAAACAAGGGAAAACTATATGAAAAAGTAATATGAGTATTGAACAATATAAAAGAACAAAAGTAAATGCAAATCACTATGTTTAGATAGCGAAATTATGATCTTAATATGCAAACTAGACAAAATGGGTGAACTCCAGATGCAATATAGTATAAAAACTGAATAGACAATCTAATTTATAGCATAAAATGACAGATAAAAGAGAAAGAAGAGCAAACTCCAGGCACTAATTGCCTCGATGTGTGCTGCAGTCGAAATCGTCTCGCATCGTGACGAGATCATCCTCGAATTTGACTAGATCGCCTCCGAGATCTTGAACGAGTTCAGTCGAGCTGCGATAGGTGCTGGCTCCGACTGAAAACCAATGGTGTACCTACAATAAAATTAATATAGGACTAGTGCAAGAGCAAATTTGAAGTGTTTTAGCGCATAGGGAGTTGATTTACATAAAAATTTAGCCAGGGGTTGGGGAAGGAAAAGTTTTAGAGTTAAATAGGTATAGGATAGTTGTTGGGAGGTTGGAGATCATCCAAATTTGGGAGATCTCCTATGGGGGAAGGGTCCCAACGACGCAGACACGCTTCTGCCCGGATTGGAGACCCGTTGGAACGGATTCCAACTATGCAAATTTAGTTTTGTGACAAAATCGTGTGGATGTTCTAGTCCAGACAAAATCGTCAAATCTAGGGTGATATCGTCTGATCGGAGACGATATTGTCAAACGGTCAAAAAAACTGCTAAAAATGGCACGAAAAAGGAGGAAACGAGTTTCTCGGCGGTTAACGGGCGGTTTGGGAGGTTAAATTTGAATTTAAATTTATTTACTAAGGTGAATGTAATTATTCCAATTTTACTATGCCAATTTTAGGGTGCTACATTTTGCCCCCTCTTTAGCGAATTTTTCGAAGAAAATGCATTAAAGATGAGTTCTTCTCGATCTACGAGAAAGCAAAAAATTATTCCCATTTTTAGGCGACGATTCTTGGTCGAATCATACGACAGCTTACTATGGTGCCCCCTCCGTGTTTTTACCCAAATCGAACGTTTGAGGTAAAAACGGGGAAAAGCAAAATTATTTGTGAATTATTTTGAATAAAATTAAGAAAAATAGGGTAAAACCCTAATTCATTGTTACTGTTCATTTTACTATTTTTAGAGCTCTGGATCAAAAATGGTAGAGACAGCGCACAGATCTACAGAGGTCCGCCGCGGTTTATGGGTAAGGGTTTAAACTTAGTTTAGATTGATTTAATTTGAATTTACATGCTTTGTAAATGAACTTTAGGATGAATTTTGAGCATCGCGGCCATTTTTGGCCATCGACGTCGTCCGGACGAAATCGTCCCTAGTTCGACGAAATCATCTTAAGTTCGTCAATTTCGCCCAAGGGCGAAATCGACGAAAAAGGGACGATTTCATCAAATTAGAGACGATTTCGACACGCAAAATCGGAGACGATTTTGCTCAAATTTTGGACGATATCGACCAATAGTGGGTGATATCATCAATTGCAAAAATTTGATCTTTAAGTTGCATTATTGATTGCTAAAATTGTTATTAATGATTGTTTGTTGTTTTGATTGTTTATGCTTGCAGAGAGGATTACTAAAGAGCAGAGAGTGGAAATACGATGGGCTAAGAGACGAATTGGCCGCTCTCACCCAGGCAGAGCGGGATCTGCTGGCACAGGCCGGCTTGCAGCATGTGGCAGAGATGCCGCAGGTTTCTATTGACATGGGGCTACTGACAGCCCTAGCAGAGAGGTGGTACTCGGTCTCTTCATGCTTTCGGTTACCAACAGGGGAGATGACTCCCACACTAGAGGATGTATGGAGGATTCTTAGAATCCCCATACAAGGGAGGATGATCACACCTACGGCCAATTAGGGCCACGCGATGGGACGACTCTGCGATGACCCGAGCTTCGCCCTGGAGAAGGGCGGAGTGAACATCGAGGCACTGCGCCAGATGCCTGGGGCATCTACACTGACACGAGTTTTGGCTGGGGTGGTTGGTGGACTTCTGCTTGTGCCACCAGAGCGGGTGCGGGGTACCATGGATGTCGGCAGATGTGATCTGTGACATGCGTGACCATGGCTACAGATTCTCTTGGGGCAACTTTGTTCTATGTCGGCTGTACAGGATCCTTTACGGGGTTGTGTACAAGGGCAAGCGATGTCTGGTCATGACATTGCTCCTACAGGTTTGGTGTTGGGAGCACATTGCAGTGCGAAGGCCGGTAGGGCTTCCACTGATAGGGTTGATGGGGAGAGGCCCCGAGTCTTCTCTCGGTGGCTCCGGAGAGGGGCACAGCGATGGATCAACCTGTTGATGTCCCGAAGACTACTGGATGACTTGGTCCCAGACCAGATCACCTGGAGGCCATGGAGGCAGAATCCAGGGTGGGCAGAGGATGCACAGGAGCTGGCTCGCATCAGGTGAGTCTACTGGCTATGGATGGAGAGGGGGGAGGTGGAGCTCCACCGCTATGACCGAGTGTTGCGATAGTTCGGTCTACAGCAGGGGATCCCATCTCTCAGGGATTATGAGTTTTATCGGATTGCCCGGGATAACACCACAGTTAGCGAGGCTCCAGATATGCAACGATTATGGAGTCAGGATGCGGACGATGCCCCCATTCAGCCAGTGGATGGGGATGACGCAGGGGTAGCCGATGGCTACGATGCCTGGTACGTAGGCATCCGCCCTCCTCGGATGACAAGGGCTCAGGGACCGATCCACGTAGTTGTGCATCGGATAGGGAGGCGGTGCCAGGCGGCGGTAGAGGTAGCCCAGGGTCACGGTAGAGGAGAGTAGAGGAGGCCACAGGCACAGGAGAGGCCGCGACAGAGGGAGAGGGAGAGGAGGGAGACGAGACCACCATCTCCATAGAGGCCACCATCGCCTGATAAGGGCAAGGGTGTGGACATTGGCGAGAGTAGCGAGATGGCTACTCTTCGGGCAGAGAGAGATCGTCTGTGAGCTTAGGTGCAGACGTTACAGGATGCAGCTGCATAGCACCAGGCTGAGGTGTCACAGCTATGAGACGAGAATGCTTGTCTCAGGGAGGCGGAGGGGTGAGCACTCAGGAGCTGATGCGGTCGGTTTCTCAGATCACATTCTATTAGGCGCTATACTACCAGGTGGTTCCAGAGGGCCAGAGGATACAGGTGCCACTTGCCATAGCAGATCCTATCAGGACAGGGTCGACGAGGAGCTCATCCTGGTCGATGATGAGGACTTGCAGTACCACATACTACGATGGGACCACCTCGTCCTCCGTAGGGCGGGGGAGGAGATGAGGCCGAGAGCTCTAGAGGCTCTCGAGGCTAGAGGGCGAGATATTGCTACTGATATTGTATTATACTTGTATTGATAGAGGATTGAGTATGCCGAGGTATAGATTGTGGCATACCAATCCAGTTTTGATGATGTATATATGTTGATATATATATATGAGATATTTTTGATCATATGACTTGTCTTATGTGATGCTTATGATGCTTTTTATGTTTGATTGATTGATTGAGTTGATTGAGAATTTTATTGAGGATTCATGTAATTATGTCATTTTGGAAAATATTATAATTTTGATGTCATGCTGTAAGTATTTTAAATGAAATAATCTGATGTGAACAAATTGATTGGTTGTAGTGTGATTTGATAAAAAATAAAAAGAGACTTCTAACAATAATTTCAAAGGACATTGTCGCTATTATAGACCATTTCATGGAGTCGTTGCTCACTCGGTCGTCAAGCTAATCCCGGTATAGAAATATTGTTAAAAGTAAAAAGAGTGCTTAAGAGATCTGTCTTAAGACTTTGTGTGTAATGATGAAAATGATGATGATTTGATGGTTTATTTTCAGATTTTCATGAAAATAGTATGCATGAAATATTGTAAAGAAATGATATTTTGCTAGGCATAAATTCCTAAGTGTGATAAAATTTTGAATAATTCCTTAAGAATTATACCATCATTGCAAAATGCGAAGGTGAACATAATGACATGAAATAATAAAAATGTGTTTGCTTTTGAAAAGCATAATTGTGTAACATAATGATGAAGTCACATGTTTTGTATGATCTTTGATTTTAAAATTGGAAAATAAAATTAGTACGATGGTTTGCGCTAGGCATAGAATATATAGGTATAGACTTATACCATCATCGCGAAGATCCAAAGAAGAAGATAGATTTTTTTTATTGCAGATTAATTTTTGATTGAACATAAAATATGATAATGATGACTTTTTTTTTGAATTATTTAAAGTTTTTTTTTTTTTTTTTGGTATAAGGTAGAGGTGGTTATAAGGTCCACAAACCTTTTACAAAGTCAAAATGGGCTGGTTCTAGCATCAAGCCCGTATAATCAAAATAAAAAATGGATCTTTCTAAGACTCACATTAAGCCATACTTAGAGTCCAAAGTCCTATACTTGTCGCTTGACTATTCGAGATAAAACAAAAACCAAACAACACCTAGCACTTACTAACACTAGGTTGTCGTCTCTGTACACTTGTCACCTCCCGGGCCCCAACAAATGGGATGCCTTTTCGCCTAATTCCATCCGTCGGATTACTCATCATCAGCCCCTCCGATCTCCCGATGCTCTAACGGGTTTGATCTTAGCTCTTCTCTAGCAACCAACACCAATAGTTCTTGAGGGAAGTTATCCTTCCAAATTTGCATCTCCCCAACCGAAACTGCAATATTTGCCATTAGATCCGCCGCCTCGGTTCCCTTCTCTCGAAGGTGTGTTGGATTCGGGCATTAACCAAATGAGATTTATGAATCTTTGCTTCTAGGATAAGCTCCAAGATGGTCCAATTGGGGTCTTTATCCTCCTTAATTGCCTTGATTATATTAAGCGAATCCCCTTCAAAGATAACTTCCTTATAACCCTCAAGTCTGGCAATTCTCATTGCCTGCATGCAAGCTCGGGCTTCTGCAAAATGATTTGTTTGAGTTCCCAAAGGCTCTGCAAAGGCAAGGACCACTTTTCCTTCCTCATTTCTCAAAACTCCTCCTGCTCCTGCAGCCCCCGGATTTCCTTTAGCTGCCCCGTCAAAATTAAACTTAACCCACTTTTGTGTGGGGGGTATCCACTTGACACCATCCCGTGGGTTGGTTGTAATGTCTAGGTCTGGAAGTTCCTCTCCCCGGTTCCGCAAAATCCTCCTTTCCCTTAGAGACATGGTCTCATTTTTGAAGAAGAAAGTTTTCCAGTTTTCTTTCAAAGCTCTGATTATTTTATTACCACATAACCTGGGATCTTTCTTACGTCCTTTAAATACTCTCTTATTTCTCTCATTCCATATCCCCCATAAAAAATGGGGTAAGCTGAGCTTCCCGAGCCAAGTCAAAAGCTTTGCCCGGAAGGGGGAAGCCCACCGTATGCGAAGTCGGACATGCTATTTGGAAAGACCCAATCTATATGAAATTTGGACGGATCATTTGGAAGATCGTACAAGAAAAATCACAAGTTAGAAATATATGACTTACGGATTCTATTGCTTTCTCACACAAGATACATCGATTGATGAATTGGAAACCTCTCCTTTGCAGATTATCCGTTGTCGGGATCTTATTTTGAACCGCCAACCAAAAGAAGAAAGCTATTTTTGGGGTTAAATTATTTAACCAAATAACGAAGTCGGAGTCCGACCATTGAATCCTGAGTGGATTAACTTATAGGCAGTTTTTATTGAATAGATCCCACTTGTAGTTTTGCCCCAAATCGCCTTGTCTCTTCCTCCCCCAGGAATGATCGGGAACACCCTTAAAGCATCATTGAGTTTGGTTAGGGCCACCTTCTCTTGCTCGACGAGATTATGAACTCGTGATTTTCTTCCAAGAAGAAGTTTCTGTGCTACAGACAATAAAATCCCCTACTTTTCCTCCCATTTCCTTCGAAAGTTTATGTTGGAGGACCCGAAGGTCTAAGTTATCTTTCGGAGGGGCCTCTTCCAACCACGGGTCTTTCCAAAAGTCCACTTGTCTTCCATTACCAATTCTCCATCCGATGCCTTTCCCGACTACCTCCCGACATTCGAGCAAACAATTCCAAAAATAGGATCCTCTAGGGAGATTATCGACTTTCAGGAAGTCCCGATTATTTCGATATATTTTGCCTTAAGAAGTTTTACCCATCCCAATTGATCATTATTGATAAATCTCCATACCTGTTTGCCAATCAGAGCTTGATTCAATTCTTTCATTCTATTTAACCCCAGGCCCCCCTGATCCTTGCTTGCACACACCTGATTCCATGCTACCAACGAAATTCTCTTTCTCTCCTCTGAACCCGACCACAAGAAGTTGCGTTGAATTAGCTCCAATGTAGCTCGGACCTTTGCAGGCATTCTAAATAGAGACATGCAGTAAATTGGAATGCTCGTAAAGTAGTTTGAACTAATAAGGCTTTTCCTGCGGAGTCGAGAAGGCTGCCCTTCCACCCTGCTAACTTTTTGGAGATCCTGTCAATGACCGAGTTCCACAAAGTAGCCTTCATTCTTCCTTCGAACATAGGCATGCCTAGATAAGTTGCTGGTAGAAGCTCCTTTCCACAACCGAAGAGGTTAGCTATTCTTTCCTCCCTCCCACCAGGCGTGTTAAAGAAATAGATGCTACTCTTCTTATAGTTTATGTACTGTCCTGCTTCTGTCTCATACTTGGTTAGAATTCTCTTCAACTTCCTAGCTTGAGGCACCGAGGCTTTGGACACAATGATTGTATCATCCACAAAGCTCGTTGGTGAGACACTGGCTCGTTGTTGAGGCTGGTTTAAAACCTTCCAATTGACCATCTCGCCACCGCTGCTGAAATGTTCCTACCCAATGCTTCCGCTAAAATAATAAACAAGTATGGAGACAAAGGATCTCCTTGTCGCAACCCCCTTTCACTCTTAAAGTAACCGGAGGGTGACCCATTCACCATGAAAGAAAATCTTGTAGTAGAGATACAACTAAAAATCAACTTAATCCACTTGGGACAGAAACCAAACTTACCCAAAATCTTGGTGAGGAACCGCCATGAGACCCGGTCGTAGGCTTTATTCATATCAAGCTTTAGTAACATACCCGCTTCCTTACTAGTCACCATTGAATGAATAACCTCATGAATTGTGATGATACCATCCAATATTTGTCGCCCTTTCACAAAGCCACCTTGGTTCATATCAATGATGAAAGGAAGGATAACCTTCAGCCTATTGGCGATTGTTTTTGTGAGAATCTTCATCAGAGTGTTACATAAATTGATAGGGCAAAAACTGGAAAATTCCATTGCTCCCACTAGTTTAGGGATGAGGACTAAAAAAGTAGCATTAACTCCTTCTGGGATTTCCATGTCCTTTTGAGCCTCAATTATAGCTTCCACTACATCATTGCCTAGGATATCCCAAAACTTCCGGAAGAAAGCTGTAGGGAAGCCATCCGGTCCTGGGGAGCTCGTTACCATCCATGTCAAAAACGACCTTCTTGATTTCCTCCTTTGTGAAAGGACTAAGTAAGAATCCATTAAGATTATCGATTCACGAGGGGTGGAATGGCTGCCAACAGAGAGTCCTCTTCTTCAATAGTCGGATTTACATCTTCTAGCAATGATTTAAAGTACTCAACCGCTTCCCTCCTTATGTCTTCCATATCTTTGGTGTTAGACCCATCGGCCATCTTGATCTCCTTAATTTTGTTAGTACTCCTGTGGCGAAGAGTAGAGACATGGAAGAACTTTGTATTTCTGTCACCCTCCTTTAACCAACGCAATCTGGATTTCTGCCTCCAAAAGGTTTCTTCAAATCCTAGCATCGTGTGGTATTCGGCTAATGACTCCCTCTCCCGGTTTCTCGAATCCTCCGTAAGTCGCTCCGACTTCAACTTCTCCCGTAGTTCATTGATCTTGTCTTTTAGTTCTGCCTTTTTAACAAAAATATTGCCAAAGGAAGTTTTGTTCCACTCTCTAATGTTAGCCTTCACATTCCTTAGTTTACATGCCACTTGGGCCGGTTTCGAACCATTATACTTTTTGTCCCACCATTGGGCAACCAGATCCTTGAGATCCTGATGTTGGAACCACATAAGTTCGAATCGAAAGGGTCTGATGTATCTTTTCTTAGAGTCCTCCCCTGTTTCCCATAGAATTGGGTTGTGATCAGACCCGATTCTTGGGAGTGCCGTTAATGAAGAGTCCCCAAACCTCTCCAGGCATTCTTGAGAAAGAAGAAACCTATCTAATCTTATCTGAATTTGGTTTTCCTTCAATCTTTTGTTAGACCATGTATAGGAGAATCTACGCAGGTCCACATCCATCAACTCATGTTGCTCAACAAAATCTCTAAACTCGTAGATATCAGCAGTTATTCTTTGAGAGCCCCCCAATTTATCTACAGGATTAAGGTAGCAATTGAAATCCCCCGCCACAATCCAAGGGTAGTTGGGGACCGTCTCCCTCAATTCAGCTAGGCGACTCCAAAGAACCCTTCTCAGTCCCTGTCTAACTGGAGCATATACATTCGTTAAGATCCACTCTTCTTGCGTGGTTTTATCCACACATAAGAGACAAATAAACCAACTAGACATCAGAATCACTCTACTATCAATCACATTTTTGTTCCACATAACCAGTAACCCTCCCTGCTATTCCGGTGGCCTCTTGGCCTACTACTTCAGCTTCTCGCCAAGTCCTATTCTTAAAAGGAATAACTCTACTCTCCTCCATTTTAGTTTCTTGCGAGTAAAATCATATCCGGTTTGTGTTCTTGTCTAAGAGCATACAAAGCTCTTATTTTTGCAGGATTACTCCCACGAATATTCCATGAAAGGATCTTCATTTATGGGCTTTGGATCCTCGAGCCTTCGCCCCAAAGAGCAATATTGCTTGAGTGCCATCGACCACTCCTCGCTCTGCTTCTTTCGCCTTAAGGCAGCATTGCTAGGTTTCCCTCTTCCTATCGAACCATATCCCCATACATCCGCTCTAGGTTGAAGTTCCTTGGGATTCACTTGGCTTTTAGTAACCATCTTGGGTAGGTCGGTCTTGGTATTTGGGGTAACAATCGGCTTTCCGGGTTAACTGGTCTTTTTGACAGATGGAGATGATTCCGTGCTCTTAGCTTCTTGATTAGTAGATTCTTTTTTCCCTCGCTTTGGGGTTACACCGATCTTGGTGGTTCACCTCTTCCTCCCTGAGTATCCTTGCTTGTATTATTAGTTTCCTGCTCCTTCCTCTGATTTTTCTCCTCTAAATCCTTCTCTTGAGTCTCCTCTACCTCAGATTCCACTTCTTGGCTGTCCATCTGATCTCCCTTCAAATGATTTAATGCATCAAAACTGTTCTCCTCTGGGATGTTGATCTCCTTGGAATTTCTTCCCATAAATTCCTCTGCAGTACATGGGACCACTTCCACCGAGCCTCCATAGGCCTCCCGTATCACCCAATCAAACTTACTTGCCCCAGGGCGTTGATCTATGGGGTTCTTTCCTTTGTGATTTGGCTCTTAGGCTTGCTGTATCATCTTAGGAGCAGGTTGAGCTTGAGGGTTCCCATCAAAGGGACCAGCTCCCCTATGAGAGGGTTTTGGGGCATAGGAATTTTTGGGAGGAGGGTTAAAACGTTGCCTCTTGCTTACAATAGGGCGAACAGGGTCTCTGATATTCGGATTTCGAGCTCCACGTCCTTGAGGCCCAGGTTGGGTAGGAATGGAGATCTGCGGGGGAGGGATATTATTCGGGTTTGAGGATCAGTATTTTGGAGTGGGGGCTGGTTCTTGGAAATGCAGTGGATACCCTGGTGCCCTACCTTCCCACAAACACTACACTTAAAAGACATATTTTCATATTCAAATACCTGAGTATGAAGGCCAAACATAGACGACAAAATAATGGATTTAGGGAGCTCTTTACTCAGGTCCGCCAACACACACATGCGAGAAGACAGGAGTCTTGTTTTGCTCAAGGTTGCAGGATCAATAGCTATTAGTTCTCCAATCTCTGTAGCTATCCCAGCCAATATTTGTTCGTTCCAAAAAGCAGAGGTAATCTTGGCATCTTAACCCAAATAGGAGCCAAATCCAGCACTTGAGTTTGGGGGTTGAAATCGGGGGACCAACGCTTCAGATACAAGCCCATTTTCCCAAAAAACCAAGGACCTCCTTGGAGAGTCCTTTCCATGTCCTGTTCACATTGAAATGTCACCAAAAGAAAACTCTTGGGTAAAGCCTTAATCATCATACCGGCCCTTGGCTGCCATTTTTGGATGGCCCATCTCCTTATGACTTCCATGTCCGGCCTCACCCCCATAAATTTAGCCACCAAAGATGTTCCGCCCTCCATAGCCACATGCCGAGCTAAGGAATCGGGACGTGCAACCTACCATTGACAGATTTTAGATTAAAACAAGAGTCAGATAATTTTTGCTTACCGCGAAGAGCATTAAGATATGAAGGTCTCCAGTTTCTAGGTTTCTCTTTGTCTCCTTCTTGGGTCTTCCTTTGATCTTGACGCATAGAGTCCTGGTCCCCCTCAGAGAAATCTTCAACCGCATCCGCCCAACGCCCTTGGACCGGTTCCAATAGAACTTCCTTGTCCACATCCTCCGTCTGGGGGCTTGCTATCTCGCCAGAGCCCCCACCGCCGCGTCTCGCCGATCCGCCTCTTGAAGTCCCACACCTAGGGTTTGATGCCCCTAGACCTCTCGCTCCTCCTCCTTGCTGCTCCATCCGTCACAACTTGTTCATAATGAGGACTTGCGCTAAGCATAAAATTCCAATTTTGGTTTTGAAACTATACCATCGTTGCGAAAGTCGATAAGATATATAAGATATGTTTTGTTTGAAATTTTTTTTTTCTATTATATAAATTGTATTGTGGTAAATAATTGTACTTGGTTTATTCCAAACAAGTTTGCAAAATAGAAATATTTCAAAGTATCTCGAAGACAAAAGTTAGATTTATAAGGAATCCCATGTGCATAGGTGAGTTCATTGCCAATCTTGATTTATCATAATGATAACAAAATCTCTCAAATACAAATGTGTGTGCAATTGCATTGTTCATTTACCAATTTTGAGCAAGATACTATGATACAAGTGATTTGAAGAAACCAAATAAGTGTTCATTAACCATGATGTAGATGCATATAACCATACTAGGCTACTATGTAGATCGGATTATCAAGAGCTAGCTAATCCATAAGCGGACATAGGTCTCATACAAAAGAAGGTCGCTAATGTGACGGACATATCGCCACGCTAGGAGTTACCCAAGGCCAAGCGGGTTGGGCACAAACCACTTGTTATGGGGCTTACCTCAGAGTTTTCGAATAATTGAGAATTCCGGGATTCAAGCTCATTCACCCTTCTTTTCTTTTCAAAGGGTAGGGAAAGGGATTTTATTGCTTTTCTTGCTTTGCTTTTGAACTTTGCTTCTTTTGCTTTCTGTATTTCTTTTGCTTGATAATGTTTGGAATATTGCTATGATGACATAAAACATTTTTCTTTTCTCTTTTTCTTGAATTTTTCTTTTCTTTTTCTTTTTCTAGGGATACTTGCTCGGATTAGCTGTAGAGCAAGGGATTTTTATTTTGGGTAGGGGTGAGCTTGTCCTTTTGCCAATTCTCAAAGATTCTAGACCATGTGCATGATAGGATAGCAAGGGAAACTTTTCGCTCAAGAAATCAGTTCTACTATGTAGCAAAACATGGAAATTACAAATAAATCATTTTAATGTGAAAAGATGTGCTTGGTTTAAGTAAATAACAAGATCAATTCTCTATGCTCAAACTTTATTTAATTGAATTTTGTGAACTTTGATATAAGAGAGATTAGTAATCATGCCAGATAAAATCAAGATATTTATTGTTGTGAGTGTGCAAGTGAGGGATTCCAAATAAATACTAATTTATCCAAAATAAGTTGAAACATATAATTGCAATAATTGTAATAAAATAATGATTTTGAGAAAGTTTTGAGAATGTTGATTCTTTTTTCGTTATTGTTTTGGTTTGAAAGAGTCAAGCATATAGTGTTTGATTTTTATGTTGTTTTTGTTTTTAAAGAACTTAAGTGCTTAAAGAAATGCAATAAATATTTTTGAAGATTTTTGAAGATTTTATGAATGTTTTTGAGGTTTTTGAATAAATTGAAAGAAATACAAGATAATGATTTTGAACAAATATATACATGGATGAAATGACCAAATTTATGCATAATAACGTTTGAGATGAAAATATTCATGGGTTCTTTAGTTCTTTACCATCTAAGGTAGATATTTTTGCTCGATTAATTTGAATATGGGTCGCAGTTGGCTCATTTCCTTTAAGTCTTGGTTGTTGTATTTTTTTTTGATTTTGAGGATTTTGATTTTTTTGTATTTTGATTTTAATTTATGAATTGAAATTGGTGGTATATACAAGATGATCTATATACACTAGACAAGGTTATTTGAGTATAGCATGTCTAAGGTTGCTTCAAAATCAAAGGAGGTTTTGAAGGATAATCTGGTTGAGGTGAAGGTAAGAATAGAAGGTGATGAATAAAAGGTAGTGATAACAAAAGCTTTGTTATAATGTAGAATAATGTAGCAAAATATTTGACTTTTATATGTGGAAAATTGATCATGTTACAAAATAAAATGTAAGAAGGATAAGAAAGTTCTTCATTCTTATCACTATATTCCCAGTATTGATAAGATAGAGAAAGTATATGTGAAAGATATGCATGGATGTTATTTGGTAAACAAAGATGATCAATATATAAAAAAGTGATGGATAGAAGAGAATTGTGATAATAAATAATATATAGAACTTGATGTTTCAACCATTAAATATTCTTCAAATGGTGTTGGGTCATTATGTATGGTAACAATTTTATTTGCAATTTCAAATTTCAAACATTGGTGAAGAGTGGAAGGGACAACCCTCATCGTATGAATCCAAGGACTCTGGAGAAGTAGGTTGTAAGGTGAAGGGCAATATGCCACATAAAACAGAGTATCCAGGATCTTGGATCCAATATTAAGGGGAAAAATTATAGTACCTTGAGCTTCTTGAATTTCATTGTTAAAGATTTTATAAGAACATTTGATTCATTAAGATCTTCTTCCTTTGATTTGAGTTTTTGGAATAATTGATAAGTGCATAAATTAAGAGAGGAGCCATTATCTACCATGATAGTTTTAACAGGTGTTTCTTTACTAGATCCTATAATGTAAAGATAGTAGTCTTCTTGTGGAGTAGAGGAAGGAATCTCCTCATCATAGAATGAAATATGGTTAACCTCAAGAGGGTTTACACCATTAATTATGTTCTTAGAGAAGATATGATGAGGAACAAATTGTTGGCTAGGTATCTTGAACAAAATTTCCTTGTGAGAACTTTGTAATACTTCTAAAAGGGATATCTTTGCTTGAGGATTAATCACTTGTTGTTGGTTATCAAAGTGGATTTCAGATTGAGATTTTGATTCTAAAGATGAGCTTTCTATGCTTACATTCCATTTTGGATCATTATCTAGATTCAAAGATAGTTTTGAAGGTTGGTCAAATGAGGAATCCATATCTTGAATATCGGATTGAGTTGATTGAACTTGAGGTTGCTCATTTGTAGTTTTTGTTACAATATTAGTAATATCATCATGATGGGACACATTAACATGCAATATTTGATTGGTTTCCTGTTGTTGATAATTGAATAGGGGTTCTTGGGAGATCCCCATGTCTTGATTGATTATTGGTATTTGTTGTGTAGGAGTTTGATTGTTTACTTGGAGATTTATAATCAGTTGTAGATTGTAATTCCTTTATATTAAAAAGACCCTCATCAATCAAATCTTGAATTGCACATCTTAAATCTTTACAATTTTGTGTCATATGTCCATCTACTCTATGATATTCACAATGTAGCTCGGGTTTAAACCAATCTGATGTGGTATCGAAGTTGTCTTATGGAAGGGAGTTCAATCATATTTGTGTCAAGTAAATACTTGAGAATTATATCCATTGGTTGATTGAGCTTAGTAAATTTACGTGATGAAGGTTTTTGAGAGGTTTTTGATAAGTGCCTTAGGAATTTCATCATAAAAGGACCTAATGGTTTCTCACCTCTACTTTCTTTATTATGGGTAGAATGATGATAGGAAGATTGCGATGTAGGAGGTGAGTGCATGGTAGAATTGGAAGAATAAGTATTTTCTTGTTGAAATGGATGTGTTGTATTGAAAGAAGAGTATTGAAAAGGTGGTGGAGGATTATATGTGGATTGATAGACATAATATGGATATATGGGAGAATAGATAATATCATTATGAAGAGGATTGGAAAAGGGATTGTCTTGTTGGGTTATGGATGAAAAATGAGAAGAGTGTGATGGAGGTGGTGTTGAATAGGGATGAGGTTGGTCATAATCAACAAATGTATTTGGCTGAATTCTTCCAACATTACTGATGGGCTCATATTGATTTGAGTAAAAACTCATGGTTTCTTTAGTACTTCTAAAAGTAATATTTAGCATCTATTATTTAGAATTGAATCTAAAACATATAAACATGAAATGATGATTTTGTTTTTGTTTTTTTTGTACACATATATATATTTTTTTGTTTTTGTTTTCAAAAGGTTATGATGCATTCACGTCGGGTTCACCAAAAATGTATCGCTCCAAATTTTTCGCATCCCTACCTTCAAGCTATAGGATATGTTCCCGGAAGGAGGATGGGAAAAGGATGGTGCGGTACCTCAGACGAGAGGACTTCACGAAGGTCCCGCCTCTCAAGGGAGGTGTATTTTGGTGATTTTTTGATGGATGGTGGGTTCACCAGGAAACATTTAGTGGCAGTTTCCATGCCTAGGTTTGGGAATGTGTTTTGATGTGTTCATTTTATTTTTAAACATTCATCCTAGGTTTGGCCAAATGAATCTAAATTAATCTATATGAAAATGCAAATTTTAATGAATACAAAGAAACTAAAAGAAAGCAGAAACGAGAGAATTTGCAAGAGGCTAATGAAGATTACCCGATCCGAAAGTCCGATGAAGTTTTTGATTACTTGTAGCGACTGGATCGTCGCAATTCAACAGGATCGCCTTCAATTTGATAAAATCGTCTAAACTGACAAGATCGTCTGTAATCTGATGAATTCGTCAGACAAATTCATCAGAGACCTGCAAAACAACAAACAGATGCGAGATACAAGAAATTCTATTTTGTAAATAGGGGCAAACTATATGAAAAAGTAATATGAGTATTGAACAATATACAAGAACATAAGTAAATGCAAATCACTGTGTTTAGATAGCAGAATATGATCTTAATATGCAAACTAGACAAAATGGGTGAACTCTAGATGCAATATAGTATAAAAATTGAATAGACAATCTAATTTATAGCATAAAATGACAGATAAAAGAGAAAGAAGAGCAAACTCCA
Source organism: Wollemia nobilis (assembly GCA_028583015.1). Classification (NCBI taxonomy): domain Eukaryota; kingdom Viridiplantae; phylum Streptophyta; class Pinopsida; order Araucariales; family Araucariaceae; genus Wollemia; species Wollemia nobilis. Next base: position 4,968,576 of record JAQPPZ010016983.1, on the reverse strand, counting down.
GGCACTAATTGCCTCGATGTGTGCTGCAATCGAAATCGTCTCGCATCAGTACGAGATCGTCCCGAATTTGACTAGATCACCTCCGATCTTGACAGGTTTGTTGGCTACGATAGGTGCTGGCTCCGGCTGAAAACCAGTGGTGTACCTACAATAAAATTAATATAGGACTAGTGCAAGAGCAAATTTGAAGTGTTTTAGCGCATAGGGAGTTGATTTACATAAAAATTCAGCCAGGGGTTGGGGAAGGAAAATTTTTAGAGTTAAATAGGTATAGGATAGTTGTTGGGAGGTTGGAGATCATCCCAATTTGGGAGATCTCCAACGGGGGAAGGGTCCCAACGGTGCAGACACGCTTCTGCCCGGATTGGAGACCCATTGGAACGGATTCCAACTATGCAAATTCAGTTTTGCGACAAAATCATCTGGACGTTCTAGTCCAGACGAAATCATCAAATCTGGGGCAATATCGTCTGATCAGAGACGATATCGTCAAATGGTGAAAACAACTGCTAAAAATGGCACGGAAAAAAAGGAAACGGGTTTCTCGACGGTTAACGGGCGGTTTGAGAGGTTAAATTTGAATTTAAATTTATTTACTAAGGTGAATGTAATTATTCCAATTTTACTACGCCAATTTTAGGGTGCTACACTCGACAAAACCTAAAATGAATTTTCTCACAAAGTTTATCTTACTGAAAAAGGACCTAAGCTCCTTTTTGCTATTGGGATGAGGAATATCGTAGATAGCGGCTATTCACTCTGGGTCTATAGCAATCCCATATTTTGAAATGAAATACCCTAAAAACTTACCCTTTGTTACCCCAAAGATGCACATAGACAATAATGCACTTACCAATGAGCCCCTTGAATGTAAAATGCATGGCTCTTTGAAAAGTGGCTCCAGCATTCAACAAACCAAACAACATCCTCCGATAGGCAAATATTTCCTACTTTGTGGTGAAGGCCGTATTCATCCTATCATTTGGATGTATGAGAATTTTATTATATCCTGAGTATCCATCCAAAAATGACATCATTTCAGACCCATTTACCTTTTGGAGTATCTCATCAATGGTGGGTAATGGGTAATTATATTTTTGGTAAGCTTTGTTCAAATTTCTAAAGTCTATGCACAACCAAATTTCTCCACTCTTTTTTCTAACAAGGACAAGATTAGCCACCCATGTGGAATGCCTAATAGGGAAGATGATTTTGGCTTCCAACAACCTCTTCACTTCCTTCTTTATCAAGGGCTCTAGGATTGGGTTAACCATTCTTTGCCTCTGTCTAAAAGACTTGGAATTAGGCTTTAGAGGAATAGTATGCATGATTACATTCAGGTCATCTGTTTTTAGCTCTTCATAGATCCAAGCTATGCAATCAATGTACTCTCCTAAAACCTAAGCTATTGACTCCTTCTATCATTGTGTGCATGCCTTTCCAATGAATACTTCACGTGGATCTACTGCACTCCCCAAATTGACTGAATTGCATGATTCCTTGGGGGATGGTATTTTTATTTCTTTTTATTTTGATATCCAATATCAAAAAACATTTTAAGATAGGCCCTATCACTTGGCATCTCGTTCCATACTCTGATTGTTCCTACTTCTACTTACCTCCTCTCTTCTTCATCTATAACCTGATTTTCAAATATACCAGAATTAGTAACAAAACTAAAAATGTGTCTATCACTATCAAAGACTTATAAATTCATGACATTGTTTGGTATGGGGGGGCAAGGAACTAACTCTATGGAAATTTTTTTACATTTTTTATGGTCAGCAGGCGAAAGCATGCTAGCTGCTACAGCTAATGAATCATCCATTTTATTATTTTTTCTTGAGATGAGGGAAATATTGAAAGCATCAAACTCATTAATTAATTCCCTCACTCTAGCTTTATAGAGGTTCAACCTCTTGTCTCTACAGGTATACTACTCCTTGACCTGTTTGACTACTAACTCTGAGTCTCCCGATGCCTTAGGGCATTTTACCTTTTCTCTTAGGGCTAACTGAAGTCCAAAAATTAGGGTTTCATACTCTACCACATTATTGGTGGCCGAGAACTATAGTCTGTAGGAAGAAATCAAAGGCTTACTACCAGGACATGTGAGCTCTACCCCAGCTTCCACACCTTGTTTTGATTTGGACCCATCAAACTTTAGGGTCCACATTCTCTTGTTTTCTTCCAATGTACCATGGTAAATATTATCATTTTGGGACCCTTCGACTATGTATTCTATTTCAAAATTGTAAACCCCTTTAGTAAACTGAATCTCATTGGGTTTATTATACTCTATAATAATTTCCCTAAGTATGTGCTCTCTGTATACCTAGATTTGGTTTGCAACTCCTCTCCATGGCAACCACATATGGGAGGAATCAGTCACCACATAACCATTGAGATTTTTGCTCCAATCTCTACCCAAAACCATGCTATACTTGGTAGCAGTATTTGTAACAAGGATATCCATGTAATGTTGGACCCTAGGCTCTGAGTTGATCTAAACTAGGACATATTTTACAACACCTACTACATCCACCATAGATCTATCCAACTAGACCACCTTATTATTTGAATGAACAGGCTTAAATCCTAGCTTTTGGCTTATCTCAAGAGGTATGATGTTGGTCGAGGCACCTGAATCAATCAAACCAGGGTTATGCATAAGGGGTTGGACTCAAAATGTACTTGTAAAAAAAGGCTAATCCTAATCAAAATCAAGGTGAACCATGGAGAATCCTAAGAAAATCAAATTGAGCATCTTCACTCCAAAATTTGGGGCATTTGAAGCCATTAAATGTAAGGTCATATTTGGGGCCACTTTTGACCTATTAAATCATCTTTTAATTTCATACAAATACCACCATTAGATCAGGCTTAAAAAGAGATTTACAAAAAGTACAAATATGCCTATGTTTGGATATATATTATGGTGAATTGATCCTAAGAAAAAATTGATCCTAAAAATTTTAGGCGAATAGGCCGACATTGAGGGTCCTCATATTCGCCAATTTCCAATTTTGAAAATTCTAATATTCGCCCAATTGGTGAATATTCACCACTATGCATAACCCTAAATCAAATAGTTGTGTAAATTATTACCTGTAATCTTAACGGTTATGAGAAAAGGGGGTACCTCTGGTTTCTATTTCCTCATAGCAAGTTGGGGTTCTACAGATTTGACCTCATGAATTTGAATCAAGGAATTCAATCTCTTAGCCCTGATTTTATCCTGCCCCAACAATTGAGAGACCTCATACATTGAGATATTTGCCTTGGTCGTTTTCATGTCTTCTTCTAAGTTATAATTGGATGTTCTAGGATTTGACACTTTTGCCATTGTCCTTGGTGCTTCCAAAAATGGAGGTGGTGTATTCACATCACCTTTTGTATCAGGAGGAACTAAAGGGTTGTTTGGGGGAGTAGAGTATGTTTTGGGATCCTTAGAAATCCTAGTAAAATACTTGTGATTGGCTTTCCCAAAATGTCTAGCGGCCTGAGCTTCCAATGCTTCATCCTCTTCCTCTCCTAACACATTCATATCTTCCTCCATATTATCATTTTCTAAATAATAAATAACTTTATACACCAAAGCATCTAACTTTCTATGGCAACAGTGATGCATTTCCTCATCACATGACTCTAACTCATCACAATCCCCTAACGCATCAGCCTGATTGGCTACCATATTGGGTACACACCCATTGTTAGGTTGTGTATTGTACGGTCATGTTCTCCTATGGCCATGGTTTTGATTAGGCATGGGATTTTGGGCAACTTGTTTTTGTAACCAAATGATGTCATTGCCCTATTTGATGGTCATTCTCTTGAGCTCTTCCAGCTCAGAATTGGAACCTTGTGGCTAGGACATGATAGCCCTAGATCCATCGACATTTTTGACATTAGCAACCTCTAGATTAGGAACTAAGGTTTGAATCTGGGTGTTTTGGGTCCACCATGGACACTTGGCCTACAAAGGCACAACCATGGGATACGTATTTGAGACCTGAGTACTACTCACCTCAAACCCTGGCAAGGTTATGTGATTAGCAGCCATTGTTTACAGAGTGGGTGGAATGGTAGTGTTGTGGTTGATCCACAACACACCCCAAAATTGGGGACCCACCTTTTTGCAGGCTCACAGGGAAGGATCTCAGTGACCCAGATGCCAGAATTGAAAAAAAAGAGAAAATGCACAAGTGTAGAAAGGGGTCGCGAAATCGCGACATGTAGCGAAATCGCGACCGAAACCAGAAAATTGTCGCGAAATCGCGACATGTCAGAAAATCACGGTCAGCGCGGTCAACGGCAACGAAACAAAAAACTGTCACGAAATCGCGACGTGTCGGTGACCAGGAGGAAAAAGGTGTCGCGAAATCGTGACGTGTCGGTGACCAGGAGGAAAAAGGTGTCGCGAAATCGCGACGTGTCGGTGACCAGGAGGAAAAAAGTGTCGCGAAATCGCGACGTGTCGGTGACCAGGAGGAAAAAAGTGTCGCGAAATCGCGACGTGTCGGTGACCAGGATGAAAAGGATGTCGCGAAATCGCGACATGTCGCTGAGGAGAAAAGAAAAGGTGTCACGAAATCGCGACATGCTGTTGGGAAGAAAATAAATGATGTCGCGAAATCGCGACGTGTTTTGCCGAAGCGTACGGGTGATGAAAAGTGTCACGATTTCGCGACGTGTTTTGGAAAGGTGTACGAAAGCGAAAAAACGTCGCGATATCGCGACAGGAAACAGCTAAAGGACTCGATGAGGAAAGACGTCACGATTTCGTGACCGATTGCAGCAAAGGTGTACGAACGTAAAAATGGTCACGATTTCGCGACGTGTTTTGCCGAAGCGTACGGAACAGAAAAATGGTCACGATTTCGCGACGTGTTTTGGGGAAGCGTACGGAAAGAAAAGGCGGTAGCGATATCGTGACAGAAAGCTGCATGAAGGTCCGAGGGGGAAAAACGTCGCGATATCGCGACAGGTTTTGCCAAGACGTACGGATGATGAAAGGTGTCACGATTTCGCGACGCATTTTGGCAAAGTTGTACGGTGCATGGAAGATGTCACGAAATCACGACGGAAATGAAAATCAGGCTCGAAGCAGAGAAGCGGTAGCGATATCACGACGGTTTGTCGAAAGAGGGCAAGAGGATGATAATGGTCACGATGTCGCGACGTAAAGTTGCCAAGGAGGTCCGACAGAGAAACGGTAGCGATTTCGCTACGCCTTACGAAAAGAAGACTCAAAGTTCAAAATGGTAGCGATATCGCTACAAATTTCGTGAAGGCATGCTCAAAGTCAAAGTGGTAGCGATATCGCTACCATTTCATGAAAAGGAAGCTCGAGGCCAAAACGGTAGCGATATCGCTACGAAAAGCCGTTGGACGCGTACGGATGAGAAAGACGTCGCGATATCGCGACATGTCGCGATATCACGACATGTCGCGATTTCGCGGTCGGGAAGGTGAACAGGCGGACTTGCAGTTTTGTCGGGTTCTTTCACAGGAAAGCGTTACAGCACAGAAAATGCATGACACGTGGCGTACAGGTGTCAAACTTGCAGAGGCGTTACATGCAGAGATGAATTTCGAAGCGTTTTCAAATTTGAGCGTGAATCAAAGCGGGAAAAAGCAGGAATTTGAAGGGTCGCCCACAGGAAGAGGAAATGAAGCGACGGAGGAAATCGAAGAGCCATAACAATGCTATAAAGCCAAAATTGCAAATTGAAGATGGGTTGGAAATTGCCGAATACGGAGTTGCAGAGACGAGAGCTTTGTGCTATTCTGGGCCCGTACTTGGGCAATTTCCTTCTTTTTGTTCCGATATTTTCTTTTACACTTGGAACATTTTTGAATGTAATCGAAATATCATTTAAATACAAATACGGAGAGTTGGCATCTTATTGGATGAGAAAGAAGGAGTAACTTTTGCATGCATGATTTAATGTTTACATTTCCCTTCCGGATTTCTTAGGTTTTTAGGTGAAGTTAATGCAAGATCTCTTGGTTGCTTCATGCGAATGCCTCGTTTTCCGGAATTACCACGAAAACCCTCGAGACTCGCACCTGGCCTATTTGGATTGTGTGGATGTGCAGGTTCATTAGGTTAGGTTGCATGTAGAAAGCCTCAGTATCTTCGGTTTCATCAGATTAATGACAGCTTTCTGACTGTAATCTATTTTTATTGTTACTTTTGTTTACTTTTGGTCTTTGCTTTTCAAACCCATATTTTATTTTCAGCAGTTTAATTACTGTGTTTGAATAAATCACTGAAAATCCATCAAAATTTAAGGTTTAAACAGATTTTATTCATTTTGAGTCCATTGAAAGTTCAAAATTAATAAACCACGAGTGCCCCTTGTTAACATCCACTTGCAAACACTAAGGTGTTCTTAGCATTTCATTTTAAACAAGGATCCTTGATAATCAATAATTAGCATAATAAGAACCTTGGAGAAATCGTTTTTCTTTGCAAGCAGAGGATTTAGGACTCGGATCCTACAGGAGAGTGTGTTTTCACAATCGGGTTAAAACACCACTCAACAGATTGGCGCTAGAAGGAGGGCGAATCGGTTTATCTATTTCAATTTTTATATCTGAATATTTTGTTTTTGATTTAATTCTGAAATTATTTACGGCTAAACTGCAACACTGTTTTTGCGTTTGTTGCAGGTTTTCTTCGAACTAGCCGAGGGTTTCCTCAGGTAGGCTGGACCCACCACGCCGTATTGCGACCAGGTCTCAAACAACCGGAGAAACCATTTTTCACGACCTTACTGGTACTCCCAAGGGTAAAGTCAAGCAAGTCGTAAGCACTCCAGTAGCAAAAGGCCTGTTTTCTCCAGGAACGTCGAGTGGACCTACGCCAATAGTATCTGTTGCCCCTAGTGTGCCTATAGTTTGTAACATTTCTTCTGCTATTGTAGGTCTGTCTACATCAATTCTGAGTCAAATGGCTCAAGCTCCAAGAGCTCCTTGGTATGGAGCTAACAATACTCCTTTGAATATTGTCGGGGATATCCATGAAATCCCCAAGAACATTGAAATATTTCTGCCTAAATACAAGCCGGATGGCCTAAGAACAGCAGAAGAACATATCCAAGCCTATAGAGATGTTTTAATTAGGTCGCAAGTTCAAGCATGAAGATGTAGCCTGCGAGACTTTTCCCCATGAGCTTGGATCCAATAGCATATGAATGGTATATATGCTTGTCAACCGGTTCAATCACCTCTTGGACACAAATGGAAAATGCATTTGTCAATCAATTTAGGTCGCCCTTAGATCCCGCAACTATTTACAATCGGTTTATTACATGCAAACGGGGCCAAGGGGAACCGATCCGAATGTTTAATCGGAGATTCCAAAAGAACTATAACAGAGCAATTAGACATTTTGCCATCGATCCCGCAGTGGCTTTGCAGATATATTTTGGGGCATTGGACCCCATGACAGCCATGTTTGCAAGGCGTAATCCTCAGGTCACCACGCTGGCTTTGGCCTATAATGAAGCCATGACTATTGAGCAGCAGTTGACACCGCAAGGCTACGGGTTTACCCAGATGCCCATGTTGGGACAGTGTGCTCCATATGGTCAAGTTCCCCAGACAAATCAACTCATGGCACCACAAATGCCAAGTATGAACGCCTTCCCATATCAGCAACCGTATCCACCAGCACCCGCATATGCACCCATTCCAATCCAACCAATCACAGCCATTCCACCTATTCCTGCATTTGTGCAGAATAGCCAATCAACTACGCAGGAACTAGTCAAGTCAATCCTCAAGCCATAGTTCCTGTTCTGAATCCAATCCCAATTCAAGGTATCAATCCATATGGGAATCCAATTCCTCATAACCCCACCCAAATGTGGAATCAAGACCCCATCAATTATGCAAATCCAATGGGGGTTAATAACAATGTGGTTCCACCGAAGGATGTCCTTTCGGAAGTCGAAGAGCTCAAGAAACTAGTGCATAAATTAAGTAATGACAGGGTTCAACAGTAGAAGCATGAGTCCCGTGCCCCTCACCCAAGTCAGAATTTTAACAATAGAGGGAGGCACCGGAACACTAAGCCAAACAATGGGGGAGTCCTCGCTCCCATTGCTAATCAATTAGATGCTTCGCAGGCCCCACCAATCCAATTCTCTTTTGAATCTTTCAGATTTGGCATGGGAAAGAGGGTGCAAGTTACATAACACAAAAGAACACAATGAAAGGAATTGTCCCGAGATTGCTAGATACACTCATTGTCTTCATGCACAAGTTGATGATTTGGAACTGGTATCAAATGAGGATCCATCGTATCGAGAAGATGAAAATATTATGGTGATGGAAACAGTATATCACCAAGAGGGTGAGAGCGAGGAGGAAGAAGACGAAGTTTTGGAACAGGAGGTGCAAGCTTTTCGAGATTTTAGAAAGGGGACTCATGGGTACCATTTGAGGAGTAAGTCTAAAGCCCCTAAAACCTCATCAACACCTCCAAACAGCTTCTATTCTTCCTCCGTATACAAAGGCAAGTAACAACCCTCCCCCTCCACTCGTAAGAGAAATGTCTAATGATGTCCATAAGACAATCAAATTCGAAAAACCAAATTATGACGTAGTGGAGGATATGAAGAAGTCCAAATCTAGCCTTTTATTCCTGGACGCAGTTAAATTGCCTGGTCAAAAGGAGGCGTTGATAAGAGCTTTGAACTCACCTGATCCGATGTGGAAGGAAAAAAGAGCTGAATCCCATCCGATTTTGCGAAAGGAGAGAAGGGATGTCCCGCCATTCTTATTAACTCGAGAATTGCGGGTAAGAACTTGCATATCTGTTTGGTAGACACAGGAGCCACGAGCAACCTCATGCCTACGGAGATATGTCAAATGTCGGGTCTACAACCGGTTTCATCCAAATGCACGGTCTTGCAATTGGACCGTTCGGAGGTAAATGTAGTAGGGACCTTATATGATGTCAAGATTCAATTAAATTCTCGAACCCGGGGTCCAACAGAGTTGTAGACATTTTGGTGGTTAACATCCCAAGTAGGTATGGAATGTTACTTGCGAGAGATTGGATGAAAACGCTGAATGGCTATTTTGCAACAGACTGCTCGCATATGTGGCTGCCATGGAAGGGCATTGCTAACCAAATCAGAGTGGAAAACGAACCGAGGCTTAAGGAGATTATAACGGATTTTAACAAGCCGAATGAGGTTCAGTTTTCTGAGCCAGACCTAGGGGTCTATGCTCTTGATGTTGAGAAAGCTGCCAATGAACTTAAAGAAGAAGTGTGTCATGGTAGTTCTTCTAAGGAAAAGGATCACACGTGGTTGCTCAAGTTTGATGGATCAAAATCTAGACAGGGAGCAGGAGCTGGAGTCGAGCTCACTGGTCCAGGAGGTAAACCATTATTGGCCGCCTACAGATCGCAATTTCCTTGCACAAACAATGTGGCGGAATACGAAGCATTGATCTACGGTTTACGTCTAGCATTGAGCAAACATGTTAAATGCTTGAAGGTTTTGGGAGATTTCGAGTTGGTTGTCAAGCAAATCAAAGGACAAGTATACATGCCGCGACAAAATACCGAGCCTTTATAGGACTAGGGTTATGGACCTCATGGAGGAGTTTGATGCATTCAACATAGCCCTTATTTCTAGGAGAGGGAATCGAATAGCGAGACTCTCTTGCGATCGCCACGGGCATGTTAAACCCGGTGGATATAAAAAGATGTAAAAAGTTTTCCATTGAGTCTGGTTCCTTGTCCATCAATACCCGATAATGTGAAGAATTTCCAGTGTTTTTGAGTGTGACAGCACATCTTCAAGTTTGTCACAAACTCGGGTATTTTTGAAAATCAAGTGATCGATGAGGAACAAAGGTGGCAGGATGAAACAGAAGAAAGTGAAACTGCGTATCAATCCAACAAAATTCCTAAAGACGTGGTTTCATTAGAAAAGATGTTCGACATGGAATGCAAGAACAAGAAAAGAAAAAGAGTCCCGCTCCCCAAAGATGCATGCGATTCAATTAACTGGGAGTGCAGATAATCCAAAGGAGGTGTACATAGCAAAGGCATGTACAGAGGAAGAAAGGAGCAATATAATACAGGCTTTGAAGCATTACATAGATTGTATTGCTTGGAACTACAATGAGCTTAAGACTTACAACCAGAACATTATCACGCATACCATACCTTTGAAGACTCCAAGCCTTTTAGGCAAAGACAACGAGTTGTTAACCCGCTATTGGAGCCTTTGATCGAAAAGGAGGTTAAAATATTATTGGAAGCGAAAATCATTTTTCCCGTTAGGCACTCAACCTGGGTGGCTAACCTCGTTCCAGTGAGAAAAAAGAGTGGAGAGATTAGGTCGTGCATAGATTTTCGAAATCTTAATAAAGCCTCCCGAGAAAGATAATTATCCATTGCCATCAATCGATGAAATCTTGCAAATGGTAAATGGATCAGAAATGATGTCCTTTCTCGATGGATATTCTGGGTACAACCAAGTTCTTATACATCCAGATGACAGGATGAAAACAGCCTTCACTACCAAGTGGGGGACATTTGCATATAAGAGAATGCCGTTCGGACTGTTAAACGCTGGTGCAACTTTTCAACGCGCCATGGATTACGCATTCAAAGGACTAATAGGCAAATGCATCATCGTGTATGTGGATGATATCCCAGTTTTCTCGAAGAAGAGAGAGGATCATGTTAAAGACTTAAAGAAGGTGCTTCAAAGATGCAGGGAACATGGAATTTCATTAAATCCCAAGAAATGCATTTTTGGAGTGACAGAAGGGAAACTGCTAGGTCACATTATTTCAAAGGAGGGAATATCCATCGACCCAGAAAGGATACAAGCTATCCAAGACCTACCTCTCCCGAGCAATAAAAAAGAATTGAGGTCTTTCTTTGGGCAAGTCAATTTTGTGAGGAAGTTTATCTCTAGCTTTGCCGAGATAGCCAAACCTTTGAACCAAATGCTCAAGAAAGATGTGGACGTAAGGTGGAACGAGGAAAGTAAAGTGGCTTTCCGGAATATCAAAGACGCCATTTCCAAAGCCCCGGTCTTGATAAGCCCAGACTATTCCAAGCCTTTTTACATTTATGCTTTTGCATCGGAGCATTCCTTGGCGAGTGTATTAACCCAAAAAGGCGAAGATAATGCCGAAAAACCCATTGCGTTTTTAAGTGCCCCCCTAAAAGATGCCCAATTAAGGTATTCAATCCTTGATAAGCAAATGTATGCACTTTTTAAAACTGTGAAAAAATTTAGGCATTACATCGTACACAACAGAATTATTGCCATTGTGCCCGATTCTACTGTCAAGACCATGTTTTTACAAAATGAACTAGGTGAGAAGAGAGGAAAATGGATTGCAACCATCCAAGAATTTGATCTCGAAATCCAACCAATGAAACTAGTTCGAGGACAAGGACTGGCAAAGGCGATCGCAGAAAATGATCCGCAAATAACAGGTCAATGCTCAAATACATAATACATGGCTAAGGAGGACTGGTATGTTGATATTGTGCAATTTTTATTGACTGGTAAGTGCCCTTCTAATTTGAATTCAACACAAAGGAGAGCTTTAAGGCTTAAATCTATTAACTATCTGATAAAGTCTGGTGTGCTTTACAGAAAAATCATGAAGGTATCTACCTGAGATGCTTGAGCAAAGACGAAGCTGCCAGGGTGTTGCAAGAATTTCATGGCAAGCATGGAACTGGTCATGGTGCAGCCAATGCTACAGCACACCAAATCCTGCGAGCGAGATATTACTGGCCTCATATATTCAAAGATGCACATGCTCATGTGCGATCTTGTCACATCTGTCAAGTGGCTGCAAATAGAGAAAGAAATGCAGCCATGCCGTTGCATCCTGTAGTCGAAATGAGACCGTTTGCACAATGGGGACTGGATTTTATCGGGGTTATTAACCCAAATTCTTCCGACTCTCACAAATTTATTTTGACAACTACGAGACTACCGTACAAGGTGGACGAAGCGATTCCCACTAAACATGCCACCACGGACGTTGTGATTAAATTCCTTGAGGATCAAATTATCACAAGATATGGAATGCCCGATTCTATTGTCAATGACAATGGTAAAGCTTTCATTTCCACACAATTTGCAGAGTGGGCATATGATAATAAAGTGAGCTTAAAGTTTGCATCCAATTACTATCCTCAAGGAAATGGGTTGGCCGAATCTTCAAATAAGAATTTGTTGAATACTATTAAGAAGTTGCCTGAAAAGAATCCTCTGGATTGGCATAGTCAATTAAAGTTTGCCCTTTGGGCAGATAGGACCAGAGTGAAAGAATCCATAGGGAATACTCCCTATCATTTGGTCTATGGGCAAGACCCGATATTTCCAAAAAATTTGGAGTTGCAGACCTTACATTTCATACAAGAGTACATGGGGACAGATGATCAAGTTGAAGCTAGATTGAGCCGGTTATTGCACCTGGATGAAAAGAGAGAAGAAGCCATGAATCACATGAACAAACACCAGGAAGTCATCAAGAGATGGTTTGATAGAAGGGCCAAAGTTAAATCATTCAGAATTTCAGATTTGGTGTTACTATGGGACAAAAGACATGAGGAAAAAGGAAACCATCAAAAGTTTGATTGTCTTCGGTTAGGCCCATATCAGATTTCAGAAATTCTTGGGAAGAACACCTTCGAGGCTAAAAACCTTAGAAGGGAAAGATTTCATGCTCGCCGGTTAATGGGCAGATTCTAAAGCATTATTTTAGCCCTTAGGTTGTGAGACTTTGATATTATTCTTTTGGTGTTGGTGAAGGATTTTCAGATTTTGTTTTTATTGTTTAGGATTGTTAGTTTAGTTAGGATTTTGATTATGGATTTGATTTCAATTGACATGTGTGTTAATTTAAAAAAAAAAAAATAGAAAATTGAGATGTCAACTTATGCTTAAGGATTAGGAGAATATGAAATATTGGAATTGTCTTGTAAAAGCTCCACAAATAGCATAAAATTTTTTAAGTTATATTGTTTGACTTTGTGATATATGAAAGAATCAGTTTTGCATGACAAATCATTTCATTCACAATTCAAGAAGTAATGCATTCATATTCCATCTCACCTCACATACATTTCATTTTAGTTGCATATGCATCTTATGTACAAGCCATGAAAGTATGTCAAATCCTCTTAGGGTTGTGTTATAACATATATGTAAGTAGCTCCTAAGGTTGGAAACTGAGTCTTGAGATATCTAGAACCAAGCACGTCTCATAAATTAAAAAGGATCTTGAGCAAAATGATCAAAACCTAGCTTGGAGGAAAAGGTTGAGCGAAAGTGGTTTTCATGTCTATCCTATTATGCAACATGATCCTAAAAAAAGTGGTTTTGACCACTTCCATAGAACTTAAAGCCCACATGGAGTAGTAAGGATAGGGTGTAAATTCTCATCTCGGTTGGTTGAGAATCTGATTCCCCAAAGCTCCTATGTTTTCATTTCATAATTAGTCTTGGATTGTAAGGATCGTACTATTTGTCCTCCGCAAAGGATGGGTAGTCATCCCCAAGGTCTAAGTAATAAAATTAATATTTTCCATTCTCATCAGTCTTGGATTGTAAGGATCGTACTATTTGTCCTCTCGCAAAGGATGGGTAGTCATCCCCAAGGTTTAAGCAACATAATTAATGATTTATATCTAAGGTTTGGATTGTAAGGATCGTACTACTTGTCCCTAACCAGGATGGGTAGTCATCCCCAAGGTCCAAGAAATAAAAAATAAATAAATTTTTCCCATCTCATCTTTATTTTGGATTGTAAGGATCGTACTACTTGTCCTCTGCAAGGGATGGGTAGTCATCCCCAAGGTCCAAAGAAATGGAGATAAGTTTTGGATTGTGGGGTTAGATATGCCCATGCATGGCATCATGTCTTGCCTAAAAAAGCAAGACCACTGATTGTCTAGAGGGTTAGACTAGCATGACCATTTCTTCCATAACTCGGTTTAATTATTTTGCTTAAAGTGAGGTAATGAACTCTAAATCAGAATAGTAAGGATAAGGTTAAACTCTCATCTCGGTTGGGTGGGAGTCTCGATTCCCCAAAGTTCTGATTTCACATTCACTTGCACATGGGTTCTAAATAGTAGGGACTCATAACCAACTTTGGGATACAATAAGGAAATGAACTTGTGGGTCCTAAGAGGGTTTGGCAATCTTGAATGCTTGTACATAATAGTAGAAGAATGATCATGCTTATTAGGAAAAGCAAAATCTCCTAGCTCATTCATTTAGGGTCACAAATCATTCACCATCCCATATATGCATTCATGCAAAACCGATAATGGAATGTTGATCAATTTCAAACGATAGGGAATGAAAACACATTGCACACACTCGAGCTAATACTTGATGATTCCGATGATTCATGTACTTCCGATCTTTGGGCATTTGTTATTTTGCTTATGTGCTAACATGTATTTACGAGTTTGTGATATGTTTCGAGTTGGGTTCTTACTAAAATGCTCAAGAGCATTTGACAGTAGAGTCGCCATTTGTTGTGGTTGATCCACAACACACCCCAAAATTGGGGACCCACCTTTTTGCAGGCTCACAGGAAGGATCTCAGTGACCCAGATGCCAGAATTGAAAAAAAAGAGAAAATGCACAAGTGTAGAAAGGGGTCGCGAAATCGCGACAGGTAGCGAAATCGCGACATGTCGCGAAATCGCGACCGAAACCGGAAAATTGTCGCGAAATCGCGACATGTCGAAAAATCACGGTCAACGCGGTCAACGACAACGAAACAAAAAACTGTCACGAAATCGCGACGTGTCGGTGACCAGGAAAAAAAGGTGTCGCGAAATCGCGACGTGTCGGTGACCAGGAGGAAAAGGTGTCGCGAAATCGCGACGTGTTGGTGACCAGGAGGAAAAGGTGTCACGAAATCGCGACGTGTCGGTGACCAGGAGGAAAAAGGTGTCGCGAAATCGTGACGTGTCGGTGACTAGGATGAAAAGGATGTCACGAAATCGCGACATGTCGCTGAGGAGAAAAGAAAAGGTGTCACGAAATCGCGACATGCTGTTGGGAAGAAAATAAATGATGTCACGAAATCGCGACGTGTTTTGCCGAAGCGTACGGGTGATGAAAAGTGTCACGATTTCGCGACGTGTTTTGGAAAGGTGTACGGAAGCGAAAAAACGTCGCGATATCGCGACAGGAAACAGCTAAAGGACTCGATGAGGAAAGACGTCACGATTTCACGACCGATTGCAGCAAAGGTGTACGGACGGAAAAATGGTCGCGATTTCGCGACGTGTTTTGCCAAAGCGTACGAAATAGAAAAATGGTCACGATTTCGCGACGTGTTTCGGGGAAGCGTACGGAAAGAAAAGGCGGTAGCGATATCGCGACAGAAAGCTGCATGAAGGTCCGAGGGGGAAAAACGTCGCGATATCGCGACAGGTTTTGCCAAGACGTACGGATGATGAAAGGTGTCACGATTTCGCGACGCATTTTGGCAAAGTTGTACGGTGCATGGAAGATGTCACGAAATCATGACGGAAATGAAAATCAGGCTCGAAGCAGAGAAGCGGTAGCGATATCGCGACGGTTTGTCGAAAGAGGGCAAGAGGATGATAATGGTCGCGATGTCGCGACGTAAAGTTGCCAAGGAGGCCCGACAGAGAAACGGTAGCGATTTCGCTACGCCTTACGAAAAGAAGACTCAAAGTTCAAAACGGTAGCGATATCGCTACAAATTTCGTGAAGGCATGCTCAAAGTCAAAGTGGTAGCGATATCGCTACCATTTCATGAAAAGGAAGCTCAAGGCCAAAATGGTAGCGATATCGCTACGAAAAGCCGTTGGACGCGTACGAATGAGAAAGACGTCGCGATATCGCGACATGTCGCGATTTCGCGGCCGGGAAGGTGAACAGGCGGACTTGCAGTTTTGTCGGGTTCTTTCGTAGAAAGGCGTTACAGCAGGCACAAAAAATGCATGACACGTGGCGTACAGGTGTCAAACTTGCAGAGGCGTTACATGCAGAGATGAATTTCGGAGCGTTTCCAAATTTGAGCGTGAATCAAAGCGGGAAAAAGCAGGAATTTGAAGGGTCGCCCACAGGAAGAGGAAATGAAGCGACGGAGGAAATCGAAGAGCCATAACAATGCTATAAAGCCAGAAATGCAAATTGAAGATGGGTTGGAAATTGCCGAATACGGAGTTGCAGAGACGAAAGCTTTGTGCTATTCTGGGCCCGTACTTGGGCAATTTCCTTCTTTTTGTTCTGGGATTTTCTTTTACACCTGGAACATTTTTGAATGTAATCGAGATATCATTTAAATACAAATACAGAGAGTTGGCATCTTATTGGATGAGAAAGAAGGAGTAACTTTTGCATGCATGATTTAATGTCTATATTTCCCTTCCAGCATTTCTTAGGTTTTTAGGTGAAGTTAATGCAAGATCTCTTGGTTGCTTCATGCGAATGCCTATTTTCTGGAATTACCACGTAAACCCTCGAGACTCGCACCGGCCTATTTGGATTGTGTGGATGTGCAGGTTCATTAGGTTAGGTTGCATGTAGAAAGCCTCGGTATCTTCGGTTTCATCGGATTAATGACAACTTTCTCGATCGTAATCTATTTTTATTGTTACTTTTGTTTACTTTTGGTCTTTGCTTTTCAAACCCATATTTTATTTTCAGCAGTTTAATTACTGTGTTTGAATAAATCACTAAAAATCCATCAGAATTTAAGGTTTAAACAGATTTTATTCATTTTGAGTCCATTGAAAGTTCAAAATTAATAAACCACAGTGCCCCTTGTTAACATCCACTTGCAAACCCTAAGGTGTTCTTAGCATTTCATTTTAAACAGCATCCTTGATAATCAATAATTAGCATAATAAGAACCTTGGAGAAATCATTTTTCTTTGCAAGCAGAGGATTTAGGACTCGGATCCTACAAGAGAGTGTGTTTTCACAATCGGGTTAAACCACCACTCTAGCATTAGGATATGTCAAAAAATATGGAAGCATGGGAGTGAATGGGTATGACTGATGATATAGCAAAGCATTCATCATGGGAATATAAGGTGTCATAGATTGATTCATCATGGAAAATTGATTGTAAGGGCCATATTGCCCTAACATAGGAAATTGAGGCATAGTGCCACCTTACGGTGTCATTTGTTGCTCAATAGTCATGGCTTCAGCATAGGCTAAGGCCAACGTTGTAACTTGAGGATTTCTCTTGGTAAACATGACTGTCATTGGGTCTAAGGCTATGAGGTATAATTAAAATACCACAGTAGCGTCTATTGAAAAATGACGAGTCATGTTTGTGTAAAGCTTTTAGAATCTGAGATTAAATATTTTGATAGGTTCATTAGGATACCTCTTGCATGACACAAATTGGGTATACATGATGGTAGTATCTAGCAATGACCTAAATTGATTAACAAATATAGCTTCCAACTGGGCCCAAGATGTAATGGACCTTGTAGGAAGATTCCTATACCATTCATGAGCCATTTGGTCAAATCTATTAGGGAAGAGTCGACAAGAAACATCTTCATGACTAACTCCCTACCTAATCGTATGGTCCTTGTAAATTTGAACATGCTCTTCAGCTGAAATGGGACCATCATGGATAAAATTAGGGATAGACCTCTCAAGGTTCCTAGGTATGTCATATACATCCCTAGGTATACTTAACAGAGAACTTTGGGCACCAAACTAGGGAATTGGTTGTTGTTGTTGCTGTTGTTGGGACATATTAACTAAAGATAATGACCCTACTAAAGCAGTTGACAAACTTAGGATGATAGAGATGGGTACACTTGATGTAGCTCTTGCGATGGAACAAATGGGTGCACACCCACTAAAGGTATTCATATTAAAAGGTATGAGAGCTAGCATTTCTAAATATTGGCAAAGCATATCTAAACCTAATGTATCAGAAGGCTTAGATGGGATTTTGATCCCCTGGATTTTGTATCTCAGTTTCCTAGGTTTGGGAGATAGACTTTGAAAAATGGTTTCCTCAGTGGTTTTAGACCTAGTAGCAATACGTGTAGGCGGGTCCATCCTGAGAAAATTAAATCTATTCTACTACGGTTTCTCACAAACTAGTCAAGAGTAACATGTTGCACTTGCAAACACAATAGCGTTGAACCAAAACTGACCACGTTAGCATTAGCAAAAAAAACTAAATCACAAAGCATAAAGGAAGGCCCTCCTTCTAGATCCAAATATGTTGGGTAAATATTTTGCCCAATTGTAAAATACCACCACATGTAGAGTATTGAACATAAAAATATCTCTTGAAAAGAAACCAAATGACAAACATTCAACTTCTCCAAGGTTCTGGTAAAATATCTAAAAGATTACAATAATGCCAGAAATAGTTCAATGATGCATGTGACCATAAACAAGGGGCCTTTGTTGGTTCTAAACAATGCTTAGTGATTGAAAGATCTAACTAAAAGCCAGTGTAAAATAAAAGCAGTTATTTTTAGGGTTTTTTAAATTGATGCTATCCTGAATCCCTGTTAGTAAAGTATTTTATCTTCACTTAAAAGGTTTCAAATGATAAAATGTGGAATTGTCCACTTCATTTTAATGTTCATGCCTTTAAGATGAAGTAAGTTTAGATAGTTGGGTTCATTTTATCTTCCTTATGTTGATGCCACTACACTAATAGTAGTTAACATAAGTTAGCGTATTAGCAATGTTAGCAAAATTAGCTTTCATTTATTATCTTAATTTAATGTGAAATAGCAGGTTAGTATCCCTCCTGAACCATGTGTTTTATCTGAAAGCTTAGATTAATGAATTTTGGAGGTGCAAAAATTCTGACAAATGACCAGAATGGAAATAACTTGAAAGCTTAACAATTCTAGAAATGGACCAGAATAGAAATGAAACTAAAAGTAAATTAGCAAAAATTATGGAAAAGGACCAGAATGGAAATAAAAGAAACTAAAATTATGGATGGACCAGAATGAAATGATTGAATTATTGAAATAAAATGAACTTAACAAAAATGAATGAATAAACAATGCAGATTTTGTTAGCTGAAAAAGTGAAATTCTAAATTAGTTTAGCAAGCTCCTCCATGCAAAATCCCAAGTTATGAGGTAATCATAAAACAACCTAAATTAATGGACCTGCAACATAAGCACAATACCATTAAATCAAGTGCAAGACTCAAAGGAAATAATAGAGAAACTGCATCATCTTGACCTTTGCCTATTGCAACCCATTTAATGGCATAAGACAATGTCTAGAAGTCACTAAAATGCAAAAATGATAAGACACTAAAAACATTAGTTTTATTATTAGAAACCCTCCTTTTGATTTTGCTCACAAAATTTTGCTACCCTCTCAAAATATGAAAAATACTTTTTCTTATTGCTTTTTAGAATGTTACATCATTTCCAGCCCCCCCTAAATAGGTAGGATAACAAGGTATAAAGAATGCTTAGAAGTTCTTTTGCTTCAACTTCTTTCACAATTAAAATAATAAATGGATATAATAAAATAATCCATCATCATTTTCTGTGATTTAATACAATAAAATAACACTTCTAACATTGTTTTAAACAATAATAAATCCAAAAACATAATCTTACGTATCTCCTTATGTCTCCCCTTTCTCTTATCACATAGGCATTCTACCTAAGAACACCCCTTTGCACCCATCAAAATGAATAATAAAAAACATTTAACTATACCTTATAACCCCTACGATTTTAGGCCTCCTTTAAAACATTGAATATAATCAAACAACATTCACATTAAAATAATACAGGCCAATCTCATTCAGTGAGATTTTTGTTGTGCTGCTCGAAACTAAGGCCCGATTATATCTCTTCAAAGCCATACAAAATGTGCCCAAGGATTGGGATGACGTTCCCCATCCTGGGTACTTTGGTTTCTATATAACCCAGTGGGGCCATCACACCATCAACATAGCCATGGCGCTGTCAACATCATGTCATGGTGCTACGATCAACGCAACCAAGGCACTATCAAAACAATGTCGCCATGGTGCTGCGTTTGATCGCATCCATGGTGCTGTCAACACCACGTTATGGGGCTACCATTGATGCATCCATGGCACTATTAACCCTTCACCATAGCTATTGAGCTCCTTGCTCTTGCACTCACGTTGCACAATACCAACGAAAAATTTTCCATGCTCTCGAGGTATACCTTTATCTCCATAGATTAGGGTTATGGGTTGCCCTAATAATATTTCTTTGTTGGCTTGTTTGACAGCATGCCTCTGTTTTCAACCATTTCACTGTCAAATTTGGTGCCTTATGTGTTGTCCTCCTAAAACCCTAACGTTATCTTTGGACAACTTCCTCTTTTTCCAGCGTTACGTAGCCTCGAACATTTTGTAATAGCCACCCTTGCCTTCGATCATTTTGAATAGCTGCCATCACCTTCTCTTGCAATAAAATGTAACATGGTCAAACATATTATTATCACATCCTTTGTAAAGTATATTATAATAATATTATTATATACAATATAATAATATTATTATAATAATAACATTTTTAGAATAAAATAATCATAATAATATTATTATAATAACATTTTAGAACATCATAATAATATTACTATTATATACATAATATAATTAATGTAATTATATTAGGTAGATAATAGCATATTATTTTCTATCATAATTTCTTTGTACCTTTTGTATCCTCTTCTTGTTTTAGGTAATGTTTTGGTTAGGCCTTGCTTTATTAAACACATTCCATCACCTTAGATAGTATGACGAACATTAAAATCTATTTATCAAAATGGATTTTAATTAATCTAAGCATTAATGCCTAGATTAATTAATCATTAAATATAAAATAACTAAAGTAATTAAAATCATTAACATAAACGGTCTAATATCACTATTATTACAAGCTAAAGAAAACCAAAAACCTTTAATACCAAAACATGACGAGTGGATCCCCAAGAATCTTGGGGTGGTTGTGGAAACTCCACAACAGTACCTCACATTGGGGGAACCACATTAAATATTGTGTCTCAATTGTGTGTGGTAACTTGTGCTCTTGCTTACTACTACTATCTAAGTTATTAATGCACATTGCTATATTTGGTTATTGCAATTAAGGACATTAATTGATATTGATTTGGAAAGAAAGTAAAAAGTGGTCTTATACTGTTCACCCCCTCAGTATAAGCTTGTGTTCTTAAATTGGTATCAGAGCAGGTTCCTTCAGAAAGGATAACAGCTTGAGGGAAGATTCTATAAGAACACAAATGGCTTCATAGAATGGATAATCTAAAAATAAGGCTTTATTGTTTGATGGTAACAATTATGCTTTTTGGAGCATGAGGATGAATAACTACTTTCACAAGGATGTGAGGTATGGAAGATGGTTGAAAAAGAGTATAGGGTTGAAGGTGATCCCGAGGCAGATAAGACTATCAGGAAATTGGTTGAGATCAATTCAAGAGCAATGAATTGTATTTTGAGTGGGCTTCATGAGACAAATTTTGCAAAGGTCATGGTATGTAATTCATTTAATGAGATGTGTACCAAGTTACATAATACTTATAAAGGATATTCTAAGATAAAGTTGGCAAAACTACAAACTCATAAAAAAATATTTGAGGAATTGAAAATGGAAGATTTTGAAGATATTGCAAAGTTTTTCCTTTGTGTTGATGAGATTACTAACACCATGAGAGGCCTGGGTTTTGAGATGAAAGAACAAAAATTTACTCAAAAGGTTTTGATATCACTTCCCATGAAATATGATTCTAAGGTTTCAACAATAGAAGAGACAATGGATATCAACAAGCTAACAATGGAAGAATTGCAAGGTACTCTCACAACTTATGAGATGAGGGTAAGTAAGCATCAGGTTCCAATAAAAGAGATTGCATTCAAGGATTCAGAGAAAGAGAAAGAAAAAGTTTTAGAAACAAGTAGAGGTTCAAAAAATGATGAGGAAGCTAACTTCATCAAAAGGAATAAAGACTCAAAGAATTTTAGGGATATAAGGAAATTCAGATGCTACAAGTGTGGTGATCTTGGTCACTATGCATACAATTTTCCACATGAATAAAGCGGTGATGATGAAAAACAAGGTCAAAGAAGAAAAGAAGATGGAAAAAATAAGCATGACAAAGATGACAAATACAAGAAAAACAAGTATGAGAAGAAGAAAAGTTTTTGTAAGGCAAAGAAATATTACTACATTGTAGACGCAAGTGATAGCTCATATCATAGTGATAAAGACAAATCAGATGATGAAAAATAAGAACATATATTCCTATGAATAGAAGGTGAAAGAGAGCAGTGCTTTGTGTGTGGTCAAAGAGATCACATATCAGGATATTACAATAGTTTCAATGATAGTGAATATGAGATGACAAATCAAGGAAACAAGCATGGTCAAAGAAATCTTGAGAGTTTGTTTGCTATAGAAGATTATAACGGTCTCAATGACGGTGAAAATAAAGAAGTCTCACTTTTGGTTATAGAAAAGGAAGAGGATGAGCTAAGTAAACAAAAATCAGAAATCAAAAGGCTAAAAGAAGAATACAGGAATCTTGAAAACAAGATTAAAAAATATGTCAAAATCAGATAAGAACTACTTCAAACAATCAATAATCTTAGATAAGAGCTTCAAAATGTAAAAAGGATAGAATAAAGGATGAATTAAGAACTAATGGTAACCACAACAAGACATGATACATTAGATAAAAAGGTTAAAAAAGGAAAGGAAGTTCTAAAATATGAAAGCAAGGAAGCACCTAAGATTTGTGAGGAAAGTTCCAAAGTTCCTATGGCTCCAAATATTCAGTTTGGATCTTGTTTTGAGATAGGTGAATTAAGTTCAAAAGAAAAAGAAATTCTTAAAGAGGAAAGCAAGGAAGAAACTAAGGAAGAGGTTTTAGATGCTACAAAGAAGGTTAAAGTATGTAATGCACAAGTTGAAAATGATCATAAGGATAATGGTCAAGAAAGGTATGAAGAACCAAGGCATGAACAAAGGGATTTTCAAGGACATTTTTTTTCTTGTAATGGATTTGGACATAGGGCTATACACTGCAAGGTCTATGGATCAAAGAAGTTTTATTTTGATAGAATAAACTTCAAAGGAAGAAGGTATGGTTTTCAGGGACATTGCTTCTCATGTAACAGGATTGGTCATAGAGCTTTTCAGTGAAAAGGAAATGAGCAACATGGTTTTGTTTTTAGAGCTTCACAATTCAGAAGTCATGGTCATAATGGTCATGAAAACAAAGCTTCACAATATAGGGTTCAAGAAAGGAATGGATATTTAAATAATTTTAAGAATGAATTCAAGACATGGGCACCATACAAAGGCTACAATATCAAGTATTTTAATTGCAATAACTTTGGGCATATTGCAAAATGGTGTAGGACTCAATTCCAAATAGGTTCAAGGCAAGAAGGTCAAATAGGTTCAAGGCAAGAAGGTCAAACAGGTTCAAGACAAGAAGATCAAGTAATTCATCAAGAGAAGGATATTAGAAAAACATGGAAGAAAGTTGATAGATGAAATAAATAAGGTGATATGGGAGTAAAAGTACTCCCACCCAAAAATTAATCACCTCAAGAGAGAAGGTGGTGAGGGGGCGAAGTTTAAGAGTCATATATTTTAGCCCCATAGGTGTCCCTTTTGCCATTGATGTCAAATAGGGAGATATTTGAGTAAGGGGGAGAGCATTGAGTTAGGGGGATCAGCCTAAAAAGAGATTATTGAGTTAGGGGGAGAAGCCTCCATAGAGATTATTGAGTCAAGGGGATCAGCCTCCATAGATATTATTGAGTCAGGGGGAGTAACTTTGATTCTCAGAGATGGTTTTTGTAGTGATTGTGGTTTTTGCTTTAGAGGTGTTGGCATAAATGAAAAAGGGGGATATTGTTGGAAATTTGAGTTATTTTATGTTATCATTGGTGTCACATGAATCATTGATGTCATATGAATCACATTGAGATTTGATGGGCAAATGATATCTTGGAAAGCATGGATAAAATCAGGGTTTTTATGAAAACCAAGGTAGAAAAAATATAAGGGTTTATTTAAAACCATGGATGGTAGATTTGAAATGGGTTTTTCTTAAAACCCAGGTTGGCCTTTCATTTCATCAAAAAATGTGCCCAGGTGATGGAGATATTTAATTTTAAATATTTAGTTTAAATTTTAATTTTAAAATTAAAGTTAGCGTCGACATCTAAAGAAATAGGGAAAATCAATAATGCACCGATGTCATTGAAAATGAGGAGAAGACTATATAAAGGGGGATCTTAAGGTTCATTTGATTTTAATCCTTTCTCACATTATTCGTTGGCTAAGCATACGAAGAGAGCTCATGCAAAAATCATTTTGAAAAGGGAGACAATGAATTAATCCAAGGTTGGTCGAAAGCCCAAGATATTGTGGGTAGATTAAGGTGTGTGGTAGCACTTTACGTCAAGGTTTGAATCTTCTTGACTGCATTCGAAGGCATTGGGAGGAAAGCGTTGTAAGCGCTCTTGGTTTGCGTGGAAGGGAGGAAGGACTTAAGGCATCTCATCCCTTTTCCTTTCGAATGAGTGACTAGCTCATGTGGCAACCTTAGCCGTGGCTAAGGCATTTGTGGTGTGGGCAATTTGGGGGTTTGAATCCCCTTGAGGAGGTAATTACGTTTTGCTCTAATTAATTTCGTTGATGCCCTAGGATAGGAGTTATAAAGTGATTAATAAATAATTAAATTTTTTAATTAAACTTTATTTTTATAAGGGTTGTGATTATTATTTCAGAGGTGGATGAGTTGTTGATTTATTTTGATATTCATGAAATTGAAAATGAAGATTTAGGAGAAATAAGGAGTTGTTATAAAATGTTTTTGAGAGCCTTATTGATTATTATTTTTGATAAGGATTTTAATTTAGAAGGACTTTGGTGGATGTGTTTATTAAGTTGGAGTAAAAATGTGTAAATTGAGTTATGCTTATCTTGTGATTATTATTTGAAGTCCACTAACCCTTATTGAGATTGGAAAGGAAAGTTGTGTTTAGTGTGGTAGATTTTATGGATAATTTATTGGCATAAAAAAGGTATGGGCACATTCTCCTATTGATTATTTATGATGGTTGATTTCTAAAATATCATTAGAGTTAAAAGGATTGATTGTGGTTTCCTTTTCGAAAGTGGTTGGTTGAATGCTTCAAGGTTTTCTGGTTTGAGAGTTGTGTTTAAACCTTGTTTTATAAGCATAGTTGTTGAAGCCCATTGGTTGTGAAAGAATTAGAAAAGAACATGAGTATCATTGTTATGTGAGATTTATGGTTGAGCATTCTTAGAAACATTTGAGTTGGTTGATACATGCTTGGACTAGGGATTTTGGTGAGAAAGAGTAGTCCCTTGTGGTTATTGGTTGATTTGAGTTGATTAAGCCTAGTCAAGTGATTGTGTGAGGTGATTGGTCAAGTTCCATGAAACAAACTATTCCATAATTCTGATTTGAGTTGAGAGTGAGATTAGAACATATTGAGTCTCTAACAATTCTCTTTATGCTTCTATGAGTTGACTTGAGTTGAGTTGATATTGATTTGAGTTGATTTGAGTTGAGAGTGAGATTAGAACATATTGAGTCTCTAAAAATTATCTTTATGCTTCTATGAGTTGATTTGAGTTGAGTTGAGTTGAGATCATTATGGATCATTGTTGTCATCCATTGAAGAGTACCTTGCAATTCATTGTTGAGTTCATCTTTGAGCTTTGCCTTAATAGATTTTTGGATGAGATTTGAGTGCTACTTAAGCATGATTTATTAAGTCTTTGAGAAGGCCTTTGTGGACATTTTTAGGAAAGCCTTTCTGGACAGTTTTGGGATAGCTTTGTGGACAATTTTGGGATAGCTTTGTGGATAGTTTTGGGACAGCTTTGTGGATGACTTTGTGGATATTTTTGGGACATATTTGTCGACAAATTTGAGCAAGTTATTGGTGATATTGCTAGAATATATTTGGGCAAGTTCTTGGCGAGCTTGTTAGAGCATATTTAGGCAAGTTCTTAGTGAGCTTGCTAGAGCAGATTTGGGTAAGTTCTTGGTGAGCTTGCTAGAGCAGTTTTGGACAAGTTCTGTGTGAGTTTGTTATTCAGATTTGGAAAAGTTTTGTGTGAACTTGTTATTCAATTTTGGACAAGTTTTGTGTGATCTTGTTATTCAAATTTGGACAAGTTCTGTGTGAACTTGTTATTGCCTAGCTTTGAGTAGATCAAAGAAATCATTGTATTGGATAAGGATCCTTATTTATATGTGAAATATTATAAGGAGATTATCTAGTGGAGTACCCCACATTGAGGGAACCACGTTAAATCTTGTGTCTCAATTGTGTGTGGTGACTTGTGCTCTTGCTTACTACTACTATTTGAGTTATTAATGCACACTACTATATTTGGTTATTGCAATTAAGGACATTAATTGATATTGATTTGGAAAGAAAGTAAAAAGTGGTCTTATTCTGTTCACCCTCCCTCTCAGTATAAGATTGTGTTCTTCAAATTATTCACCCTTAATAGTTGAAAATCAAGAAATAAAAATATCGGTGCTCTACTAGCCACAATAAATTTTTACAAGTGGAAAATTTTGATTCCACTAAATTGGCCTCAAAAAATGATTTCAATAATTATATATGCCTATACTCATAATTAAATTTATGCCTTGAACTATGAGAAAAATAGTGGCTCACTAGGAAAAATTATAACTAGAGAGAATATTCATCCTTTACGAAATATTGTTTGGAATATTTCTCATGTTTTAAATATTATACGCTTCTTTCCTTTTCACTTGAAATAAACTCCTTTCCTTTTCACTTGAAAAAAAAAAAAAAATAGACAACATTATATTTTCTTTATTATTTTTCCCACTCTATATGTGGGATATTTATAAATACCTTTCAAAAAGTGTTAAAAGCTGGATCTTTAGAAAAATTGTCCATGTGTGCTTTGCTTCATCCAATTTCCTCTGTCCACAAGTTAGTATTTGATTGGTTCTTTAGGTAGTAGATTTTTGGTTTTGTAGTCAAGCACAAAGCTCTTTATATGTATTTGATAAGATATCTTTGATTATGTTGGAGATCGATGAACTATTTTAGGCATGCACCTTTGTTTTTTTTAGTGTCTACTTCTTCTTATCAAGGGACTCGACAGTTTGAGCACTTAAAATTTGACATCATCATTTTGATCATGTCCTTAATTTAGCTTTAACTTTTTGATATCTTTAGTTTCTCTGAAAAAGTGTGTTCTACTAGTAAGTTTAATACTTTTGATCCCTAAAAAAAATGATGCAATATCTAGTAGAGGTTTTTATAGGTTAAGTAACTTTATCATTCACCTAATCGATGAATGAGGACTAATAATTCTTTTGATGAGATGTTTGCAGGTAGATTAGTTGTACCATTGTTGTCAATGATGAGGATGCTGACACACAATGCTTTTAGAAATTCTTGCTTCCTATTTTCTTGCTTTGTCAAGACAAGAATCACTTGATTGAGAGTTAATAATCCTTCTTCCCTTTTGCAAGAGATATTGAGTACTCTTTTATTTCAATTGGTTATATGAAATTGAAATGAGCCCTACCCATATTACATCATTACAACATAGTGGTATTAGATCAAAGCTTGAACATTATCCATGTATCATTGGGTAATATTTAAAACTTGGTCTCCTCTTTTAAATATTGAGGAATCTAATTAGTTGAGCTAATGCCACTTGATAAAATTTAAGTTTAAATAGGCTTTTGTTGGGACTGAAATGGATGATGTTGTATTGATACAAGGAATATTACAATATATACGCATAAGACCTATATGAGAACATGACAAGTGTCAAGGACACATGTCATAACATGTAGATAAAGTATAAATTAACATTCTAATATCCTCCCTTAATTTGTAATTTTCTATAAAAAATAACCCTATCATCCTTATTTATTACATGATTTGGTCTAGACTCATGCTCTTTGCACTTGGCTCTACTATGAACAATAACTCTAGATCATTAGTGTATATCTAGGTCTTTTGCCTTAGGGTCAACCACTTCCTCGGGTTTGTTGCCTTTGTAGGTCAGCCTCATATTTGGTGCCTTAGGGTCAGCCTCTTACTTAGGTCTGTTGCCTTTGTAGGTCACTACTAATTGTGTTCACCATGGATATCATATACCCCTTCATGGTGAATCTTGTCTAGAAGGTGTCGGGCTTCGTCGAACTTTGAACATACTTAAAATGCACCATAATACAAAATAATTAGATCCATATAAGAGTTTCGTTCTCTTCCAAAAATGCACTAAAAAAATACAATAAAATGATCCCTAGAATCCAAATGTGGAGGAGAAGAAGAAGAAGAGAATAGAATCTTCTGAAGTATCTATGTCCGTAGTCTTCAAAAGTTGATCCAAAAAAGTCTTCAGATAGAGTCTAGGATGTCTATTTTTGTAGTCCCTAGAGTAGATCTTCTTATGGTGATCATATCATCCTATCTAAATGCATGGGTAACCAGTCGTTACGTCTATCAAGTACTATAGAGAAGGTGACTAGTTACTAGGATCACTTACAATTGTCTTGGGAGTGTCGGGTTCAATCGAGAGTGCACTCCATGATAACAATATTTTAGGCTAAAAAATATAGATAGAATAGCCTCAAAATTAAAATTGGACACCATCGATGTGTACATCTCAAAAAAATCTTTTCGATGACTATAAATACCCCTATGTTCCACTCTCAATGAGGCTTTGATCTATTTAAAAAATAGCAACATGCCTCTTTAGGAAAAAAAAATAAAATAAAGAAGGCATCCTCACAAGGGGGTATTTCAGAATGTCCACTAGAATAATACAATGGCCATGTGAGGCCCTTCCATGCCATATAGGAAAAAAAATATTTTAGTTCCCCATGCTTTCAAAATAATAAAGTCTCTATGAAGCCTTCTCACAATTAATGGTCCAACCTTGTGGCCATACATATTAATAAAAAATGGATCCCTAAAAGATTATGGATCCTCCCCCTCCCATTTTAAAATCCATCACTTGTACTTTTTCCAAACATATGCATATTCCATTTGTGTTCACTTATATGAAAGGACAAAATCAATATTTAAAAAATAATATGCCCCATTATGTTTGTTGATCTACGTGGAGCATCGCGAAGGACGAACATTGGACTACGATATCAGGGAGTGCATCCACATTCTATCTTCATCACGTGGCCACCAAACTGGAAATAATATTTTCTCTCTTTATATTTTTGGATGAGCCTGGAAATCTTCACCTTCATGTTGCACAAATCTATCTAGCTCTGTTGCAATGTAATAAAAGAGATCATTATGGCATCAACCAACTGGTACAAGCACTTTTAACTAAGTGGAGAAGTCCTCCTTGATATCCTTCAAAATGCTTATACATGGTTCCACTTGGATCAAATCCATAGCGGATGAAGTCTACAATGTCACTATGCACATGTAGTAGAGCACAAGTGCATCAATGACTCATTTTCGGTTATCTCGTGTTTGAGATGTAACAACAATAATCATCAGGCTTTAATAGAGTGAATATAAGAAATAAATCACAACACTACCACATAGATCTTTTGGTTCATCTTAAAATTTCCTACATGTACAAATTTTGGAGATGAAATCACAACCAAGAATCAACCATATCACCGATCAGAAGGACCGAAGCGAAAAACAAAATTGGACATTGTAGATATTGGGAGGATAATTTGGTAAAAAATATTTCAGACGACGACAACCAAAAAAATCTTCATTGGCATCGTATGTAACTTATCCAAGGCCTGTAGAAACCAATCTCAACAAATTATGCAAGCAATAGCATTCAAAAATAGTTACAAAAAAGCTCCATGAAAATAGTTTTTAAAAGTCTCCGTAGGTGTAGTTGCAAAAAATCGGCTTCTCCAACTATGGGAAGAATGTCCCTTGGGTTGCAAATGAGTTTGTACAGTACACCAAGTGTGCCAACAACCAAATCATGAGCTTCAGTTCCTTGCACCAAACTCCATTTTTAGTGATTTGGTAAAATGATCCATCTTTGACTGTAGTAGTAATATGAACCGTGAAGCACAATAGATCATAAAAAGAGGCCCCCAAACTAGTTTGAAGCATTATTAAAAAAAACAATACACAATTGCTCTATCCACCAGCATGATTTACTCTGTCTTGGATAGTTCCACCTCGGTCATCCAAAACAACTCCATCGCGCTTATATTCTGTTGATATCTGGACATCAAGTCATTATTCCAATGTTGCTAGACTTCAAGTAGCCATTGTAGCACTAGAAGTGGCATCAAGCACACAAGGAACATGATATACATAGAAACAAAATATGCCATGATAACATGGATCTCACAACTTTGACTGGATTTAGGTGAGATTGGAGGGACTGCACAATGACACCACAATGAATATCAAAGTGTGATGTCCCACGAATAGCTCTCGTGTGCCTCCTTGAGCAAAACCTAAAAATCTTGTACTTGATATTGATATTGAGATTAGTCCTCCATAACCCTGTTGGAATGAGAGAAATCAAGCTGCAAACATGGTCATAGTACACCAAACAACACTGGACGTATGATGTCCTTATTGTAAAAAATGTTGATGTTGTATTTGTACCATTTGCAATACCTAAAAAAAATAAAACTAACAGGTTTTGATGGTGTAGCAGCAATGACATCGAAACATAATGCACTATGACGAAGAATATTGTTTGTCACACAGTATCTACAAGTTCCATGTGGTAGGCTATGTTTATGTAGCTCTATAGTATTTTTGTGTGATGGAAATGGAAGAAACCTCCAAATAAAATCAATATTGCTTTCCAAACTCAAATAATGTCAAACAGGTCTACTGGATTCATCGCAAGGTTACCATATACTTTTCCAGTATTCGCCTTCCAGATTCAAAAAAATAATCATTGGTCTTGATAAACACAAATCCTCTTATTCTTCAGTCCAAGTTTGAGGTGCTATCATTGATTGTTGTTTCTTCCATAGTGGCTAATAAAAAAAAAAAATACCACCCGTTCTACCAAATCACCACCACGGACATCACAGTCACACTTCTTTCGAACAAAGTGTTCTAATGAGGATCATTATTCATAAAGTGGCATCATTCACTCGATGAATATGCTCAAAAGTCCTCCACTACAAATGGTTGTGCTAAAATCCTATAAAAAACATCAGTGCAATAGAACCAAATACAAAATCACTCTAAAAAAACACACGTTTTACAACCATTAATCTTTCCAAGATTTTGGTTTTTGATCCATAAATGATGGAGAGCATAATCCTTGATCCATAAATGATGGAGAGCATAATCCTTGATTTGAAAAGCAAAATGGGGAAAAATTGTGATGGGGAAAAATAAGGGGGGGATTTCCATGAAATAAACCCCCCCTCAAGGGTTTACACAGGTCAGGAGAGCGACTTCGCTCTGATACCAAATGTTGGGACTAAAATTGATGATGTTGTATTGATACAAGGAAGATTATAATATATGAGTCCTATATGAGAACATGACAAGTGTCAAGGACACATGTCATAACATGTAGACAAATTACACATTAACATTCTAAATTTTATGAGGGGTCCTAGTCCCCTCGTACCAAGTGGGGTTTGAACTTGGGTCTCTTGAATGAAAATCCAAAAATTTTACCACTGTAGTAAGCTTGCAGCTAAAACATTGAGTACTCTAAATTTTTTTATCATATATATATATATATATATATATATATTGATTGGATTAAATATTGTAATTAGTTCTTTTGGAACAAGAAAATTTCATCCAAGTAAATTTTGAAGTATTGCCTACTTTAAATAAGGTTATTTTTTTATTCATGTTTATGTTTACCCTATGATATTTAGTTTCAAAATGTTGAAAAGTGCATTGAGCATATTGTCACCTCCATTGGTAATTACTTTTCAAACATAGAATATATTATTTTTTCTAAGAGAAAAACATAAGTATTGAATACTTTGTTGATAGTCTAAAAGTAATCCTCTATCACACATCAATTTTCTATTATGAAATTAGTAGAAGCAATATCAAAACTTGTTGTGGGTTATTTTATACTTGCCAATGTTGAATTTAGATGCTTTTAGAATGTGCACTATGGATGGCAATAATATATTATGCTCAACTGTTATGATATTTTGATTAGTGATGCTTATATGACCCAATATGGGAAGCCAACCTTCTCTACTTTATCTCATGGTCACTTTGTACCTAATATACCTTATTTTGGCTTATAGTGAGCCTAATTTATAGGTATCTCTTTTGAATTGTTAAGGAATTATTTCTACAATATCCATCGAATAATTTTATAGCTAATGGATCTAGTATTGGTGAGTTTGTATCTACTTGATATTTTGTAGGATTTCTATCCTGAGATCTTTGCTTAGAAATTTTTACCTCATAACTCTTTGACAAGGCTTTTTTACCCTAAGATTTTTTATTTAGTAGAGAGATCTTTTAAGTCTTCTCTATATTAAATCTTGAGAAGGATAAACAGGAGATATGACGTTTCCTTATACATGCTCTAATACCACATGTTAGAACTTAATGCTTCAATGAATCTATTATTGAATTAAGGGTATTTAAATAAAATGGTTGCCCAAATATAACATAACAAATCTTAACTAACATTGTAATTACCCTTGTATTCTAATGGACCTTACGAAGTGTGTGTTCAATGGTTACTCAATTTACATTCATATTATTCATGATGTAATAATCCCTAATACTACTTGATCAAGTTGGGATATGAGGATTTAGAACAATTAAAATTTGCTACTTCTAAATATTTTCCTTGGGAGAATGCTTGTTCACTAGAGGCTCTCCCTAACACCTTAACATCCTTTTGGTTAGTAATTCAAAGTAATATTCTTACAAGAGAGATTATACAAAGAAGAGGATATTGTAGAGCTTTCAAATATGTCTTGTGTGAGAAGAATTTAGAAATGTTAGACCATGTACTTCTTCGTTGTTCCTTTGCTCACAATATTTGGGATTAATTTTTTAAAAACATGAAAATGTGTTGGGTAGTTTCATTAACATTGAAAGTGTTGATGAAATCATGGATTAATTATTTCAAAGCTAAATTATTATGCATTATATGAAGGATTAGTCCTACCATTAATTTTTGGAATTAATGGCTTGAAAGGAATAATAGAATTTTAAAAAATAATGTAGACACCAAATTATAGCCACTAATCCTCCATCCTAACCATTCCACCACCCACTTGTCCACCATACACCTTTCCCGCCAATTATTTGGTCCAATTCCACCTTCCCGCCAATTATTTGGCCCAATTCCACCTTTCTCGCCATCCATTTCACCACTTTAGCCCTTTTCTGCCATTTCCTAACCCAATTGGGATTATTTTAATATTATTTTATATTTAATATAATATTTTATATTATATTATAATATATTTATTATAAAATATATATTTATAAAATCAATTAACCACAACCATCCGATCCAATTTAATCTCCACCCTCCATATTCATTAATCCATGCCACATTCAAAAAGTAATCTCAACCTTAGGATCTAATTTAATCTTAGCCACACGATCAAAAGTGTAAGGCTAAAACCCTAAGAAAACCCTAGGTTGAATTATAAATAAGGGCATTTGCAAATGCTCAAACCCTGGAATCCTAGAATTTTGATATTGTCATTATACATCCTAAGGAAGCCATTGGTGAAGCCCTAGTGAAGCAGAGAGATAGAAGCCTAAAAATCCAAATCCCTAGCTATCCAATAGGACTTCTGCTATTCCAGCCATCCCTCATATCCATCCTTTCCACCTCACCCTCCTCCATTGTTGCCATCGTCACTTTTGCCCATCCGTCACATTCGTCGTATCCCCCATGATCTGCTTATGTAGATCCATCCTTATCCATAGGTGCACTCCCAAGCTTGCGAAGCTCACTGTAGAAGCTTGTCAGGTGCCCACCAAAGCCTGCCATTCAGCAAGTGCACATAAGAGCCTAGGAAGCTCATGCCAGAGCCTACCAAGTGCACACCAGAGCCTGCAAAGCTCACACTAGAGCTTGCCAAGTGCATGCCCGAGCCTGCTGTATCATGTTATCTGCTGTCAGAACTATAACAACAAAATAAGGCATCATCATAAAGCAAGGTCTGTAGATCTCATTTATTGTTGAACGACTATTGAAGCTGGAGTAGCCCACCATAGGATATCCAAAGCCCACTCACCTCATTGGAAGCAAGAGCACATCAATTTGAAGACACTTCATTGTTATAGCTAGGGTTTCGAGAACCCTAGCGCTTTTGTAAATCATTGTATCAAATACCTTCATTGAGGACATATTGTATCAAAAGGAGTTCATTGGCTCCCCCTCATTTTATTGAATATATCCATTTGTGCAATCTTGTGTCTCATTGTGCTATTTGATCTATCTCATTTTATTTTAAGTGTTGTGTTTTTGTCTTCACAAATGGCGATCATGGTGGGACCCCACAAGGGTTTCATTATTTAATAGATCTACCTTTCTAACTTAATTTTATTCCTGTTTGTTGTAGGATTTTTAGAAGTATAGAGGTCATCAATTTCATTGCTAAGGTTTCTAAAGCAGTCTACAACATTTTTAGATATTACGCAGGCATTCGGGAGCATCCACGGAGCGTTCGATAGCATCTACAGACAACCGTAGGTGCCCTCCCATGCCTATAAGGTGCCCTATTGTGCCTACGTAGGTGCCCAACCACACCTGGCAGTAATTTGGAGCAGATCTAAGGCTTCCAAGTAAGTTTCATAACCCTAGGTTGCCATTTAGCGATTTATGTATTCTATTTTCTATTGTTATTTTTCATTGTTTCTGGGTTTAACACTAAGTAATTTGGGAAAGAATCGGTAGCAAGTTAAATCTAGGGTTTGTGTGTATTTCATTATATCAAATTCATTTCTTGTCCTAAAATTTGTAGATCTAGGTGATTGTTTGCATTTTTGAGTGCATATGAAACAGAAAAACATCCTAGATTTTGCATTTTAGGGTTAAAGATCACTTTAATTTTACATATCTAAATAGGAACAACATCTTGACGCATAAAGTAATCCTGCCCTAGGCTGGCCCCTTTGGTAGAGAGGTGGACGAACCCTCCGGTTGCTCTTGTGATTTTAATCATTTGTAGGCAAGGGGTTTTGAGCGGTGTACTCCACTCTCTTTAGGTGAAATTTACGTCTTTGTGTTGGCTTCTGATTTAGATTAGTGAAGTTAGTAATATTTAATATTGTTTGCACACCATAGAGAATGAGAAATCTAATAAAATAAATCACACACACTTGCATGATTCACATGTTTAATAGTAGTGGCTGGATTTCATCACCAACCATTGCTTGAGATTTGGTGATGGTGGCCATGATTTCCATCCACCAATATCTACCCTAGAAACCATAGGACTACCCCTGAGCAAACTTGTTGGAGGTCATTACCAACAAGAATATCGTTGCCCTAGCCAACATTAGTTTTTACCTTTGTTTTTCATTAAACAAGATTAAGTTACATCAAAACACACAAGCCAAAAATTCTAAAAGGAACTTCACATTAATGAAAGAAAATAATTAATGAACAAGGTAAGCCACACAAGGTAAAACCTAGGATTGGTTGTTTTCTTTGCTTTAAATTTTGGAAAAGTTGTTAATTTGTGTGATTTAGATAAGCTTTGAATATTTGGTTTAACTACTTTATGGTGCTAACACGACAACAAAAGAAAATAATAAACCAAAGTAGTTTAATGGAAAACAGTTCCCATGAGTCCGCTACTTTAGTAGCCCCATCCAATATGGTTCAGACTACTTTGTCTGGATCATCCCATCCACCCCACTCTCAAGTAGAGACACATTCACACAATGTGGAGACAACCACCACCTACATAGACATGTATAGAGTGCAGGCCCTTTACAAGGCTTCTAACTATATCTTAGAGCCCCTTAGCATAGAGGGTTTTGAAGAATACGAATTGGCTACCACCTACCTTGCCCAAGGATATCCTAATTTGAGTTATGAATATGGTATACCTTCCTCCATGATCCAACCACCACAAATCCCAAGTGTTCCAAACACTTATCTCACATCCACCTATACCAACCCCTTGTATGAGGAGTATGTCAATGCTGCCTCACAAGTCCCTAGCCTCCAAGTTGTAACATCAAACACAACTTGCACCATACCCATGTCCTCTCATCCATTATCATCCACACCTCCATCATCTCACTTAGCCAACATGACCATATCATCCACACCTCCATCATCTCACTTAGCCAACATGACCATGACTAATCATCCATCATCATCAACCTATCCATCATCTCATCCAACCACAACCCCATCATTTGACACATGGTCAAATCAAGAACTTACGGATACATTAGGGCTCATCAACAGATTGCTTTCACAATGAACAAAAGGAAAACAGTCAGCTTACATAGACCCTATGACCCAAGGAGTTCCAAATCAACCTCTCGCTCACCAATCAAAATTCAGCATGGGTCCCTCAATCTTCCATAGTGTCCATCCCCAATCCACCACCACTCCACACATCCACCATACCAATCAACATTGCCACTAACCAACAACACAATCCTCATCAATCATCCCCATATTTCAACCATCAATCTTCTCCACATACCCAACCCAATTCATTCCACAACACCATGTTGGTCACACCCCAACATCTACCATCCAACCCATCAACCAACCACCACATAATCCAAGGTCCTCACATTCCAGCAGAAGATCTTAGATTCCAGGCGATGCAAAAGCAAATTGATCAGTTAATGCAAAACTCACTAGGGATAACGAGCCAAAATCTCACATTAAGCCAACTGATCCATCAACCAATCCATCCATCGGTACCATCACCGCCATATCTGATAGATTTTATGGTACCAAAATTTGACAAGTTTAGGGGAATCGAGGATCCTAAGGAGCATGTGAGTTCATTTATCCACGTATGTTTTTGGATTAGCGATGATAATGCTCTTATGCTCTAAACATTTCCTCAAACATTAGGGGGAGATGCCATTGAATGGTACAATCAATTGCCCACACATAGTATTTATACTTTTGATCAATTGATAGATCTATTCTTGGAATGCTTTGCCCTTAACATTAATAAGAAGGTGTCCTTATCGGATATATATTACTTGAAACAATGGGATGAGGAACCTATCTATGATTTTGGAAACCGTTGGAGGGCATTTATAACAAAGTTGCCATTCTCCCTCCCAATGGAAGAAATTATCAAACTTTTTACCAAGAGTTGCTTAAAACCCATCTCTTGGATGCTTCATCTCAATACTTATAGAACATTTGAGGAGGCTTTAGCACAAGCTAGTGTCATTGAGGAGATAAAAATCCAAGAGGGTGTCATTAAGCCTAAGAAGAAAGAATGGCAAAATAGGGGCCAATACCAAAATAATCAATCTGTTCAAACCAAATCCACACAAGCCTCAATGGCTAACACAACTAATCAAGTCAATCAAGTGGTCATGAGACAATCCGTAATGGCTCAAAAACCAGTGCAACAAAAAATTTCCTATCATGCGGTCCCATCAGTAACCCAAGCACCAACGGTACAAAACACAACGCCAACTGTGGAACAACCTACCCATTGCCAATTCAATCGACCCCAATGTCAATACACTCCCTTAGTGGAATCATATTCATCCATATTTCGAAGGTTATATGAGACCAAAAAATTAGCCTTACTGGACATTAGGCCCGATGATCCCACCAAAAGACCTAAAAGTTATAGAGAGCACTTGTTTTTCCCATACCATCGAAAAAATGGGCATGATATCAATTCTTGCCATGTGTTCAAAAACATAGTGCAAGACCTCATAGACTTAGGGGCCATTAACGTGGATAACCCCTTAGCTCCACAAAATCAAAATTTGGGCATATATCAGACACCTCTACCTAACCATGGGGAGGTCCAACATAATGTAGGAGGTAACAATCAACAACCACCTCCTAATCAATTAAATCATGTCCAACAATACCAAAACTTTGTAGGAGCCATCCATGTGGTCACTAGAGGGCAAAAGCAAAATCAAAAAAATCCTCAACAACCTTTGAACCCACCTCCCATCCAAACATTGCCAAATCCATATTCGCCAATCAATCTATCCAACCCATCTAATCCACCCATTCTTCATCCAATAAGGCTAGCGGTAACTTTAACCAGTCGGTTAACCACTAGTTTGAAAATGGCATCAACCAAACTTTCTGTATATGAGCTCATCCAACAATCCCCTAGGCATAGAGAAGCTTTAATGGAAATACTCAAGTCAATTGAGTTAGAATCCCAAGACTCTAATGCCTTCAACAACTTTGTAGGGAGTGTTAGAACATGCATGGAACCATCAATTACCTTCTATGACTTTGAGATAAAATCAATGAGTTCAGAATCGATGGACCCTCCATTGCACATAATGGCATTAATAGACAAAAATCCATTCAAAAGAGTATTAATTGATACCGGCTCATCAATCAATATTATTACTACCGCTGCCCTTATCCACCTCAAATTACCTCCATCCCACATTTCCAAATCATCATTCACCCTCAAAGCATTTAACGATGCTTTGTGTACCATAGTTGGCACTATTGTTTTACCTATAGAAGTAGGGGCCAGAACATTGCACACCATGTTTCACATCTTGGAAGGAGCCATGGCATATAATATACTCCTTGGTAGACCTTGGATGAGGGAAATGAAATGTGTTCCTTCAATTCTCCACCAATTCTTGAAATACGTTCATGATGGACAAGTCCATTGCATCCCTGCGGATGTTGAACCTTTTAAGTATTGTAATTTCATTTCAAATCCTTATGAATCCATGTTACCTTCCACCCATATATTCTTGGCACCATCATCAAATCCACCCACATCATCTCTTAATCTGCCTTCTTCTAATCCATCTACATCTTCTTCTAAAGCTCCCATCCTAGAGGAGTTACCCATCACATCACCTCCTCAAGCATCCATTTCTTCTTGTACATGTGGCCATAGTCAATCTACTATTAGTACATCATACATCACAACTACCCCTTCTTCTACAACCACTTATTCTATTCCATATCATCATTCCACACCGCCATCTCCTCATGCCACACCACCATCCAATCCCACTCCATCAGCCGATGTGTCACAAGTCAAACTTTCATATTGTGACATATTTAACTTGCCACCATCCACAACCAATCCAGAGCCACCTGAGCCTTCACCATCCACCTCATCAACCCAAGTCAAAGTCCACATCACTAATCCAAGCATTGGTGAGTATGTGGTCCAAGACGTCACCATTACACCCCTAGCCATTCCCACAGCTAAGGATTTTGGACATCCCCAAGACCGTTCTTTATCCATAGGCATTGTTTACGACATGAGTGCCACTCCAAATAACATTAACTTTGTTTATGGAGGGTTGGATTGCTCAACTTGGGCAAACCCACCCAAAGAACCACACGAGCCTAGGCGTGCCAACATACCTAACATAGAGGAGTTTCCAGCTCGATACTTTAATATGTTCCATTGGCAAGGTCAAGGTCTAGGTTCCCATGAGCAAGGGATGCATGATATATTAGAGGTCCCATATAGAGGTGCCCATGATCATTCTGAGTTAGGCTATACCCCATTATCTTCCACCTCTTCTCTTGATCAAGCCTTTAAGAAGCTTAGCCTCAATGATGAAGATCACCCCATCCATCCATTACCCTCAACATCTTCTCTTGAACAAGCCCTTCAAGAACTTTGCATGGATGAAGTAGACGAAGATGATCCCATCAAATTCACCTATCCTACCCTTGATTTTGACGATGAAAGTTATGAAGAATTTGAGGTCATGTCAAATGCTTTTGATGATTCTGAAGAGGAGTCACATCCCATTATCCCCATCATCCAACAGGAAGAGTTTTACCTCTGAATGTTCCCCATCCATCATCCCATATTCTGTTGCTTCTTCCACAAGAACAAGACGATCCACCTAGTAATCCGCCTTGAGCCACCCACATAAGCCAAGAATTGTAACATATGTACATATTCAAAAAAAAAATTTCAAAATCAACAAAACATTGCAAAAAAAAAAAAATTCACATAGGCATTCCAACATTGCATACATTCCATTTGCATTTAGGCATTTGACATGCATTTTTTTAATTTTTGGAATCATGCATTATTGCATTCCCATACATTAAATCATACATATTCCATTGCACTATACAACTTCCATTTGCATATCACCACTCCATTGCATTAGGCATATACATTTGCATCCATCTCATCCTATGTTCAAAGATCTGGCATAGTAATGATGATATGGCCATAAATAAAAAGTCAAGTTATAAAATTGGGGGTACCTAGTTTGAAACAATCATGCAACTTTGGAAAAATACATAAGCAAACAATACCATATGACAAAATCACAAAGCTCAGGTTTTCAGTCACTCAGCCATTTCTAGTGTAACAAGCAACCTCCAAATGGATGTCTGATTTTCTTTAGGACCAAAACACACTTTACATACTAATAAAGTCTTGAGCATTGCCAATTGATTTTGAATACAATCTTGAACCAACCACATTTCTCACATCTTAAGAACATTATGAGATAGGGGAGGCTAGTACCATCCTTGGGTAGTACCTCTAGGCAAAAATGGAGATATCCCTCGCTTGTCCCATCATGCAACATAGTCCAAAGAAAAAATAGTGGTCTTCACCACTACCAAAATTCCTCTAAACATAAACATAAAAACATAGAGTAGTAAGGATAGGGTCAAAATTCTCATCACACTTCGGTTGAGAATCCAATTCCCCAAAGCTCTATACAAAATCAACAAATTCAACACCTACACCCTCGATCCCTAAAATTGTAAGGATCGTACTATGTTTCCCTCAAAAATTCATGTAGTCATCCCCAAGGCCCAAAAGATCAATCCCATTTGACTATGGAGTGAATCTCCACTAGGGCTATAGACGCTTGACTAGTAGTGGAGTAAGCTCATGCGAGGCGACATGTCTCTCCTCCAAAAAGGGAGACCTCTGAACGCACATAAGGACAGACTAGTCTTAGGTCATCTCCATAACAAGTCATGCCTAACTTACTCATAATGGGTTAATGAATCTCACATGCACACACATTGGTTCTTGATTGGATAGGGTCATTGTCATACTCAAGACTTGGTAATTGAACCTCACTCGCACACACATTTGGTCCTAAAGAAAGTTAGACAACCTTAGTGAGTTTGGTTGATGACACTAGTATGTTTGAGTCTTTGAAAACCTTTCAGTCTTTCATATCAACATCCATATCTTCTTCCATATCAACATCCATATCTTCTTCCATATCAACATCCATATTTGCTTCCATGTCTTCATTAAAAGTCAAGTGGCACAAATGCCAACAAATTTGGTACCCCCAATTGCCAAACAATGGACAACAAAAATGGCCAATAAAATTTTTGAACTATAAAAAGATCATTCGAACACTATGCATTCCTTTCATATAGTTCACATTCATTATGCATTTAGCTTGCATTAATCATCCATATAAGCATTATGCATACACATCATGATTAGCCTACATTAAGCATACATAAAACATTCAACACAAATTGCATAAAACATAAAAGCATTCACACAAAATATAACACAAATATATAAAAGGCCATGTATATATATATATATATATATATATATATATATATATATATATATTATCACATATACAATGAATGCCAAAGAGGCTACAAGGGAGAACCAAGGCTCATATACAAAATAGTGCATCTAAGCACTAAGCTAATGTCCATGAGAGGACCCTTGAGACCTAGTAGGAGCCCTCGACCTAGTACTCTGCCTAGACTCAGTATGCCTAGATGGCTCAACCATAGAAGAAGAAGGAGGATCCGGAAATGTAATATGGTTTTGCATACACACATCCTCCAAGGAATGTGCATATGCCTCACTAGACCAAAGATGTCGTAATTCCATCTGATGCCAACACTCCTTCGCCAACATCTTTGCCTGAAGTCATGTGATCGTAGCCTGATCACTAGCCACAACTATCGCCCGATCCGCCTCCAATAGAGCTATAGTAGCCTACGACTCCCTATGAGTCTCGAGCATAACCTCACGCTCCTCACGAAGCTGCTCCAAATTCACTCACAACCTAGCCACCTCAGATATCTCATCCATCCCCTCATCATCCTCCCTCTCCTCCTCGGCCAACCCCATATCTAGAGCCTATTGAGCCGGTCCCCTCGATCATCTCTGACTCGAAAATCATTGAGCCCTCGTCCTCTTTGGAGTCACCCCCAACCCCATAGCTATCGCCTCATCACCCGCCATATTTGGTACCCATACTGGTTGGGCACCAAACCACTCCACATACTCTAGAGTCACCCCAACATCATCTACATCGAGGATCTCCATCTCCTCGTCATCCTCAATCACTACTCACCATGGCTTCACACATGGCAACATCCCCTCATCTCGTTGGCATTGATACAACATTGGCTCATCTAGCACACCCTGAGGCAAGCCAAATTGCCTCAACACCTACGAGTACTGGAAGTACTCCACCTCCTCATCCCTCCACCCAACCAACCACCGAGCCTACCTCACCCAACATAGTTGCTCCCCATCACCATCCCATAGAGCTCCTCACCATGGCCTCCATACCACATCATCCTGAGACAACCCTGACCAAATATCTCTATACCACTGGCCACTATGAACCTCTCAGATTGGTTGCGCCTCCTCCACCACCACCCATCGCCTAGCATGATGGGGAACCAAAAATTGCACAC
This sequence comes from Wollemia nobilis, assembly GCA_028583015.1. Classification (NCBI taxonomy): domain Eukaryota; kingdom Viridiplantae; phylum Streptophyta; class Pinopsida; order Araucariales; family Araucariaceae; genus Wollemia; species Wollemia nobilis. The sequence goes on along the minus strand of JAQPPZ010016983.1, from coordinate 4,925,672 downwards.
ATTCAAATCCAAATTTTTGATCAATATATTCAAATAAATTTACAAAGAACTAGCCTGCAGGCATAGTTTTGATGGATCACCATGCAATATCTGGCCTCCATGCCCTCTCATTACAACACTGGGTTTTTCTAGAGGCCCCAACCCTCTACAGTTCTATATTAACAAATACAGACAATGACCGTAGCCATTACAATATTCCATCTGGAAGTAAATACTCGCACCACCATTCTCTGTCATCCTCCGACATGCACGATCCACGATCCTGGTGTAGACTGCCTCACGCTCAACGCATCTGCCTACACTACCCAGGAAGTCTAAGCTATCTCTGGAAGGAAACACACAACCCAAAACTGCCTCACGTTCGACTCATCTGTTTTGCAATTTTTTGACCCCAGCTCCTCTGGAAGAAAAACAACAATGCAACAGGGCCCTTTGGCCTCACAACTGCAACCCTCTGCCTGCAACTATTTTTTGACCCTTGTGCTTGCTTCTGCTTGCCCTTTTATAAATTTTTGGTGTGACGATCTGCTTTCCATCTGGCGGCCCTTCGATTCATTTTTTCCATGACTGTTCGGTTCGACAACTACAATCTGTAACGGTTTTTTAACTATCGTCTGACTCCCGTTCACTACCAGATTACTATGCATGACTCTTTGTCTTCACCTACTTTCATTGCACATGCCATGTGTTGTTCCATGTTGCCACATGTCATCCTACTTTGCAACTGCCACCTAACCTCTATCGTCTTCTTCCTCCAGCTGCACTATAGCAGGGGTCGCGATATCGTGACATGTCACGATATCGCGACATCTTCCTTTCCCTACCCCTCTCTTTCTTTTTCGATCACGATATCGTGACATGTCACGATATCACGACGTAATTTCCTTGCGTCCTCATTTTTGCTTTTGTGTCACGATATCGTGACCTCCCCGCCTTTGAGCCTTTGCTTTGTTTTTATGTCATGATGTCGCGACGCCGCGATATCATGATGTCGCGATATTGCAACCTCCCCGCCTTCGAGCCTTTGCTTTGTTTTTATGTCATGATGTCGTGACGTTGTGATATCATGACATTGTTATATCATGACGTCATGATATCGTGACATCCCTACCTTCGAGCCTTTGTCTCATTTTTATGTCGGGATATCGCGACCTCCTCGCCTTCGAGCCTTGGTCTCATTTTTATGTCATGATTTTGCGACATCGCGAAATTGCGACGTCGTGATTTTGTGACCAACTTTTGCCTTGGTCTCATTTTTTATGTCATGATTTCACGACGTCGAATGCTCCTACATCAGACACTCGGGGTTGGTGGAGAAGTGATCTTCAGTTTTGTGTCGTTCTGCCTCCCTTGCACAGGGACTCAAATTCTTTCTATTCAACCCCTTTTTTATGTCTTCTCATCACTCTTCCACAGATCCTGGTGCAAGCTGCCTCACGTTCAGTGCTCTACTTGCATGCTCAGAATCTTCTAGCTCTAATACCACTTGATGGGGAATCAAAAATTGCACACATTCAGATCCAAATTTTTGATCAATATATTCAAATACATTTACAAAGAACTAGCCCGCAAGCATAGTTTCAATGGATCACCATGCAATATCTAGCCTTCATGCCCTCTCGTTACAACACTAGGTTTTTTTAGAGGCCTTGACCCTCTGCAGTTCTATATTAACAAATACAGACAATGACCGTAGCCATTACAATATTCCATCTGGAAGTAAATACTCACACCACCATTCTCTGTCGTCCTTCGACATGCACGATCAATCACGATCCTAGTGTAGACTGCCTCACGCTCGGTGCATCTGCCTACACTACCCAGGAACTCTGAGCTATCTCTGGAAGGAAACACATAGCTTGAAACTGCCTCATGTTCGGCGCATCTATTTCATGGTTTTTCAACCCCAGCTCCTCTGGAAGAAAAACAATAGCACAGCAAGGCTAGGATGGCCCTCTGGCCTCACAACTGCAACCCTCTGCCTGCAACTATTTTTTGACCCTTGTGCTTGCTTCTGCTTGCCCTTTTATAACTTTTTGGTATGACGATCTGCTTTCCATCTGGTGGCCCTTCAATTCATTTTTGCTAGGACTGTTCGGTTCCACAACTGCAATCTGTAACGATTCTGTAACTGCCATCCGACTCCCGTTCACTACCAGATTACTCTGCATGACTCTTTGTCTTTGCCTACTTTCATTACATGCACCACGTGTTGTTCTATGTTGCCATGTGTCATCCTACTTTGCAACCACTGCTTGACCTTTGTCATCTTCTTCCTCCAGCTACACTGTAGCAGGGGTCGCGATATCACGACATGTCATGATATCATGACATCTTCCTTTCCCTACCCCTCCATTTCTTTTTCGGTCATGATATCACGACATGTCGCGATATCGTGACATAATTTTCTTGCATCCTCATTTTTGCTTTTATGTTGCGATATCACAACCTCCCCGCCTTCGAGCTTTTGCTTTGTTTTTATGTCGCGATGTCGTGACGTCGCGATGTCGTGACGTCGCGATATCGTGACCTCCTTGCCTTCGAGCCTTTGCTTTGTTTTTATGTCACGATGTCGCAACATCGCGATATCACGACGTCGTGATATCGCGACCTCCCCGCCTTCGAGCCTTGGTCTCATTTTTATGTCGCAATATCGTGACCTCCCCGCCTTCGAGCCTTGGTCTCATTTTTATGTTGCAATTTTGTGACGTCGTGAAATCATGACGTCATGATTTCGTGACCAAATTCTACCTTGGTATCATTTTTTATGTTGCAATTTTGCGTTGTCGGATGCTCCTGCATCATAGCATAGGCATCCCTCATCTGCCATGTCGAACATGGCAACCCCTTTATCCAAGAAACCATAAAATGCTCTCAATCCCAACACTATAGGAGGAAGCTACATCCAATCTCCTTCCTCTCTAGTCGAGTCGCCTCATATAGCTCCTGATACAACTGTGCCAACAAGACAGGATCCCATGCATACTCCTTTGGATTGATGAGTAAATCACTCACCAAATCCAATAGGTTCTAAAGGAACCTACAACCAGTGCTATTAGGTAGCACTATGTTCGCTAACATAAACATAATTAAATCTGGGAGTGCATCCAAATCCTTTGCCTTGTACATGCTCAAATAACATATCCTACCATCTCCCATTCGAGCCTCCCACCATAGATCTCCAAAAATCCTCTCCATCCCAACCTTCTTGTCTCGGCCAACCACCACATTTTCCCTTCTATCGGTACCCTAAGAATGCGGTATACATCCTCAAGTGTAATAGTAGCCTCCCTAGTCGACAGATGGAATGCCCCCCTATCTGGGTCCCATATCTCTATCAAAGTAGAGAGATACCCCTTGTTGGCCCTCACCACATCTAGCCTCGCCACACCCTCTAGGACCACCTTTCCCAACAACTCCCATTCATCAGTCGTTAGCTTCTTCCTCATCCCATGAATGAGAGGAGAAAATTGATGTCGAGGCTCTATGTCCCTCAACTACAACAACAAAAAATTTCATTAATACCATTGAATAATAATAATAATAATAATAAATGCACAAGTGAAAAAAGTATTTTTCAACATTACCAAGGCAAATGGTACCTTAGCTCTGCTAGTCGCATTCAATCCCTTTGTTGCCATAGATTTCGCATGATTTTTCCTCACTAGCCTCACTAAGCTCACATACCCACTCCACTCCTCAAACATAGCTTCTCAAAGTCCCAAACGCATAAGTGAACCTCATGATTCACTAAAAAATCTATTTATAGCTTTTGCTAGTACATTCAGGCATAGGTCTACACCTATGAATTTGTAGGCTCACCTAGGCGCCTACTAGTGCACCCAGGTGAACCTAAGCACCCGTGGGACACCACATGCGTAGTTGTGTACCTGGCGACAAAATGGCACAAAGACAAAATCAATAAAAATAGTAGCATACTGTAGGTTTAAAATTTTCTCACCCCTTTCCTCTAGGATAATGGATCCACGCCTTAGAGGGGAATGGAAAAATGGTAAAGCTACACCTTGGATGAGGGACACTTGAGTCGTGCCCTCTTTGGTGATTTGTCGATAGATGGTGGGTTCACCAGGAAGCGTTTTGTGGCAGCTTTCGAGCCTAGGTTGAAGATGTGTTTGATGAGTTCATTTTAATTTCAATCACCTAGGTTGGCCAGAATGAAACTAAAACTATTCTATATGCAATTTTATGATTTATATGAAGACAATAAACAGAAAATCGATTAAATACAACTAACAGGATAATTCAAAGTGATTGGAAATACCTCACTCAGTTCTGGATGTTTGATGAAGGTTCTGCTTTTTGAAGTAGTCCAAATCATCCGTAATTTACTGAAATCATTTGTAATTGTATAGGATCGTCTGAACTCAGATGATATCATCTGAAATCAGCCAACATCATCTAACAATTTCGTCTAAAACCTGCCTGTGTATAAATTGATGCCAAAACATAGAGAAAAATTCCAAAAATAAAATAAAATATATCTAACAGTATGTAAAGAAACGTTTTATGATGACTTAGAAACTATTTTCTAGATTTAATTGAGGATGAATGCTTATGCTAACATAAAAGGGATAACAAATTATAAACTATTGATAAAATGAGGTGAACACCAAATGCATTATAAATATTAAACTAATCTAATGTAATTTAATTAAGGAAAAAAAGTAAGAAAATGCAAATTGTAGGTCGTAATTGCCCCCAAGAGGGCTACAAACAAGATCGTATGCAATCCAACAAGATTGCCTCCAATCGGTACAGGATCGTCTGCAATCAGAAAGCGATTGTTTGAGACAATCCGAGCTTCTTCTAACAGATGCACAGTGAAAAACCTGCAAGTAAGCTGATAAAAAATATGCAAATGATAGTACTTGGGATGCTTTTAAAACTAATAGGATTAGGGTTGCAGGTACTTCATCAGCCAGGGGGGTTGCATTAGCAAAGCATGGATTTTATAGGGCTAGGAGGAGGTTAGAAGGTTGGGATTCATCCCAATATAGGAGATATCTTGTGGGGGGGAGTTAACAGCTCCAACGTGCTCATGCCCAGATAAGCCAAGAAGTTGGAACTGATTTGGTTGCGCTTCTATTCTTGCAAATTTTTGTTTTGGACGAAATCGTCTAGACTTTTGGCTCTAGACGATTTCATTCAATTAGGTACGATATCATCAAATCGATGACGATATCGTCCAATGGTCATAAAAAAGTCTATTTGTGGCACAAAAATTTAGGTGAGTGGTTGGAGGGCAGTTTTAAGTTTAAATTTTGAATTTTAACCTTATGGTAAATTAGATGCATCAATTTTAAGGTGTTACATTTTGCCCCCTCTTTAGCAAATTTTATAAGGAAAATGCGTTAAAGAAGAGATCGTCATGCTTTTACGAAAAAGCAAAAATTTATTCTGATTTTTAGACGACGATTTTGAGTTGAATCATGTTATTGATTGTTGTGGTCTGGGTTTTTACCCAAATCGATCGTTTGGTAAAAACTCGAAAAAATTAAAAGAAAATTTGATTTTTAATATATATTTTTAGAAAAAGTAGGGTAAAACCTAATTTCATTTTTATACTTTTTTATTATTTTAGAGCTCTGCGGTGAAATATGGCAGAGACTGAACATCAGGTAATTACGGTGAAGCAAGGGATACAAGGTGGAGGAGCGAGTGTGATAGAGCTAGCACGATATATGGCATAGACCGCATTCTATCAGGGGATTTACTTTCATATGGTACCCAAGGGCCAAAGACACACATTGCCTCCAAAGATTGCAAGGCCTATTTGATTAGGGTCATCATCGAGGTCTTCATCTAGATAGATGACGAGGACTCATACTACTCGAACAGCCATGGGACCACCCCCTCCACCTCATGGCGATAGAGGAGATGAGGCTGAGAGCTCAAAGAGCTCTCGGTATTAGATGATATAGGGTGTGTATATATTTTTATGTATAGAATTTTTTGGATGATGATTGAGTATGCCGAGTTGGATATTGTGGCATACCAATCGAGTTTTGGTGATGTATATATATTTTTGATATATAGATATATAGTTATTTTTGTGATATGACTTGTGTATATTTTTTGATGCTTTGATTTTTTATTTGATTGATTTGTTCATATAATCATGTTTTTAAAAAAATAATAATAATTTTTTTGTCATGCTATAATTAAATGAAAAACTGATTTAACAAATATGGTGGATGAATTAAATGATAGGAAAAGAGACTTTTAACAATAAAACTCAGAGGACATTGTCACTGTTACATGACCATTTTGTGGAGTCATCGCTCGCTAGGTCATAAAGCTAATCCAAATGTGAGGGAAAATATTGCTAAAAAGTAGGGTGTGCTTAAGAGTCTGTCTTAAGGCTTTTGTAATGGTGGAAAAAGAAAGATATGATTTGTTTTCAGGATTTCACGTAATTTTATGCATGAAAAATTTAAAAGAGGATTTTTGCTAGGCATAACATACCTAAGTGTGATAGATGATTGAACAATTACCTAGATATTATGCCATCGTCGCGAAGGTTTAAGATGTTCAACATGATAAAATGAAATAATAAATTTTGTTCTTCTAAAGCATAATCTTGAAAAATATTTCAGTCATATGTTCTTTGTGGTTTTTTGAAATAAATTGGGAATAAAAATTTAGAAGGATGACTTGCACTAGGCATAGAATTCCCAGTGTGGAATTATACCATCATCACGAAAGTCAAAAGAATTTAGAATAGTTTTATTGCATGGTTTATTGGTGATATAATAAAACAGAAAATATGATAAGGATGACTTGCGCTAGGCATAAAATTCCAAATACATCTAGGAATTATACCATCATAACGAAATTCAAATTATTAATGTCATTTTATTGCAAGATTTTTGAAGATATTTTTGACAAATGAAATTTGACAATTAGAAAAATGTGTAAGCTTGACTTACGCTAAGCAAAATTCATAAGTATGAAAGTCAAATTCATAACAACCTAAAAATAATGCTATCATAGCGAAGTCAAAAAACAAAATAAGATATGTATAAATAAATAATTGAATGTTGAAAAAAATATTTGAAGTTTGAAATTTTGAAGAAATATTTTAATTTATTTCGAAGATAAAATTGAAATTCATCAAGAACCCAGTGTGTGCATACATGAGTTCGTTATCCATATTGATTTATCATAATGACACAAAATCTCTCAAAGATCAAATGTGTGTGCTTTGTAATGTTCATTTACCCAATTTGAGTAAGGTATTTTGATGCAAGTAACTTGAATGAACCAATGTGTGTGCAAGCGAAGATTCATTAACCATGACTTTTATGCATGTAACCATACCAGACTACTATGTAAGTTAGGTCATCAAGAGCTAGCTAATCCACAAGTGGACATAGGTATGTACAAAAGAAGGTCACTAATGTGACAGACATATTGCCATGCTAGGAATTACCCAATGTCAAGCAAGTTGGGCACAAATCACCTGTTATGGGGCTTACCTCATGATTTTCGAATAATTGAGAATTCCAGGGATTCAAGTTCATTCACCCTTCTTTTATTTCAAACAGTAGGAGGGAAATTTTATTGCTTTTCTTGTTCTTTTTTCTTTCTAATTTTTATTTTTCTTGAATTTTTCTATGACCTTTTGATTTTCTTGGATTTCTGCATTTTCTTGGGTTTTGAACATTTCTCTTTCTTTTCTTTTCATGTTTTTTCTGATTTTCTTCTTTTCTTTCTAGTCTAGGGATACTTGCTCAGCTTATGTGTGGAGCAAGGGATTTTTATTCCGGGTAGGGGTGAGCTTGTCCTTTTGCCAATTTTCAAATATTCTAGACTATGTACATGATAGGATAGTAGGGGAAACTTTTCACTCAGGAGACCACAACTACTGTGTAGTATCGATTTTTGAATGTGCAACAATCATTTTAATATGTAAAAGTGGACTTGGTTCAAATAAATAACAAGATCAGTTTTTGAAAATCAAAATATTATTTAATGTAACGATGGACTTCGATATAAGAGATATTTATAATCATAGCAATAAGATCAAAACAATTATTATGTGAGCTTACAAGTGCATGGTTCAAGATGACTTCTAATTTTATTTGAAATAATATAAAATATAACTACAAAAACAATTTCAGGAACTGGTAAAAAAGAAAAATGTTTTGGATGGTTTTAATGATTTTTTATTTTTTGTTTGATTTTGAATTATTATGTGAATTGCTTGAAATGAGGAGATTATATACAATTATATACAATTGATGGGATTTTGGATTTAAGCATAATATCGCTTGAGGTGCATAATGTTCATGGGTTCCTTAAGATATTTTCCATCCAAGGTTGCCAATCGATATGCACCCGATCCAAATTTAGCAGTAATAATGTATGGTCCAAGCTAGTTGGGCTGAAATTTACCTTTATGATATTTAGTGGCATTAGTGTTCTTTTTATTTTCTTTTAATATTAGATCGCCAACTTCGAAAGATCGGTTATGAACTTTCTTTGAATATGCTCTTTTGAGCTTGTTTTGATAAGCACGAAGATGTTCCAAAGCATTGATGTGCTTCTCGTCTAGGAGTTCCAGCTGACTAAATTTGATAGCATGATATTCATCTCCTACTTCAGTATCCTAAAGTAGTAGAGCTAGAGAAGGAACTTCTAGCTCAATCGAAAAAATAGCTTTGACACCGTAAACCAAAACAAAAGGGGAAGTGCCCATGGGAGTGCAAACATTGGTTCGATAGGCCCACAAGTCAGGGTATAATTGCATGTGCCAGTCACGGACTGATTTGTTAACCAATATTTTGAGGATTTTAATCAAGGTTTTATTATATGCTTCTGCTTGGCCATTACCTCGAGGATAATAGGGAGTGGACCAACAATGTTGAATTTTATATTTCTAACATAATTTCTTAACATCCTCATTTTTTAAACAAGTTCCATTATTTGAGATAAGATTTGCAGGAATTCCAAACCTAAAAATGATTTGATTGAGAATAAATTTTGAAACTTGGGTTCCCGTGCAAGAAGCTAAAGGTGGCAGTTATGATGAATTTGTGACCATCGAATGATATGGGATTGATATTCCCAATAATGTCTAAGTCCCATTTATAAAAGGGCCAAGGCAATGAAATAGCTTGGATTTCTTGCATAGGAGCATGGACAAGGTCAGCGTGTTTCTGGCACTTGTTGCAGTGGCACACATAATCATGGGCATCCTTTTGAATGGTAGGCCAAAATTTTCCTATTCTAAGGAGCTTGTTAGAAATGGCACTACCACTAAAGTGTCCTCCACAAGATCCGTCATGGGCTTCACTTAAAGATTTTCTAGACTCTTCTAGATTTAAACATCTCAATAGGATACCTTCAAAGGATATCCTATACAAAGTATTGCTAACTATTACAAAGCGAACAACTCTTTTACATAATAACCAATATTGTTTCCTATTAAAACCTTCAAGGAAGGTTATCTTTTGGAGAAAATTGAGGATGTTGATGTACCATGGTTTGGGAGTAATTTCATTGATTAGAAATACATCCAATGGATCTAAAAATGATTTTGTGGAAGCATATTCCTAGAGTCGATGAATAATTATAATAGAATACTCGTCGTCCAACTCCAAGGGCAATAAGGAAGCGACTGTAGCCATAGCATCAACAACACGATTACTAGTTCTAGGAATAGCTTCTAAGGTGACCTTATCAAATAAGGATATCAACTGTAATACATAGGCTTTATATGGGAAAATTTTATCATCTCAGGTCTGATAAACATTGTTAATTTGATTTATTACTAATTAAGAATCACCAAAAACTAATAAGTCTTTAATTTTTAGTGCTAAAATGACCTGCAATACAAGGATTAGGGCCTCATATTTGGCAGTGTTATTAGTGCAAGCAAATGTTAACTTAAATGATAAAGGTATAAGGTGCTTATGAGGGGATATGAGGATGATACCCGCATCATCCCTACTCATACATAGGGCTCCATAAAAATATTGTTGGCAATTTTGGGTACCTTGGGTGCATTGCCTTTGCTCAAAGTGTATAAGTTGTCATTGATGTCAAGAAGCTTTTGAAGGAATTTGATTTGATGTAAAATAATTTGTTTTGATGAAGGTTACGGCTTGACAGGTTCGAAATAAAGCAAGCTAAAAAAGTGTCACGATATCATGACATGTCGCAGTTTCGTGACTCAAAGAGGAGAGAGAATGTTCGAGTCAGAAATGTCACGATTTCGCGACATATTGCAAGGAAGGTTGAACGGATGAAAAAGTGTCACGATTTCGTGACATGTTGCAGGAGAGAGATTCCGAAAGAAAAAGTGTCACGATTTCACGACATAATGCAAGAGAGAAAGTTCGAGGGAAAAAGTGTCGCGATATCACGACATGTCGGGTTTTTCGCTACCCAAAGAAAAAGAAAAGCGCTAAGGAGAAAAAGTGTCACAATTTCGTGACAAGTCAGAAGACAAAGTGGAAGCAAGATAAAGTGTCACGATTTTGTGACATGGTGCAGATGAAAATGTTCTTGTTGGTCATCAAATCCACACAGGAAAGGACTTTTGATGGGTTTGCGCGCCCTGGACCTGCGACCAACATTGAAAGGTCGAGAGGAAGAGATGCCCCTCATGCCAATATTCGGAGAAAGGTCGACTCCTATACTAATCTAATTTTGGGGTTTGAGATAAGAGTGTAGGAAAGAGATAAAAGGATTTCGGGTTAGAGAAAGAAATAAAAAGGGTAAGGGTTAGAGATTGATGATTCAAGGTGGGGAAGAATAGGAAGCACGATCACTCGCTAACAACTCAAATAGCAACAAGAAATACCAAGAATGAGATGAAAGAAATGCAGTGTCGACCTTCCTATGTATCCTCTAGACGGGTTTGTAGGGTTCTCCTCTCTCTCTCGCTGGAATTCAGGGTTCATAGTAACATCGATTAAGTCAAGGGAATAACAGAAACCTCGATCCACCAGGCAGCATAAAATAAAGCAATAGGGACGTTTTTCCTCTCCTATGTATCCTTCAGGGTGAATTTCAGGGGTTCAATCCCCGATCGCACACCGGATTCAGGATTCAGAGTCTCGGTATGCAAACGAGAAAAGACAAAAGAATTAAGCATAGAAGGCAGCATAAAAGAGAGAAATAGATCATAGAAGATCTTTAGTATTAAACGTAGGACATCAAGTTACAACAACTTTCTAGCAAAAAGTTCCCCCCCTTTTTACATTCCAAATCCTAGGTTTTTATAGAGGACCCGGCCCTCAGAATCATTATTACAAAAACGATGGAGTACACCCTCGAGCCTTGAGAAATCGGCTAACTTGCTGTTGCTATGGATGATCTCTCAAATCGGCTACCAAAATTGGTAATGGTGACCGAGTCAATCGGGGAAAGAAGCATTAAATGAGCCACCTGGGTGTCCTTGGATTGCAGGTGCGGTGCTTGAGTGGCAGCCATTCTTGCTGGGCTCTTCTTCACGGGTTGATACTTCGCATCTAATTGCCAAAAATGAGCAACGGGCTTATCGGGCAAGAAAATATGCATTTATGAGGCCCTCTGACTGCCTCGACAGATGCCCAACTTGGGAAGCATTCCTAAGAAGTGCCTCGCTGATTTCTACTTCGCAAAACTACTTCGAGGGCACGAAGTGTTGAAGCCGATTTTTTATCCTTTGCTGCTTTGCTGGCAAAACTGCTTTGGCGATGGGTCGGGACAAACGCTTTGGGCCGATCTTCTTTTGAAACAAAAATTCGAGGGAGTTTCAACCGAAACATGTTCTCGACCTCTACTGCTTCGGGTGAAAACTGGCCGAAGTGGATTTTAGAAATACTTTGAGCCCGAAGTAATTTCTTTGCCTTAGAAGATTCGAGCTATCTTTTCCTTTTCGACGAGCTTGCTTGGATGCCGCTTCGCAAACTCTTCACCCGAAGTAGTTGCTGGGAATGCTTTAGGTGCGAAGTGTTTCCTTCGGACCTTTTCAGCAAAGTTCTCACCCGAAGTGATGATTTGAAGTGCTTCAGGCCTGAAGTTCTTTTCTTTTCATTTTGTCCACCAGGGGCGATAGGGAAAATCAAAATTGCTATAACTTATAAAAAAAAGAAAACTTTCAACAAAACAAATATTATACAAAGTTTCAATTTTTTTGCCCCTTTGTGGAATGTGACAATATTGTCAACATTCTTGGCGGTTCATGGGGCAACGAGCTTGTCTTGATGATAGAACCCTCAGCTTTTATCCATTGGGCTAGAGTTACCTCCAGATCCTTCTCCTTGTTCCTTTTCTAGGGGTGCTTCCACAGCTTGTCCTTCCTCTTCCTCTTCTCTCTCCTCTTCTTTTGCCACTACTTCTTCTTCTCCAGGAACCATTGCTTCTACTATGTCTTCAACCATTGGCAGTGGGGCCATGCAGACACGAATATTTCTCAAGGTTCGACGAACCTGAGACCAGACGCTTTTTGTGAACAGCTCTTGATTCTCCAGGGACCCGACCAAAGCGCGGAACCTATCAATCTGCCCAATTTTTGCATGCTGGGACCTGGTATACAGATCATTTAAGAAAGCGATGATTCTATAGTATTTCAATATGTAATCAGAAACCTACTTATTTGTTATTGGTTCGGCCCACTCGTCTATCTCTGAAACGTCGCCTTCAAACTATTGCCACTTTGGCATGATTTCTTCCTTGGCTAATGGCTTCCCATCATCATTCATGAAACTCAAGAAGCCTAAGGAGAAGAGGTCCTCGAATTAGCCCATTGACGTGCACCTCTTGCTTTTGAATGCATCCAGTAGGACCTTCATGTTTTGAGCTTTCTTGGCTATGGAGAAAAAGGCACGAACTATGGTCTAGGCTATTGACCAATCCCTTGTTGTCCGACTCATCGCTGCGAGCTTCAAATCTTGATACCTTGCATCTTGGACCTTGAGGGCCAGCTTGAGTCAGGCTCTGACATTTTGAATGACTTCTTCAACGATTGGTCCTCCTTCGATGGTGGCAACCTGGGAATCTATGGTGTAGACTAAAATTGAAAGGGCACTGGCATCCCGAGACCTAAAACTCTTGAGCAACTATGAGCGAATCTCCTTGATTTTGCTCCTATCAAATAGCCCTAGGCTTTCCTTCTTGTGCAGCTGTATCTGAGCTTGCAAGATCCTACCTTTGTGCTTAATTCTGAGCTATGCACTCTAGTTGTGCTATCTGTAGCTTTAGGGCGCGTGCTTCTTTCTGCATCAGCTTGCATTGCTCCTCAGCCTCTGCCAATTTGGAGTGAGCCCTTGCTAGCTCCTCCTCCAGCTTGATGTTAGCACTCTCAGCTTCGAACCTATGCTTATTGGCAATGTTGGCATGTGCCTTGAAGGTCTCGATTTCCATGTGCATAGAGGCAGAATCCTTGTCCACATTCATATGTTCCAAGTCCTTTTCCTTATCCTAATATTCATAGTCCGTTGGAGTCATTTCATCCAGGGGCTTCTGGACTTTGGGTATCTTCTTCACTTTATGCACCTTTCCTGCCTCGAAATCAAAGATGACACATTTCTCAACTTGAGCTAGCGAGCGCCCTCTCTTCTTTCTTGCCTCTTTCAACATTCTTTCTGTGTTCTATCAAGTTTGGAGGAGATTTTTGGCCAAGGGAGACTCCCGTATGGAGGACAACTCGGAGTCAAATGTGGCTGGGTCTACAGCCGAGGGATTGAACAAATATAAGGAGTTAAAGGGGATAGCCTCACCCAAAGGTTCAAAAATAGGGGTGACGGGGGCTTCGACGAGTGGGAACACATTATGTACAATGGAGGAATGAGCCTCGGGGTTCGGTATTGGGCTATTGGCTTCACCCTGGTTGATGACTGAAGGATTGGTGGTGTTGCTGGGTGAAGTAACTTCGACAGGTTTGTCCTAGCTGGAAGACTCAGGGGGAGTAGTTAGGGACGTGACGCAAGGAGGTGACTGACCTTGTGAAGGCAGGGTGGATAGGTGAGAGCTTTTGTCCAGGATCGGGGTGGACTTACGAGCAATCAGAGCATAAGGCGAAGAAAACGTACCTACGTGCCCTCCTGGCAGAGCGGCCATGGTGATCTCCTGGGTGATCGGCCCTAGTTCCTCCTGGGCCTTGATACTCTCAGCTTCCATGACTTCCATGATTTCCTCCACATTGATGATATCTACATTTGGGATCACTTCAGCATTTGGTGGAGATTCTTCGTTGTTTTCTTCGGTCGAGCCCGATACTGATCTTTCGACAGGGGCGCTCAACATGCCTATACAAGATCATTTTGGGAAGTTCGGGGGTGCCTGTGTAGGTTCTCATTCCTTTATTTTCTTCCTCTTGAGGGGTTGCTCTGATTCCTCTATTGTTGTATCGAGATATTCATATGGACTCTGTAATAAAGCCTTTGGCACGGGCCTGACTGATTTTTCCTTGGGGACATTATTAGTCTTCCTGGGGCCTTCGTCTAAACTTGGAGTGGCTGGTGGAACGAAATCAGCGAAGGACAAGGGTTTCCATGACCCAATATTGATCTGATACACAATTTTGAATTCCCTGTCCATTGTTAGAAGCCCATAAGAATTCATCTTTTGGCAATGGACTCTCATAATCCACCATTCTCTTAACTACTCCTCGTCCCAGTCCTTTAACTCCTCTTTTAAATCGTCTCTTGCTTTTCTCCAGAAAGTGGAGTTAGGAGCTAGGAATGGGTACTGTTCTGGGTTGAATTCGACCTCCATAGGATAGAAGTCATGCCAAGGAGGCAACATCATCATCTTCTCTAAGTGCCACTCCAGTTCCGTACCATTAGGGTTATTCCTTTGCTCTAGAACTTCGGGACGAGGAAAAACATGGAATTTTTTGCTTTTCAAATGATCTCTCATCACCCCCAATGGGTCGTAGAGCCACCTCTGTGGTATTTGAAGCAAACCAAAATCGGTGAGCCTCTCCTCCAGGTATATGTTCTATTTTAAGGCAAAGACTTCGATAAATCCCATCTTGAAGCGAAAGTCACAGGTGTGTGCCCACTTCTACCCGTGACCATAAGTTTCATCGGTTGCGTCACTTTGTCGAGCAACTTCTAGGGCAAATTGGTACTTCGAAGGGAAAAAGGGTAGCAAGAAGGGCTTCCCTGTGAAGCCAAAAATGCGGATCACAAGCCCTTGTGTCAATTGAAACACATCCCCTTTTTTCTCCAGTACCACTTTATCTCTAAGGCAGAGAGGCACCCGAGGGCTAGACCTTGTCAGAATGTGCATCATAGGTCCCAAAAACTACTGGTTGAAAGGGTAATAGGACTCCGACCTCAGCAGGAGATGGGTCCACTAATATACAGGCAAAGGAATCCCATCCTTGTCGACTGGTGAAACATCACCATGGGGAAGGGCTTTATGTACATGGAAGAAAAAGAGCCAAACCAAGAAGGAACAAGGTTGTAAGTACAGCTCCTTGCTAGCATCCTTCATGTATGATAATCACATATGCAGATTTCGGGCCACCCATTCTGCCCAATCGAAGAAAACTGGGTTAGTGTTCGACCATGAAGAGTCAAGAGCGTAGAAATCTCCTTTGGAAATGCATTCGGCTAGCGACAGTTGCCATGGGCATACCAAAGTATTGCTTGAAAATCCCCCTACCCATGCAATGATAGAGAATATATTTGTGTTCTTGAAGGCCTCCAAGGGCAGGGGCATTTGGGGTCGTTTATCGGAAGGAAGTCCGCTCTTGAGATTTTCACGCAAAAATCTTAGAATGAAGGGATTAGAGGTGAACTTATCCGTTTGTTCACTCAGGCTGACATTGCGAATGATATAGCCTTTTGGTGGCCTTTTCTATGGTGTGAACGCTGCCTGCACATCCTCCTTCAGAATGGAAAACAACCTTTTACCCAAGGCGTCTAACACCTGCCTTGTTTGCGATTGATAGTTCTGAGCAATGGCGTATATGAGCTTGGGGTAGTGATGTGTAGGAAGGACTAGATACCAGTATATGTGGGAATAATACACCACGACCCTCTTGTTTTCTGTTGAGAGCCTACTTTTCATGAAGTTGATGGTATATCAAAGCTCGGCCACGGTTCTTGAGAGTTCTGGGTCTTTGATTTTCGCCCACTTATCGATAGGTGGTTCTACACTGGGCTCATCATTGGACTCTTCCCTTCCTTCCATCACCTATTTTCATATGCATGGGGGAGGATTGGCCCTCCTAGGTGTCTGTTTCTTTTCTTTCGTGGCTCTCGCCTTCTCTGGAACCGTCGCCTCTGGTTCTTTTCCCTTCCATGTGGGGTTCTTCCTCCCCATTGTGAGCGATTGCAGCAGAATAACTTGTGATGTGGAAGAGCTTAGCACTTCAAAACAAAGGATGGGGTAATCACGGTGAACAGTGAAACCCTTGATGCAGAAGCTTTTTGAGGTGGCAGAATGCAGACTCAACTCTCACACTTGCAAATGGTTTGTTCTTAACGGGTGTTTGCATTTTATAGCTTCGAAGGGAAACTTCTGGAATTTATGGCAACCATCGTAATTACTTCGTGGGCCTAGCTTGAAAGTATCACTGTGGCATCTGATTGGCTATATGGCAATGTCGTACATGGGGCCATGCAATTCGACGGTTTTATTTTGTATCGAAAGTGCGAGTCGCTGCCACCTGGTACTTTTGCATGGCTTTTTGGTCAATGAACTGCCTTGGGATGAGTGTCATTTCTTTCATATTGAGTTCATCTACTTTGCCCCCCTCTTGAGGCTATTTTCGACATGTTCTTCGAGGCACATCTTAAATATGTCCGCCCCAAAGCAGGGTTCAGTGAAAATACTTCGCCGTGAAGTTCTTCTTCGGGCTGATTTTCTTCATTTTGGGCCCGAAGTTCCCCTTTGCTACACTGTCACTTCGGTTCATGAATACTGCCGACCGAAACCCCTTTCATCGAGGAGGGTTTCGCCAAGAATTACTTCGGATAATGCCTTCGGCACATTTCTTTAGTGAAACATTTTCCACATCCTTGGATTGCATGTGGTTTGGTTCTCCGAGGATGAACTGCTTCATGGCGAACTTCCCTTCATCGGCTACTTTAGGCAGAAAATCCCCAAAGGTGATTTCAACCGTGCTTTGTGAAGCTGAAACTAGGAGTCTAGTTTTTGCAGTTGAAGAGGTGCTTGCTCTCCGCGATCTTTTGAACAGAGTATATACAAAGCATTGAAATCCTATATACAAAATATATGCAAGATTTTTATTTATTTTTTTATTTTTTTTAGGACACACATACCTCAGTGATTGAAGGTCATTAGGTGAAGACCATTGACGAAGATTGGTAAAACTTGGCCATTCGCATCTTTGAGGATGAAGGAATTGGCTGAATTCACTTTTACTATTTCAAATGGTCCGTCCCAGAATGCATCCATTTTGTCATGATTCCCAGGCTTAGCCTTCCATGAATCCCACCTCCATACCAGGTCTCCTGCTTTGAATATGCGATCGGATTATTTCCTTTTGAACCATTCTCAAGTGACCTCAGCATGTCGTGTGAAGTTCTAGTAGGCCTTTTCACGTTCCTCTTCTAGTTGTAGTAGCTGGACCAGGCGTTCCTCCATCGGGTTAGCTTCGTCTGCTTCCAGTAACTATAATGCAGGTATCTCAATGTGAGTGGGTAGGATGGCCTCCTTGTCATATACCAGAGCATAAGGCGAAGTCTTGATCGACCTTTTGACAGAAACCCGATCAGCCCACAAAGCTTGATCCAGAAGGAGGTGCCAAGTTCTTTTGTTTTGATCAATCAACTTTCTCAATATCCTCAATAGGGTTTTGTTGGTGGATTCTGCCAATCCATTGCCATGGGGGTAATAGTTGGAAGACACCTTGTGATATATCCCATACTTGTATAGGAACTCGTTGATCTTTGTGCCTGTGAAACTAGGACCATTATCTATAATAATTGCTTTGGGGATACCGAAGCAAGTAATCAATCCTTCCAGGAAGGTGACGACGGTATCTTGATCAGCATGTTTGGTGGGGACTGCCTCAGCCCACCTGGTGAAGTAATCAGTCACAGTCAGAACGAATTTGTGCCCAACGGAGGAGTTTGATGATATGGCCCCTACAAAATCCAATCCCCATTGTTGAAAGGGGGCTTCTACTTGTATCAGTCAGAGTGGCATCGAAGCATTTCTATTTTGGCTGATGAATTTTTGGCATTGCTCGCACCTGTGGCAAACAGAGAAGGCATTGGCAAAGAGTGTGGGCCAATAGTAACCCGCCTTGATTATTTTTAGTGTCGTCGCTCTTCCAACAAAGTGACCTCTAGATAGTCCTGAATGAAATTTGCCCAGGACTCTCCTCTTATCATCATCTTTTATGCATCTGAGGAGGACGCCATCGATGTTCTTGAAAAATAGGCCTTTTGGGCACATAGTGTATCGTGCGGACCGTATCCTGAAATGTCTTCACTACGAAGCATTCAGATGTGAGGGGCATTTGCCAGTGTTGAAATATTCCACTATTTCATCGACCCAATATTTGTCAGCCTCTTCCTGATTAGCGAGGCATTCTCCTATTGGCAAGTCATCCAATTGACAGTCTATTATTTCGGCCGTTGCGCTCTTCACCAGCTCTTGACATAATGCACAACCATGAACTAGTTTGCTAGGTTTGATCTCAATATCGAACTCTTGGATTTTGCTTACCCAACCAGCTCTCTTGCTTCCCAGTTCCCCTTGAATAATGAAACTACGCACATCGGGGTGAATGACGAAGACTGTGGTTCGACTCTGAGAAATGAACTATTTGAATTTCTCGAGAGACTTCATTACCGCATGCACTTGACGCTCGATGAAATTGTACTTTTCTTCATGGGGATTTATTATCTGGCTGAGGAACGTGATGGAACGTTCCTCTCCATATTCCCCCTTTTGCGTTAAGACCGCAGCATAGCTTTCAGGTTCTCCTATTGCATATAGGATAAAATCTTAGTTGTAGTCGGTGTTGATCAAGACTGGTACCTAAACAATTTAGGTCTTGATTTCTTTGAATGCTTTTCTCCTTTCTTCTGTCCAGACAAATTCTGTGCCCTTCTTTAAAAGCTTAGACATCGGCTTAATGACCTGGGTGAAGTCTGGGACAAAATTCCTTACGAAGTTAATTTGACCGAAGAAAGACTGAAAGCCCTTTTTATCTGCTGGGATTGGGAGCTTCATCAGAGCTTCGGCTTTGTCGGGATCCACGGTGAGACCCTTTTCCAAAATTACATGTCCCAGCAGCTTTCCTTCGCTAACTGCAAAGATTGACTTCTTTGGATTGATTGAGATGCCAAATTCTCGGTATTTTTTGAAATTTTTTTGAATATGTTCTGGGTGGTCCTCTCTCTTTCGAGAGAAGACGGTCATGTCATCTAAATAGATAACAATAACCTTGTTTAGAAGCTCACAAAAATCTAGGTCCATCGCCCTGTGGAAAGTAGCCCCCGCATTCGAGAGGCCAAAAGGCATTCACTGGTAGGCGAATGTGCCCCACTTGGTCGTGAATGTGGTCTTATGCTGGTCTTCATCCCTAACCAAGATTTGATTGTATCCGAAGAAACCATCGAGCAGGGAGAATAGTTGAGCTCTAGCCATCGAATGCAAGATCTAATCGATCTGTGGGAGAGGATAGTGGTCCTTGAGGGAAGCTTGATTCAGGTTGCGAAAATCCACACATAACTGGATGTCTCCGTTCTTTTTCCTGACAGGGACCAAGTTCGCTACCTAGGAAGAATGCTTGATGAGATAAATAATCTTTGCTTCGAGCATTTTTAGTAGTTCGGCCTTCATCAGGACCTTGATCTTTGGATTAACTGACATTTGATTCTGTCGAAAAGGCTTGGCCCCTTATTGTAATTCGATTGTATGTTGGATCAGCTGTTGATCATATCCCTTGAGGTCATGATAAGACCAAGCCACAATATCTGGGTACTTCCTACACAAACATTGGATTCGATCTATTTCTTTCAAAGTACAATTGGTCTTGACCTTTATTATTTTCCCAGGTTCCAGTTCTAAGTCTTGATATTGTTGTGCGCTGATATGGATCCTACTGGAGAGCGATCGATCGTTTTGATCAAAAAGGCTCTCAAGCATGATCAATCCCTTGGGAACGTGGTTGTTCTTCAACTAGACCAATCCTTCATATTCTTCCTCATCAGGGCTTCGATCTTCGATCGTAGCGGCTTCTTGGATCATGAAATTGACAATCTGCTCGTCGTTGTCAAAAACTTGCCAGTGTAAATCTCTGTCCAGGACAGAGGGCCTATAGATCATCCTTACAGCCTTCGACTTATGAACCATATCATCCTTTGGAGAATATCGGGTTGCGATGGATGCTAAGACATCTGCATGTCAATTCTTTTCATGTGGAATATACTGTAGATTAAGAGATTCAAACTAGTCGAATAGGTCCCATACCCTATTGCAGTATGATTTAAGATAGTGCTTCTTTGAAGAGCATCTGTTGGTGACCTAGTTACAAACTAGTTCAGAATCTCCGAAGATTTGAAGATGCCTTATGCCTAACTTGTCAGCTTTCTTGAGTCCCAAGCACAAGGCTTCATATTCTACTGCATTGTTGGTGTAGCTCCATGTCAATCGGTAGCAATATTCCTTTTGCTCACCGAACGAGGAAATCAGAAGGATTCCTACCCCAGCACCGTTCTTGCATCGAGCACCATCGAAGAACAATTTCCATAGTCCTTCTTGAGTAGAAACCTTTCCCTCCATTTTGGATGGTTTCTCAAACTTGGTGATGGTGTAGCACCCCACCTCAGTCTCTATCATGGCATTGAAATTTGCCAATGAAAATTCATCTTCACAACATAACTATGCGAGGGATTCCTAGACTAGATCCACTTGCTCTAGCTCCTCCGCGATCATATGCACAGGGCCACTGCTCTCTTCCTCGGACATCTTCTGAACCAGGAGCATGGAATGCTTTTCATTATAGATCTTCACCTTCTTCCCTTTGAAGGGGATCTCTAGATGAGTTTAGTCCATGGATAGATATCCGCCCAGCTTTGTCGTGAATTCCCTTAACAGGCACATGCTGAAGTAGGGCTCTAGGTCCACGACTACCACCTCTTGGGTGACTATGATTTGAGGTGTCTTATGTAGCCGAATAGGAATGTCTTTGATGACACCTATAGTCTTCACTGGGGTACCGTCCAGCTGGAGGACTCCATGACTGCTTCGTGTGTATTCCATGCCTATTTCCTCGTAAAACGCCTTCGGCATTACTGTTGTCGTAGCTCCAGAATATATCATGCAGTTATGCATGATATATCCTTCCATTTGTAAGGATAAGTAGAACGATGGTGGTCTATTTTTCCCTGTAATGGATGCAGACAAGGTCTACACCAGGGCGAGTAGATCTGCCTTCTTTGTATTGATCCTCTTCAATGATTCTTGCAGCAGGTCCACTTGTCCAGGAAGTTGCAGAGCATCATACAAACTGATTTTGGTTGGAATTCTCTTCAATTCTTCTACAATATTGTAGGCTGGGGAGCTATGCACCTCAGGTTCCTTTCTCGGTTTGTACTTGGTGCGATATTGCTCTGTCGCTTTGACCCTTTGTTGCTTGGTGAGCGAGGGAAACTTGAGCTTTTCCTTAGCCTATTCTTTGATTTCCACCTGAGGTGGTTCAGCAATGGTATTTTGGGCATTTTCCTTGAATGGAGCTAGCGAAGAAGCTTTGCTCGGGGTCAAATAGGATGGTTGTCCTTTCTCAAATAGAGTGTGTACCTTCAAGGGAGCAATCTGAGTAGCATCCACTTCTATCGTCCTTTTACCTCCCCTGGTAAGGACTGCGATTGGCTCTTCCTCATCGATGGACAATTTTTGATCTAATTATCTGATGATGTTGACTTGACCACCCTGACCACTGCTAGCTAGTGTCTACACGTAGTGTTGATGCAACATGCATGTATTCTCCTCATGAGGATCATTACATGTAGAGCACCAGTATACATGATCGGGAGTGCTTGGGACTTCATCTATCACAACATTTCTTACCAAAGCTTTTCCTTGATGGACCGCTTGATCTTTGGTAAGTGCAAGCATGGGATAAGACCTTCTTAGTAGAAACTCTTATTGTGCTTGCTTCTTCTTGACAACAGTCATGTCATTGGACAAGGTCTGCACTGTAGCATTTAACGATTGCATTTCTTGTAGTATCTTGGCTTGCATATCATCGGCCTTGGGAACTGATGGTAAAGAAGCCATAGTTGGTATCAGAGGTAGGGCAGGATGTTGGAGGGGTGCAAGCAACATGGGAAATGTTGGAATGATAGTGGGAGGCGTAGTTGAAAGTGTGGGGAAATGTATCTATGGAGCGGTGATCTGTGAGACAATGGGATTCAGGTTCCAGGATGAGATCGGGTATGCAAGGATTGCAGAAATCTGTGGAGTGACTACGCTTGCATACTGGGCTTGAAGGAACTTGGAGAGTATGGGCATTGGCATTCTTTGAGGGAGTTTACCCATGGCTATGAGGTTCATTTCTACTTTCTTGGCTAACCCATAAAACTCTGGAAAAGTATTGACATTTGAGTACCTTATCATAAGGCCGATATCAGGGTTGAAGGCCCGAAGAAAGTAGTAGACTGCAGCTTCGTCGGTTGGGTGAAGTCCAACTGGGACTCTTTTCTAGGTTCGAGCGAACCTAACATTGAAGTCTACAATCTCTTCTTGCGGATATCTTTGGATTGAAGTGAATTGCTATAGAAGAGAAGTTGGATCGACGGACTCGTTGAAGCCTTGCATCAACTGCTCGGCTAACTGGTCCCATCCCGTAATAGTGTCGGATGGTAGAGATCTATACCAATAGAGGAGTTTTCCTCTAAGGGAGAGAACCAGGAGCTTCACCATCACTCGCTCTTCTATGATATCATGGATCGTCACTAGGGAAATGATGTCCTAGATATGCTCTAGAGCAGTCTTTCCAGTTTCATCAAACGTTAGAAGCTTTTTTATTGCAGCAGGTGGAACTTGTCCTTGGCCCGCGAGATTCAATGGTGACGAAGAATTCCATGCTGGAAATAATCTGGGCAGTGGTTGCTACTATTGTTGTTGTTGTTTTTATGCCATATTTGTGCCTGGTTCTATGGAATAGAAGTCCTTGAAGTCCTTCTTGGGTTGCTCGTCGGAAGGGCAATGGGAACGGAGGCACTAGGATGCTTCGATGAGTTGGGAGGATTCGGAGGAAAACTAGCCACTGTGCTATCGGAAGTTGGGCCTTGCTCGTCAATAGCAGCCTCTTGCGAGGATGTCCCACATAAGAGATATTCGAGGGTAACTAACCTAGAGCATTCCCCAAAGGCGTCAATATCAAGCTCAAAGAACTCGGTTTCCTCTCCTCTATTCCTAACTCTCCATCTTGTTTGCATGAAGGCACAGGATTTTAGTACTGGTCTTTACGACTTAAATATTCTCAAGTAAAACAAAGTCGCTAGATGCTAAGAGTCTTTCGGTAATGAGGGCATCGATTCTAACTACTACTCAGAAGATGAGACTGATTGGATCCCATCGGGAACTTGTTAGAACTACTAGCTCCGGTGAAGACGGGATATAAATTTTCTCAAATATGGGACCTCAAGTCCCATCGTGCGTGCCAAAAACTGTTGGTCATCAAATCCACACAGGAAAGGACTTTCGATGGGTTTGCGTGCCCTGGACCTATGACCAACATTGAAAGGCCAAGAGGAAGAGATGCCCCTCATGCCAATCTCTAGAGAAAGGTCGGCTCCTATACTAATCTACTTTTGGGGTTTGAGATAAGAGTGCAGGAAAGAGATAAAAGGATTTCGGGTTAGAGAAATAAATAAAAAGGGTAAGGGTTAGAGATTGATGATTCAAGGTGGGGAAGAATAGGAAGCACGATCACTCGCTAACAACTCAAATAGCAGTAGGAAATACCAAGAATGATATGAAAGAAACGTAGTGCTGACCTTCCTATGTATCCTCTGGACGGGTTCGCAGGGTTCTCCTCTCTCTCTCGCTGGAATTCAGGGTTCATAGTAACAACAATTAAGTCGAGGGAATAACAGAAACCTCGATCCACCAGGCAACATAAAAGAAAGCAATAGGGACATTTTTCCTCTCCTATGTATCCTTCAGGGTGAATTTCAGGGGTTCAGTCCCCAATCGCACACTGGATTTAGGATTCAGAGTCTCGGTATGCAAATGAGAAAAGACAAAAGAATTAAACATAGAAGGCAGCATAAAAGAGAGAAATAGAGCATAGAAGATCTTTAGTATTAAACGCAGGACATCAAGTTACAGCAAATTTCTAGCAGAAAGTTCCCCCCATTTTTACATTGTAAAGCATGGGTTTTTATAGAGGACCCGACCATCTAAATCATTATTACAAAAACGATGGAGTACACCCTCAAGCCCTGCGAAATCGGCTCCTCGCTGTTGCTGCGAATGATCTCTCAAATCGGCTACCAAAACTAGTAATGGTGACCAAGTCAGCCAGGGAAAGACGCATTAAATGAGCCACCTGGGTGTCCTTGGATTGTAGGTGCGGTGCTCGAGTGGCGGCCATGCTTGCTGAGCTCTTCTTCATGGGTTGATACTTCGCATCCAATTGCCAAAAATGAGCAGCGGGCTTATCGGGCAAGAAAATATGCATTTATGAGGCCTTCTAACTGCCTCGGGAGATGCCCAACTTGGGAAGCATTCCTAAGAAGCACCTCACTAATTTTTGCTTTGCAAAACTACTTCGGGGGCATGGAGTGCCGAAGTCGATCTTATTTTATCCTTTGCTGCTTTGCTAGAAAAACTGCTTCGATGATGGGTCGGGACAAACGCTTCGGGCCGATCTTCTTTTGAAATGGCAATTCAGGGGAGTTTCAGCTGAAAATTTTTCTTGACTTCTATTGCTTTGGGTGAAAACTGGCCGAAGTGGATTTTAGAAATACTTCGGGCCCAAAGTAATTTCTTTGCCTTAGCAGATTCGAGCTATCTTTTCCTCTTTGGCGAGCTTGCTTGGATGCCTCTTCGCAAACTCTTCACCCGAAGTAGTCGTTGGGAATGCTTCGGGTGTGAAGTGTTTCCTTAGGACCTTTTCGAAAAAGTTCTCTCTCGAAGTGATTATTTGAAATGCTTCGAGCCCGAAGCTCTTTTCTTTTCATTTTGTCCACCAGGGGCGATAGGGAAAATCAAAATTGCTATAACTTATAAACAAAAGAAAACTTTCAACAAAACAAATATTATACAAAGTTTCAATTTTTTCATCCCTTGGTGGAATGTGACAATATTGTCAACAGTTGCAAGTAAGAACTGTCACAATTTTGTGACATATAGCAAAGGGAAGAGTCTGAAATGAGAAGCGTCACGATTTTGCGACAGGTTGCAGAGAAGTCGTACGAAAGCTAAAAGCGTCGCGATTTTGCGACAGGCTGCAAAGAAAACGTATGAAAGCTAGAAGTGTCATGATTTCACGACAAATTCAAGGAGGAAGAGCTCAAAGGTGAAAGCATCGTGATTTCGTGACATGTTATATTTTTGTGGGTGTAAGGCAAAGAAAAACACAAGGCAACGAAAGTGTCACGATTTTGCGACATGTTATGTTTTCTCTAGTGCAAGCAGAAAAGAGTGCAAGGAAGAGAAAGTGTCATGATTTCATGACAAATTGAGATGGTAGCATTCGGTTGGAGAAAGTGTCACGACTTCACGATAGAAACAGAATGCAGGTCTTCTATAGAAGTGTCACGATTTCATGACAAAAGCAGAGAGGAAGGCTATGAAGACAAAAGTGTCATGATTTCATGACAAAAGCAGAAAGGAGGTCGACTAAGGGAGAAATGTCATGATATCATGACAAACGCAAATTTGATGCTGACTAAGTCAGAATTGTCATGATATCGCGACAAGAGCTTAGTTGAAGTCGACAAAGGCTAAAATGTTACGATATCACGACAAAAGCCAAAAGACAGTATACGGTTGCAAAAGTGTCGTGATATCATGACATGTTGTAGTTTTGTGGTAGAAGCTATAGAAGAGTTGCAAAGGTAGTGAAGTTGACAAAGTTAAATTTGGGCCAACGAAGATTAGGGTTTGTAGCCGATGTAGTTTAGGGTTTGCAGCCGACATAGTTTAGGGTTTGCAGCCAACGTAGTTTAGGGTTGTGCAGTCGACTAAGATCAAGGTTTTGATCTTGAAAGTGTTAGTATAAAAGGAGGGCTATTTGGAGAGTTGAGTGCATGTTGAATGCGTTGTTGAAGTGCAAAATTTGTAGATAGTGCACAGAGCAAGAAGTTCGATCACCAAGAGCAGAGTGTGAAATTCAATCGTAGTGTGCAGAGTGCATTTCGTCGAATCACTCTAAGTGTGAAATATTGTGCAAAGAGAGCAGAGGGCGTAAAGAGCGCACAGGGAGCAAAAAAGTGCAAAGTTGTTGGGTGCATTGTTTTTGCGATGTTCGGAGACTATGAGCAGGTTTTGGACAAGTCATTAAGAGGGATTGTTGGATAGATTTCAGCAAGTTTTTGTTGAGCTTGTGGAGCAGTTTGGGCAGGTTATAGTGAGAACTTGCAAAGCAGATCTAAGACAAGTCTTGGTGAAGACTTGGGTGAATATCAAGCAAGATTTAGTGAAAGCTTGTGAACCTAATTTGAGGACCAGTTGAGGATAGAGATTGGTGTAGATTTGAGGACAGATTTGTACCCAAACCAAAGAAAGAGGACGAGGACATTTGTGCCAGACCGAAGGACTGTGTTTGGTGTATATCATAGAAAGAGAACGAGGACATTTGTGCTAAACTAAAGGACTGTGTTTAGTGCAAATTCGAGTACCAAATTTGGAGGTGATAGAGTTGAGGACAGAGGTCTCCAGCTAGAGCAGGGAGGACAGGTGTCTTCTATGGGTAGAGTTCCATTTGCTAAGGGTAGCAGAGGCAGAGGTCTTCTAGAGGATCACCAGCCAGAGCAGATCTAGGGGATTGGTGTCTCCTATGGGTTGGTGCCCACAAACTCGAGATTAGGGGATTGGTGTCTCCTTTGGGTTGGTGCCCATAAATATTGTAATCGAGAAAGGTATTCCTAGAATTTGGATTGATAAAATTAGTGAAATATTTTATCCATGGATGTAGCTCACATTGAGCGGACCACGTAAATTGGTGTCTCATGTGTGTGTGACGATTTGTACATTGCTTTGGTTTCTGCTATTGATATTGCCATTGATATATTATATAATATTGATTGGGATAAGAAAAGTAAAAAGTGGTCTTATACTGTTCACCCCCCCTCTCAGTATAAGCTTGTGTTCTTCAATTGGTATCAAAGCGGGTGCCTTCAAAAAGTTTAACAGCTTGAAGGAAAAGCTAATAAAGAACACAATGGATTATTCAAGTGGTAATGCAGCACCTATTCTTGATGGGTCAGATTTTGGTCTTTGGAGTGCAAGGATGAAGGTTCATCTAATGGCACTTGGTAATGAGGTATGGGAAGTAATTGAATATGAGTACACTATTCCTGTACATGGTCCAAATACTAAAGAAGAAATACTCCTACATCACAGCAATTCAAAATCAATGAATGCAATCCTAAAAGGCATATAGAAATTAGATCTCACCAAAGTGATTCACTACAAGACAACTAGTGAAATGTGGAAACAGTTGCATGTGGTTCATACAGGTGATACAAATGTTAGAAAGGCCAAGTTGAGACACTTCAAAGGTATTTTTGAACAACTCAAGATGAATGATGATGAAAATATTAGTGACTACATGCTTCGTATGGATGAGGTTGTTAAATCCATGAAAGACTTAGGTCTTGAGCTTGCTGAAAATGATGTATGTGATAAGATTTTAAAATCTCTTCCTAATAGATTTAGTGAAAAGATTTCTACTATTGAGGAAGCTAAATATTTGGATAAGTTGAAAAAGGATGAGCTCCATAGTATACTTGCAGCATTTGAGTTGAGAACTCAAGTGAAGGTTGACGTCAAGAAAGAGGCAGCTTTCAAGGCTACCAAGAAATCCAAGGGTAAACAGCTTCAAGAGAGTGATGAGTCTTCTAGTGATGAAGAGGCATATTACAGCAAGAAAGGAAAATTCTTTAGAAAGCACAAAAATGTGAAAAATATAATATGTTTCAATTACAGAAAGTTTGGTCATTATGCTACAGACTGTACTGTTCCCAAGGATGAAAGTGATGAAGATAAACAGGATTCAAAGAGCAAGGATTATGAAAAGCACAAGCATCATAGAAAGAACAAAGATGAGCATAGCAATCAAGGAAAGAGGTATTCTCACAAGCACAAGAAGAGTTTTTACCTAGACAAAGCAAGTAAGTGTTCTAGTAGTGATAGTGAAAGTTCGTCAAGTGATAATGAAAATGAGATGTTGTTCATATCAGAAAAAGAGGAAGAACCAAAACATAGATTCATTATCATGAAATGTCTTAGATGTGGAAATTTTGGTCACCTTGAGGATGATTGTACAAATAATGATTTGGTTTCCAGTATGTATGAGGATGCTTCAGAAAACTATAAGGAAGATGCATGTATGGTTTTCAAAAAAGGTAGCACCTCTAGTGATAAGAAATCTGAAAAAGGCTTTGATGATTCAGATAGCAAACAAATAAAGGATCTTGAAAGTGAACTTACTAACGCTCTTAGTGTTTTG
Organism: Wollemia nobilis; assembly: GCA_028583015.1. Taxonomy (NCBI): domain Eukaryota; kingdom Viridiplantae; phylum Streptophyta; class Pinopsida; order Araucariales; family Araucariaceae; genus Wollemia; species Wollemia nobilis. The sequence goes on along the minus strand of JAQPPZ010016983.1, from coordinate 4,897,039 downwards.
AAAAAGGAAAGAAAGAAGAATTCTAGACTCAAGGATAAGTTAGATGAATGTTGTATGGAGAGATATGATCTTATAGAAAGTCTTGACTTCTTTATGTCTAAGACACAAGAACTCAAGGATGAGTTAGAGTCTAAGGTTCTTAAGTATAGTGAGTTAGAACAGAAAATGGCTTCTTTGAAAGAGGAAACTAAAGAGTACAAGGATAAGCTTTAAAGGTTTCAAGATAGCTCCAAAAAGGTTAAGTCACTCATCAAAGGTCAAAGAAAGACAACAGATAAAACAGGCCTTGGTTTTGTTAAGCCACACAAGGAACAAGTTGGAGAGTCTAGTAAGAGACTCCAAAAGGAAGAGAGTTTTGATGAGGAAAGTATTTTAGATCATGAGTCCTTGAATGATAGATGCATAGAAACAGAAAACAAAATTCAGAATAAGAAGAAATTTTCAAGACCCAAGAGGTCGAATAAAGGAAAATTTCACGATAGATGTTTTGCGTGTCACAGGTTTGGCCACATGGCTTCACATTGCATGGCTCAAGTGAAGGAGGTAAATGACAGTTTCAAAAGTGCTAGTTACTTTCAAGGGTATTGCTACTCTTGTCATCAGTTTGGGCACAAGGAAATTTATTGTGAGATAAATAACAGGAACAGGTTTGATCAAAATAGGTTTGGTCAGAACAGGGTTAGTCAGAACAGGTGAATTCAAAGAATAGGTATGCCTAAAAGAAATAACATTGTTACTTGTTATAAGTGCAACAATGAAGGTCACACAGCTAGATAGTGTAGAGCTGAACTTCCAAGGTACATGAACAGGAAAAGTGGTATGAACAGGTCCAAGGATCAAGGCAGGGAAAAGAACAGGAATGATAACAGGAACGGGAACAGTGACAAGAACAGGAACAGGAATATGGACAAAGAGTTCAAGAGAAGGCTTGACAAGGAAGTGATAGACATTGATGATGATCAGTGCCTAATGGGAGTTTTACTCCCACCCTAGAATTAATCACCTCATCAGGAGGTGGGGGAGGGACTAAGCTAAGAGGCTCATTCTTAGTCCCAAGCCCCAAAGGTGACCTTTTGCCATTGATGACAAAGGGGGAGAGATATGAGTAAGGGGGAGAGCTTCAAGTGAAGAGGAAAGCTTCAAGTCAAGGGGAACAAAACTTTAAAGGAAGATTCTTAGTTGTGGGCACAGTTTCTCAGTTTTTAGCACAATTGGTTTCAGTTTTGGCTCTTGAGACGTGTTTTCAGTAAAGGTTTTCCATCAATGACAAAGGGGGAGATTGTTGGCAATTTTGGGTACCTTGGGTGCATTGCATTTTCTCAAAGTGTATAAGTTGTCATTGATGTCAAGAAGCTTTTGAAGGAATTTGATTTGATGTAAAATAATTTGTTTTGATGAAGGTTACGACTTGATAGGTTTGAAAGAAAGCAAGTTAGAAAAGTATCGTGATATCACGACATGTCGCAGTTTCATGACTCAAAGAGGAGAGAGAATGTTCGAGTCAGAAATGTCACGATTTCGTGACATATTGCAAGGAAGGTTGAACGGACGAAAAAGTGTCATGATTTCACGACATGTTGTAGGAGAGAGAGTCCGAAAGAAAAAGTGTCGTGATTTCATGACATAATGCAGGAGAGAAATTCTGAGGGAAAAAGTGTCATGATATTGTGACATGTCGGGTTTTTGTGACCCGAAGAAAAGAAAAGCGCTAAGGAGAAAAAGTGTCACGATTTCGCGATAAGTCAGAAGACAAAGTGGAAGCAAGATAAAGTGTCACGATTTTGTGACATGCTGCAGATGAAAATGTTCCAAGTAAGAACTATCATGATTTCACGACATACAACAAAGGGAAGAGTTTGAAATGAGAAGCGTCACGATTTCACAACAGGTTGCAGAGAAGTCGTATAGAAGCTGAAAGCGTTGTGATTTTGCTATAGGCTACAAAGAAAACATACGAAAGCTGGAAGTGCCATGATTTCATGACAAATTCAAGGAGGAAGAGCTCAAAGGCGAAAGCGTCATGATTTCATGACATGTTTCATTTTCACGGGCATAAGGCAGAGAAAAACACAAGGCAACAAAAGTGTCACGATTTCGTGACATGTTCTATTTTCGCTAGTGCAAGCAGACAAAAGTGCAAGGAAGAGAAAGTGTCATGATTTCACGACAGATTGAGATGGCAGCGTTTGGTTGGAGAAAGTGTCACGACTTTGCAACAAAAATAGAATGCAGGTCTTCTATAGGAGAAGTGTCACAATTTCACGACAAAAGCAGAGAGGAAGGCTATGAAGACAAAAGTGTCATGATTTCACGACAAAAGCAAAAAGGAGGTTGACGAAGGGAGAAATGTCGCGATATCACAACAAACGTAAAGTTGATGCTGACTAAGTCAGAAGTGTCACGATATCGCGACAAGAGCTTAGTTGAAGTCGACAAAGGCTAAAATTTTGTGATATCATGACAAAATCCAAAAGACAGTATACGGTTGCAAAAGTGTCATGATATCATGACATGTAGTTTCACAATAGAAGCTACAGAAGAGTTGCAGAGGTAGTGAAGTTGACAAAGTTAAATTTGGGCCGACGAAGATTAGGGTTTGCAGCCGACATAGTTTAGGGTTTGTAGCCAACATAGTTTAGGGTTGTGCAGTTGACTAAGATCAAGGTTTTGATCTTGAAAGTGTTAGTATAAAAGGAGGGTTGTTTGGAGAGTTGAGTGTGTGTTGAATGCATTGTTGAAGTGCAAAATTTGCAGATAGTGCGCAGAGCAAGAAGTTCGATCATCGAGAGCAGAGTGCAAAATTTGATCGTAGTGTGCAGAGTGCATTTTGTCGAATCACTCTAAGTGTGAAAGATTGCAAAAAGAGAGCAGAGGGCATAAAGAGCACACAGGGAGCAGAAAAGCACAAAGCTGTTGGGTGCATTATTTTTGCGACGTTTGAAGATAATGGGCAAGCTTTGTGAGAGCCTGTGAGCAGGTTTTGGACAAGTCATTGAGAGAAATTGTTGTACATATTTGAGCAAGTTTTTGTTGAGCTTGTGGAGCAGTTTGGGCAAGTTCTAGTGAGAACTTGCAAAGCAAATCTGAGACAAGTATTGGTGAAGACTTGGGTGAAGATCAAGCAATCTTTAGTGAAAGCTTGTGAACCACTTTTGTGAACCTAATTTGAGGACTAGTTGAGGATAGAGATTGGTGTAGATTTGAGGATAGATTTGTACCCAGACCAGAGAAAGAGGATGAGGAAATTTGTGCCAGACCGAAGGACTGTGTTTGGTGCAGATCAGAGAAAGAGAACGAGGACATTTGTGCTAAAACGAAGGACTATGTTTAGTGCAAATTCGAGGACCAAATTTGGAGGTGATAGAGTTGAGGACAGGGGTCTCCAGCCAGAGCAGGGAGGACAAGTGTCTTTTATGGATAGAGTTCCATTTGCTAAGGGTAGCGGAGGCAGAGGTCTTCTAGAGGATCACCAGCCGAGAGCAGAGCTAGGGGATTGGTGTCTCCTGTGGGTTGGTGCCCACAAACTCAAGATTAGGGGATTGGTGTCTCCTTTGGGTTGGTTCACATAAACATTGTAATCGGGAAAGGTATTCCCAAAATTTGGATTGATAAAATTAGTGAAATATTTTATCTGTGGATGTAGCTCACATTGAGCGGACCACGTAAATTGGTTTCTCATGTGTGTGTGACGATTTGTACATTGCTTTGGTTTTTGCTATTAATATTGCCATTGATATATTATATAATATTGATTAGGATAAGAAAAGTAAAAAGTGGTCTTATACTGTTCACCCCCCCTCTTAGTATAAGCTTGTGTTCTTCAAATATAAATACCATTGTTCAAAATGATCTTCCTCTATATTGAGGCATTCATCACAAAAATCAATGATGAGGGGATTAGTGGCTTCTAAGGGTGCAACAACTAATTGGTCTGCTATGATTTGACCCTTAATAGATTTTTGACCTATGAATGTGAGTTCAAAATAACTCAAAGTGAGAACCCACTTTGTTGTGTGATCGGATAGATAAGGTTAGCTCATGAGATACCTCAAGGGATCATATTTGGCAATGACATGTCTTTTGACTAAGCATATAATGGCACAATTTTTGCATAGAAAATATGACTGCCAAACATAACTTTTCTAGTGATGTATAACTAGTTTCATAACTTATTAATTTTCTACTAATATAATAATTAGCTCATTCTTTCTTCTCATCATCAAGTTGAGCTAACATAGATCGTAAGGCAAATTATGAAGCAAAAATGTACAAGATGAAAGGGCAATTAGTTTTGGGAGGAGCAAGAATGGGAGGACTTAAAAGATATTGTTTTATTTATTCAAATACTTCTTTACATTCATCATCCCATTGAAAGAGAGTATTTTTCTTAAGCAATTTGAGAAAAGGTCCAGTTTTGTCCGCTAGCTTATCAATGAAACGACAGATAGATTGAAGTTTACCTTGTAAACTTCGTAACTCAGATATGTTTTTAGGAGCTAGCATATCAATGATAGCCTAAATTTTGAGAGGGTCAATTTCAATGCCATGCAAATAAATAATAACCCCAAACAATTTACCTGACATAACTCCAAATATACATTTTGCTAGGTTTAAACAGATATGGTATTCTCTTAACTGATCAAATACTTTTCTTAAATAATCTAAATGCTCATCTTCTTTAGAAAAATAGGATATAATATCATCCACATAATCATGCAGAATATCATACATCATATCATGAAAAATGTAAGTCATAACTCGTTGATAGGTTGCACCTGCATTATTTAATCCGAATGACATTACTTTCCAACAAAAGGTTCCCCAAGGGGTAATAAAGGTTGTTTTAGCTTGGTCTTCAGGAGCTATCCTGATCTGATTATAACCTGATAATCCATCCATAAGGGATTGCATCCCACTTCCAATAGTAAAATCAATGATTTGATCCATATTAGGAAGAGGGAAATAATATTTAGGGTATGCAGCATTAATGTCTCTAAAGTTTGTACAAACCCTAATCTTTGTTGCTTCTTTTTTAGTTACAGGGAAAACATTAGAAATCCAATCAGTATGATCAATGGCTTGAATAAATGTAACATTTAGGAGTTTTTCTAACTCAACTTTAACTAGTAGGGCAACCTTAGGATGCATTTTTCTAAGTTTTTGTTTAACTGGTTTCGCATCCGGTCGTACTACTAGGTGATGCATAACTACATAAGAGTCTAAACTAGGCATATCTGCATATATCCAAGCAAAGATATCACTATATTTTGTAAGAAATGAAATGTATTTGTTTTATTTATCTTTATTTAATTCTGATCCAATGTTGACTATATGAGAATTCTCTTATGTTCCAATGTTAATTTTTATGACATTTTCCACTTCCATATGTAAGTCTCTTTCAAAATTAGGAGGGGCGGGTGACACACCCAATTATTGTAATTATTCTAACGTCAACTTAGATAATTCTTCTTAAGTGGTTGTGGCCTCAAGATGAGCTATAGGTGGTATAGACCCATCAAAATAAAAGCCATTATGTAATAATTCTTCAATGGAAATATCATGGAAAATGTCTCCTCTAATTGTTCGTCCAGATCAACAATCATTTTGGGGTAAGCTATAGATAACATATTACAATAAAATAAATTACCCATAGACTTAAGGATCTCTTGTTCATCTAAATAATCTTGATAGGGTATTAAGTGATCATCATCCTCAAATGGAAATGGCTGACACTTACTAGAAAATAGGCCTATATCATATCGTGCAGGCCATGCTTCGACCTCAAAAGGTTCTTTCATGCCATTTTGGAAATGTCCAAAACCTTTCTCTTCATATCCTAGTTTAAGCATTATAGGTTTAGCTTTGATATATTTATCGGTGAAATAACATTGAGCATATCCATCATAATTAGTTTTAATATTTCTAGGTATTCTACTGCAATCATATCCCTTATAAATGAAGGTACAACTCCCAAATTGGTAAATACTTCCCATAGGTTGTGGCAAGCCCAAAGTGCGAGGAGACGATGGGAATTTGTTTAAGTCAAGGGAATATTGCATGGAAAAATCTATTTCTTTTGATGTTATGAGAATTTTAGACAAATCAGGTAATAACTCATCAGAAAAAGCATATGAGGTAGAAGGAGCCTCTTCTACGAAATTAGATGCATAAAAGATAAATTTAGTAGATGTGGATGGAATAGAGGTTGTGGTAGATGGATTTATTGTGGACTCAAATGGTGTAGGAATAGAACAAGGAGAAGTTATTGTGAGATTAGTATTAAATGTAGATTTTTGTGGAGATTCCTTAGGAGAAGGTTGAGGAAATGGAGATGTAATTGGTGTAGATGGAGGAGATGATATTTTAGGTGTGATTTTCACACATTTATAAGGAAAGGAAGAATTAGGATGAGTAGAAGATAATGCGGGGCAAAATTGAATCCCAATTGGTTCTGCCAAGGTGCACATATCAAATGGTCTAGGATAACCATGAATGGTGACCAATTGATTCTTGAATTCGAATTTGACACATTGGTGTAAGGTAGAAGGTACAACTCGCATTGCATTGATCCAAGGGTGACCCAAAAGTATATTGTATGATGCAGGGAAATGTACAATAAATATGGTCGTATCCAAGGTTCTTGGACCAACCTGCAATGGGATTGTAATAACTCCACATGTTTCTTGTATTTCATAGTTAAAGCCTTTTATGATCATATCTGTTCTCTTCATATCATCACTTTTAAATGCAAATATCTGGTAAAATTCAAAAGTACAAATATTTAGGGATGAACCATTATCAATTAAAACTCTTTTGACAGCTACATCTTCGATTAATATAGTAATGTACAAGGGATTGCCTTTATGTAAACTTTGAAGTGGGATGTCTTTATCTCAAAAGTCAATACAGTCAACTTCACAAGGTATAATGGTATTCTCCATAGCTTCATGTTGTATGTCTTGTGGTACCATCATTTGACTTAATGTATGCATTAATTCTTCCCTATGTGTGGGAGATGATCTTAGAAGGTCTAATAGGGAAATCCTTGTAATATTAGAAAGTTGCTCATTGATATAATAAGGGTGTTTAGGTTGAGCATTTGATGCATTATTTCCTCTACTAGAAACCTTAAAAACAAATGGGGTTAATTTATCATTATGATTTTGATCTTTTTAAGAATTTTGGGCCTGTTTTCTAGTAACGACTCTGATGGTACCCACAATATTATTGTGTGCATGATGAATGGGTCATAGTATAGCATTTATGGCTTGTTCATCAGGGAGGATTTTTTGTGAGGATGGTCATGTCGAGGCCCTTTTGGAAATGGTTTATATGGAAACATCTGTGTTGTGATAGGGAGAATAGGTTCTGACTCATATTCAATGTTATTCGATTGATTGGATGTAATATCCAGGTCACTTTCTATTTCATAATCTGTATCACTTGGATATGATTTTTGAATGTTGTGTATGGGTCTAGTTGTGACCACAGATAATGTTGTCCCAAATATCTCAAAGTAATGAGAAGGTACATGTCCACTAATGGTTCCCACATATCAGGTTGGATGGGGAACATTATGATGTTCGGCTTGATTAGCCACTTCTTTACCGTGCTTGGGTAAAGGATGTTGAAAAATATCCAATGTTTGATTTGAATTTTGATTCTGATCTAGTTGTGTATATTTTTGGGTATTGTTTGGAGCATTTTGTTTTGGTTGGAAACTTTGTACTTCCATTTCATTGTTATCAATCAAATATTGTATTTTATGTTTTAATCTCTTGCAAGAATTTGTTGAATGTCCAGGTCCTCTATGAAAATCACAATGTAGGTCTGCTCTGTATCCAGGTATGGTTTTATCAGGTTCTCGAATATTATGTAATTGTATTAAACCTCATTCTAATAATTATGGCAAGATAGTAGATAAAGGTTGATTTAACCTAGTAAATTCCCTTGGAGGTCTATCAGGAAACTTCAATACAAACTTCTCCATGGTTTTTGTAGCGTTAATATTTGCAGTATTTCTATTTTCAGTGACTCTGTCACCCACAACCTATTTATTCTTATACTAATTTTTATGTCTTATCATCGTCCTTCTTATTAAATTGGCCTCTCCTAATGAGGGAATCTTCCACTCTTTGTTCTAAATCTATAGCCTGATCGAAGGTTGTCAAGGTAGTAGTTGAAAGCTCATAGGACAATTGTTATTGCAAGTTATTAATAAAAATATCCAACATCTCTCTATGGGGTAATGCACAGTGTAATTTCCCTAGAAACTGTCTCCATATTTCTAGGAAATTGGTAAAGCATTCATCTTTGCCCTATTTCAAGTTGTACAAATCCTTAATTGTCACATGCCTCTCTATGTAGGCACTAAATTGGTGGACAAATGATTTAGCTGTTTCTTCAAAATTTCTCGAATAATTAGTAGGTAACTAGTAATACCATTCCAATTCCATGCCTCCAAGATTTTCAGGAACATATTTAGCAATAGAAAATCATCATGAGATATATCATGACATGCTATTATAAACATACGAAGATGCTCTATGGGATCTTCGGTTCCTTTGTATATAGGGAGAACATGCATAGGAAAATGCCTTGGATAATGTTGGGCAAAAACTATGGGATTCAAAGGTTGACTACACATCTCTCGATAGTTGTACGAGGGACAGTAGGGGTCTATCTGGCCCATGTGGGAAATTAATTGTTTCACTATGGTTTCAATATTACTTGATTGTCTACCATGTTGGTTTGATTGCATTATAGTTTTGGATATTTGAGTGTAAGATGGCGTAACATAAGGATTTGATGCTAGATTACTGTTGTGCAAAGTATTACTAGGAAGGGTGTTGTAAAGTGGATATGGGATGGTGTTCTATTAAACTTTTTGCTGTTGATAGTTGACATTTATTTTTGGTTTAGGTTTCTGATGATTTAAAATTTGTTGATTAATATATTGAGAATATAGAGCAGTAAATGATGGTTTCTGAGGTGGTGGATTGTTTTTTGGTTTATTGATAGGAATTTTAGAATGTTGAGTTGTTTGTTGTTGTTGCATGTTTTGAATCAAAGATGCCATATTTGCATTTGATGGCCCTGCCTGGTCACATTATTGATCTATAAATGAAATAGGGTTTGTATGCATTTGAAATGCATTCTCTAAAGTTGCTTGTGTCTCACTAATTCCATATTTATCTTCTAGTGCTGCTAGAGTAAACCCCTCAAGGTTAGTTTTTACAAATTTTAGGTGTTCCATAGATTTAAAATTAATAGTTCCTTATGGAGTCATTCTAGGTGATCCGGTTTCATCTTCCCTATCGACTTCTTGTTCATATTCTTCAGTAAGACTCCCATCATGGTGGTTCTGAGCAACTTACTCCTGATCTTGTTCTTCAAGAGGGGGATTTTGAGTAGGTGGTTGTCTTACCCACTCATCATCTATCTGTTTACCACTCCTTAGTTTAGGCATTATGGTAGATTTAAGTTTTTGCAAATATATATGTTCATATATATAAATGCAATGGAATTTAAGGGGGTATATATTTTATATATATATACCTAATTAATATAATATATATATGTATGTTTTTTTTTTAGATTTAGATTTTTATGGCTTTAATTTGCAAAAATTAAAGGAAAACAAGAAATACAAAATATTATAATATAAGTATTATGACTTAGTTCTCTAGAAATAGCTTATAAATATCATTGATAGGTTCAAGTTCATCAGGTGTCATGTAATGCTCCTATTCGAATTGAAATTTGTTTTTAGAAATTGGACAAAGTGTGCTATAGTTATATGATCAACTTCAGAATTAGGCACATAAAAATAGAGTTCGTGATAATATTCTTGGTATAAGACAGCCCTAGGAACTCTGCTGAATCTTCTTTTATCATTCAAAACAACCTCTTGGTCTTCTGTACGTGATAGAAATTTGTGTACTACAACATTTTCAATATAGTCTTCAAAGGTGTATATGTTAGAGGAAATGAGTGCTCATTTATCTGCTAGCCATCTATAGCAAGCTCTTTGAAGCTCATGGTAGAAGGATAATTTATCGAAATCCAAGATTCTGTCTAAATCAAACCTCTTGTATTATATAATTTTGGATGCTCTGGACTCAATAATAGTTAAACTTATATTCAATTCGTTCCAATGTGCTTGAGATCTAAATCTAGGACCTCCAACTAGAGTAGAGACTTCTATGGTTGCTAGTTGAACATCAACATTAATCAGAACACCACGTCTTCTATTGCAATCTACCATCTAAGGGATTGATAGATCAAGTGACTTAAAATTTTAAGTTCTCTCTTTTTTATATATATTTTGTTTTCAAAAGGGTATTAATGTGTTTCATGTCAAGTTCACCAAAGAATGTAGGTTTAAATTTTTCACACCCCTTTCCTCTAGGCTAATGGATCCCTGCCTTATAGGGGAATGGAAAAATGGTAAATCTACACCTCAGATGAGGGACACTTGAGTCATGCCCTCTTTGGTTATTTGTCAACAGATGGTGGGTTCACCAGGAAACGTTTTGTGGTAGCTTCCAAGCCTAGGTTGAAGATGTGTTTTATGAGTTCATTTTAATTTCAATCACCTAGGTTGGCTGGAATGAAACTAAAACTATTCTATATGAATTTTTATGATTTATACGAATACAGTAAATAGAAAACCGATTAAATACAACTAACAGGATAATTCAAAGTGATTGGAAATGCCTCACTAATTTCTAGATGTTTGATGAAGGTTCTACTTTTTGAAGCAGTCTAGATCATCCGCAATTTCCTAAAATTATCTGCAATTGTATAGGATCCTCCGAACTCAGATGATATCATCTGAAATCATTTGAAATTGTCTAATGATTTTGTCTGAAACCTGCAAATAAATTGATACCAAAACACAGAGAAAAATTCCAAAAATAAAATAAAATATATCTAATAGTATATAAAGAAACATTTTATGATGACTTAGAAACTGATTTCTAGATTTAATTGAGGATGAATGCTTATGATAACATAAAAGGGATAAAAAATTATAAACTATTGATAAAATGAGGTGAACACCAGATGCATTATAAATATTAAACTAATATAATGCAATTTAATTAAGGAAAAAAAGTAAGAAAATGCAAACTGTATGTCGTAATTACCCTCAAGAGGGCTGCAAACAGGATCATCTGCAATCCAACAAGATCACCTCCAATTGGTACAGGATCATTTGCAGTACAACAAGATCACCTCCAATCGATACAGGATCGTCTACAATCAAAATGAGATCATCTAAGATAATATGAGATTCTTCTGACCGATGCACAGTGAAAAACCTGCAAGTAAGCTGATAAAAAAATATGCAAATGATAGTACTTGGGATGCTTTTAAAACTAATAGGATTAGGGTTACAGGTACTTGATCATCCAGGGGGGTTAAATTAGCAAAGCATGGGTTTTATAGGGCTAGGAGGATGTTAGAAGGTTGGGATTCATCCCAATATAGGAGATATCCTGTAGGGGGGAGTTAATAGCTCCAACGTGCTCATGACCAAATAATCCAAGAAGTTGGAACTAATTTTGTTGCGCTTCTATTCTTGCAAATTTCTATTTTGGAAAAAATATTTTGGACGTTCGACTCCAGATGATTTCATTCAATTAGGGATGATATCATCAAATCAACGATGATATCGTCCAACGTTCATAACAAAGCCTATTTGTGGTGCAAAAATTGAGGTGAGTGGTTGGAGGGCAATTTTAAGTTTAAATTTTGAATTTTAACCTTATGGTAAATTAGATGCTTCAATTTTAAGGTGTTACACATACCTCCTCCAAATTTCACCAAATTTCATCCACACATCATGCACATCATAAAATCAGGTTTTGTGAAAACAAAAATCGTTTTGTGTGCATAATTTTCAAGAACGACTCAAATATTTAAAATTCACAAATCAAGGCACAAAAGGAAGTAAAACAATCCAAATTTTCACAAAACTCACATCTGATAATTCTACACCATATTCTGCATCATCTCACACAATTTCACAAAATTTGGAGTTCATTCGATCAATAAATTGCTTAGTTATGTGCAAAATGAAAAACTCAAAGAAGCAAAATCTGCAAATCATACATCAACTAACATTATGTTTTGCGAAAGCATAACCACCATCCATCAAGCATTCTTCCATTAGCATATTTCATTTTCATCAATCATCTCATCCACAATTTTTCCAGTATTCAAGTGAACCTCGTATCTAGTAGGTTATTCTATAAACTTAGCGATTGCAGTGATATCAATCCATGCAAATTCGGTAAGATGAATAATCTACAATAAGAACTATTGAACATGATCAAATTCAATTATCTCATCATAAAATATCACAATCATATTTGGCACCTCAAATTTGGAATACAACCTTGCCAAGAAAAATTTGCTAAAATGCAGTCATTAATGTCCTCTTCCATGGGGCATGAAAACATGGATAACCAAAATCACAAACACTCATTCACTTGACAACAGTCATAATACAGGACACCGGTAAGCTTGATTGGTTCCATCATGAAATTGACAAAGAAATTTCCACAGAAAATACCCAACCCCTATGTTGACTTAGTCAGCCTGCATCTTCATATCTTGCATACTCTATGACGCCATTACGGTAGCTTATTCAACAACATCAAATCAACCCAAAGTATGGGGCAACCACATTACATTATGATTCTCCCATGACGGGATACATCTCACATGATCATAAACATATACACTAGACAAATCCCCCTCTCAACCATTGGGACAAAAAAGGTATAACATTTTACATCATTCATATCATCCAAATTTTGCATGGTCTTATACACCAACCCCTTTTCTACTGTTGGGGCAAAAATGGTATCACATATGCATTTCACATCATTCATTCATCAATTGCACAAATCCACCGCATCATTCATTATTTGCACAAATTTTTCAATTGGCTTGTGAGATACATTCGTAACTCATTCGCAAATTAAGGGGGTAAGCCACAAAATTCCAAAAAAATATATTTATTCTTTTGTCTTCAACATCAATGTTCAAATACAACAATAGAGAGAAGCTGCTTCTATGCCCATAGCCCAAGCAGGTGTCTCTTATTTTTGCACCATATTGTGTTTCATGCAATATGGTACAAAAAGGGACATCTATAGACACCAAATTATAGCCACTAATCCTCCATCCTAACCATTCCAACACCCACTTGTCCACCATACACCTTTCTCACCAATTATTTTGCCCAATTCCACCTTTTTCGTCATCAATTTCACCACTTTAGCCCTTTCTTGTCATTTTCTAACCCAGTTGGGATTATTTTAATATTATTTTATATTTAATATAATATTTTATATTATATTATAATATATTTATTATAAAATATATATTTATAAACTCAATTAATCACAGTCGTCCGATCTAATTTAATCTCCACCCTCCATCTTCCTTAATCCATGCCAAACTCAAAAATTAATCTCAACCTTAGGATCTAATTTAATCTTAGCCACACAATCAAAAGTACTAAAACCCTAAGAAAACCCTAGGTTGGATTATAAATAAGGGCATTTGCAAATTTTCAAACCCTGGAACCCTGGAATTTTGATATTGTCATTATACATCTTGAGGAAGCCATTGGTGAAGCCCTAGTGAAGTAGAGAGAGATAGAAGCCTGAAAATCCAAAGCCCTAGCTATCCAATAGGACTTCTACTATTCCAACCATCCCTCATATCCATCCTTTCCACCTCACCCTCCTCCATTGCCGACATCATCAATTTTGCCCATCCACTACATTCGTCACATCCCCCATGATCTACTTTTGCAAATTCATCCTTATCTGCAGGTGCACTCCCGAGCTTGCAAAGACTGCTATAGAAGCTTTTCAGGTGCCCACCAGAGCCTACCATTCAATAGGTGCACACAAGAGCCTACAAAGCTCATACCAGAGCCTGCCAAGTGTACACCAAAGCCTATGAAGCTCACACCAGAGCCTGCCAAGTGCGCACCTGAACCTACTGCATCATGCCATCTGTTGTCAGAACTGCAACAATGAAACAAGGCATCATCACAAAGCAAGGTCTACAGATCTCATTTATTGTTGAATGACTATTGAAGCTGGAGTGGCCTGCCATAGGATATCCAAAGTCCACTCACCCCGTTGGAAACAAGAACACATCAATATGAAGACATTTCATTGTTATAGCTAGGGTTTCGGAGAACCCTAGCGCCTTTGTAAATCATTGTATCAAATACCCTCATTGAGGACATATTGTATCAAAAGAAGTTTATTGGCTCCCCCCCATTTTATTGAATATATCCTTTTGTGCAATCTTGTGTTTCATTGTGTTATTTTGTTTATTTTATTTTATTTAAGTGTCATGTTCTTGTCTTCACAAATAAGTCTTAAAATCATGCCCAAATTTAGAATCATATTATTTTCTCTCTTGCAAACGAATATTGATATATATGGTGCTCAAAATAGAAAGTCTCAAGTGCAAAAAATAGGTGGCAAAAAATTGGTTAGAAGATCTAAATATACATGGAAAAGTCATTGGACCATTTATGACAATGACATTAAAACAAAGGATATGCTTTCATCCATGGCAAAATAGAAATGTCTAGATATTGGGTTTATCAAAATTAATTTTGATGGTGCTTCTAAAAAAGCCTAATAAAATTCAATCGAGTTTATTTATTTTTAAATAATGAAGGCAATATTCTCCTTGATTACTCATAATCATATGGAACTTCAACTAACAACTATGTAGAGGCTAGGGCACTTATTATTAGGATTAAAATTAAAATAGAAAAATATAAATATATACTTCAAGTAATTATCTAAAAAATATTTTGTTAGATATTGGACAAGATAAGGCATAACATAAGATTTTGCAAAATATTCTATCAATTATCACACAAGCACAAAATGGAAGGTTGATGCTTTATGTTATTCATGGAGGAACTACATAAAATAATTTTATCTTTCCATCTTAACAAAACACCTAGCCTTGATAGATTTCCTAGAAGTTTCTTTTAAAATAAATGGGATTTAGAGTAATATGTTAGTTTTGGTTGAAGAGACCAAAAAAATTAAGGCTATAATAAGTGAGATCAATGCTTTTTTTATTACATTGGCTCCCATGGAAGGCAAGAAAATATTTTGATAATTTTTATCCAATAACCCTTTGCATTATGATTTATAAGATCATTTTTAAAACTATGGCAAATAGGTTAAAAGATATTCTAGATTACATTCTCTTAGAGGAACAAAGTGGTTTTTTTTCACGATAATTTTTTTTAATATGTAATCATTGCATAAGAGGTAATACATTCTCTTCATTCCATGAGAAATCTAGGTATGCTTACGAAATTAGATATGAAAAAGCATATGATAGGGTTTCCTAGAGTTTTATACGTGATGTTATTAATTTTTTTAGTTTTTATTATGGTTGGTGTGAATGGATTAAATGTTGTTATAGGATTGCAAAATATTCTATTTTAATCAATGGTTCTCCTATTGCTTATCTTAAGTCATTTTTTCAACTCTACCATGGTTATAAACTACCTCCTCATCTATTAATTATTCTTATAGAGGCACTAGGGAGAGCTTTGTCAAAGGTAAAAATAGAAGGAAAAATCAAGGGTATTTAGGTTGTAAAAAATGGTCCCTTTAAATATCATCTCCTATTTATTTATCATAATTTTGTTTGAGGTCATCCCTTAGTCAATGAGGCCATTGAGTTTAAATTAATATTATCATTGATTGAGAATATTTCTAGGTACTTGGTTAATACTACAAAATCTAGAATTTTCATTAACACTACCCTAGATTTACAACAAATTATTTTGGATGATTTAAAGTTTAAAACTAAAATAATTCCAACAACTTTTTTTGGGTATTTATTGTCCCCTAAAGAAACATAAAATGACCATTGGATCTCTTGTTTGGATAGGATGAAAGCTTGTTTGGTAGGTTGAAAAGGTAATTTTTTAACAATGGCAAGAATACTACAACTCATAAAGACTATATTACAATACATTCCTATTTATATGATGTCACTTCAAAGATTACCAATAGGTATAGCACAATAAATAAATAAAATTTAAATATACTTTCCTTGTAAAGGATGCAAGGAGAGATTTAGGTTTTCTCTTTGGAAGTGGGATAGTGTTTGCAAAGGAAAGAATATTGGAGGATAAGGTTTGCAAAATTACAAAACTTATGAGTTTGGCCTTAGGGGTAAAACATGGGTGGAGATTATTCAAATATCAAGAAACTAATTAAGAAAAGTATTACTAGGCTCTCTTGATGGAATGAAACTATTTAGGAAAAGAACCCCATCCAAAGGATCACCAACATGGAAATTCATATAAGATAGTTTACAGTTGATCATGAAATATATTAGATAGTTTGTTAATGAGGAGTGTCATGCAAATTTTTGATATGATACTTGGTTGAAGCTTTATCGTTTTATATTTGATTTAAAATTAAAATCCTTTAGATTGATTATGCCTAGATTGTAAAGGTTCAAAGATTATTTTAATATGAGCAACTACAAATGATTGATTTCTATTAGTAAATTAGTTCAAGGAGAGGAACACAAATAAATTGTAGATGAACTTCCAAAGATACCTAAAGAGTTTTATTTTTCTTAATTTTTATAGGAAAGAATGAGTTGGTTTAGAATCTATGAAAAAATGGGGGATACTCAATCAAGTTGGGATATGCGGATTTAGAACAACCAAAATTTCCTACTCCCAAATATTTTCCTTGGAAGAATGTTTGGTCATTAGAGGCTCTCCTTAATGCCTTAACATTATTTTGGTTAGCAATGTTAGGTAATGGAGCCAAATTGATAAGAAAGGAATTAATTGCCAAGGAGTATTGTTGATGGACAATGATCAACAATAGGCCCTTGAACGGGGTTCCAAGGGGTAACATTAAATATTTAATTACCATTAAATATTGTTGATGGAGAAATTTTTAATGAAAATTTATGGTTGGCAATTTAACTGTATTTTCTTGGTGAAAAACATTTGTCATAAGAACGTGATAAGTGTATGGGTGGTTATCAGCCCATGTTTTTGGCTCATTATATTCTGACACCACTATGTGATTTCTAGTAAAGGAAAAACCATGAATCTCTATATATTTTGTACTATAAATACTACCTTTATGGTGGAATGTTCTTTTCTAGTTTGGAGGAAAATATGGGAGGAGACATTGTACAAGAGGAGAATATTGTTGTATTGTTAATAATACAAAGGACTGATTGTTTCTTCGTGGACGTAGGGTACACTGTCTGAACCACGTATATCTTATGTCTCTTACATTTGTGTGATTACTTATTATTTATTACACTGCTTAACTAGGGTTTGAACTATTTTTCCATTGCTGCTATTATTATTTATTTTTTCGCATAGGTTGTGTATTGTTTATACATGGTGAATTCCTAACAACTGGTATCAGAGCAGTATTGTTAGAAAAGGGCACTCATAGGAGATTTTTTTGTTCGAGTGGGAGAAATAAGAGAAAGTTTGAAGTTTAAACTGGAGAAATTTACTAGAAAAAATTTTAGTATATGAAAAACCAAAGTGGAGGATTATCTGTATTAGAAGGATGATCTGTACTTGGCTTTAAAAGGGAAGATTGATGGTAAACCTAGGATGATGGATGATGATGAATGGGATCTGATAGATAGGAGGGCACTGGGGATGATCTGGTTGAGCCTTACTAATTCTATTTCATACAACATCGAGAAGGAAAATACCATAAAATGAGCCATGGATACACTAGCTAAGTTGTATGAAAAACCCTCAGCTTCAAATAATTTTTTTTATTAGAAAGCTATTTACTATGAAGTTGCAAGAGGGTGGATCTATCCAAGAACACAACAAATTTTATGCTATTATGGGTTTTTAAAATTTTTAGGGCTTGATTTTGATGATGAGGTTATGGCTTTAGGGTTTCTTTGTTCACTACCAGACTCGTGGGGTAGCGTTGTAATGGTAGTGAGTAATTTTGTGCCTGGATCTTAAAAAGTTGGTGTTTGATGATGTGATTAGCACAATCCTTAGTGATAATATGAGGAGAAAATACTTAGGGGAGCCTTCATCATCTAGAGTAGCACTATCTATAGAAAGTAGAGGCAAAAGGTTAAGCTATATAGAAAATCTAGAACAGAGGAAAATTGAAGGGTAGATCTAAAAGCAAAGACAAAAAAAATATTGATTGATGGCATTGTGGGAAGAGTGGACACTTGAAGAGGGAGTGCAAAGACAAAAAGAAGGAGGAAAATAATGAGAATGATGCTCAAGAGGTATAAATTGCAAGTGCAATTTATCAAGATGCCTTGATTATTATAGCAACTTACACGAGTGAGTATTGGATTATGGACTTTGGAGCTTCTTATTATGTCACTTCTCATAGGGAGTACTTTGTTGATAATACTCCAGGTCATTATGGAGAGGTTTTGTTGGGCAATAACTATCCATGTGAGATTGTGGGTGTTGACATGATGAATGTAAAATTTCCAAATAGAAATATATGGGTGCTTAACAATGTTAAACACATTCTAGATCTGAAGAGGAACCTGATTTCAACCAGTGCACTTGATTTGGAGGGATGCGACACTACTTTTGTAAATTGGCAATAGAGAGTGACAAAGAGTTCAATGGTGATTGCAAAAGGTGAGTTGACTAGAACTTTGTATTTATTACAGAACTCATCTTATTGTACATTGAACTATGTTGCTTAGGATGATGCGAAAGCATGGCATTTGCGGTTGGGTCATATGAGTGAGAAAGGGATGAAAATCCTTCACTCTAAAAAACTGTTGCCAAAACTCAAAGATGTTGATTTGGGTTTCTGTGAAGGTTGTGTATACAAAAAACAAAAAAGGGTAATATTTTTGAAGTTTTGTTTAGAAAGGAAGAAAAATAAATTAGAGTTAGTTCACCCAGATGTATGGGGTCCCTCACGAGTACTTTCTCTAGAGGGCTACTCTTATTATGTTACCTTCATTGACAATTTCAGCAGAAAGACATGGATCTCCACAATCAAGCATAAATTTGATATTTTTAAAAAAATTTAAAAGTGGAGGGCATTAGTGGAGATTGAGTTAGGTAAGAAAATAAAATACCTTAAATCTGATAATGGTGGTGAATATTATAGCAAGGAGTTTGAGGACTATTGCACAAAGGAAGGAATTAGGAGAGTCAAGACTACTCCTAGGACACCACAGGAGAATGGAGTCTC
Organism: Wollemia nobilis; assembly: GCA_028583015.1. Lineage (NCBI taxonomy): Eukaryota > Viridiplantae > Streptophyta > Pinopsida > Araucariales > Araucariaceae > Wollemia > Wollemia nobilis. The sequence continues at coordinate 4,877,771 of JAQPPZ010016983.1, read as the reverse complement.
AAAGAGGATGAACATAACTATAATGGAGCATGCCAAAGCCATGAGATTGCATGTAGGATTGCCATTGTTCTGTTGGGCTAGTGTAGTTGATACAATAATTTATTTGATAAACAGAGGACCTTGTACTGCATTGGATGGAGGCATTCCAAAGGAGACTTGGAAAGGTAAACCTGTAAACTACTCTTTCCTTAGAGTATTTGGTTGTGAGGCTTTTCCCCACATAGATAAATAAAATAGAAGTAAGCTTGATGCAAAGTCTAGAAAGTGCTATTTTATTGGTTATGGTGTGGATGAGATGGGATATAGGCTATGGGATAACGTTGGTCAAAAATTTATTAGGAGTAGAGATGTGATTTTCAATGAGGATAGGTTGTACAAGGATAGGCACATATAGGTTGAAGAGGATGCACCTGAGTTTGTTGACTTGGATGCAATCCCAAAGCATGGTGTAAAAAGATAGCCTCTTATTCAGATTTATGAACATGGTGCTCATGTTGAAGAGCATGGTGATAAAACAAATACTTGGCATGAGAATCACTAAAGACAAGAAGGATAAAACACTTAAGTTATCTCAGGAGGATTATGTGGAAAAGGTGCTTAAGAGGTTTAGTATGCATGATGCAAAACTGATAGTACAACCTCTTGCAAAGCACTTTAAGCTCTCAAAGAAGCTATGTCCCAAGACAAAGGAGGAGGAAGAGTACATGAGGAAGGTACCCTATGCTTTAGCATTTGGGATCTTGATGTATTATATGGTGTGTATAAGACCAAATATTACCCAAGCAATGGAATTTGTGAGTCGGTAAATGAGTAATCTAGGTAAATCTCACTGGCAAGTAGTGAAATGGATACTCAGGTATTTGAAAGGGACTTCAAAATTTTGTTTGAATTTTGGAGGTTCCAAAGTTGAGTTAGAGGGCTATGTGGATTCGGATATGGTAGGTGATTTGGATGGTGGAATGAGCACTACTGGGTATGTATTCATAGTTGGAGGTATAGCAGTGAGTTGGATATCTAAGCTACAACGTGTTGTAGCTCTTTCTACTACGAAGGCTGAGTATGTGGTCATCATGAAAGGTGCCAAAGAGTTCATATGGCTTCAGAGGTTGATTGAGTATTTGGATCAGGAGCAAGGATATGGGACACTTTGGAGTGACAGCCAAATTATCATTCATTTAATGAAGAACTCTACTTTTCACTCATGGACAAATCACATTCAATTGAGGTATCACTTCATTTGATCAGCAATGGAGGATGGTTTGGTAAAGTTGGGTAAGATTCACACTTCCCAAAATTTTGCTGATATGCTTACTAAAATTGTAACCAGGAAGAAGTTGAGCTTTTGCTCTACTTCGATTGGCCTTAAGGAGTAAGATCGTGTTATAAGAAACTTTCAATCCTCGGGTGCAGGGATGTTGCATCAATCTTATCTCCAAGTGGGAGATTGTTAGGTAATAGAGCCAAATTGATAAGAAAGGAATTAATTGCCAAGGAGTATTGTTGATGGGCAATGATCAACAATAGGCCCTTGAACGGGGTTCCAAGGGGCAGCATTAAATATTTAATTACCATTAAATATTTAATTACTATTAAATATTGTTGATGGAGAAATTTTTAATGAAAATTTATGGCTGGCAATTTAACTATATTTTCTTGGTGAAAAACACTTGTCATAAGAATGTGATAAGTGTATGGGTGGTTATCAGCCCATGTTTTTGGCTCATTGTATTCCGACACCACTATGTGGTTTCGGGTAGAGGAAAAGCCACGAATCTCTATATATTTTGTATTGTAAAGACTGCCTCTATGGCGGAATGCTCTTTTCTGGTTTGGAGGAAGAGAGGGGAGGAGACATTGTACAAGAGGATAAGATTGGTGTATTGTTAATAATACAAAGGACTGATTTTTTCTCTGTGGACGTAGGGTACACTACCCAAACCACATATATCTTGTGTCTCTTACATTTGTGTGATTGTTTATTGCACTGCTTAACTAGGGTTTGAACTATTTTTCCATTGTCGCTATTATTATTTGTTTTTTCGCATAGGTTGTATATTGTTTGTACATGGTGAATTCTTAACAAGCAATTCATAGTAATATTCTTACAAGAGAGAGTTTGCAAAGAAGAAGATATCATGGAGCTTTCATATATGCCTTGTGTGAGAATGATTTAGAAATGTCAAACCATCTACTTCTTCATTGTTAATTTGCTCATACCATTTGGGTTTACTTTTTTAAAATTATAAAAATATATTAGATAGCTCCATCAACATTGAAAGAGTTACGAAATTTTGGATCAATTATTTCAAAGCTAAAGCACTATGTATTATGTGGAGAATTGATCCTGTCATTGTTTGTTGGAACTAATGGCTTGAAAAGGAATAATAAAATTTTCAAAAGTAAATCTTAAAACTAATGGCTTGAAAGGAATAATAAAATTTTCAAAAGTAAACCTCAAAACTAATGGTTTGAAAGGAATAATATTTTTTTTAAAAGTAAACCTCAAAACTAATTCTTAAAAGGAATAATAGAATTCTCAAAAGTAAACCTCATAATCATGCCTAAATTTGGAACCATATTATTATCTCTATTATAGAAGAATATTTATAGAGATGGTACTCATAATATAAATTTGTAAGTGCAGAAAAAGATGTAGCTACAACTTGGTTACAAGATTTAAACATACATGAAAGAGTCTATGACAATGACATTAAAAAAAAAAAAAAAAATATGCTTCGATGTAAGGTAAAATAAAAATGTCTAATTATTAGGTTTATCAAAATTAATTTTGATAATACTTCTAAAGAAAGTCAAGAAATTTTTGAAATTATGTTTTTGAAATAATGAAAATAAAATTCTCTTAACAAACTAAAACTATATAAAAGCTAAAACACTTCTTATCAAAATTAAAATTACAATTAAAAAAAATAAATATATATTTTTATTGAGTAAATACTTCTTATACATATACATATCCACTGTAAAAGTTGAACCCGGCTAACATTAATAATGCAAGTGGTGAAAGGTTTCACAAGTCATCTGTAATGCTTTATTTAGGGTTTCACAACTACACCAGGGAAGCACATATGTGAACTGATTTATTTAACTAGTTGGCATACTCGCCTGGCTCTCACAACTCTACAATAACACATAACATGGCATGACATGGAGGTAATTAATTACAGTTCGTAGAAGACTTCATAGCGAAGGTCGAAGTAATTCATGCCATAGAAAACGCCATCATTCTTTTCAATTACAACTTCTTTTCCTGTGGCAAATTTATCTTCCTGCAAGTAGGAGAATTGAACTTCACAATTGGCCCTTTTGCACCGCAGCTTAACCGTCACGGTTTGGCCCGGTTTCACCGCCACGGCGTACGTCGTCTCCACATTGTTCAACGTCGAGTTGACCGTCCCCCACTTCGCCTTGAAGGTGGTTTCTTCCGACACTGTTATACCTGACGATACTATCTCTGGAATTCCCGTAGTTATGGTGGCGTCACTTGCAAAACTCATGGAATTGCTCCATTTTCTGCTCTTCCTATCAGAAAAGTGAAGGGGAATCCTCAAAGTGGTCACCTTATTCCCACTGTTGGTGGCCGTGTGCTGGGCGAAAACCAGATGTACCTCGTCCGAGATCTTAGCGCTCTTCAAGTCATAAACAATCGATTTCACCTTGCGCTCCACCACCTGTTCCGCCACTTTAAGACGTGAGAACTCGTCGATGGTGCCGATTTTGGCACTAAGACAATGAGGTAGAGATGCCCACGTATATCTTTTACAAAATTGATTGTTGCCCAGGCATTTGAGTGCCACTGTGTGATCATCCAATTTGATGGGCTGGAAGAGCATGTCATTGTTGGACTTATCCGCAGTGTCGGTGTCGGCGAAAATCCAGTCATTAGTCCCCCGCCTCCAGAACTGGTGTGGGTGCATGGATTTTATGAATACTTTTCCACTCTTATCGCCAAGGGGGACTATTTGATGCCTCGCTTTTTCATTATGAATATCACCAGTGGTGAACTGAAGATAATGTTTGCCGCCCATCACTGCAGCGGCCAGGAAATGGCCGTTGTCTCCTTTCAAGGCAAAGTAGTCAGGAAGGATAACCGGCGAAGCCATAATGGTAAATTACTAAATGGGTATAGCCTATAGGTATATGCTGTGCTTTGCTGCCTCAAGGCAATGTGAGGCTTGCACTCAGAATCTTTGCAATGTAGGAGACACAGGAACACCGCCTTATAACAATAGAAACATGTTTTGCCCCTCCAATTTTCCCATCTTTATGATTTAACAACTGCCTTCCAAGCACTTTCTAAACATTTTTTTCACAAGCAAAACCAAGCTCTTCCAATACTAGATGTTACACAGTTGGACAAAGCCAGAATATTGACTAGCTGTGTGCGGCACTTACGAGGACATGCACGAATACAAGAAGGAAAAACAAAGAGAAACGAACATTTGTTGTTTTCTTTTATGATTTTGTTTTTGTTTTCTTTTGGTGTTGTAACTGTTTTGACTAGATGTGTGCAGGACTTACGAGGACATGCACGACGAATACAACAGCCAAGCAAAAACAAAGAGAAAGGGGCATATATAGCCATTGGAGAACACAATTGTAAATTGCTAAGTATCACCTGTACCCAACCTTCAGATTTAGTGCACAGTTTTAACATAGGAAATCCACATGCCAAGGAAGTCGATATGGTTGAGGAATTTTCATAACAAGTGCAAAATATCAAATATTACAATGCCAACCAAAAAAAATAGAATGAGTATGATGAGATTTTTTTTTTTTGCATCCTAGGATTTATTTGTTATTTTACAGGAAAAATTAATTGTCAAATACTATAGGTTTGGTAGACTTGTTTTTTTAGCCTAGGAATAGAGTATTATATGATTCTAGATAGACCAGGTATAAGGAAACCCTTGAGGTTAAATTTAAAATTTAACAGTTTATGTTCATGCTCTTCTAGATTTATAACAAAAAATAATGAAAGTTTATGTTTTTTGTTCTATTGAAATTGCTGTCAAATTCATATTAACCAAAATATTAAGGGAACAAATACAATATAAAGGCAGATTGTGGTTTAAGTGCCTATATCCAGGCCTAAACACCTAACAACATCGGAACCTCAATAGAATTTCCTCTAGTAGGGACAAAGAAAACACAGGTGCATTCACAGGGCTACGCAGGCCATCCAACACCAAAAATAAGCACATCGAAGACCACACACAGACCCCCACTACTGCAATACAATATGAGGCCATGAAGGACCAACACAGAGGAGAACTGAGAAATATTCTGACACTCAAGACACCCGACTACAAGCATTGGAAGTGAGCAACCACACGAATGATGCTCTAGTGACCCATGTTAAAAACTAAGATATCCCTAATGGCTATTATAGGGATGAAACAGTATATCATCACCAAGACTTTAAAAATATGTGATTATATAAAACTAAATAACTAGAGACTATTGGATTACTCCCTCTAATGGATAGCCTGCACAATATCTATTGAGAAGAGACTATTGCACTACCAAAATAAAAATTGCAAGGGAGCAGCCATGCTGGGAAAACATTTGCTTAAGAAGACGAGTCTAAGTGAGCCTGCTCCACCTCGTGTTGTGATGGGAGTCTAATATGAGGATTGGAATGAGTGTTGTTGACTTCTAATTCCACTTGACCCAAATGCTTTATCAAGTGTGTATGATTATACATCATCGAGCTATGTTGCTCAGTTAATTCACCTACCACATTCTATAATATGTAAATACCATCTGATCTATGAGATAAGGTCTCACAGATACACCTCTTTAGAGCTATGACTTCTTATTGCAGTGCTCTCTCCTTACGGGTGCAACTTGTTGACTCAACCTGCAATTGGCATTTTATAATAGTAGAGATGTTAGCTACTAAGATATTAGGGATATCTGCATGATTAGTTTCAAAAATTAAGTTGCATTGATTCTTCGATATATGAAATATGATAGTTACCCTGGTAATGGAGAGAAGAATTTTTTTATTGGGAATCAAATTGATCCCTAATAAGGTTTGATCCTTTGTCATAGGTAGTGGTAAGAGATAAAGCAATTGATGTGCTTCACACCAAATATAATGGGCACAAGCATAGTTCCAAAATAGATATTGTACTATCTCTTCCAAACCATAAAATGGGTAATCACCTTTACCTTAGCCCATTTGTTTTAGCCTACTCCAAGTAGGTAGACCTTGAAGGACTACATTCCAAAGAATAATCTAGAACTTTTATTGAATTGGGGTAGAGTTGATAAGCTTGAAGGTTCTTGCCCAAGTGGCCCAACTAAGCTCTAAGTTCCATTTTTTATTGAGCATATCTACAAACTGTTGATAGTTCATAGGAAGTAGGGCTTGGTACCAAAACTTAAGGATTGGCTACTCAAATTCATAATTATCAAACCATTTCCAATGAGACCAATAGGGACTAGCTTCCAGTGGAGAAGATAGATGTTGGGGTGCTTGGGAGGTGATGGAAAGGATCTACATAATCATTGCTTTATCAGTAGGATAGAGGCCAAATTTTGGATAGATTTGCTTCTAATTTTTCCATGATGACTGATGAAAATTCCAAATGCCACCCACCAAAATTAATCTCCTTTTGAATATCTGCATAGCAAAAAATTAGGGATTCATGCCAAGAGGTTGTGCAACAAGAGTGAGGAGAGGTGACCACCATAAGTTGTGCTGGAGAAAATATGTGAGGTCATGCTTTGGAGGTGTCTTCCATGAAATAAATTGATACACTTTTTGTCAGGCTTTCCAAATCCCTTTGATAATATCTCAACCTTCTATAGAGAAATAAGGGGCTTGTAAAAGAATATCAGTGTATGAAATATTTGCCCAAATTTTACCATCCACTCGGGGATTTTTCAAACGCTCCCTCACCAACAACTTCTATGGCTCATTCCTTGTGGTCACCTTTTGCATTCATTTAGTTGTGAGTGCATAGCTATGTACTTGAAGGTTGGGTATTCCTAGCCCACCGCATGAAACTGGTTTGCAACAATTACTTTAGGAGACCATTGGGATGCCTTGTTTGGCTAGTTTTTTGCCCAAAAAACTCTTGAAGGTATTGTTCATCTTATCATACCCAGACTTGCTAGGAGTTAAAATATAAGAGAAGTAAACATGGAAGGGGGCTAAAATATTTTTAGTAATATGGATTTTAGTTGCTTGATATATTTCTAGAGATTTTTAGTATTCCAATTTTTTGGTAAATTTGTCCATACATCAATCCCACATAGATTTGGATGAAAGGTCAACACCAAAAAGAAAGCCCAAGTACTTGGATATTTCTCCTTTTTGCACCCACTTCCATGTTGCGGGTATCCAATATGGCTTATCATCAAATCCAAATGGAATAACAAAGTTCTTAGATTATTGGATTCTTTCACCAAAGGCCTTATAGAAGGTGTGAACTGTCTCAAGGATATTTGTAAGATTTTGCTGATCTACCAAAGTAAAAAGCATAGAATCATATGCAAAGTGAGAGTTGATAAGTTGGGAGCCATATGAAATGGGGATACCTCTTATCCTCCCCTATTTAATTATAGGTTCCAATAGATAGCCAAGGGCATCAACTGTAATTACAAATTGATAGGGGGGCAATGGATAGCCTTGCCTAACTGATATTTCCATAGGAATATTATTATATAATTCTATATTAATAACCACTTTTCCAAAAACATTTAGAAAGAGGGAAGCTATCATATCAATGAATATATTGCCAAAACCAATCCAGTGGAGCATGCTTAAGATGAAGGGCCACTCTAGTCGATCATAATATTTATCAAAATAAAGCTTAAGGTAAAGTCCCTTGAGCCCATGTGCTCGAGCCCACTCCATACCTTCCTAACCTATAATAAGATTATCCAAAATGTAGTGACCTTTAATAAAATCTTTTTTTCTCTAGGTGAACAATTTTTGTAGCCACTGGGAGGAGTCTTCTAGCTAGAGCCTTGGCCAAAATTTTATAAGAGGAATTGAGTAAAGTAATGGGACGCCAATCAACAAGAAAATTTGGCTTATAATTTTTGGGAATGATCCTGATCAATCCTTAATTAGGATTCTCCCAAAGGCCTCCAACAGTAATAACCTCCTCACACATATGTAGAAAATCAGCTCCTATAGTCTCCCACATGGTCTAAAAAAATTCACTCAGAAGCCCATCAATGCCTGGGGATTTTCATTTGCCAAAGAGAGGAGGGAAGAATAAAAATAATCCTGTGAAAGAGGTTTGTCCAACAATGCTCTATATTCTTTAGATACTTTGGGAGATGTGCACTATTTGCAACGTTCTCTAAAATATTCAACTTTTGTGTTGGGCCCTTCACTTTTAAAAAGGGTTGCAAAATTCTCTTGGATGAAGGATGGGAGGTCCTCTAATAGAATTTGTAGGCCAGATATAGGATTTTTAATAACCTCTATCCTCTCTGATCTATTCTTCTTCTTAATGGCATTAAAAAAAATTAGAATTTTTATCACCCTCATGAATCCACTGAAGACGTGCCCTAATTTGTACCCCGTGGGCTTTATAAGCTTGGAGTTGCCTTAAATCTACCTGTTTTTCACCCAACTAATTTTTAGAAGGGATTATACTAATATGTTAACTTATTTGGTCAACTTCTTACTCTAATTCTTTCTTTCTTTTCTTAAGAAGAGAGGCTATGATTTTTCCAAAACCTCGAAGGTAATCCACTATTCTTTTGATGGCTTCCTTCTACCACATAATCCACCCTCTCACTCCTAAGGGACTTGGGAAGAGATTCCATACTTTCTTGATTCTATTAATACAATATTTGCACTTGAGAAAGGAAGTGTTTAACTTGAAAGGTAAACTATTTTTGGGTTTCCTTATGGGAGCACACCCAATACTTAAGGTAATGGGGAGATGATCCAAAGTTATGACTGAATAGATTGGATGAGACAAATAATTTTAGAGTATATCAATATTTTTTTCTACATAGAAGCGGTCCAATATTGCCATTCTAATAGAATCCCCACATCATGCATTTATCTAAGTAAACCAAGCCCCATAATTTTTAGCACTCTTGTTCCAACTAGAATAATAGAGATTCCAGACCCTTCTAAACCTAGACCATGATCTAGCCTCTAATAGTTGTTTGAGTGGAGTTCCACACCCCAATATATCTCCCTCCTACTCTACCATATTGAATTCCCCTCATATTATCCAATATGCTTCAAGAAAATTTAAGCACATCCAATTCCAAAGGGCTACCCTTACAGCTGTATCATTGGGTTACAATACCCAATTTCTTGCCACCAAACATTATTGTACACCACACTACTCTATGCATTGGATCCTCTCTTGATAATAAAATAGTCTCACAACTCCTGAGAGAGGCATAGGACATTCCCCCATCCTTTCAAAATGACTCATACACAAGGCCCACCCAATCATCCAAAGGGTCTTAAGGGTATTTTTTAGTCTGAAACCTAAAATTTTGAATTCTTGCAATAGTAAAATTCACAAGCAAACTCTCTTGATGATTGTACGGATTAAAAAATGTCACTCTCGCAGTGTAATTCCATGCACATTATAAGATATAATTATTGCAGACATTAATCTAACATATTATCAACTAAAGCACCATAGGCATTTCGGGTGGGTACAGATTGAATATAATCATATAGAGTACATGTTCCCTTAGACTGATGTGTGGCTAAGGAGGTATTTTTGGAGTAAGATTGGTAGGCTTATGGCTCCATTAATTACCTCCTAGGTTTTGGTATTTTGGGACACCTCTAGTAGAAGGGGGAGGCATATCGGGATGACTTGTGCATGTGTTTCATATTATGTTGGGTTACCCAACCCTCCTTGAGTTTTTCATGAGGATTTTGCTCCATAGGAGCCTCAAAAACTAGAGGGAGTTGAAGGGATATGTGGGTAACTACCAAGTTAGAAGCTTGGGACACTGAATAAGCAGGAAAAGAGGTCACATCATGAGAACTAGAAGGTTGTAAAGGCCAAACATGAGGTACTATTTTTCTTGCATATTGAGTAGTAGTAGTAGGAGTACTAGCAGGATGGTTTTATTATTGGAGAGGTCTCACTAGATAGTTTTTAATCATGTGGTCTTGTTTTTTATAGTTGAAACATAATTTTGACAAGTTGAGATTATTAATCCATTGTTAAAATTGGATACCAGGGGCTTTGAATAAGATATTACTCGGGAGGTCCTTAGAGATATTAGTCTCAACCAAGATGCATGGGTGGGAGTGCATGAAGTGTGATGGCTCGGATGGGAGAAATAATGGCCTTCCAAACCTAGCAGTAATCTAAGGTAAATACTTTGTGCATGTCAGGTTTAAGAAAGGGAGTTCAATCCAAAGGGGGTATTTTATGTTTGACACATTCTTAGGATCAAATTGGAATACCTAATGTTGAAGAAATACCATTTGACCAAAAATCATCCAAGTTTTGAGTATTAGGGCTTTTAAGTAAGAGTATTTGGAGGTGAAAGTGACAAAAACAAAGGATTGACCAAGACGACAGTGAGAGGTAATCATCCAACCCTTGGATTCCTAGACTTTGATAAACTACTGATTGATATCTTCATCAGGGGGGATTCTTCTAAAAAAAATATCAACAGTTCACTCTTCTAATTCTTTTATTTTTTCAATAAAATCATCTTTCAATTCAAACTCAAAGGTACCTAACTCTTTTGCTTGTTGATTTGCCTATTCAGAGCCTTGATTTTCTCCTAAATGTCTAGATTCAAGGATTCCTTCTTTTGGTACATGTTGGTCATCACCTCCTTATTCGAATCCTCTAGGTCCATGGGCTGAGGGTGCGAGGTAAACATTATTGTATATTATTTTGGAATGAAGGTCCTCCAGTTGAGTTTTTGGGGATGCTTGAGAATTTCTACCATTGAAAGTCAAGTTGTTGAGCAATGCATGGGCATAAGAGGGTCTAGCATTGGCTTCCCCTTGCAACTTGGTGATAGTTTCACAATGACACTGAGAGGGGGGGTGAATCAGTGTAGCTATTTAAATTCAAATCTACAACTCTTAATGCCGAAACAATGAAAACTTAAACTCGGATAAAGCAAGTATAACAAGAGAGCATTCCACAACACACGATGTAACGAGGTTCACCAATTTGGCTACTCCTCAAAAATGACTGCTTGGACTCCCGTCCAAATCCAGTCTTTGCAAAATAACAATTTTACAAACAATTTACCAGCACCCACTGGAAGGAGCACCAACCCCTGGTTTATCTGCACCAACAGAAAGGAGCACCAACCCCTGATTTATCTGCACCAACAGAAAGGAGCACCAACCCCTGATTCCAAGCACCAACTCAGACTGCAATTTTGAAACTATAAGATTGACATAAAAATGCCTTCGCTTATACAAGACCCTGTCTAGTCTATTGCTCTCTCGGCTCTCCTTAACGCTCTCTTACGGCACGCACTCTTCAGCCTTTTTTAGCAATGTAATTCTCCATGCAGATCTCCTTTTATAACCTTTTCTCTGTAACTGCACCTGTAACTGTCGTACCGACTTCTCCTGTAACTGCACCTGTAACTGTCGTATCGACTTCTTCTATAACTGCAACTGTAACTGTTGTACCGACTTTAGTTAACTATCACATATCTTCTTTTGACTGGTTTCTCTTCTTAGCTCATGTCGAAGCGACCTGTCATGAAATCGTGACACTTCTGCCTCTTTGTCCTCTTCTCGGCTTGTACCCGCAAAAACACATGTCATGATATCGTGACACTTTTGCCTCCTTGCTGCTTTTCTTGGCATGTACCCACAAAAAAACAACATGTCGCGATATCGTGACACTTTCACCTTCGTACTCTTTCTCTTTACTTTTGTCACGATATCGCGACACTTTTGCCTTCTTCCTTTCTCTCTCCTCCGTTAGTCGTGAAAATGCGACATGTCGCGATATCGTGACACTTTTTCTCCTTTGCTCTTTCTCTTGCCTTCGGGTCATGAAAATGTGACATGTCACGATATCGTGACACTTTTTCTTCTCGGCCTTCCTGCTCTTTTCAAGTCGTAAAATGCGACATGTCACGAAATCGTGACACTTTTCCTTTTCTATCTTCTTGCACATTTCAAGTCGTGAAAATGCGACATGTCATGAAATCGTGACACTTTTCCTTTTCTGCCTTCATCTTCGCTTTGGACCGTGAAAATGCTACATGTCACGATATCGCGACACTTTTTCCTCCTTGCATTTTCTCTTCGCTTTGGACCGCAAAAATGAAACATGTCACGAAATCGTGACACCTTTTCTCTCTCCTCTTTCTCTTTGCTTTGGCCAAAATGAAACATGTCACGAAATCGTGACACCTTTTTCTCTCTCCTCTTTCTCTTTGCTTTGGCCTGCGAAAATGAAACATGTCACGAAATCGTGACATTTTTTCTCTCTCCTCTTTCTCTTCAATATGTCCTGTCTCTTTTCTCTTCCAACATGTCGTGAAATCGTGACAGTTTTTCTTTCGTACATCTCTCTTGCAATATGTCGCGAAATCGTGACACTTTTTCTACTTGTCTTTTTCTCTTCCAACATGTCATGAAATCGTGACACTTTTTCTTTCGTACTATCTCTCTTGCAATATGTCATGAAATCATGATAGTTTTGCTTGCTTGCGCTTTCTCTCCGAACATGTCATGAAATCGTGATAGTTTTGCTTGCTTCTCAACATGTCATGATATCACGATAGTTTTTCTTTCTCTCAACATGTCGTGATATCAGACAGTTTTCTTTCTTCCAACATGTCGCGATATCGCGATAGTTTTCTTTCTTCTCAACATGTCGCGATATCATGATAGTTTTCTTCCTTGTGATTTTCTTTTGATTTTTAGCATTTTTAGCATATGGGTCACTTCGATTTTTTGGATAATCACTGTACATACTCTGAAGAACCTCTTAACTCCTGTATACTTCATCAACTAATTCTGTACACTTCATCAACTGATCTGTCTGACTGTGTTGACAACAATGACAATACTTTTGCTGCAACTTGCTCAACAATCTCCCCCTTTGGAATTGTTGGCAACACTCATGCAATCTCCTGTAATTCCTGTAATTCTTCTCCCCCTTTGACAATAATACCAAAGGGCTGCTGCAGACTCCCCCTGAGTCCATGCACAACATTCTCAGGCACAAATTATTACAGTTAGCAAAAATTACAAACATGAGCAAAAAGATAATGAAATATATAATTGCTCCCCCTGAGAATGTGGTCCCGATTGCTAGTCAATGCTTGGGAAGCGTGACCACTCCCAACTTATTGCGAAGGTACTCAAAAATTTCTTTGGGCAGAGGTTTTGTGAAGATATCCGCTACTTGCTCTGTAGTTGGGACAAAATCCAACTTAACCTCACCTTCCGCAACTTTCTCCTTCAGAAAGTGATATCGGATAGCAATATGTTTTGTGCGGGAATGCATAACCGGATTCTTTGAGATGTTAATAGCACTGGTGTTATCACACTTAACTAAAATTGGCTCTCTGAAGTTAATGCCAAGATCTTTCAGGGTTTGTTTCATCCATAAAACCTACGTACAACACGTTGATGCTGCAATATATTCTGCCTCTATTGTGGATAAGGAGACTGACTCTTGTTTCTTACTGTGCCATGCGACCAACTTGTCTCCAAGATAGAAAGCACCTCCACTGGTACTCTTTCTGTCATCGACACATCCTGCCCAATCTGCATCTGAATACGCAATAAGGGTGAAATCCTTACCTTTCGGATACCACAATCCATACTCCATAGTACCCTTCAGATACCGAAGAATCCTCTTCATGGCTGTCACATGAGTTTCCTTGGGACTAGCCTAAAATCGTGCGACCATGCAAACTGCCTGCAAGATATCTGGTCTGGTAGCTGTCAAATACAGTAAGCTCCCAATCATAGATCTGTACATGGTTTGATCAACATCTGGAGATTTGTCATCCTTGCTCAACTTGCAACCTGTCGTCATGGGAGTGCTAACAGGCTTACAATCCTCCATTGTGAATTTCTTTAGCATCTCCTTCACATATTTAATTTGAGAAATAAATATGCCCTTCTCATTTTGATTAACTTGCAGTCCGAGGAAATACGCAAGTTCACCAATCATAGACATTTCAAATTCTTTCTGCATCTTATTTGCTAAATCTTTACACGACTCATCATTATTGCTGCCAAAAATGATATCATCTACGTATACAACAAGGACAATGAGATGGCCATTCTCTATTTTGACATACAAATTGTTGTCCACCATACCCTTTTTGAACCCTTGTTCAGTAAGATAGTTGTCTAGCCTTGCATACCATGCTCTGGGTGCCTGTTTCAAACCATACAGTGCTTTTTTCAACTTGCAGATGAAGTTGGGATTATCACCGAGTTGGAAGCCATCTGGCTGCTCAATATAGACCTCTTCTTCAAGTTTTCCATTCAAAAATGCTGATTTCACGTCCATTTGATAAACTTTGAAATTCTTGTGAACTGCTAAAGCTAGAAACATTCTAATTGCCTCAAGTCTAGCCACTGGTGCAAAGGTTTCTTCAAAGTCAATACCTTCAACTTGTGCATAGCCTTTACAGACCAATCTTGCTTTATTCCTGACTATCTATCCATCTTCATTCAATTTGTTTCGAAAAACCCATTTAGTACCGATTATATTTTTATTTGCAGGTCTTGGTACTAACTCCCAGGTTTTGTTTTTCTCAATCTGATCTAATTCTTCATTTATTGTCGTCATCCAACTTTCATCTTTGCTTGCTTCAACAACATTTTTGGGCTCAATGCTGGATAATAGAGAGTAGTTACTTACTACTCTTCTTCTTGTTTGAACACCAACTATGGGATCTCCAATTATTTGCTCTCTAGGATGATTTTTCTGCCAGCTACCTGTTTTGAATTTCTTGTTTTCTTCCTCTTCTGAAACACTACTTAAATCATCTGAGTCAATTTTCTGTTTCTTTTCCGTTTCCTCTTCCTCATCTGCTTCAATAACCTCTTCATAGATTGGGTAGTTTTCTTCATAACTAATTTCTCGTTCCCTACCTTCATCAACTTTAACATCAACACTCTCCACAATTTTCTTTAGCCTCTTGTTGTAGCATGTATAGGCTTTGCTTTTTGTCGAATAGCCAAGAAAGATACCTTCATCAGCTCTATCTTCAAACTTACCAAGATTATCTTCAGTTCTTTTGATGTAACACTTGCTGCCAAAAACTTTAAAGTATCTTGTTGTTGCCTTTTTACCGAACCACAGCTCATACGGAGTTTTGCTTTCATGTGTCCTCAACATGCACCTATTTTGGATGTATACCGTAGTATGGACTGCCTCTTTCCAAAATCTGTCTGCTATTTTGCTCTCAGTCAACATAGTCCTTGCCATTTCCTGCACTGTCCTATTCTTTCTTTCTACCACACCATTCTGCTGAGGTGTCCTTGCTGCTAAAAATTGTCTCTTAATCCCATACTTTTCATAGTACTCTGCAAACTCTTCTGAAATGAACTCTCCTCCTCTATCTGATCTTAAACATTTAATCCTTTTTCCTGTTTGATTCTCAACTTGGTTTTTGAAAATCTTGAACATCTCAAAGGCATCTGATTTAAGCTTCAAAAATAGTACCCATGTCATCCTGGAATAATCATCTATGCACAACATAAAGTATTTGTCACCATTTATGCTTTGCGTTCTCATGGGTCCACATAAATCAGTATGTATTAGTTCTAAAGGTTTGCTTGTGAAGTACTCTTTTGTTTTAAATGTGGCTCTAGTTTGCTTCCCCTTTTGGCATGAAGCACAAATGCTATTTAATGGTTTGCCAATGGTAGGAATATCTCTCACTGCCCCTTTTGAGCTGATTTTTACTAGATTGTCAAAACTGATATGACCGAGCCTCTTGTGCCACAACCAATTTTCTTCTTCATGTCCAATCAAGCACGCTCCTTCTGAAGTCTCTGAGAGAGTATACGAGGTTTCCGAGATGTTCTTGATCCAGTTGCTATCAACTTTCCACAGTTTGTTGTTCGACTTCACAACCCCGCTTCTTGAAAATTACTTCATGACCTCTGTCACAAATCTGACTTACGCTTAACAAGTTATGCTTCAGACCAATCACAAACAAGACTTCTTTTGACTTTATTTTTCCATCACTGATCTTAACCGATCCTTTGCCAACTATCTTCGCTCCATCATTATTTCCAAATTTTACAGAACCACCTTCATACTTCTGTAACTTCTCAAATTTTTGTTTGTCACCTGTCATATGACTGGAGCACCCACTATCAAGTATCCATGGTGTAGATTTGTTCTGTGCTTTAAATGTTGTCTGTACAATCAAGGATTCCTTTTCTTCCTTGAGTCGCTCCTTTTCTTTCCACTCTGGTTTGATTACAGTTTTGGTCACTTGTTTTGACTTTTCTTTGTCAGTAGCCTGTGCATGTTTTTTGAGAAATCTTCTATTTTGTCTCAAACCATTTGATTGAAATTGTCTTCCCTGATGTTTATTTGCTGCAAATGTACTTCGACAATTTCTTGCAATATGCCCAAAATTATGACAGTTATAACATTCTACTGCATAATCCATCAATGGTGAAAAAACATTTCTACTGACAAAATTCCTTTGTCCTACATTATACTTGCAATCTGCAATCTTATGTCCATAACCATTGCATTTAAAACAATAACCAAAAAAGAAATGAGTGAACCTGGGTGATGGTTTTTGCCATTTTGTAGTAGGAGCCACAAATCTTCTTCTCCTTTGATGAGTGACATTGGTGAATTCATCATTGTCAATACTCCTCTCGTGCCTGGTATTATTGCTTTCTTTAGCATGATTCATTTTTTCTTGATCAATCCTGATCTTATCTTCATTCTTTATGGGATCTACAGTTATGGCCTTTGATCCATTTGATGATTCTCCTTCAATGAAGCCCAAACCAAATTTGATGCCTGTAGTCCTTTGGCTATTTATAATCTTGTCCAACTTTATAGAACTTTCTTCAATTTTGTGATAACATCTCACTTTTCGATTCATCTCTTCTAGTTGCATCTTTAATCCAACAATCTCTTCTTCTAACTTGTTGCACTCATCTATTTTCATGGTTAATTGTACTTCTATATCTTCAGATATTTTCTTAGATTCGTCTATCTGTACTTTCAAGCTGGTTATGATTTCATTGGCATCCTCAAATTTTCTTGAAACTTTCTTATTCTTTTTCCTTTCTATACTCAGCTCTTTAAGTGCAGCGATCAGCTCACCTTCCAGATCTACTTCAGCCTCAGCCTCAAGTTTTTCTTCTATTTTTTCTTCTTCGAATGCCATGAAAAGAGCTTCACCGGTTTCTTCTTCAGAATCTTCACCGGAGCTGTCTTCTGAAGGACTGACATTCTTGGATATGAAACTTTTCTTCTTGAAGTTGCCTTTTCTAAAATTTGATTTCTTCTTCCAGTCACTTCTTTCTTGGTGTGAACCTTCATCACTTTTGTTTTTCTCATTGAGTGGACATTTAGCTGCAAAGTGCCCAACGCCTCCATAGTTGAAACACTTAAATGGTAGCTTTCCTCTATATTTTCCTTTTCCCCTTATTAGTTTCTGAACAAAGTTTGCTTCCGTTTCATCTGATGTCTCTTCTTCCTCGGATTCTTGTTTTGCTTTTATATTTTTATGTGCTTTAAAAGTAGCTTCTCTGTCTGTGGGTTTAGTTTTTCTTATTCTCATCTCATATGCAGTCAGAGAACCATGCATCTCATCCATACTAAAAATATTTAGATCTTTAGCTTCTTCTATTGCTGAAACTTTAGAATCAAATCTTTGGGGAAGAGATCTTAGTACCTTTTTCACTATGACAGCATCTTCCATTTCCTCGTCGAGTCCTCTAATCGCATTAACGATTCCATTAACTCTCAGCATGTATGCCTCTATGTTCTCATCGTCATTCATTTTTAATGCTTCGAACTGGGCTCGATGCATTTGTAACTTGGCCTCCTTGATCTTGTCGTCTCCTTCATGAATGCTCCTTAGTTTATCCCACATGTCTTTTGCCATTTTACAACTCATAATATTTATCAGTTCGCTGTCCACTAAACCGCACATGATAGCATTTTTTGCTTTAGAGTTATTCTCAAACAATTTCTTACCGACAACATCGGTTGGAGGAGTGATGGATATTGAGTATCCACTGTCTACTGACTCCCAAATGTCGTATCCCAAGGCGCATAGATATGTCTGCATCCTGAGTCTCCAAAATGCGTAATTAGTTCCATCAAATAATGGTGCTTTGTTTGATGAGAATCCTTCACCACCTGCCATTGTCTCACTTCCAAGATCACCTTAGCCGATTAAGCTTGTTCAGGAACTTGGCTCTGATACCAATTGATAGTTTCACAATGACACTGAGAGGGGGGGGTGAATCAGTGTAGCTATTTAAATTCAAATCTACAACTCTTAATGCCGAAACAATGAAAACTTAAACTCAGATAAAGCAAGTATAACAAGAGAGCATTCCACAACACACGATGTAACGAGGTTCACCAATTTGGCTACTCCTCAAAAATGACTGCTTGGACTCCCGTCCAAATCCAGTCTTTGCAAAATAACAATTTTACAAACAATTTACCAGCACCCACTGGAAGGAGCACCAACCCCTGGTTTATCTACACCAATAGAAAGGAGCACCAACCCCTGATTTATCTGCACCAACAGAAAGGAGCACCAACCCCTGATTCCAAGCACCAACTCAGACTGCAATTTTGAAACTATAAGATTGACATAAAAATGCCTTCGCTTATACAAGACCCTGTCTGGTCTATTGCTCTCTCGGCTCTCCTTAACGCTCTCTTACGACACGCACTCTTCAACCTTTTTTTAGCAATGTAATTCTCCACGCAGATCTCCTTTTATAACCTTTTCTCTGTAACTGCACCTGTAACTATCGTACCGACTTCTCCTGTAACTGCACCTATAACTGTCATATCGACTTCTTCTATAACTGCACCTGTAACTGTCATACCGACTTTAGTTAACTATCACATATCTTCTTTCGGTTGGTTTCTCTTCTTAGCTCGCATCGAAGCGACCTGTCATGAAATCGTGACACTTCTACCTCTTTGTCCTCTTCTCGGCTTGTACCCGTGAAAACACATGTCGTGATATCGTGACACTTTTGCCTCCTTTTTTCTTCTAACATGTCGTGATATCATGACACTTTCACCTCTGTACTCTTTCTCTTTACTTTTGTCGTGATATCGTGACACTTTTGCCTTCTTCCTTTCTCTCTCCTCCGTTAGTCATGAAAATGCGACATGTCACGATATCACGACACTTTTTCTCCTTTGCTCTTTCTCTTGCCTTCGGGTCATGAAAATGCGACATGATATCGCGACACTTTTTCTTCTCGGCCTTCCTGCTCTTTTCAAGTCGCGAAAATGCGACATGTCACGAAATCGTGACACTTTTCCTTTTCTGCCTTCCTGCACTTTTCAAGTCATGAAAATGCGACATGTCGCGAAATCGTGACACTTTTCCTTTTCTGCCTTCATCTTCGCTTTGGACCGTGAAAATGCTACATGTCGCGATATCGTGACACTTTTCTCTCCTTGCATTTTCTCTTCGCTTTGGACCGCGAAAAATGAAACATGTCACGAAATCGTGACACCTTTTTCTCTCTCCTCTTTCTCTTCGCTTTGGCCCGCGAAAATGAAACATGTCACGAAATCGTGACACTTTTTCTCTCTCCTCTTTCTCTTTGCTTTGGCAAAATGAAACATGTCACGAAATCGTGACACTTTTTCTCTCTCCTCTTTCTCTTCAAAAACATGTCATGAAATCGTGACACTTTTTTTCTCTTCCAATATGTCACGAAATCGTGACACTTTTTCTACTTGTCTTTTCTCTTCCAACATGTCATGAAATCGTGACACTTTTTCTTTCGTACTATCTCTCTTGCAATATGTCACGAAATCGTGATAGTTTTGCTTGCTTGCGCTTTCTCTCCGAACATGTCATGAAATCATGATAGTTTTGCTTGCTTCTCAACATGTCATGATATCATGACAATTTTTCTTTCTCTCAACATGTCGCGATATCGCGATAGTTTTCTTTCTTCCAACATGTCGCGATATCGCGACAGTTTTCTTTCTTCTCAACATGTCGCGATATCGCGACAGTTTTCTTCCTTGTGATTTTCTTTTGATTTTTAGCATTTTTAGCATATGGGTCACTTCGAATTTTTTGGATAATCACTGTACATACTCTGAAGAACCTCTTAACTCCTGTATACTTCATCAACTGATCTGTCTGACTGCCTGTACACTTCATCAACTGATCTGTCTGACTGTGTTGACAACAATGACAATACTTTTGCTGCAACTTGCTCAACACTTGGCACCCAAACTGGTGGAGGAGCTTGAGCAGAAGTGTGGTTTACTACCTTTTTAAATCTCACTTATATTGTGTTCCTCTCTTGGAGTTAAACTATTTTGCATGTTATGGTAGCAGTATGGCTCAGATCTAGAAGAAAATCCATGAGTTGGACTAAAGACTCACTTGATCCCCAAATCATCATCCTCCAATTCTAGTTGTTGGGTTGATTTCTTATTGAACTTAAAAAAGGGGTCTACTAGCATGTTGGTGAAATATAAAATGAAGAGCTCCTCATCCTGTGATTTATCCTCTATATGGGGATGAGAGATAGAATTGCAAATTGGTGGCTTGATCTTATTCTCTTTCTTGTTGAGTGAAATTGTGTGAATCCCACCATAAATGGTATACGATGCACCTTTAGAAGAAAAGAACCATGAGTCAACTAATGTCTCAGACTCTTTGGCATGAAATAACAATGTTGCAATATTTGTCTTGGGTAAATGGTCACTTTCAACACCCAACAATGAATTTCCATCATTTGAAAAAGAGCTTCGAGAGACATTGTTTACATAAATCTCCATGTTACACCCCTTGGAGAGCCTTCTTTCTACAGAAAAATCATAGCTTCTAAAAAACCCTCATAGCCTCTCTTTTTTTCAAATGGAACTCAAAAATAAATCTAGAAAATGAAAATCCTCAATATTCAATTATAACATTCTAAGTAATTATAATAAAATTTTATGTTTTTTAATCAAGACAATAATAATTCTATTATGTCTAATGTGTATGATTATTGTCTTAATCCTTTGGGCTATTTTACCAAGATTTAATAACAATTCAATGTAAAAATAAGAAGAAAGAAAGAAAGAATTGATTCAATTAAATTCATTTGAATATCATAACAAACATAATTTTTTATCAATGAAATAAATATCCATTCACACATTTAAAATATGTAATATGCAAAGGAGACACACACAAGACTAAACATAGGAATATAACAGAGAAGAAATCCAAAATTGTATTAATATCAATTGTGATTACATGAAGAGCTAGCTTGAATTTTCATTGGGCTCTTATAATGATTAATACAATAAAGATACTTGTTCAAATGATGTAACAAGGTTCTTTCACTCTCCCATTCCAATCTGGTAATAGTTGAGTTCCTGGACTTATGGTTCAATATCTAAAAATAATCCTTGGACACTTCTCTACTAAAACCTTCACATTAATAGAAAGAATAAAGGATGGGTAATAAGAAATACATAAAGAGAAAATACAACAACAAATAACTGGGCACTCAAGTATACCTCTTAGCAAAAATATGCTATGCAAAAGCTTGAAGTTTACTCTAGCTATGGTTTTACTTCTTATAGCTTTGGCGGCTCTATAACTATCAAAACTGCTCCAATATATACCCTCCACTTATTGCTATCTCCTACCCTATTACTGGTTAGGTGCATTACAGTCGGATATTAGTTGTCTTAAAATTTAAAATTACTGTTAATTCTTTAAAATTTAGTCTAGCTATCGACCACTTGTATTTCATGACTAGCTTGGCCCTGGAACTTTTTCTTTATATTTTCCCTTTTATTATTCTTCCCCTTCTACTGGTCCCACTCCATTTTTTGAATCTTATATTTTTGGCTTCTCTCTAATTTTATCCTTTTCTATTTGACTAACCCTAACCAAGTCAACAATGTGTATCCATGCTTCATCACAAAATGAACCTACAATGGCCACCCTATCGAGTATTCTTGGTGATTTGTTTTTATTCTCCTTTATTGTTGCCTTGTTTTTAAAAAATTAATTGTCTTGGGTTGCTCTTAATAGGGTGCTAATTTGCTCATCCAACTTCTCATTTGCATCATCAAACTCCAATTCTAGTATCTTTCTGATAATACACTTGTCATAACCCTTGGTGTTGAGAAGCTCTTCTAGACTGATACCTGCTTGCACCTTGCTTTTATCTATACAATATTCCCAATTTTCCAGTTCTTTGATCAGACCTTTTAGCCTGGCCCTTTCATTGATGAAATTTGTGACTTTATAAATTGTATTAGGAAATTATGAATTTGACCCTTAGCAATAGTCACCTATTTTGTATTGATTTGATCATATTGGTCTTGGCATATTTGATAGATTGGCCAAATGACCATGGCCCTCTTTTCAATTCCTTCCATGAGGGGCTTTATTTCCTTGCTCCTATTAATAGTTTCTCTAATATTATTACTGCTTTGATGGATAAAGTTGATATTAGCCTCTAATTTAGTAGTAATATTTTCTTTGAAATTCTTTATAAACGGTGATCCATCAAGCTATTTTCTTGTTAAGGGAGATTGATCTGTAAATTGCTCACTTCATATTGCAATCTAGCTTTCTCAGCTTGCAGTTTGGCATTGTCAACTAGGACTTGATCCATTTTGGTCCTTAGTTATGTTTCTTTGTTTTCTATAGTAATTGTAGCTTTTGTCATCGCCTGGACTCTATATCTCAGCAAAGCTGATGTACCTCCTGTGACTCACTGCATCCCCTATTGTAGGATCATTTGCAATGACTCTACACCCTTTGTGGAAATAGTAATTATTATCTTAGAAGAAGGAAAATAACCTTATGAGGGAATGGAGTTTTCTCCTCCTTATCCTAAGTTTCTATCATTCTACCTTCCAATATTGCTTCAAAATGTTTCTCTTCTGGAGAGTTGAATTTTGAAGTCTCTTTTCTTCTAGTCAAAATGACACTCATAGGATCACCAAGACTCATTCCAATCTCATTCCCATTCCTAGTTGTCTTACCCTCTACAGTTTCTAAGTGTTCAAGAAATGCTTGATATGCATCAGAGGATTTAATCTCCTCTTATTTGTTTTGGACCCGTGAAGGGGGACAAGTAATATTAAGCATAGGTTTATGTGGTTGATTGTCATCGATCATATCTCCAAAAGGTGCTTCTAAGTAATCCTTTTTTTGTTCTAAATCATCATAAGCCCCATAAGGTGTTTCAATAATGGGCCTAGAAGGAGGAACAAAATCCTGTTGTAGGTAATCTATATTAGGCCTAGCGGGTAAGTTTTGATCGGGTCTAGTAGTTCTAGGTGGAAACATTTGATTAGGTCTAGGAGACCTATTCTAATGTAAATTAGGTTACCTTTTCCTATCCTCCTATTTATGTGTGCTTGGAGTAGGAACTCCATTAAGCAATATTTCTTGAATTTTTTGTTAAAGTATTTTCCTTTCTAATATTTGTCACCACTCTAGGATATCCAAGCATTGTTTATCAGACCTAAGTTGATTAAAAATGTCTTTAAAATCAACATATTTCTTGACTACATGATTTATCTTATCAGCTGTATTAGGCCTATGTGCCCTAGCATTATTTCCTTGGCATCTATCTTGTTCAGGGGGGTTTGTGAGGTCTATTACGACTTTTCCTCTATTGAGGGAAGCCACATTAAATTGAGTCTCACCCCTAAATATATTTTCTTGATAAGCTACTAGTGTAGAGGCACATTGTGCTTGCATGGAATAATATGACCAAGGATGATTAGAATCTTTCTTAGTTCTTCCCTCATAAATTAGGAATGGTAGGGTGGAATTGGACCACCCACTACGATGAGTATCATCCTCGTCTAGGTTTTGATACCTTGGTGGAAGGGTGGTTTGAAATATTAATATGATTATTCAACCCTACCAAGGTGTATGGTCTTGCTCCTACACACCATTGTGTGCAGTAGACCAAGAAGGCACGCGAATGCATGGTATTTCTCTATGTGTAAGTACCTCATTGCATGGTTGCCTTTATTGAAATAAGGCATTAGAATTATATATACTTGGGGAATGGTTCCTCAGATTGTGACTATGACCTATGGGGGTACCCCGTGTAGGAGTCCCTTGTAGACTAGGTCCCCTTTCTGACACTCTAGGACTAATAATCCATTCATCTACCAATTGGTTATTTGGGAGAGTAGGTGGTCGTCAAGGAGGTATAACCATGTCCTTGGGATAAAAAAAAATATATTTTATATCCTCTTGCCTACTCCCCATAACTTTCACCTTTAAATGGGCTTAGCTATGGGTATATACCATAGATACTTACTCTAAACCTCTATGTGATTATCTCCTTTACAAGTTTTATAGATTCAAACAAAATCAATAGAAACACACAAGAATACAAATGATTATCTCTTTTAAATATTATGTGTTCCTAAATTGTTTGATGTGTTTCAAATTTATTGCTTGTGTAAAGAATCTCTTTTACGTGTTTTCTAATGTTGATGTAATTCTCAAATTTTTAAATGTTTTCACCTATATAATCATAGCTCGACAACAAGTTATGAAAGTCTAGTTGCATGAACCAACCAAATTATAGAGATGAAATCCATACCCGGTCAAGGAGGATAGGTCCAACCAATCCTCACCCAGTACTCATTTGTTTAGCATTATACCCTCCGAAGAGGAGTACATGAAAATTTTCCAAGCTACGTCAGATCTTGGAGTTGAATTTGGCCAAAAATATAGGGTATGTGGGATTTGAGCCAACGAATGGAGATTAAATCCATCGTCATTGAACTCTATCAGTAGTTGGGGATGAATTCCAACTCACTAACATTAAAAATAAGAATGGCGTGTGTTATTCCTTTTAAAATGATTGAAATAAAACAAGATAGCATTCAATGATTATTCACTAAATGCATGAAATTACGTTATACTTTCAAAATCATAAGCATATATAAAAGAAAACTACAAAATTTATAAACTATATGAAAACCTAACCGTTAAGTAGGTAATACGTAGGTAAACTAGACAAATGCATTTTAAAATGTTGTTATTTTTCCTATTTCTCTTTGATTTGTTAATGCAAAATGGGGATATATGAAATCTAACTTTAAATTGCACACAAAAGACAAGAAAAACTGAAATTTAAGCTTTTTGAAACAACCTAGATGCAAATTGAAGGTTTAGGAAGTTACCTCTTCAGTTTTGGAAATTGTTGTTTCTGGAAATTTATGCAGAAACCACCTGGTTTTGTGGTCATCCCTAGGTGGTATGGCTAAAA
The DNA here is from genome assembly GCA_028583015.1 of Wollemia nobilis. NCBI lineage: Eukaryota > Viridiplantae > Streptophyta > Pinopsida > Araucariales > Araucariaceae > Wollemia > Wollemia nobilis. Next base: position 4,852,321 of record JAQPPZ010016983.1, on the reverse strand, counting down.
ATTTTGAGGACATCCCTAAAAGGGACATTTACGGTGGTCATCCCTGGTAGTTCCAATTAGGAATTCTGCACTTGTTTCTGCTCAGAACGACCAGAACCTACAACACACAAAACATAAAAGGGAGTTCAAAAATGAAAGAAATAAAAGGGAACAAGGGACAAGGGTCCCACCATGATCACCACTAAAGAAGTGTGAAAAATGGTACGGCTTAAATGTGCGTTGAAACTGAAATGCTATCTATTGTTTCTAAGCAAGCATGCAAAGGAAAGGTGCAAAATATGTAACCTATTGAAAAAAAGAATGATTTGCAATAAAAGAGTGGGTATTTCCCCTTTTATTTATTAATTCATCAATTCCAAAAGGTTACAATACATTCCCTTTGAGGTATTATCATTTTGATACATTCAGATTACAAATTACAAGGGAATGAATCCCTCCATGAGCTTAATGGTGTGTTTCAATTTTCTTCTCGCAACCCACACTTGAGAGCTAATCTTGGGCTTCTTCTAATCTGCCTCTTATCTCCTCCCTCATGCCTAGAATACCTGCACCTACACATAATATATTGAATTATGTTAACAGCATATGTATTTAGTGATAAAAACTAGAAAAATCATAGAAAGTATACATTTATGAATATAAAACTTATTTGCAAATATTCTAAACAACTCAAAATGACTTAAAATTTTAATATGATGTTAATGAGATGATTTTTGGAGGATCTGAGCATAAATAAAAGTGCAATTATTAGCAGAACTTGTGGCCATCCCTGGAAGGAGCAAGTAAGACTACAATCATAAAAACTCTAATCGACCCATCAAATCTACTCCAAACTTTACCAAATTTGGATATGTTGCTATATTAATGCTCTAGAATTGATCTATGCTAAAATAAAACCAAAATTATAAGACATTTCATGGTCATTCTTGGCAAGTCCAATTAGTACTGTCAGGACTGCTAGCCATCCTTGGTAGGGATGATCACAAAACTGAGTGGTTTGGGCCACCAATTTCAAGGGGATCTGGCTTAAAACTACATTAAATGTGTTGTCATAAGATTTAGTTAAATAAATCTCAGATTTGATAGGTTTTGAAATGGTTTTGGTGTATTTTGGGATGCCCCTGAAAGCGCCTTCAAATGAAGAGGTTTTCAAGGAAAATACTTGGGCAAATGTTGAGGACAAATGTGAGCAACACTTTGTGAGCAATGCTTGTTATTGTCTCCTTTTGAAATTGGGTGGGAGTACCTCAATTTATAGCCAAATTAGGGTAAATGTGCAAATGGGCAAGTTTTGGCATGCAGGGCAAGTGCTTCCACTTGTCCATTCCCTTTCCATGCATAGGAGGGAAGATGCCTTCCATTTGGGGCCTCTAATTTGTAGGTCTTGATGTCTATGACAACCTCCTAATAAATTTTAGGTGATTGGGTAGGATAAATGGTAGTAATTGATTGTCATTTGTCCTGTCCTTTGACTTTTGGGGGTTTTGTCCATGGTCGTCCCACCCAGGGACGATTGCATGTCCTTGGGTGGGACAGTCAAGGTTACATACCCTAAAACTTCCCAAAAGTGAGATAAAAATTTCTAAAAGTGGTTGGGAGCCCTACTTAATCCTTTAGGATTACCCAATGGGGTCATATGATGTTAATAAGAATGGTGCATAGCAGTATTATCTGATTTACACGATTTTAGTGTCTACAAATGCTCCTTTTTGAGACACAGTGTGTGCAACAGAGTGCTAAGAAAAAATAGATGACTAAATCATTAAATAATTGAGGTTATTCATTAACCTAACCAAATTTAGATGCCTCTATTGTAGAAATAGCATACATTCTTGGAATCCTTTCTTTTGACATAGTTGAAGGATTGATTATGGTATACCTTTTAGCCACACTTGCCATAGCATTTTTGGGGCTAAGTGTATACTTGGTATTGGTTCCTTGTGTCCTTGTAAGCCTTTTAAAGGGTGAGTTCCAGAGGCTTCAAGGAGGCCAAACATTTTTTTTGTGTATTTGCTAATTATTTTCCCCAGTGTAGGCTTGCAAATTTATCTTTGGCAAAGATTTTTTTGAATGTATGAAAGTTACACTTTTGAGTGTTTTAAGTGTTGAGTTGATTATGAAATCATTGTTATGACTACCCCTTCAAGTGATGAGTCGATGAGGGAATGACTAATTATGAAAGCAATGAGTCACTTGACACATATGACTTAATTGGTATAACCATCAGTTTTACCCATTGCAAACCTTATCAATTCCGATAGAATTTTGATTGTTTTTATGGTGTTTCATGGAATAAAAAGACTAAATACTTCATTCCCATGGAGTGGTCCAGACATAATAGCCTTCTTGGGGAGTGAAATAAATACTTTATAGATCATCCATGAATACTTTGTATTTAATATTGATCCCTTGTTAATTTGAACCATTTTGGACCTATTTTTGGTGGGTTTTTGGCCCTGTTTTTGAACTTTTTAAGGTGTTTTTGAATTTTTGATTTTTGATGAGATTTCATAGAAGAAAGAAAATGAATCCCTCATTCCTGTGGAGTAGTCTAGCTACAATGTCCTTCTTGGGTATTGAAGTGAATACATTTTAGTTTGACTATGAATAATTTTGTTCAAGTAGCCTTTTGGTAATTTATTCATCTTGCCAGATTGCATGGAGTGCAAGTCACTGCAATTGCCAAGTGTATCGGGTAAATAACTAGGTACAAGGCACACTTGAGATTTTGCTTTATTTGATTTTTTTTATTTTATGATTTTAGGGGTGTGAGGTCTGAGGACCCACTTGATTGCAGCCCATGGGAAGTTTTTGTATTATGATGTATCTTTTGGGTCCATACATATACATAAGTTTCTCAATTGTCATCATGTATTTCCTTACTAATTTATGAGATGTATGCAATGCTTATGTTTGCTTTATGATGTTATGATGGATGCCTAAAATGGATTCATGTATTTGAAACATGATGCGATTTTATGATATGTAGATATGTAAATGCACAATGAAATTGATGATTTGTTTAATTTGTATGATGTATGATGATTATTAGTTAACACATTAGATGCTAGCACCATCGACTGTGTAAAATTTATCTAATCATTTTCATGTTATTATTACAATATGTAATGGCTTGTGTAAATGTAAATGAACAAACATGTGATGGCATGATGTGAAATGAAATGAATGGTATAATTTGTATGATGTTTTTGGGATTTTCAAGATACTCAAGCACTCTAATTACCTAATCAAAAGTTGTATAGTAACCATGCATGAATTTTTAACAAAGTATAAATCTACTAAGATAACCAAGATATGCAATTTCCATGTGTGTGCATGTGATTTCATTATTATGATAATGCATAAAGTTACCCTAGTTCCAAGCAGGATTGATTTAGCCCATCTATACTAGAGATCACCCTACGAGTCTCATTGTCATGATTTTTGTACGTAGTTGGATTAGACCACTAGGTAATACAGGCTACCAAAATCTAGCTCATCCACATGCTAACATTTTTCTATACAAAAGCAAGTCGCTTATGTGACAGACATATCATCATGCGTAAGGATACCACCATTGCCAAGTAGGCTTGATGCCACCCAACCTGTAATGAGGATAACCTTATGGTTCTCTAATACTGAGAATTCCAGGGATTCAAGTTTGGTATTCCCTTATTTTCTTTTAATTTTGAATTGTTCAAGGGAGTTGCTTATTTTTTTGTGAGCAATTGATTTTGGTAGTGGTGAGAACCACTATTTATTTTACTTTTTGCTAATGGTAAAAACCACTGTTTCTTTTGAATTTTGCTAAGTGATAATAATCACTATTTATTTTTCTCTTTTAGATACTTGCCCCAATTTGGTGTGAAGCAAGGAATTTTGATTATTTTGGGTAAGGAGGAACTTTTCCTTTTGTCAATTCTCAGTATCTTTAAACCATTCGCACAAGGGGATGAGTGAGATAAACTTTTCACTTAAGGCAACCTAGACCACTTTGTAGGTTTCATCTTTCCTTGTGCTAAAATTGGATTTATTAAATGTGAAAATGTGTTGGGATTTTGATGTATACAAGGTATAATCTAAGCAAGATTATACCTTCTAAAAATCATGAGAGATTTCTACAAAATTTGAAAAGAAAAATAGATATGGTTGAATGACTTAAAACTCTAACTATGTCTTATGAACAATGGTTAAGTGATGGGAAATAGACACACAATATGAAGTATAGATGTAAATAATAAGTTTAATATAAACAGGTGATAATATTGACTTATGATAACAATGAATTTGATAGATGCCTAGTATACAGACCTGGTGCTAGACATGTATGATCAACTTCTAACAATACATAATGTAATGGTGTATGCCTAATGTAATTGACATTATAATGAAATGATATGAATATAATGAAGTAATTGATTTTGTATGTTTGAGATTCTAATGATGTTTTTGTATTTTTGATAGAGATATATGTATATGCAGGTTGACCAATGATCTTAATGAATTCCATTGGGACTTTTTGGATGACCAAAGGGCTTATATATACCTTTGGGACATTTTGGGATGACCTAGATGGTCATAGACCATCTAGGGGTGTTTTAGGGTGACCAAAGGGCTTATAGATGCCTTTGGGACATTTTGGGGTGACCTAGATGGTCATAGATCACCTAGGAGATTTTTAGGGTGACCAAAGGGCTTATAGATGCCTTTGGAGAATTTTGGGGTGACCTAGATGGTCATAGATTGCCTAGGAGCTTTTTAGGGTGACCAAAGGGCTTATAGATACCTTTGGAGCATTTTGGGGTGATCTAGATAGTCATAGACCACCTCGAAGCTTTTTAGGGTGACCAAAGGGCTTATATATGCCTTTGGAGCATTTTGAGATGACCTAGATGGTCGTAGACTACCTAGGAGCATTTTAGGTTGACCTAGATGATCGTAGACCACCTAGGGGTGTTTTAGGTTGACCTAGATGGTCGTAGACTACCTAGGGGTATTTTAGGTTGACCTAGATGGTCATAGACCTCCTAAGGGTGTTTTAGGTTGACCTAAATTGCCATAGATTGCATAGGGGTATTTTAGGTTGACCCAGATGGTCGTAGAACACCTAGGGGTATTTTAGGTTGACCTAGATGGTTTTAGACCACCTAGGGATGTTTTAGATTGACCTAGATGGTACTAGATTACCTAAGGATATTTTAGGTTGACCTAGATGGTCGTAGACCACATAAGGGCATTTTAGGTTGACCTAGATGATTGTAGACTACCTAGGGATATTTTAGGTTGACCTAGATGGTCGTAGATTGCCTAGGGGTATTTTAGGTTTACCTAGATGGTTGTAGACCATATAGGGGATTTTTAGGTTGACCTAGATGGTTTTAGACCACCTAGGGGTATTTTAGGTATACCTATATGGTCATAGACCACCTAGAGACATTTTAGGTTGGACTAGATGGTCGTAGACCACCTAGGGACATTTTAGGTTGACCTAGATAGTTGTAGACCACCTAGGAGTGTTTTACATTGACCTAGACGGTATTAGACTACATAGGGGTATTTTAGATAGGGCATGGTGCTCTAAGCATGGCAAGGTCATAGGTGACTAATATTCAAAGGTTCAACCTCTTCACTTCCTTAAATAGATACTAAGTGATAAGTTCCAGGTCCAATCTGACTAGAAATGATATATGGACCTAACCAGTTTATCGTGAATTTATCCCAAAAATGGGGTGGCAAATTTAATTTTTTTTTGTTCTCTTTTAGAACTAAATCACCAACCTAAAAGTATCTATTATGGAATTTCATGTTGTAATCTCTCTTAAGGCACTCTTGATAACCACGTAGATGCTCAAGGGCATTCACGGGTAGCTCATTAAGAAAAATGGGCTGATCTAGATGAGCTTGTTGTGTAGTATCATCATCGATGAAATCCTGTAGAGATATGCGCAGCGACGATATTTCCAACTCTAAAGGCATGATAACCTCAGCACCATACACTAGTGAAAATGGATTTACACTAGTGAAAATGCATTCTAGACTTTCTATAAGTACATATAAGGGTACTAGCTTATTGTGTCCCAAACCAGATTTATTGTATGGTAACTGGTATTGTGGTTGACATGGAACACGAATACCTTTCTCATATAAACCTAGGCCTTAACCATGCCAATAATAGCGATGAATATATCACATGGCATAGTTAATATTTGACATGTATTTTATATCCTTAGATAATGGTTCATCATCTTCTTCTTGTTGAGGAACTAGCAACATTCCATACTCAATATCCTCATATATAAAGTTTTTTTGATTGGGTGGTATGTCAAGAGGCACAATGCTACCTATGGGGAGATGAGATATTTCCATATCTTGCATTGTCTCTATGGATGGAATTGTTGTGACATTATGGACTATGTACTCTCCTATCCCTGTACTAGACATCTTGATTGTCACTTGGGATGATGACGATGAATGAGATGAAAGCGAGGCTTGAGATGAGTCAATGTGTACCTTCTGATATTGTTCCTCATCTGCAAGACTAGGAATCTCTTTCATAGAGATGGTGGAAATGATGGGATGGCTTCCATCGATTGGCCTCTTTGACATGTTCCTCTATGGAGGATCTGATGATGATGAAGGCTCTTATGAAGTTGTCAATAATGATGATGGCATGGATGAATATGGTAATGGTTTAATGAAAGATAATGGATATGGTAGTGGACCCTAAATGGATTTATTTAGATGGAATTCCACATGATTTTATGTTAAGGTTGACTCTGTTGCAAGTGTAAACAAGACTACAGTCGAAGCAGCTTAAAGATGTATTGTTTTCTTATTGCAGTGTGAACAAGTCTCCAGTTTGTCGACAAAACTTTTATCAATGGATTTGTTTTTTTTCTCTCTCCTTCCTCCTATCCTCCCTTATCTCCATCCTCCTTATCTCTCTGCCATTCCACCGAATTCATCCCTCTATAAATATATTGTATTTCACATCTAAGGTTATGGGGTTATTTTTTTATTTGAATTAATTATTTAAAATTTGTGTTTTTCGATCGCTGTAATTATCTATCACATTCTGGTATCAGAGCCCAGTTGCGTAGGGGTCGAGGAGTGCCAGGAGGGCATAGAATTCAAGGCAAATTTGAGGGCATGGATCTTGAGGTAGATCACAAGGAAATGATCTGGTGTGGATGTTGACTGGTGGCACACAGTTTGAGACATAGATGTGAGAGGCAGAGAGCAGGACATGTGGTGTTGAATTGGTGTTAAGGTGGCAGGCACAGACATGGCACTGAGGTGGCACTTAGAGGAAATAGAATAGTGATGTGACATCATGGGAGAGGCCAAAAGCAGCAAAAGTAAGGTGACATGATTATCCAAAGGCAATCAATAATGGAGGCACTCGTTTGCATACTTAAACCCCTATGGTGCCTTTATTCCTGTTAGCGTACTTTAACATCCACTATTCCATATTTTGTCTATATTTCATATTTAGGCTTACTGTTACAGGAGTTGTAACAGTTCTGTTTCAGCCGGTGACTATTCCCGGCATTGTAAACACTATTTAAACATTGCTCAATTCAATAAACATTTGGTTCGCATTTTAACATGGAATCAGAGCCAGTAGCGTGAAGAAAGAATGCTGGAGGCGAAAGCTTTTTGCAGGGAGAAGGTTGCTGCGTTGGGAGAAGGTTGCTGCTGCGACGTGTTTTTTTTTCATGCCATTGCGTGATAAAATTAAAAAAAAATTCGTGGACAGCGTCGTGACGCTCACAGAGCGCGGACGGGAGGACGCAGCACGCATCCGCGACGCTCGCAGAGCACGAACGCAGCGCGCATCTACGACACAGCGTCACGACGCTCTGTGTGCATCTGCGACAGAGCGCAGACGTAGCGTGCATCCGCAACGCTCGTAGAGCGCGGATGTAGCGTGCATCTGCGACACAGCGTCGCGACGCTCTACGTGCATCCGTGATAGAGCATGGACGGGAGGACGTGACACATTTTTGCATGACGTCCCCCCCCTCGTTGGAGGACGTGGCACATTTTGCATGACATCCCCCCCACGTTGGAGGACGCGACGCATTTTGCGCGATGTCCCCCCCCCTGTTGGAGGACATGGCACGTTTTGCATGACATCCCCCCCCCTCGTGGTTCGACGCGCTACAGAGTTGCAGGCGAACCCCACGCATGGGAATTGAAATATTAAAAAAAAAAAAAAAAATTCAATCCCGGACGTGCGCTACTGTGGCAATGGGCTCGGGAAGCAGGGAGGATGGGAGAGCAGGAGAGGAGGTTGCTGTGGCCAACTTGCAGAGGTCGGGCAGTAGACTGAGGACCCTCCTCAAATACGAGGGGGCCCTTTCTCCTCCCAGATCAGCCCACGGGCTCACTGGCAAGTGAGTTGCGTGGTGGGTTCCAGGAACCCAGCAGTCGGGGGTTCAAATCCCGCTGACTCCCCCCTTGCAAAGGTATAATTTTTTTTTTTCAAAGTTTTTTTTAATTATTATTTTATAGTTAAAATTTTTAATTTTAATTTATTTTGTTATAGTTTTAAAACTTTATAAATTAAAATTTATTTTTTAATTTATTTTTTGATAAGTTTTTAAAACTATATAAATTAAAATTATTTATTTTAACTTTAAAAACATAATAATTATTAAAATGCTTTGTTAAAGAGAATTTTTTTTAAGGGGGGATATTTTTTTTCAAAAAATCAAAGGGGGAATGTGAGTAATTTTCTGAAAAATAGCAATTTGGTGAATTGTAAAAGGTGCATTTTCGGCTGTGTCCGACACATTAGGGTTTCATTCTGTGGGCATTTTTTTGATGTATGATGCATTTTCATTTCTATGCACTACTTCATTAAAATATAAATCACTCCCTAAGTCCCCAAAATAATTAAAAACCCATCCGTGCAATTTATTGCATTGCAGCGTTCGGTATTTGTGATACCTCTGGCCAGCACTTACAGGTAAAGCTATAGTGATTGGGCTACTGTATCCGCCGCCTAATATAGTTGCTACAACGACGTCTGAGCTTGTTCTCTATAAATTGTCGGGGAGAGATAAGTTAGCCATTTTTGCATTTTTTAACTCCATCCACTACCCTTAATCGTTCTTGTGTTTAGGCGTAAATCCTGACGAAGTATTCTTCATAGTGTTTAGGGGAAGTTACGCCCCACGCATGAGAAGAATCTTCTATGGTAGGTGCCATCAACAAGGCGATTCCCTTTCAGTACCGCTTATGTTCCACGTATCGTATGATCTCTAAAACTCACCTATAGTCTCCCTCACGTAAGGGCGGGTGATTTTTGTTGATCTTTCTAAATACCTATAGTTTCCCTCATGTAAGGGTGGGTATTTTGTACGGTATAACGGCCTAGCAAAAGGTATATCGAAAGGGGGACCAATTGGTGTTATAAGGAACCTTCACTATGGCCACTGTTGCAAAGTTGATGACTGATCCTCATCAGTTATTGAAAGGTCCAAATTATACACCATGGAAACATAAGATGAAGGAAATTCTCCAAATGGAATATTTGTGGGATATTGTTACTGGAGTAACAACTAGGCCTTCACCAACAACAGGATCCATAGCTCCTTCTGCTGATCAGATAGCTTTTGACAAGAAAGACAGTCGAGCAAAGGTGCTCATTTTGTTTGTTGTTTCAGATGAAGTGCAACCTCATATAGCTGACAAAGCAAGTGGTAAAGAGACATGGGATGCCCTTAGAACAATCTATGAGGGAAAGAATGATTCCACCATTCTTCATCTTCAACAACAACTTCATAACTCGAGTCCGAGACGAGGGTGAAACAGTTGAACTCTTTCCGTGCAGAGTGTCTGAATTGAAAGAGAAATTGAATTCTTTGGGAGATACCGTGGACGAAAAGCTTCTCATTTCACTTGTGATGAGAGCTTTGCCTTCTTCATTTGATATGTTGATCACCTCCATCTAGGTGTCTCAACAACAAATTACCTACATCGAGTTGGTCAATCTGCTTCAACAACAGGAGGCATGCCAACTTCACAAGGATGATTCTTCCAATACAGCCCTATACACCAATAGGCAGGGTTTTAGGAAGAAAGGTAATGGGAAAAAATGAGGCAACTTTCAAAAAGAAGGAAATTCTCAACAGGATACGAAAGGAAAAGGAAAACAACCTCAACAGAAGAAGAGGTGGTCCAAGATCTATGAGAAAGACAACCATGACACCAACAGGTGTTGGCATAAGAACAAGCAGAAAGGACAAAACAAACCATAAAATAAAAACAAGCAACCCCGGTGAATGTTGCTATTGAAGAATCTGACTCAGATTTTGAATGGGCACACAAGGTGCTCATGACTACCATAGATTCCACACAGAGGGATCCTGTTTGGTATGTCGATTCTAGAGCTAGCAAACATATGACTGGCGACAGATCATGGTTTGAATCATTTGTGGCCAAAGAGGGCAAACCTGTCACCATTGTTGATGATAAAACCTACAGGGTTCAGGGAGAGGGTACAGTTTCAGTCACTCTTCCTGATGGCAAGTTTCATATTGACAAAGTCCTCTATGTTTCGGGATTGGCCAACAATTTGTTGTCAGTGACACAAATCCTGGATAGAAATATGGTTGTCAACTTTTGTGTTGAGAATGGAAAGAAGTGTTGTACTATTACCAGGAAGGGTAAGTAGATTGCACCAACTTCATATAAGCACGGATTTTTTGCCCTAGATGCTATCTCTACTCCACATGTTGCCATGACTGTCTCTACCAAGGAGGCAACTTCCCTATGGCACAAGAGATATGGGCATCTTAGTTCTGGCTACTTACTTGAGCTCAGTAAGTATGAGATGGTAAAGGGTCTTCCTTCCCTTTCTTCCACATTGCCAATGTGCTCTGACTGCTTGGTAGGAAAGCAGCATAGAGTACCATTTGAGAAGAGCTCAACAAGAGCACAAAAACCTCTGGAGTTAATTCACACCGATCTGTGCGGTCCTTTCACACCCAACAGTTGTGGAGGGAAGAGGTACTTTCAGTTATTCATAGATGACTACTCATGAAAGATGTGGGTTTTCTTTCTCCAACTGAAATCTAAAGCTTTCACATTCTTCCAGCAGTTCAAGAAATCCGTTGAGGAGTCAGGAGCTTCTATTAAAACCCTTCGCTCAGATCGAGGGGGGGAGTTTACCTCTAATGAATTTTCTGCATTCTTAGATAAGCATGGAATCAAGAGACAGTTAACAACTGCCTATACTCCTTAGCAAAATGGAGTTGCTGAGAGAAGGAACCATTCTATCATGGAAATGGTTCATTGTATGCTCACAGGAGCTACTCTTGGGCAACAATATTGGGCAGAAGCTATCACCACTGTAGTATATCTATTGAATAGGGCACCCACAAATGCCCTAAAAGGAATGACTCCACAGGAAGCATGGAGTGGTTGAAAACCCTCCATATCTCATCTACGTATTTTCGGATGTCACGCTTTCATGCACATACCGAAAGAGAAAGGGAAGAAGCTAGATGAGAAAACACTGAGATGTATTTTTCTTGGTTATGATGAGCACTCTAAAGGATATTGTTTGATATATCCTTTGACCAAGAAAATTCATATCATAGATATGTTGTCTTTGATGAAGCTTTCACATCACAGAGCACATCTAAAGTACACCTAGATCTTGTGGAATCTAAGGAAGAGAAGATTCCTTCGTCAACACAAACAGGAGGTCCTTCTACATCTTCTTCAAAACCACCGAAGAAGAATCCAAAATGGTGTACAAATACAATCAGAGACGCAAATTTATCCACTCCTTCCAATTTTAACTTGGATAGACCTCGTACACGCAGTATGGCTCAAAAGGAAAAAGAAGCCAAAGAAACTGGTGAGGTTGATGATCTTTGTCAATCTTTTGAGGAACTTTCTGTAACTCCAAGTACAGAAGTAGAGGATATGGATATTGATGATGATAGGGCGTTCATGTCTACCATAGATGATCTTGAACCTACATCAGTGCAAGATGCTCTTAGTGAGCCTCAGTGGAAGGCCGCTATGGATACAGAGTATGAGTCTTTGATGAAAAATAAAACTTGGAAGCTTGTTGATCTGCCGCATAGAAAGAAACCCATTGGCTGCAAATGGGTATATAAAGTCAAGTACAAGGCAGATGGAACAATTGATAATCATAAGGCCCGTCTTGTTGCAAAGGGCTATGCTCAAAAGGAAGGCATTGACTACGAGGAAACTTTTGCACCTACTGCTTGGATGACCACAATTCAAGTTGTGTGCTATGGCAGCACAATATGGGTGGAAAGTTCAACAGATGGATGTCAAAAGTGCCTTTCTAAATGGTGATCTCCAAGAAGAAGTCTACATGACTCAGCCAAAAGGATTTGAAGTGGAAGGCCAAGAGCAGAAGGTTTGCAAATTGGTCAAATTATTATATGGTCTGAAACAAGCTCCTCGAGCTTGGTATATAAAAATGGAAAATCACCTTATGCAGCATGGATTTAAGAGATGTCCGTCGGATGCAAACCTCTATTTCAAGAAACAGGGTTCTGAGATAGTGTTGCTTGTACTCTATGTGGATGATCTGCTCATTACAGGGAGTTCAAAAACTATGATCTCTATTGTCAAAAGAAACTTGTGCAAATATTTTGAGATGACAGATCTCGGACTTCTCCATTACTATCTTGGTCTGGAATTCAGCCAGAAGGAGCACTCCATCAAAGTGTCTCAGAAAAAATATGCCAAGACATTGCTGGAAAAATATCGCATGATTGATTGCAAGCCAATGGCAACTCCGATGGAGAATGGACTTCAGTTATCGCGATATGATGATTCACCTCAGGTAGATGGTACTCTCTATCGACAGTTGATTGGGAGTCTCATATATCTGACCAATACTAGGCCAGATCTCGTATTTGTTGTCAACTATCTTTCAAGGTTCATGCAGGAGCCTAAGACTACTCATTGGAAAGCAGTAAAACATGTTCTTCACTATGTCCGTGGTACTATGGAATATGGCCTAGAATACAAGAGGAACAACAAATTCTTCTTACAAGGATACACGGACTCCGACTATGCCGGATCATTTGATGATTGCAAGTCAACTTCTAGATACATTTTTCATTTGGGATCCGGTCCTGTCTCTTGGCACAGTAAGAAGCAACAGGTGGTTGCTATTTCAAAAACAGAGGCAGAATATCGTGCCGCACGTGAAGCTGTGTGTGAAGTGATATGGTTGCGTCGCATTCTGACAAGTATGGGCCATCCATCAAAATCTCCAATACACTTGTTTTACGACAATCAGGGTGTTCTGAACCTCGTCAAGAATCCAGTCCATCATGAAAGAACAAAGTACATTGACACACAATGTCATTTCATTCGAGATGAAGTTCCAAAGCATCGAATTCAGCTTCAACACATTCCCACCGATGCTCAAGTTGCAGATATTTTCACTAAGGCACTTGGACGTGTCAAATTTGAATTGTTTCGCAGCTCTCTTTGTATTGCACAATGATGTAAGGGGATGTTAGTATAGCTATTAGTTATTACATTACCCAAATAATGTAATAAAGGGGGATGTTAGCGTACTTTAACATCCACTATTCCATATTTTGTCTATATTTCATATTTAGGCTTACTGTTACAGGAGTTGTAACAGTTCTGTTTCAGCCGGTGACTATTCCCGACATTGTAAACACTATTTAAACATTGCTCAATTCAATAAACATTTGGTTCACATTTTAACAATTCCAATGTGTGTGTGATAATTGTGAGTTGCTTTTAAAAAAAAAACATTTTATTCATTGTATTTAAATATTATATTACCTGCTTTTTAATCTAAAGAAGTGCGTAGCACATGTGGTAAAGTTATTTGCATCGCAAGCGAGAGGTGTCGAGTTCAAAACCCGTTGGGTAGCAAACAATTTTTTTTTGTGCCAAATGTCACATGAAATAAAGGTGTGAGAGCACCTTTTTATCTCAAAAGGGACCATGGGGAGTAGCGGTTGGCGGGGTCACGAGTTTGTCCCACTAAAAGGTTTCTTTTAAACCTTTTTTAATTTAATTTAAACCTTTAGTGCTTTTAAATATTAATTTAATAATTTAAAAAATAATGATTTTAATTATTTAAAATTAAAAAGCATATTTTTTTTATTATTAAATTAAAATTATTAAGGTGCTTTATAAGGTTTAATTTTAAATCGCCCAAGGGGCTTGAAAAGTGTTTTTTTTTTAACTTTAAAAGGGCTATCTTTGTAAAAAGGGGGAACATAATAGTGATAGGAAGCCTTTCGGAGCGCCCGTGTGGCACTTCCAAAAAATTTGGACTCCCCGTCACGAGACAGGGGTGGCACGCCAGGGGCGCTGCCCCTTGGAACCTCGTTCAAGGCTAAAAAGTTTGTGCAATAGCCTCAACGACTGTAAAAGAGAAAAAATTGTAACCTCAGAAGCTCTAACGAAGTTTTCTTTTTTCCTTGATGAGTAGATGATTAGATCTACCGGATGTTACCATGCTTTGTGCTCTCTACTACGGAGAGAAACTGTTGAAGCTTTTGATGAACAAGTTCGACAAAACGGACTGCATGTCGTATTCAGACAGTTGTAGAATTTTATTATAGCCCACCAAAGGAATCTAGATTTTGATTACGAGGTTGAATCAAAAGATAATATATTCATACAACAAGTGGAGGAGTCTGATTCAGTGGCTTTTGAACCTGAGGAACAATCCAGTGAGAGCTATACCCCATGCTCTCCCTAGCCTAAGCCAACAAAGCCTAAGCCATCACAGGCCAAGCCAGTGGTAGCTCCTAAAATTGTTGTCATCAGTGATGATGAGGATTCCATTGCAAACAATTTTGGGCCTCCAGTACTGGATAATCCTCAAGAAGAAGAACAAGAAACTAGTGAGAGAGTTAAGAAATCTATATTTGATTTGAACTTGTAATTGCTTTGTACTTCCTATTTTTAGTCAAATCAAAGTTTGCTTTCAAGTAGTAGAAATGGCTTCAAATTCAAATCTCCCAATTCCTAAATTTAATGGTAGTGATTATGAATATTGGTCAATAAATATGAAAACTATGTTGATTGGTAAAGGTTTATGGGAAATAGTTGAAGAGGGTTACACAGAACCTTCTCCTACTGACTAGTCTACCTTAAGTGTTGTTGATAGAAAATCCAAGAAAGAAGCCCATAAAAACAATTCCTTTGCTCTATATCATTTACAAGCAGCCTTAGATAAAAGCATATTTCCTAGAATAGCATCATGTATAACAGCTCAAGATGCTTGGAAGTCTTTAAAGGAAAGTTTTCAAGGGAGTGATCAAGTGAAGCAGGTCAGGCTTCAAACTCTAAAAGGAGATTTTGTAAATCTCATAATGCAATAGAATGAGAAAGTAGGAGACTACTGCATGTGATTCAAAGCCGTAGTAGATAAAATGGTCACTCTAGGTGAAGAGATTAAACCAGAAGTTGTAGGGAAGAAAGTGGTATGAACACTTCTTCATAAATGGAATCATGTAGCAATAATTATTGAAGATTCAAAATATTTGACTACACTTTCTTTTGATGCACTAATTGGTTCTCTTCTTTCACATGAAGAGTGATTGTAGGAATCTCCTTCCACTAGCCATGGAGGTGATGAAAAAACCTTCACTTCACAATAAGGAAAAGGGCAAGGTAGAGGTTGTGGTAGAAGTCAGCACAGAGGTAGAGGTAGGAATAGTCCACAAGGTGGAACTCTTAACAAAGGAGGATCTTCAAATAGAGGTGGAGGTCAGAATAAAGGTGGATAGCAAAACATAGGGAAGCATCCAGGATGAGAAAAATGAAGTGATAAGTCAAAATAAGCTTGCTACAATTGTGGCAAACTTGGACACTTCGCTCGTGACTGTTGGTAAAAATCTTCACAAGGGAGCAATAGCCAAAGCAATCATTATGGAAATTTTGGAGAAGAGGAAGGTGTTGGTCCGGCTTTCATGCACATCCCAGGAAAGGATGAGGCAAGGAAGCCTCGGAGACACCCACGGGATGGATCCCACTCATCTTTAGGATCTAGCTGGTTATCCAAGGTGCGAGTTACAGAGTTGGGTCGAATGGCAATTCACTCTTTTCCACTTCTAGAATAGATTTCAATATGGACTACTCTGTTACCTTACAGGGGGTTCTTGAACTTGTTCAGTAGTTGCAAAAGTTGTTGACAATCAGATTTAACTTGAATTCTTGATCTAGCTCTCATGGGTCAGCAGATTTAAATAAAAGACAAACAAAGAAAATAAAAATGGATCATTCACCAAAAGCAAAGAGAGGGTAGGGTAGGGCAGAAAGAGAAGTTTATCAAACATCAACTATAAAACCCTAAACTATCAATTTTATCTATGCTACTAGCTTCACAACAGAACAAATCAAAGAAGAAAGTGTCCAGTCAGTCTAAGATCACTTTCAACTAAGAGCACAAGGCAGAGTGAAACAGGTCTAGCAGAAAATTATAAATCCAAGGGCAGCTGGTTAAAATTGGTATCTTTCATCGACAGCCTAGCTCACACAGTGAAGACAGAGCAATTAGAACAAACTTAACCTCAAATCTGCAATTTCCCCTAGCAGACAAGAGAACAACTGAAGCCTAACAACATATTTAAACTTGATAATGGTAGATTTACAGCATATATCTAACAAACTTTAAATGGAACGGATAACAGAAGAAGATACACTTATCACACTCTGCAAAATATTAGGCTCCTGGCCATGCTATCATAGAAAAGCTAAAGCACATCAACTCCAAGTCCAGAAACAAAGGATTTCACAAAATTTGCAAGAAATTGCTTATAAGCCTTTTATTTCTAAGTCTCCGCCTCCCGCGATTACATTTAGAATCTGTATTTATAGACTCAGGACAGACCCTGATCTTTTCAAAATATCTTCTTCAAACCCTAAATCTTATCGCACTTAAACCCTAGGACCCGGGTTTTACAATAAAAATCCATTTAAAATCAAAGTCCGGATAGAACTTAACCCTTCGGAAAATCAGTGCAGTCAATTGCCATAAATGGAGAAGATAAAATCAAATGCAACTTGCATTCATCCGCAACTGCAAATAAATGCCTCCATTAATTCTGCTGGTGAGCCGGATGAGTCACCACTTCTCTCAGATCTGGTCTCCGTAAAGCCATCCCTGTGTTGAAATTGTCTTCATGCTATCAAGTCTGCAATAAATTTGTCATTGAATGCTCTCACCGGCAGCTTCTCTCCTAGCATGGCGGCGCATCCTTGACTAAATCTGCACTTTAAATTTGCCTTTATGGTCTTTCCCGGTTGTCCCGTAAGTGCCAGATGGAATCCTGCATGAAAGACAAAAAGATTATATTAGTACTTTAAAAATCATTAAATCAAAAGCTTTTAAACATTAAAAACAGATTAAAATCAGCTAAAAAGCTTGCATGTCGGCTTCTGCTCTGTCTCATACATGCTTTGACACGTGTCGCTACCCCAGGATGCCTTCTGTTTCCCACTGGAATGCACTTTCAGGCCTTTAGAGGACTTTCTCTCTCCTACCATGAAAATGCGACATGTCACGATTTCGCGACATGTCGCGAAATCGCGACGTCCCCAGCGCATCGGCAACTTGTCTCCCCTCAGGCCGCGAAAACGTGACATGTCGCGAAATCGCGACCCTTCTCCGCTGTCGCACAACTTTCTCTCTCCTATCGCGAAAATGCGACATGTCGCGATTTCGCGACAGTTTTCGTACCTGCATGCGTTGACCGCGATTTTGCGACACATTTGCGACTTAGCCGATTTTCATCCTGCAGCCCACTTTCTCTCTCCTATCATGAAAATTTCATGACATGTCACAAAATCGTGCCCTTCCGTGTGACTTCTTTCTCTCTCCTCCGGCCGGCAGCGATTTTGCGACGGTTTCCAAAAATGGAAACGTCGCGATATCGCGACACTTCCAAAAATGGAAAGTGTCACGATTTCGCTACACTTAAAAGACTTAGCTGCATTTTGATTTACCCGTCGCGATATCGCGACATTTCTGAAAATGGAAGTGTCGCGATATCGCGACACTTCCAAAAATGGAAAGTTTGATTTTTCATGAATTTATGCAACTATTTTTTAGATTTTCCTCGGTACCGGTGCAAGATTTTCTTTGTGCATGAATGATTCTAGCATGTAAAAAGTGAATTCTTGGATAACACATCTGGAATGCAAGAAAAAGCACAACTTTAAAAAGGAGGCAAGCAAATTTGGATTTAAAACTTGAAAATGATCAAGAGGGTCCTTGCTTGCAAAAATGGAATTTCAAAGTTTTCAAGAGGATGGAATCTCATTTTTCAGTGGGGGTGTGTTGCTTCTCAACAAATGGCGATATCTGCGGGTAAAATAGTAGCACTATTTTAGAACCCAAGACTTTGGTTTCAAAACAAAAAGACCATGCATCATGCCTTGCCACAGACATTCTTCACAATAAATTGACTACTAACTGCCAGCTGTTAAAAATTTCCCAAGGACATACTGGGCTGGATTACTTCAAGGAAGATTTCTGATGTGCAATTTCAAAAGGTATAAAACTTTCTTCAAGGATGACTGAATTGATTGATGAACTTTGGACTGATCAACTTTTCTAGATTGTAAAAGGGGAAACCGAGTAGAGCTCTGTTTACTAGTTTAGCCTTTTACAGCCTAGACAGAGTTACCCTTTAGATTTACACGACCCAAATTTACAACTGTAGGGCAGAATATAATATTTTAGAAGAAAACATTTTTGGAAGTATTGGCTGCCTCTTTTAATTGTTCAACTCTTTTCTTTTTTCTTTTTATCTCTTTTTTTTTATCTCTCTTACTTGAAATATATCAATATCTGAAATGCTTTTAGGGAGATCACAATTTTCTTTTATCATTTGATCAATCTGGAATTGTTTCAGTCTAGGCACTGACAGCCTCTGGTGACACCCAAATAATTACATGACATAGTCCCCTCTCATAACCAGCTTTTCTTGGATTCCCCGGGAGTTCCTCCAACAAAACAGCATAGCAGTTTTTCTATCATTAAAACAACTGTGGCAAGCAAGACACAAAATCCAATCATCTCTCTACCTTCATCCTGGATAACAAAATAGTTCTACAGTTCAGAGTAAGCAGACTATCTCAATTAGAATGGTGAACAGCATGGGCATTGGATGATGACCATGAACACTGGATTGAGGATTTATCAGCTAGGAATAAAACAATTTTCAGCAGGCTGACTTTTCATTGATTGCTCAGGCAGAGGTTAAAATACAGAATATTTCAGAAGCCAAAGGACTTTGCACAGACTTCCAAAGACAGGCACAGGCTTCTAAAGCAAGACAGAATAAAAACTGCACAGACTGCAAATAAAACTGCACAAGCAACTAAGACTAAAACTAAAACTGAAGACTGTACAGACAGCAAAGAAAAAGAAATGCAGGGAAGAAAATAAAAACTGTACAGGCAATAAAAGAAACAAACTAAAAGAACTGAAGCAAAGCAACTAAAACTGCTAAACTGCAGCAAAGCTAAACTGCAACAGCACTGAAATAAACTAAAGCAACTGAAAACTGCACAGCTGTACAGACAAAGGAATAAAACAAACTGCAAGGCTATTTACAAAGGATGCAAAGCACAGCTGTACAGGCAGCAAAATTAAGCTAGAACAAATAAACTAAGAACTGAAGCAAATAAATTAAAACTGCACAGACAACAAAAGAATCAAAGAACACTACACAAAGAGCAAGGATTAATCTAACAAACAAACCTGTACAGACAGCACCCAATTAAAACTAAAAAGAAGCAACTAAAGCAACTGTATAGAGCTATTAAAAGAACTAAACTAGAACAAAATAAAACTGGGAGAGCTATTCACAATATGTACACATGTTACAACTTCTTTATAGCTTACTCAAATGATACATTGGATGGAACAACAGAGAAATAATGTTTCAAGTATTGACCATTAACAGGGAGGTCCAGAAAATTACCATCCAAGTCTTGTAAGCGGAATGCATTGTTACCCAATATTTCAGCAATTTGGTAGGGGCCTATCCACAGTGGCTGCAACTTTGTGTGCTTACCCTTCTTCTCATGGGCCTTGTCCCACAGAAGCACTAAGTCTGCCAGCCTGAAAGCCTTCACTTTGGCTCTCTTGTCAAACCACCGCTTGACAGTTTCTTGGTGTCTGCTGAAGTGCTCCAGGGCTTGGAGTCTTTCATCCTGCAAGTTAGTGAGGTCTAAAACACGGGCTTCAGCATCATCATGATCTTCAAAATAATCTAAGGCAAACTGATAGGTGGGCAACTTCAAGGAGATGGGAACAATTGGCTGGGTACCATACAACAAAACAAAGGGAGAGGTCTTAAGAGCCACCTTGTGTGTTATCCGGTCAGCCCACAGTGCATATTTCAACAATGTATGCCACTGGCTCGGGTTTATCTGCTGTAGACTTTTTGATGGCATTCATTAAGTTCTTGTTTGTTGACTCAGCCAATCCATTGCCTTGGGGGTAGTAGTTGGATGAGAATCTGATAACTATCCCCATATGGTATGCCCAATCTGCAAATTCCAACGATTGGAAGGCTGGTCCATTATCACAGACCAAATTTAGGGGAACCCCAAATCTAGTTATGACATTTGATTCAAGAAATTCAATGACTTCCTGGGCTGTACTTCTTGTAGTGGCTGCTACTTCAACCCACCTTGTGCAATAGTCAGTAGCTGTCAGCACATATTTATGTCCTATTGAGGAATTTGGATTAATGACTCCCACAAAATCAAGTCCCCACTGCATGAAAGGTTTGTTTATCACAACTGGTTGCAATGGCAAAGCTCGGTTTGCCTCTTTGGCTGCAAATGTCTGGCACTGATGGCAGGTTCTGACATGTTGATGTGCATCCTTAAAAAGTGTAGGCCAGTAATAGCCTGCTCTCAGTATCTTATGTGCAGTGGCAGATCCTGATGAATGTCCTGCCCCTAGTTTTTCATGAAAGCTAGCCATGACTTCACTGACTTCATTGGGAGAAATGCACCTTAGAAAGATGCCAGCATAATTCTCCCTATACAGAGTACCTACCTTGAGGAGATAGTGAGCAGCTTTTAACTTTAATGCTCTCCTTTGAGTTCTGTTCAAATGGGATGGGCAAACTCCAAACTGTAGCAGATGAATGATATCCCCATACCAATCATCAGATTCAGATTTTAATTGATTAACTTCCTGTTGTAGAGGTATTTCAGCAATGTGTCTAGACAAGCCAAGTCCTCCGATCAGTTTAGCAGGCCTAATCTCCAAGTCATATTCTTGCAGCCTGGTGACCCAATTGCCCCTCAGTTCACCCAACTCATTTTGACTTAGAAGATACTTCACAGCTAGGTCTGGCACTATGGCATGAGTTTTGCTTCTAAGTATATAATGTCTGAACTGTTTCATCGCCCTTACCAAAGCATAGGCCTGTTTATCTAAACGGGAATATTTCAGTTCATCTCCCTTCAAATTAGTGCTCTTAAAAGCAATTGGATGTTCTCCTGTATCTCTCCGTTGAGTCGAGCACTCGCAGCAAGTGTATGTTCGGAAGAGAATGTGTACGAGATAAAAATCTGCACCGAAATCCGGGCTTACTAAGACTGGTGCTTGTTTAATGGTTGTCTTGATTTCTTGAAAAGCAGTCTTAGCTTCAGTGGTCCAGGCAATCTTGGCAGTTTGCTTTAACATATCATTCATTGGTTTAACTATCTCTGCAAAGCCTGAGATAAACTTTCTGACAAAGTTAATCTTTCCAAAGAATGATCTCAACTCTTTCTTGGAGTTGGGAAATGGTATGCCAGATATGGCCTCAAATCTGCCTGGATCCATAGAAATGCCATCCTTTGTGACCAAATGCCCAAGCAGTTTGCCTTCTGTTACACCAAATATGCATTTCTTTGGATTCAGAGAAATTCCAAACTCTCTGCACTTGTTAAACACAGACTCTAAATGCTTTATATGGTCAAATCTGGATTTGGAGAAGACTGTTAGATCATCCATGTAAACTACAATACATTTGCCCATAAGCCCCTTGAAGGCATGGTCCATTGCCCTCTGAAATGTTGCTCCTGCATTTATTAAACCAAATGGCATTCTCTTGTAAGCAAAAGTGCCCCACTTAGTTGTAAAAGCAGTCTTCATTCTATCCTCCTTCTCAACTAGAATCTGATTATAGCCTGAGAAGCCATCCAGAAAAGACATCATCTCTGAGCCATTAACAATTTGCAGGACTTCATCCATGGAAGGCAGGGGATAGTTGTCCTTTTTTGATGCCTTATTTAGATTCCTAAAATCCACACAAAGGCGGATCTCTCCATTCTTCTTCCTGACTGGCACCAGATTTGCCACCCAAGTTGAATGCCTGATAGGAAAAATAATTGCTGCACTCAAGAGCTTCTCCACTTCTTTCTGGATAAGGGGTTCTAACAGAGCATTAACATGCCTCTGTTTTTGTCTGAAAGGCTTGCAAGATTCTTTCAAAGGTATGATGTGGGTGTAAACTTTTGGATCAAATACCTTTAAATCTTTGTATGACCAGGCCATTACATCCTTAGACTTGTGCAGGAAATCAATCATATTTCTCTTTATCTCTGGATCACAGTCCTTTGCCAACTTGATGTTCCTTGGATCCTCTTCAGTTCCTACATTCAAATTTTCAGTATCATTGTCTGTGGTGCCCACATAATCCTCAGAATTCACCCTTTGCCTGATCTTGTCAACATCGAATAGCCTCTCCAGCTCTACCATTCCCTTTGGGATTCTGTTGTCCTTCAATCTCATGATTCCCCTGTCATCATCTAACTGTTCCATCAGGGTGTCCCTTTGGCCCTCATCAATTATAGCATTCTCAAAGGTGTCAGTATTCTGCAAAAAGTTTACAATCTGCTGATCATCTGAGAAAACTTGAAAGTTGTCTATATTGTTTGGAACTGAAGGACAGGGGACTAGCTCAATTGAAAACTTATCCCACTTAAAATCTTCCAATGGCTTTAAACTTGCAGCTGAAGATGCCAAGACATCTGCATGTGAATTTTGTTCCCTGGGTATATGTGTTAAGTTAAATGCATCAAAGCCTTCCACAAGATCCCAAGCTCTGTGCTTGTACCCTTTCAGATAAGAAGCTTTACATTGAAACTTACCCCTGACTTGACTTGCCACCAATTCTGAATCAGTGAAAACTTGAATGTTCTTCACATTTCTATCCAATGCAAATTTTAAACCTAAAATCAGAGCTTCATACTCTGCTAAATTATTAGTACATGGGAACTGCAGGCGGTAAGACATAAAAAATGTCTGACTTTGAGGCCCTTTGAGGATTGCCCCTGTTCCAGAACCCTGCTTACATCTGGCTCCATCCACATGAAGTGTCCAAACTTCATTAGTATGTACAGGATGAGCTTTGTTAAATTTATTATTGTGCCCAGTTGTTAAATTGTAGACTCCAATGTCTACTTCTACAACATTGACAGTTTCATTAGCTGCATTGTACTTTGTAATCGTGTGCTTGTACCTAGGTTCTCTGTCAACCCACAATTGATTGGCCACACCCTTCCATGGCAACCACATGTGTGAAAAGTCTGTTGCCAGATATCCATTTAGAGACTTAGACCAATCCCTACTCAACAACATTCCATACCCCACTGGGATATCCACAACTTGGATTTCGATCTTATGTTTGAGCCCTTGGCTCAGATGCCAATTGAATGTGAATGTTTTGCAGCTCTCCCACAACCTTAACTTCTGACTTGTCCAATTGGACAACTCTCCTCTCAGACTTCATTGGGGTCAGCCCCAACTGTCGACAAATTGCCAGTGGCATGACATTAGCAGATGCACCTGAATCTACCAAACAATTATGTAAATTCTTCCCAAAAATTCTGACAGTCAGTAAAAATGGGGGAACTTCAGTATTTTCCTTGTACATGGCCAGATTGGCATTGGCTATTTTCTTCCCTTTATCCACAGGTTTAGCAGCAGGGCCAGAGTATGTCTTTATCAGATTGTCTCTCTGCTCTGAAATCTGTGCCAGCTCATGCAGAGTAATGTTAGCCTTAATCTTTTTCATATCCTCCACTATGTTATATCCTTTGTTAAGTGGAGGAATAGCAACATCTGGTACTCTTTGAGCTCCTCCCTTTGGTGGGGGTGGATTATTGCTTGGAGAGGGGTCAGGAGGAATATTGTGAGAGTTGTCAGGAGGAGTTGATGTGGTATTAGGCTCGGGATTCTTGTTTCTCAGGTTGTAATTATCTCTTCTGTACTGCTGGAAAGCTTGTACTTCATCCATGGGCATTTCAACTACATTCTCAGATTCATCCGGGAAAGAAAAGGAATCCAGGACCATGGCTGCACTGTGGCCAGATGAACTTGGGCCCTCAGCAGTTCTTTGATTTTTAGGGGAGATCAAATCTCCTGACAAGGCTTCAAATGCATTGCAAAATTCCACACAATCTAACTCCCCATGCTGAGAAGTGGCATGAATTTTGCACCAGTTGGGCAGGGCTAAGTCACAAATGTTCACATCATGAGCTTTACCCTTGTAATATTTATTAGGTTCATATGGGGGCCTGTTAAATCTGTTTGGCTGATATGAGTATCTGTTGGGATTGTCTCCAGTAGAAGTTTGCCTTTTAAAACTCAAAAAATCATTGGCCAACTTTTGAACAATCTTTGAAACTTCTTCAATCCTAGCATTGTCGACCTCTTTTACCGGGTTTTGTACATTCTCAACGGGTGCAGACCACCGGTGCTCGCTGATGGTAAAGTCCGACAAGCTGGCGACATCATCCGATGTGGAATGGGATTGAACACGGGAGCAGACTTGAGTGATCGGAGGAGTTTGTTGAATATTTAAAGGTTGGGGTCCCAACTGTCTTTCCGGGATTAAAGCTTCTTTATAAGCTTTTATCAGGTTGGTAACAGTGGCATCCCTCTTCAAGAAGACAGAGGTCATTGGGTCTAGAGAGTTCTTGAAAATCTCTAATGCCAGGTCAGCATTCGGTACATAATAGCCAGTGAGTCTACCATAAGATTTCTAGAATCTGACATTATAGGATCTAATAGACTCATTCAGTTCTCTTTTGATGCTAGAAAACTGCTGATATAAAATGCTGGGATCTATCACTTCCCCGAACTGTGACACAAAGACTTTTTCTAAGTCATTCCAACTGGTGATGGAATCATTGGTAAGATTTAGAAACCAATCATAGGCTCCCTCCTGGAGAGTGAAAGGGAAGAGTCTGCAGGCAACATCCTCATGCTGTACATTTAATAACTTCAGTGCATTCTTGAATGCAATTAAGTGTTCCTCTGCAGTTCTTGTCCCATCATGTTTATACCTAGGGAGGTATCTCTCTGGATTTCTGGGCAAGTCATGGGCTATACCCGGAATGTTCAAAGTTGTGGAGCCCAACCAATTTGCCATAGCTAATGGATTAACAGGGATATTCTGAGCTCTGGTTGGAGTAACAATCAGTGGTGATAAAACTGTCTGTGATAGAGATGTAGCCCTTCTGTGGCTACTTCTTCTCGGAGTTTCTAATTCATGAACAAGGAGCTCTCCAGCTCTGGGGTGGGACCTTGTTACCCTGTATGTAGAATCCAGCTTTCATAGGTACTGACAAACTCTGCAGTTCTCAACAGGTCCTGAATTTGGCAATTTAAAACACTGCACTGACAATTTATAAAACTGTACGGAGTTCACTGTACTGACAATTTATAAAACTTGAACTGAGTTCAACAGCCCTCCTTCTAGCGCCAATTAGGTGTTGGTCCGGCTTTCATGCACACCCCGGGAAAGGATGAGGCAAGGAAGCCTCGGAGACACCCACGGGACGGATCCCACTCATCTTTAGGATCTAGCTGGTTATCCAAGGTGCGAGTTACAGAGTTGGGTCGAATGGCAATTCACTCTTTTCCACTTCTGAAATAGATTTCAATATGGACTGCTCTGTTACCTTACAGGGGGTTCTTGAACTTGTTCAGTAGTTGCAAAAGTTGTTGACAATCAGATTTAACTTGAATTCTTGATCTAGCTCTCATGGGTCAGCAGATTTAAATAAAAGACAAACAAAGAAAATAAAAATGGATCATTCACCGAAAGAAAAGAGAGGGTAGGGTAGGGCAGAAAGAGAAGCTTATCAGACATCAACTATAAAACCCTAAACTATCAATTTTATCTATGCTACTAGCTTCACAATAGAACAAATCAAAGAAGAAAGAGTCCAGTCAGTCTAAGATCACTTTCAACTAAGAGCACAAGGCAGAGTGAAACAGGTCTAGCATAAAATTATAAATCCAAGGGCAGCTAGTTAAAACTGGTATCTTCCACTAGCAGCCTAGCTCGCACAGTGAAGACAGAGCAATTAGAACAAACTTAACCTCAAATCTGCAATTTCCCCTAGCAGACAAGAGAACAACTGAAGCCTAACAGCATATTTAAACTTGATAATGGCAGATTTACAGCATATATCTAACAAACTTTAAATGGAACGGATAACAGAAGAAGATACACTTATCACACTCTACAAAAGATTAGGCTCCTGGCCATGCTATCACAGAAAAGCTAAAGCACATCAACTCCAAGTCCAGAAACAAAGGATTTCACAAAATTTGCAAGAAATTGCTTATAAGCCTTTTATTTCTAAGTCTTCGCCTTCCGCGATTACATTTAGAATCTGTATTTATAGACTCAGGACAGACCCTGATCTTTTCAAAATATCTTCTTCAAACCCTAAATCTTATCGCACTTAAACCCTAGGACCCGGGTTTTACAATAAAAATCCATTTAAAATCAAAGTCCAGATAGAACTTAACCCTTCGGCAAATCAGTGCAGTCAATTGCCATAAATGGAGAAGATAAAATCAAATGCAACTTGCATTCATCCGCAGCTGCAAATAAATGCCTCCATTAATTCTGCTGGTGAGCCGGATGAGTCACCACTTCTCTCAGATCTGGTCTCCGTAAAGCCATCCCTGTGTTGAAATTGTCTTCATGCTATCAAGTCTGCAATAAATTTGTCATTGAATGCTCTCACCGGTAGCTTCTCTCCTAGCATGGCGGTCCTTGACTAAATCTGCACTTTAAATTTGCCTTTATGGTCTTTCCCGGTTGTCCCGTAAGTGCCAGATGGAATCCTGCATGAAAGACAAAAAGATTATATTAGTACTTTAAAAATCATTAAATCAGAAGCTTTTAAACATTAAAAATAGATTAAAATCAGCTAAAAAGCTTGCATGTCGGCTTTTGCTCTGTCTCATACACGCTTTGACACGTGTCGCTACCCCAGGATGCCTTCTGTTTCCCGTTGGAATGCACTTTCAGGCCTTTAGAGGACTTTCTCTCTCCTACCGTGAAAATGCGACATGTCGCGAAATCACGACGTCCCCAGCGCATCGGCAACTTGTCTCCCCTCAGGCCGCGAAAATGCGACATGTCGCGATTTCATGACATGTCGCGAAATCGTGACCCTTCTCCGCTGTCGCACAACTTTCTCTCTCCTGTCGCGAAAATGCGACATGTCGCGATTTCGTGACAGTTTCCGTACCTGCATGCGTTGACCACGTTGACCGTGATTTTGCGACACATTTGCGACTTAGCCGATTTTCATCCTGCAGCCCACTTTCTCTCTCCTACCGTGAAAATGCGACATGTCACGATTTCGCGACATGTCGCAAAATCGTGCCCTTCCGTGCGACTTCTTTCTCTCTCCTCCGGTCGGCAGCGATTTTGCGACAGTTTCCAAAAATGGAAACGTCGCGATATCGCGACACTTCCAAAAATGGAAACGTCGCGATATCGCGACACTTCCAAAAATGGAAAGTGTCACGATTTCGCTACACTTAAAAGACTTAGCTGCATTTTGATTTACCCGTCGCGATATCGTGACATTTCCAAAAATGGAAGTGTCGCGATATCGCGACACTACCAAAAATGGAAAGTTTGATTTTTCATGAATTTATGCAACTGTTTTCTGGATTTTCCTCGGTACCGATGCAAGATTTTCTTTGTGCATGAATGATTCTAGCATGTAAAAAGTGAATTCTTGGATAACACAACTGGAATGCAAGAAAAAGCACAACTTTAAAAAGGAGGCAAGCAAATTTGGATTTAAAACCTGAAAATGATCAAGAGGGTCCCTGCTGCAAAAATGGAATTTCAGAGTTTTCTAGAGGATGGAATCTCATTTTTCAGTGGGGGTGTGTTGCTTCTCAATAGAAGGAGCCTCAAATCTCTTTCTCTCATATGGCAAGTCATATCAGAACTTGAATGACACTTGGGTCTTGGACATAGGATGTTCAAATCATATGAGTGGTAAATAAGAACTCTTTGCTACTCTGGATTCTTCCTACAAATCCAGCATCAAATTGGGGGATGACAAGTCATTGGTAGTTGAATGCATTGGAGCCATGGAGGTTCCAATAAAAGAGGGCATGAAACAAGTAAGTGATATCTATTACACACCTCATCTCCAACACAATATTTTAAGTGTTGGTCAAATGTTGGAGAAAAACTATAATTTGTTATTTGATGAGGGTAAATGTACCATTTTTGATAAAAGTAATAGTGATAGAATCATTACTCAAGTGCCAATGATAAATAACAGGTTATTTCCTTTAAATTTTGGCCAGCCAGGAGGAGATCAATTGGTAAATATTGTTTTTTCAAATCCAAGTGTGTTGTGGCACTTAAGATACGGTTATCTGAATTCAGCTAGTTTAAAGATGTTAACTTCTCAAGCAATGGTGATCGAGCTTCCTAAAGTTTAGGATAATAAGGAATTCTATGAAGTTTGTGCCTTGGGAAAGCATGCTAGAACCAAATTTCCTCATGGGTAAGCATGGCAGGCCAGTTATCCACTCCAGCTAGTGCATTCAGACATCTATGGTCCAATGCAGACCAAGAGCATTGATAACAACTCTTACTTTCTTCTTTTTATTGATGATTTTTCAAGAATGTACTGGATATATTTTTTGAAGCATAAAGATGAAGCATTTGATTGCTTCATAGATTTTAAAGAAAGAGTTGAAAATAAGAGTGGATATTCTGTTAAGTTTCTCAGATCAGATAAAGGAGGAGAATATTCCTCTAATGAATTTTTGAATTTTTGTAAAAAACATGGAATAAAGAGGCAGTTCACTACTGCCTATACTCCATAGTAGAATGATGTGTCTAAAAGAAAGAACCACACCATTGTAGAGATGACAATATCTATGCTTAAATCAAAGCATTTGAGCAATATGTATTGGTAATATGCATCCAGAACTAGTGTGTATATTTTGAATAGGAGCCCTACTTCAAGCTTGAAAGGAAAAACTCCTTACCAAGCATGGTATGGTAAGAAACCAAATGTCAAGAATTTTAGAGTATTTGGTTCACTGGCTTACTAACACATTCCTGATGAACAGAGGAAGAAGCTCGATCCTAAGAGTCAAGCATGCATTTTTGTAGGGTACTATGAGAACACAAAAGCTTACAAACTCTACAATCCTAGGACTCAAAAGATACTACTTTCCAGGGATGTGATTTTTGATGGAGGGGGAGAATGGATAAATCCCCAAATTTATAGTGATGTTGAATCTCATGATGCAAGTTCTTCAAAAATTCAACAGGTGCCATAGAAAAGCAAGAAGTCTCCTCCTCCAAGCCCAAGTAGACATTCGACTTCCAATTCATCATCATCATCACCAAGTCCTTCTCCACAAAGGTCAGTTAGTTCCTCACCAATGGATATTGATTCTCCATATAGAGGTAAGAGAACTCTCTAGCATCATCCATCTTATCAAATGTTGGATACAAATTTTCAAAGACGATATACTAGAATTCAAGCAAGTGAAATGGGTTCAATTTTGCAAAGACTTAAAAACATGCATTTGTATGGAGATGATGACTCCCAAGAACCTCAAGGAGATGTAGTTAACTATGCCTTGTTAACTAGTGCACATCTTGAACCATCTAGTTATGAGAAGTCTTGTACTCAAAAAATATGGCAGGATGCCATGAAAGAGGATATAACCTCTATAAAAAACAACAATACTTGGGAGCTGGTAGAGCTTCCTAAAGGAAAGAAGTATGTTGTATGTAAATGGATCTTCAAGACCAAATTCAATGCTGATGGAAGCATTGAAAGGTATAAAGCAAGATTGGTTGCAAAAATATTTACACAAAAGTATGGTATTGATTATGAGGAGACATTTGCTTCTGTAGCCAGATAGGAGACCATCATAATAGTTCTTGCTTTAGCTGCACACAAGGGATGGAAATTCCAAAACATGGATGTGAAGAATGCCTTTCTCAATGGGTACTTAACAGAGGAAGTGTATGTTGAGCAACCTAAATGATTTCAAGAGCAAGGTAAGGAGCACCTTGTTTACAGACTAAAAAAGACACTCTATGGCCTCAAGCAGGCACTGCAGGATTGGTACTCATGCATTGATGGGTACTTCAAATATTTTGGGTTCACCAAAAGCAGAAATGAACCCACACTTTACTACCTAAAGCAAGGTAACGACATCCTCATAGTTTTTTTGTATGTGGATGATCTCATTTTCATGGGTAGTAATGAAAAAGTGAATATGGAGTTCAAGCACTCCATGATGAAGCAGTTTGAGATGAAGGATCTTGGCTTAATGCATTACTTCCTTGGAATGGAAGTCCATCAGACAGATTTAGGGATCTTCATTTGTCAACATAAGTATGCTCAAGACATGATTAAGAAGTTTGCTATGGAGCATTGCAAACCAGTTGCAACTCCAGTTGGACATGGGATCCAATTAAGCAAAGATTATGGAGAACCTAAAGTTGACGTGACCACTTTTAGGAGTATGGTTGGTAGTTTGATGTTTCTCGCCAACACCAGACCTGATATTTAGTATGTTTTTTCTCTTGTCTCTCGCTTTATGGCTAACCCATATGAGCTACATTTGCAAGCAGCTAAAATAATTCTCAGATATGTGAAGGGTACATGGGATTTTGGAATCCATTACCTTAAATGTAACACTATCAAGCTTGGAGGCTTCAGTGATAGTGATTGGGGTGGCAAAATTGATGATAGAAAATCAACTTTAGGGAACTATTTTAGTCTAGGATCAGGAATAATAACATGGAGTTCCAAAAAGCAGATTGTAGTAGCTTTGTCCTCTACAGAAGCTGAGTATATAGCAGTCACATATGCTAGTACTCAAGCCCTTTGGTTAAGAAAATTGCTGGAAGAAATTGGAGAACGAGAATCTAGCAGAAATTGGAAGAAAGTGGTCCAACGAGAATCTACTATGATAACATCAGTTCCATTTATTTGGCATACAATCCCATCCACCATAGCATAAAAAAACATTTTGTTATGAAGTATCACTTCATCTGAGACATAGTGGAGCAAGAAATTGTTGAGCTTAAATTCTATCACACTTTGGAGAACGTTGCAGATATCTTCACCAAAGCAATGGCTAAAGCTCAATTATAAATCTGAGAGACTGTATAGTCAATCCTCTCAATTTTAATGGGGAGAGTGTTGCAAGTGTGAATAAGACTACAGTCGAAGCGGCTTAAATATGTCCAACTTGGGCATTTTAAAATGCTCAAGATATATTGGGAAAGGTATGGATGGATGTAGCAGTTGATTGTACAACTGACACAAGGTGGGCTTTTGAATCCCATTCCTAGTTGTCTTACCCTTTATAGTTTCTAATAATTCAAGCAATGCTTAATACACATTAGAGGATTTAATCTCCTCTTTTTTTTTTGGACCCATGGAGGGGGATGAAGAATATTAAGCATATGTTGAGGTGGTTGATTTTCATCAACCATATCTCCAAAAGGTGATTCTAAGTAATCCTCATTTTATTCCAAATCATCATAAGCCCTATAAGGTGTTTCAGGAATGGGCCTACATGGAGGAACGAAAGCCTGCTATAGGCCATCTATATTAGGCCTAGTAGGTAAGTTCTGATAAGGCCTAGAAGGTCTAGTTGGTAATATTTGATTAAGTCTATGAGACTTATTCTAATGGAAAGTAGGTTACCTTTGCATAGTCTCCTGTCTATGTATGCTTGGAATAGGAACTCCATTATGTAATATTTCTTGAATTTTCTATTCAAGTCTTTGTCTTTCTAATAGTTGTCACTGCTCTAGGAGATCCAAGCATTGTTTATCAGACCTAAGTTGATTAAACTTGGCTTGATGATCAACATATTTCTTGACTACCTAATTTATCTAATCAGCTATATTAGGCCTATGTGCCCTAACACTGTTACCTTGGTATCTATCTTGTTTAGGGGGGTTTGTGAGGTCTATTACGGTGTTTCCTCGATTGAGGGAAGTCACATTAACTTGAGGCTCACCCCTAAATATATATTCTTGATAATATACTAGTGTAGAGGCACATCGCGCTTGCATGGAATAATGTGACTGAGGATTATTAGGATCTTCCTTAGGTCTTCCATCAAAAATGACGAATGGTAGGGTAGAATTGGATTGCCCATTATGATGAGTATCATACTTGTCTAGGTTTTGATACCTCGGGGAAATGTGATTTGAAAGTATAATATGATCATTCAACCCTACCATATGTGTATGGTCTTGCTCCCACACACCAGCGTGTGGAGTAGACCGAGAAAGCACATGAATTCATGGTATTTATCTATGTGTAAGCACCTCATTGCATGGTTGCATTTCTTGAAAGAAGGCATTGTAATTATCTATACTTGGGGAATGGTTCCCCAGATTGGGACTGTGACCTATGGGGGTATCCTGTGTAGGATTCCTTTGTAGGCTAGGTTCCCTTTCTAACACTCTAGGACTAGCCATCCATTCATCTTCCACTTGGCAATTTGGGAGAGTAGGTGGCCACCAAGGAGGTATAACCATGTCCTTGGTATCAAAACAAATATTTTTTATATCCTCTTGCCTACTCCCCGTAACATCCAGCCTTAAGTGGGCTTGGCTATGGGTGTATGCCATAGCTACTTACTCTAAACCTCTATGTGATTATCTCCTTTACAAGTTTTATAGATTCAAACGCAATCAATAGAAACACTCAAGAATACAAATGATTATCTCTTTTAAAGATTATGTGTTCCTAAATTGTTTTATGTGTTTCAAATTTTTTGCTTGTGTAAAGAATATCTTTCATGTATTTTTGAATGTTGATGTAATTCTCAATTGTTTAAATATTGTCACCTATATACTCGCAGCTCGATAACCGATAATGAAAGTCCAGTCATGTGAACCAACCAAAGTATGGAGATAAAATCCATACCCAATAAGGGAGCATAGGTCCTATCGGTACTCACCCAGTACTCACTTGGTTAGCATTATATCCTTCGAAGAGGAGTACATGCAAATTTTCCAAGCTACGTTGGATCTTGGAGTCAAATTTGGCCAAAAATATAGGGTGCATGGGATTTGAGCCAATGGATGGAGATGACACCCATCGTTGTTGAACTCTATTAGTGGTTGGGGATGAATTACAATTCAATAACGTTAAAAAGAAGCATGATGTATGTGATTTATTTTAAAATAATTAAAAAAAAACAATATAGCATTCAATGATTATTCACTAAATGCATGAAATTACATTTTACTTTCAAAATCATAAGCATATATGTAAAATAAACTACAAAATTTGTAAACTATATGAAAACCTAACCCTTAGGTAGGTCATACACAGGAAAACCAAAAAAATACATTTTAAAAGGTTGTTCTTTTTCCTATTTTTCTTCAATTTGTTAATGTAAAATTGGGAGATATGAAATCTAACCTTCAATTGCACACAAAATATAAGAAAAACTAATTTAAGCTTTTTGAAACAACCTAGATGCAAATTGAAGGTTTAGGAAGTTACCTCTTATATTCTAGAAATTGTTGTTTCTGGAATTTTTTGCAAAAAACCCCTGGTTTTGTGGCCATCCTTGGGTGGGATAGCTACAAATTTGGGGGTCATCGTTGGTAGGGACATTTACAATGGCTATCCCTGGTAGTTCCAATTAGGAAATTTTCACTTGTTCCTGCTTAGAATGACCAGAACCTACAACACACAACACATAAAAGGGAGATAAAATGAAAAAATTAAATGGAACAAGGTACAAGGGTCCCACCATGATTTCCATTGAACAAACACAAAAAATGGTATGCCTTAAATGTGCTTTTAAACTGAAATGCTATCTATTGTTTCTAAGCAAGCATGCAAAGGAAAGGTGAAAAAGATGTAAACTATTGAAATGAAGAATGATTTGTTGTAAAAGAGGGGGGATTTCTCCTTGTATTTATTAATTCATAAATTCCAAAATGTTACAATACATTCCCTTTTAGGGCTTATCATTTTGATACATTTAGATTACAAATTACAAGGGAATGAATCCCTCCATGAGCTTAATGGCATGTTTCAATGTTCTTCTTGCAACCCACACTTGAGAGCTAATCTTGGGCTTCTTCTAATCTGACTCTTAACTCCTACCTCATGCCTATAATACCTACACCTACACACAAGATGTTGAATTATGTTAATAGCATATTTTTTTAGTGATAAAAACTAGAAAAACCATAGAAAGTATGCATTTATGAATATAAAACTTATTTACGACTATTCTAAACAACTCAAAATGACTTGAAATTTTAATATGATGTTAATGAGATGATTTTGGAATGATATAAGATTAAATAAAAGTGCAATTGTTAGCAGAACTTGTGGCCATCCCTGGTAGGAGCAAGTAAGACTACAATCATAAAAACTCTAATTGACCCATCAAATCTACTCCAAAATTTACCAAATTTGGATATGTTGCTATATTAATGCTCTAGAATTTATCTATGCTAAAATCAAACCAAAATTTTAAGCCATTTCATAGTCGTCATTGTTAAGTGCAATTAGGACTATCAGGACTGCTAGATGTCCCTGCTAGGGATGACCACAAAATTGAGTGGTTTGGACCACCAATTTCAAGGGTATCTGGATTAAAACTATCTTAAATGTGTTATCATCAAATTTGGTCAAATAAATCTCATATTTGATAGGTTTTGGTGTATTTTTGTATGCCTCTGAAAGCGCCTTCAAATGAATATATTTTCAAGGAAAATACTTGGGCAAATGTTGAGGACAAATGTGAGTAGTACTTTATGAGCAATGCTTGTTATTGTCTCCTTTAGAAATTGGGTGGGAGCACCTAAATTTATAGCTAAATTAGGTCAAATGTGCAAAGAGGTAATTTTTTTAATGCATGGAAAGTGCTGCCACTTGTCTATTCCCTTGCCATGCATAGGAGGGAAGGTGCCTTCCATTTGGGGCCTCTAATTTATAGGTCTTGATGTCTATAATAGCCTCCTAATTAATTTTTTTTGATTGAATAGGATAAATGGTAGTAATTTAATTCCATTTATCCCACCCTTTTAATTTTGGGAGGTCTAGTTCATGGTCATCCCACCCAAGGATGGCTGCATGTGGTCATCCTTGGGTGGGACGACCATGAACTGTGGCCATCCCTGGGTGGGATGGTCATGGCTACATGCCCAAAACTTCCAAAAAGTGGGGTAAACCTTCCCAAAAGTTGTTAGGAGCCCTAATTAACCCTTGAGAGTTTCCCAATGGGGCCATATGATGTCGATAAGAGTGGCATGTAGTAGTCTTATCTAATTTACATGATTTTAGTGTCTACAAGTTGCATAGGTTTGGTAAAAGTTCAAAATCTCTAGATAACATTATCAAAGCACAAATATCTTCATTTAGTAAAATAGGACTAGGCTATGAAGAAGGTCAAGAGGTACAAAAAATGGAGTCAATATCCAAAGGAAAGGAAGTTTCAAAGGAAGATATTGAAGAAGAACCTAAGACATATGTTGATGAGTTAGGAAGTGGAAGCATCATTAAGGAAGAAAATAATGCACAAACAAGAAACATGGATCATCATAGAGAAGGCAAAGAAAGGACCAAGAGACCATATTTTCCAAGGCAAGATGAATATTTCTTCCAAGGGAATTGCTTCTCATGTAAACATTTTGGTCACAAAGCTTTACATTGTAGGAATCATGGCAGGAATGATTATGGCCTCACCAGAAGAAATTTTAGGATATTTGCACCTATCAAGAATCACAACATCAGGTGTTACAATTGTAGTAATTTTAGGCATAAAGCAAGGTGGTGTAGAGCAGATTTTATAGAACTTCCAAAGAAAAGCAAGGATAGAGATTATCAAAAGGTTCAAAGAGGTACAACTTCAAAGGTATGGAAGAAGAAAGTTGAGAAAGGATAAGAGCATTGTAAGTTGGGAGTAGTCTTACTCCCACCCCAAAATTGATCACCTAAAGGAGAGGATGTGGTGAGTGGGCTGAGCTAAGAGTCTTATTTTTATCCCCAAAGGAGACCTTTGCCATTGATGTCAAAGGGGTACAGTTTCAATAAGGTGAGAGAAATCAGTAAGGGAAAGTAGCTTCTTAGGGGGAGCAAATTTGGAATCCAGTGATCATAAAAGGAAATATTTTAGAAGGGTTGCCATCAATGACAAAGGGGGATATTGTTGGAAATATTGAGCATATTGAGTTGTCATTGATGTCAAAGAATTGATGTCAAAGGGGTTAATGTAAAAGATCTTGGAAAGACATAAATACTCTTCTATGGTTAGCAAGGCAGGCTATATCTCAAGCAAGGAAATTGTTGTAAAGAAAAGGTTTATAATATTTATGTTTAAATATTATAAATAAGAAGGATAGAAAGGTTTAAGAAGTTTACTTGGGACAAAGGTCTATAAGAGAAGAAGGATTATAATATTTATTTTTAAATATTATAAGAAGGACAAAAAGGCTTAAGAGGTTTACTTTGGACAAAGGTCTATAAGAGAAGAAGGATTATAATATTTATTTTAAATATTATAATAAGGACAAAAGGTTATAATATTTAAATGAAAATTTAAATATTATGAAAAAGGAGGCAAATATTTAAAGACAAAAGAATTATTTTCAATACACCAAGGTTTCAAGTATTAACATTATAATATTTTAATATTATAATGCAAAGGTTTCAAGGGTTAAAAGAAGCATCGATGTCATGACAAGAGGAGGACAAATTCATATAAATAAAGTTTCAAAACCTTTGCAAATGGGTGTGGTGGAAATAAAATATGAAATCCGCTCGAGCTTGGAGACAACAAATCGTAGAAGAAGAGCACAATTTTAGGTGAAAGGGATAACAAGGATAAAGTGAAGGGTTGTGTGACTTGATTCTAAGCTGGCAGGCTAGCACAATTGGATGCTAGGGTAGCACTAAGTCACAATGAGAGAGGTGATCACTGGTTCAAATCATGTAGAAGAAATTTTTTATGGTAGAGACAACATTTTTATTGGTTCGCAGAGGAGGAGATAAAGGAATATTACTACACGTTACGTTTTAAGCTGGAGGCTAGCCCAGCTGGTTTTTAGGATAGCGTTAGAGCACCATGGAGAAGGATGTCATAGGTTCAAATCCTATGAAGCACTTTTTGCAAGGTATCAAAGAGGTAAATCATGGGCTCATGAAAGGTATGAATTTTTGGGTTAAAAATTAAGTGCCTAAGGTGTTTCGTTCGTTGTGCATGATTGAATATTTTTGAGGGAAAAATATTTAATTTGATATTTTAATTAGAGGGAGCCATAAGGTGTAACAAAGGACATTTTATATTGTGATTTGAAATTCTTTTGGAGTAATAAGGTGTTAAAAGAGTATTTGATATTGTAAAGTTTGCATGGAATAATTTTGGAAGTTGTGATATTATATTCTCAAAAGGAGGTATAAAGTGTATGTGATTGATTTAAATATTGTAAGTTGCATCTTTGGTCATTGAGTAAAACATTATGGGTGTTGAGAATTATTTCTTGTGAAAGGAGTTATAAGGTGTTATTGTGGTTTGATTTTTTATTATAATTTTTGTATGGTGAAAAGGAATGTTGAGGGTTTTTGATAATTATTAATGCTTCATTATTGAGAACAAAATTCATAGAGCATTATTTTTTAGATTCTATTGTGCACATTTTTAAAGGAGAAATTTAATGTGGATGATTTGAAAGAGAGATCTACTAACCAGTTTTTGAAGTAGCACTTTGAAAGGGAAATTCTTTTGAGACAGGTTTTTGAAGGCACATCTTCATCAAAGCAACTTAAGAGGTATGGTGATATCATTCCTTCTTTAAGGTGTTTGGTTGAGCAAATATTTTTTAATCATAAGGTGGAGAAATAAGGATTATATATGTGCATTGTTGGAAATATTTGAGCTAGGGTTTGTGAATCAAAATGTGCATCCTTGTTGAAATAAATTGAAAATACTTGTGCTAGATTTTATGAACAAGTTGTGCTTTATTCTTGAAAGAAATTAGAAACACTTGTGCTATTATTGAGAGAAAACTTGTGCATTATTATATTTGATATTTGAGAACAAGTTGTGCATTGGGTTGAGTGTTCTTGAAAGTGAATGTGCAAGTGTTAGAAATCATATTTGTGAAGCAAGTGTGTGTATCAGTTTTGATTGTGGAAAATACATAAGAAGGTCAGTTATCAAGTGCTAGACTAGAGCTACCTTTAGAATGCAATAAATGTGAGACATGTGAAAGTGATAGAATTAATGAATATGAAGAACATATTGAGCATTTTTTAGTGCATATCATTCTCTATATGTTCAAGAGGTTAAAGGAATTCTAGGAAGAATATGTCTAAATGGCCTAGTTGAAGAAAGCATTTTTGAAAGAGATATAAGCATTGTTTTGAACATCATCTATGTACAAGATTTTGGATTGGTTGAAAGTATGTGTTATGAGAAATTTTGAGTATGTGTTAGAGCAGATTAGAGCAATTCTTGTGAGAATACTTGAAGCATTTTTTAGATAGATTTGTGATGTAATGTGTGCAATATTTGGGATAGATTTGAGATATATTTGTGCATGTAATGTGTGTAGAGATAGGATAGAGCTGAGATAAATTTGTGCATGTAATGTGTGTAGATTTGGAATATATTTGAGACATATTTGTGCATGTAATATTTGCATATTTGGAATAAAGTTGATACATATTTGTGCATGTAATGTATATAGATTTGGGATAGAGTTGAGGCAGATTTGTGCATGTAGCATGTGTGGATTTGGAGCAAAGTTAAGCAAAGGTGTGTACCAGATTTTAAGGTGACCAGAGTAGTGGGGACAAATGTCTCTTATGGATAAAGTTCTAGTAGATAAATTAGT
Organism: Wollemia nobilis; assembly: GCA_028583015.1. NCBI lineage: Eukaryota > Viridiplantae > Streptophyta > Pinopsida > Araucariales > Araucariaceae > Wollemia > Wollemia nobilis. The sequence continues at coordinate 4,813,106 of JAQPPZ010016983.1, read as the reverse complement.
GGGGATAGAGGTATCCTGTGGATAGAGGTCCACTACCTAGAGTAGTGGGGATAGAGGTCTCCTATGGATAGAGGTCCACTAGCTAGAGAAGTTGGGATAGAGTTCTCCTATGAATAGAGGTCCACTAGCCAAAGAAGTGGGGATAGAGGTATCCTATAGATAGAGGTCCACTAGCCAAAGCAATGGGGATAGAGGTCTCCTATGGATAGAGGTCCACTAGACAAAGTAGTGGGTATAGAGATATCCTATGGATAGAGGTCCACTAGCCATAGTAATGGGGATAGAGGTCTCCTATGGATAGAGGTACACAAACTTGAGCATAGGGGATTGAGATTTCCTTTGGATGGAGGTCCATAAAAATTGTAATAGGGAATTAGTTCCCAAGAGGTTGGTTGAGAAAATTTACAAGAAATATTTTCTCTATGGACAAACCCACATTGGGTGAACCACGTTAAATTTGTATCTCTCATGTGTGTGATGATTTGTGCATTGCCTTGTTACTGCTATTGATGAGATTGGTTAATAATTCTATGAAAGGATATTGTAATTGATAACATTGGATAATATTGTTTGGGAAAGAAAAGTAAAATTTTATCTTATACTGTTCACCCCCCTATAATTATAATCTTGTATTCTTCATTATGAAATACAAATTATCTAAAAATACATTAAGAAGGAGTTGGATATAATTTATCAGATATTATTGTTGCATTATGCCTCGGTTTGAAGTGTGTGTTTGTGTATTCATTTACATCCCTTAATCAACTAGAATCTCATCATTTTGGTAGGAATTAGGTATGTTACATTTCACTCTAAAATATATTGGCCTTTGCACTGCTCCACTGCTAGACAAGCATTTATAGCTCTAGTGAAGATGTCCTTGATTCCCTCTAGACCTTTTTCTACTATTTTACAGGTGTCTATAGCCCCTATAGAGGTTATCCAAATAGTTCAAGAACATATTCATTTTGTATTATTTATATTTTTCTTCTTGGTTAAGAATAATTAAGATGAATTGTAAAACTTTTAAGTATGCATTTTGGGTTAGGGATCTATAAGGCTAAAGAGATGAGTTTATATTTTTTGACCTAAACACCCTACCAATGGTGACTCCATTCTAGAGATCCTAGAATGAATTTATTATTGGTGATAGATGTGAATATTTGGAATAATGTTGTAGTCTTTCCAATTTCATATGTTTTAGCTCTAGGGTTATAAGATAATTTCTAGGTGATCTGACTCATAAGTTGTTAGCCCCATCTATATTAAATCTAATTTTTTCTTCTTCATATGATTAAGAACCAAATAAGAAAAAAAATACAAAACAAGACATGATAAAAAATCTAAATTAAAAGAAAACAATGAAAATTGAAAACATAAAATGAAAATGATAGACCTCAAAATTTCACCTGACAAGAAAGTCAGCAAGGGTGATGATTTTTTCAGTCAATTATAACTAGTGATTTGAAACTCTATTTATTTTGTATTTTTTATATTTTTTTATAATATAGACAAGATATTTTATTCTCTTCTGACCCAATAGCATAGGTAGTATAATTTTAGGTGTTTGCCATTTATTGAAATTTTCAATTTTTCCCCTTCCAAGGTCTACAACCTATAGGTGTACTAACCAATAAGTTGAACTATTTAATAGGGCCTAACCACTTGGATTAATATTACCTTTCTTTCCATATCTTTCATTTTTGGAGTCCCAGTAGACGAATATATCTCCTTCAAAAAATGGTGTACCTTTATCTTTCTTGTTGAAAAGCTACACTATATTTTGAATTTGTTCTATAATTTTGTTTAGTTCTTATATTATTTATTCTTACAAAAGTGTGATTTGGTCTAACCTTATTTGTAGGACATCAAGGTTTTCATGATCTTGAAGTAAAAGTAACAAGGCTATTCTTTCTATTTGAGGATGTGAAAGGGTATTTTCTCCAAATACCATCTCATATGGGATTTTTCATGTATTTCTCTTGACAAATAATCTATCTACCCATAGAGAGAATTTAAATTCACTATCTCAACCCTTTTTGTTTTTTCATTATGGCATTTTGATCCTTTTTATCATATTTTTATTTGATGATTCGGTTAGGCCATTGCCTTGAGGGTAATAATTTATAGAATTAGAAATATTTATACCATATTTGGCACAAAATTCTATCGTTTCGAAGGAAATGAAGTACTTATTATTATTAGTTACCAATTTATTTGGGACTCCAAATCTTGTTAGAATATTTTCCTCCAAAATATTTTTTGACTACCTCAGTTGTTGAATTTCTTAAAGGGGTTGAAGAACACAAGATTATAATGAGAGGGGGGTGAATAGTATAAGACCACTTTTTACTTTCTTTCCAAATCAATATCAATTAATGTCCTTAATTGTAATAACCAAATATAGCAGTGTGCATTAATAACTCATATAGCAGTAGTAAGCAAGAGCACAAGTCACCACACACAATTGAGACACAATATTTAACGTGGTTCCCCCAATGTGGGGTACTCCACCAGATAATATCCTTATAATAATTCACACAAAAATAAGGATCCTTATCCAATACAATGATTTACTTGATCTGCTCAAAGCTAGGCAATAACAAGTTCCCACAAAACTTGTACAAATATGAATAACAAGATCGCATAGAACTTGTCCAAAACTGAATAACAAGTTCACATAGAACTTGTCCAAATATAAATAACAAGCTCACAAAGAACTTGTCCAAAACTAAATAACAAGCTCACACAGAACTTATCCAAAACTAAATAACAAGCTCACACATAACTTGTCCAAATCTGCTCCAACAAGCTCACCAAGAACTTGTCCAAATCTGCTCTAGCAAGCTCACCAAGAACTTGCCCAAAATCTACTCCAACAAGCTCACAAAGAACTTGTTCAAATATGCTCTAGCAATCTCACCAAGAACTTGCTCAAATCTGTCCCAAAACTATCCACAAAGCTATCCCAAAACTATCCACAAAGTTATCCCAAAAATTTCCACAAAGCCTTCTCAAAGGCTCAATCAATCATGCTCAAGTAGTACTCAAATCTCATCCATAAATCTATCAAGGAAAAGCTCAAAGATGAACTCAACAATGAATGGCAATGTACTCTTCAATGGATGAAAACAATGATCCACAATGATCTCAACTCAACTCAAATCAAATCAACTCATAGAAGCATAAAGAGAATTTTTAGAGACTCAATATGTTCTAAGCTCAATCTCAACTCAAATAAACTCATAGAAACATAAAGAGAATTGTTAGAGACTCAATATGTTCTAATCTCAACACAACTCAAATCAGAATTATGGAATAGTTTATTCATGGAACTTGACCAATCACCTCACACAGTCACTTTACTAGGCTTAATCAACTCAATTCAACCAATCACCACAAGGGACTACTCTTTCTCACAAAAACCTTAGTCCAAGCATGTATCAACCAACTCAAATGTTTCCAACAATGCTCAACCACAAATCTCACATAACAATGATACTCATGTTCTTTTCAAGTTCTTTTACAACCAATGGGATTCAATGACTATGCTTATAAAACAAGGTTTAAACACAACTCTCAAACTAGAAAACCTTGAAGCATTCAACCAACCACTTTCGAAAAGGAAACCACAATCAATCCTTTTCACTCCAATGATATTTCATAAATCAACCACCATAAATAATCAATAGGAGAATGTGCCCATACTTTTTGATTCCAAGAATTTTTCCACAAAATATGCCACACTAAACACAACTTTCCTTTCCAATCTCAATAAGGGTTAGTGGACTTCAAATAATAATCACAAGATAAGCATAACTCAATTTACACCTTTTTACTCCAACTTAATAAACACATCCACCAAAGTCATTTTTAATAAAAACCCTTATCAAAAATAATAATCAATAAGGCTCTCAAATATATTTTATAACAACTCATTATTTCTCCTAAATCTTAATTTTCAATTTCTTGAATATCAAATTAAATCAACAACTCATCCACCTCTAAAATAATAATCATAACTTATTTAATTATTCCTTAACCACCTTATAACTCCTATCATAGGGCATCAATGAAATTAATTTGAGCAAAACGTAATTACCTCCTCAAGGGGATTCAAACCCCCAACTTGCACACATCGTGAGCGCCTTAGCCATGGCTAAGGTTACCACACGAGCTAGCCACTTGTTCGAAAGGAAAAGGCATGATGTGCCTTAAGTCCTTCCTCCCTTCCATGCAAACCAAAAGTACTTCAAGTGCTTTCCTTCCAATACCTTCAAATGCATTCAAGAAAATTCAAACCTTGATGTAAAGCACTGCCACACACCTTAAAAAAAATCCAATTGCCAATGCACCACTCTGCCCACAATGTCTTGCACTTTTGACCAACATTGGATTTATCCGTTGTCTCCCTTTTCAAAATGATTTTCGCACGAGCTCTCTTTAGATGCTATCCAACGATTAACATGAGAAAGGATCAATTTCAAATGAACCTTAGGATCCCCCTTTATATATTCTTCTCCTCATTTTTGATGACGTCGATGCATTATTTATTTTCCCTCTTTCTTTAGACGTCGGCGCTAAATTTAATTTTAATTTTAAAATTTAAATTTAAATTTTAAATAATTAAAATTTAAACTAAATATTTAAAATTAAATATCTCAAAAACGAAAGGCCAACCTGGGTTTTAAGAAAAACCCATTTCAAATATGCCATCCATGGTTTTAAATAAAACCTTTTATTTTGCCTGCCTTGGTTTTCACAAAAACCTTGATTTTATCCATGCTTTCTAAAATATCATTTGCCCATAAAAACTCAATGTGATCCATATGACATCAATAATTCATGTGACATCAATGAAAACATAAAATAACTCAAATTACCAACAATCTCCCCCTTTGTCATTGATGGCAAAACCTCTAATGCAAAAACTACAATCACTGCAAAAACCATCTATGAGAATCAAAGTTTCTTCCCCTGACTCAATAATCTCTTATGGATGTTGCTCCCCCTAACTCAATGCTCTCTTTGGAGGCTGCTCCCCCTAACTCAATGCTCTCCCCCTTACTCAAATCTCTCCCTCTTTGACATCAATGGCAAAAGGGACACCTATGGGGCTAAAAGATATGACTCTTAAGCATAGCCTCCTCACCACCTTCTATTTTGAGGTGATTAATTTTTGTGGGAGTACTTTTACTCCCATATCACATTGTTTCTTTCCTCTATAAACTTCCTTACATGTTTTTCTGATATCCTTCTCTTGATGAATTACTTGATATTCTTGTCTTGAATATGTTTGACCTTCTTGCCTTGAACCTGTTTGACCTTCTTACCTTGAACCTGTTTGGAATTGATTCCTACACCATTTTGCAATATTCCCAAAGTTATTGCAATTAAAAAACTTGATATTGTAGCCTTTGGATGGTGCCCATGTCCTGAATTCATTCTTAAAATAATTTCCATATCCATTCCTTTCTTGAACCCTGTATTGTGAAGCTCTATTTTCATGACCATTATGACCATGACTTCTGAATTGTGAAGCTCTAAAACCAAAACCATGTTGCTCATTTCCTTTGCACTGAAAATCTCTATGACCAATCCTATTGCATGAGAAGAAATGTCCCTAAAAACCATACCTTCTTCCTTTGAAGTTTCTTATAGCAAAATCAAACTTCTTTGATCCATGGATCTTGTATTGTATAGCCCTGTGTCCAATCCATTACAAGAAAAACAATGTCCTTGAAAAGCCCTTTTTTCATGCCTTGGTTCCTCATACCTTTCTTGACCATTATCCTTATGATAATTCTCAACTTGTGCATTTCATCCTTTAACCTTATTTGTAGCATATAAATCCTCTTCCTTAGCTTCTTCCTTGCTTTCCTCTTCAAGAATTTCTTTTTCTTTTGAACTTGATTCACCTATCTCAAAACAAGATCCAAATTGAATATTTGGAGCCATAGGAACTTTGGAAATTTCCTCACAAATCTTAGGTGCTTCCTTGCTTTCATCTTTTAGAACTTCCTTTCCTTTTGAGTGTGATTCCCAAACCTGAAATATGAGACCTTTGGTGCTTTGGAATCTTCCTCTTCTTTTTATTTATTTGTGTCAAATAGCAACTTGGCATCCATTTCTATAGCCTTTGAAACACATGTTTCCTTCTTAGTGAAAATATCTTGACCTTTTGAGTCATGTGATGGATCAAATTTCTCAAGTAAGGAACATTTCAATTCTTTTAGATTCTCTTTAACCTCTTGTAGTTGCTCATGGATAACATTGAAGTCTTCCTTTAGATCAACTGAGACATGATCCTCTTGCTTAAATTCTTCTATTTGAAGTGAATTTTCTTCTTCTAATTTTCTTATTCCATAGAAAAAATTTTCATCTTCACTATCACTAATATCATTATAATCTTCTATAGCAAACAAATTCTCAAGATTTCTTTGACCATGCTTGTTTCCTTGATGTGTCATCTCATATTCACTATCACTAAAACCATTCCAATATCCTGATCTGTGATCTCTTTGACCACACACAAAGCACTATTATCTTTCACTTTCTATTCCTAGGAATAGATGCTCTTCCTTTTCATCATATGTTTTGTCTCTATCACTATGATCTGTGCTATCACTTGCTTCTATAATATAGTAAGATTTCTTTGCCCGAAATTTTTTTTTTTTCTCATACCTGCTTTGCTTGTATCTGTCATCTTTGTCATACTTATACTTTCCATATTTTTTTCTTCTATGACCTTATTTTTCATCATCATTTTTTTCTTCATGTGGACACTTGTATGCATAGTGACCAAGATCACCACACTTGTAGCATCTGACTTTCCTTATATCCCTAAAATTCCTTGAGTCCTTATTCATTTTGATGAAGTTAGCTTCCTCATCATTATCTAGAACTCTATCTATCTCTAAAAATTTCCCTTTCTCTTTTTCTAAAGCCTTGAATGCAATCTCTTTTATTGGAACTTGATGCTTACTTACCCTCATCTCATAAGTTGTAAGAGTTCCTTGCAATTCTTCCATTGTTAGCTTGTTTATATCCATTGTATCTTCTATTGTTGAAATCTTAGAATCATATTTCATGGGAAGTGATCTCAAAATATTTTGAGTAACTTCTAATTCTTTCATCTCAAAACCTAGGCCTCTCATGGTGTTAGTAATATCATAAACACGAAGTAAAAACTTTGCAATATATTCAAAATCTTCCATTTTCAATTCCTCAGATCTTTTTCTATGAGTTTGTAGTTTTTTCAACTTTACCATGGAATCTCCTTCATAAGTATTCTTCAACTTGGTCCACATTTCATTAGCTGAATTACATACCATAACCTTTGCAAAATATGTCTCACGAAGCCCACTCAAAATACAATTCATTGCTCTTGCATTGATTTCAACCAATTTTTTGATAGTCTTATTTGCCTTGAGATCACCTCCAACCCTATATCTTTTTCAACCATTTGCCATACCTCATATCCTTGTGATATCAAGTAGTTCTTCATCCTCATGCTCCAAAAAGCATAATTGTTACCATCAAACAATGGATCCTTATTTGTAGATGATCCTTTCTACGAATCCATCTGTGTTCTTGTAGAATCTACCCTCAAGATGTTAACTTTTTTGAAGGAATCCGCTCTGATACCAATTGAAGAAAACAAGCTTATACTAAGAAAGGGGGTGAATAGTATAAGACCAATTTTTACTTTCTTTCCAAATCAATATCAATTAATGTCCTTAATTGTAATAACCAAATATAGTAGTGTGCATTAATAAATCAGATAGTAGTAGTAAGAAAGAGCACAAGTCACCACACATAATTGAGATACAAGATTTAATATGGCTCCCCCAATATGGGGTACTCCACCAGATAATATCCTTATAATACTTCACATAGAAATAAGGATCTTTATCCAATACAATGATTTCTTTTATTTGTTCAAATCTAGGCAATAAAAAGTTCACATAGAACTTGTCCAAATTTGAATAACAAGTTCACACAGAACTTGTCCAAATTTGAATAACAAGATCACATAGAACTTTTCCAAAACTAAATAACAAGCTCACACAGAACTTGTCCAAAACTGAATAACAAGCTCACACAGAACTTTCACCAATAACTTGTCCAAATATGCTCTAGCAAGCTCACCAAAAACTTACCCAAAATATGCTCCAACAAGATCACCAAGAACTTATTCAAATCTACTCTAGAAAGCTCACCAAGAACTTGCCCAAATATGCTCTAGCAAGCTCACCAAGAACTTGATCAAATATGTCCACAAATTTGTCCCAAAACTATCCATAAAACTTTCCCAAAACTATCCACAAAGTTGTTCCAAAATTGTCCACAAATCCTTCTCAAAGGTTCAATCAATCTTGCTCAAGTAGTACTCAAATATCATCTACAAATCTATCAAGGCAAAGCTCAAATATAAACTCAAAAATGAATGGCAATGTACTCTTCAATGGATGGCAACAATTACCCACAATGATCTCAACTCAACTCAAATCAAATCAACTCATAGAAGCATAAAGAGAATTGTTAGAGACTCAATATTTTCTAATATTAACTCAACTCAAATCAGAATTATGGAATAGTTTGTTTCATGGAACTTGACCAATCACACAATCACTTCACTAGGCTCAATCAACTCAACTCAACCAATAACCACAAGGGACTACTCTTTCTCACAAAAATCATAGTCCAAGCATGTATCAACCAAATCAAATGTTTCCAACAATGATCAACCATAAATCTCACATAACAATGATACTCATGTTCTTTTCAAGTTCTTTCACAACCAATGGGCTTCAATGACTATGCTTATAAAATAAGGTTTAAATACAACTCTCAAACCAAAAAACCTTGAAACATTCAACCAACCACTTTTGAAAAGAAAACCACAATCAATCCTTTTCACTCCAATGATATTTTAGAAATCAACCACCATAAACAATCAATAGGAGAATGTGCCCATACCTTTTGATGCCAAGAAGTTGTCCACAAAAGCTGCCACACTAAACATAATTTTTCTTTCCAATATCAATAAGGATTAGTGGTTTTCAAATAATAATCACAAGATAAGCATAACTCAATTTACACATTGTTACTCCAACTTAATAAACACATCCACCAAAGTCCTTTTTAATAAAAACCCTTATAAAAAATAATAATCAATAAGGCTCTCAAAAAAATTTTATAACAACTCCTTATTTCTCCTAAATCTTAATTTTCAATTTCATGAATATCAAATTAAATCAACAACTCATCCACCTCTAAAATAATAATCACATCCCTTATAAAAATAAAGTTTAATTAAAAACTTTAATTATTCCTTAACCACCTTATAACTCCTATCATAGGGCATCAACGAAATTAATTTGATCAAAATGTAATTACCTCCTCAAGGGAATTCGAACCCCCAACTTGCACACACCGTGAGCGCTTTAGCCGTGGCTAAGGTCGCCACACGAGCTAGCCGCTCATTTGAAAGAAAAATGCATGACGTGCCTTAAGTCCTTCATTCCATGCAAAATAAAAGTGTTTTGAGCGCTTTCCTTCCAATGCCTTCAAACACAGTCAAGGAGATTCGAACCTTGAGGTAAAGCACTGCCACACACCTTAACAAAAATCCAATTGCTAATGCACCACTCTGCCCACAATGTCTTGGGATTTCGACCAACCTTGGATTTATTCGTTGTCTCCCTTTTCAAAATGATTTTCGCATGAGCTCTCTTCGTATTCTAGCCAATGATTAACACGAAGCAAGGATTAATTTAAAATGAACCTTAGGATCCCCCTTTATATAGCCTTCTCCTCATTTTCGATGACGTTGGTGTATTATTGATTTTCCCTCTTTCTTTAGATGTCGACGCTAACTTTAATTTTAATTTTAAAATTTAAATTTTAAATAATTTAAATTTAAAGTAAATATTTAAAATTAAATATCTCCATCACCGTGGCACCTTTTTCGACGAAACGAAAGACCAACTTGGGTTTTAAGAAAAACCCATTTCAAATCTGCCATTCATGGTTTTAAATAAAACCTTTTATTTTTTTTGCCTTGGTTTTCACAAAAACCCTGATTTTATCCATGCTTTCCAAAATATCATTTGCCCATCAAAACTCAATGTGATCCATATGACATCAATGATTCATGTGACATCAATTAAAACATAAAATAACTCAAATTGCCAACAGGGGTTGCTTCCACCCACTTTTTAAGATAGTTTATTGATGCAATGATCCATTTATGTCTACCTAAGGAATTGGGATTAATTTCACGAATGAGATCAATTCCCCATTGCGTGAAAGGTGCTTATATGACTACCTACTTAAGGGATATTGCTTCTAAATGTTTATTTCCTCCAAAAACCTAGAATTTATGACAACATATCACATATTGATTAACATATTTGAATAAAAAATGCCAGTAATAACCTGCTCTCATGATTTTATTTGTAGTGGCTTTTGGTGCAAAGTGACCTCCATAAAATCCACCATGATATTCTTTCATTATATCTATGACCTATTTTTCAAAAAGGTAGATTAATAAGACTCCATTTAGATGTCTCCAGTAAATTTTACCTTCTTGGACATAGTATTTCTGAGCTTATTTTTTAACTGACCTCATTTTATTTGCATATATACCTCTAGGGACAGAAAAGGTTTGAAGATACATTAAGATATCATAACACCATTTGCATTCAAAATTATTTGTTCTTATGATTTCGTGCATTCATCAACTATGATATTGTTATTCATGTCTTCTCCTTCCTTATTGGCCAAATATTTTTCCAATCCCTATCCTCTAATAATATTAACTACTTTGAATTCTACATAATACTGCAATAAATTGACTATCCACCTAGCAGAACTACCCATAGGTTTTGACTAAGTGAAAACATCTTTTATGGCTATAAATGAGATACAATTTATGACTTTGTTTGATCCAAAATTGTCCTTGAAATATTCAAGTGCTTGTATTAATTTGTAATCCTATTTTTTATCATTTTAAATTTTATTTGGGATCATTTTAGTCTTGTACCCATAAATGCTATTGGTATTTCATTCTTTTCATCATCCTTTTGGGAAAGGATTGTGGCAATAGTATATTCTAAAGCAAATGAGTATATATTAAAATTTCTATAGTAATCAGGATAATTTAGCATTGGATTAGTGGTAATAGCATCCTTGATTTCTTTAAAGCCTTTAATATTTTCCTTAGTCCACCTTATGTTAGCATCTTTCTTAATCATGTCGTTAATTGGTTTGGCTATTTCAGCAAAATCTGGCACAAATATTCTTACAAAGTTAATTTTTCCAAAGAAATATCTAAATCCTTTAAGGTTCTTAGGAGGAGGAATTTTTACAATAGCTTCTACTCTTTGACAATTAATACTTATCCCTTTTTTAGATACTATATGGCCTAATAATTTTCATTGCATTGCTTTGAATATACATTTTTTGGGGTTCAAAGATATCCCATATTCTTTGCATCTAGAGAATACTATGGCTAAATGTTCAATATGGTCTTTTGAAATCCTGTTATGTCACCTAAATAGACAACAACTATCTTAAACATTAAACCATTAAAAGTAAAGTCCATGGCCCCCTGAAATGTTGCACAGACATTCATTAACCCAAATGATATTCTTAGGTATTCAAAGATTCCCCAAAGAGTAGTAAATGTAGTTTTAAGTCTATCTTTAGGATTGATCTGAATTTGGTTATATCCTAAGAATCCATCCAATAGTGACATCCTAGCTGAGCCAACTACTATCTGCAGTATTTTTTCCATATTAGAAAGAGGGTAGGTATATTGAAGTGTACTTTTAATTAATTTTTTTTCTTCCTCATAGGTACTAAATTTGCTATCCAAGAGGATAATCTTATTTTTCTAACTATTTTTGCATCTAATAGCTTTTGAACTTCCTTTTGCATGACTGGATGCAAGGTGGGGTTAAATATTCTTTGCTTTTGCCTAAATAGATTTGCATATTCTTTAAGAGGAATAATATGTGTCATAACATCAGTTATAAACATTTTCAAATCTTTATAACTCCAAGAAAAATATTATTTATTTTTATTTAAGAGGTTTATATATTGTTCTTTTTTCTTTCTTGGCAAAGCTTTATCAACCTTGACCATTCTACGGTCTTCTCTCTTCCCAATGTTTATAACATTAGCCTTTGTTTCCTTAAGAAGTGGTTTATGTGCTTTTTCAAAATCATCAAATAGGATTTCTAAAGAAACTAACCCCTTAGGAATTATATTTATTTTAAGTTGAATATCTTCTACGGGTTCTCCAATTATATATTTCAACTGTTCTTCATCTTCCTCCTCACATAGCATGTTAGCATACTAGATTTGGAGGGTCATGAAATATTTAATATCTATATCATCCTAAAACACTTGAAAATAGATAATGTTATCAGTCACAAAGGGATTGTAGATAAAAACAGTGGGAAATATTTCCATATATTCCATTCCAATTTTAGGATAATTTGCGCCTAAAACATTTATTGCTAATAGATTAGCGATGTGATTCTATCTTCTAGGAATGTAAGAAATGTTAAATGTTAAGAATTTATTAATTTCATCAAATATAACTAATTTATATTGTTTTAACCTAGGATGTTTGATCTAATATTTACCTTTAACTTTTTGGATAATCAATCCTGCATCTCTAGTGATAGTTATGAAATTTATACCCAACTCTTTTGTGTTCCTCAATTCTAGCAATAAGGCTTCATATTCAGCTAAATTATTGGTGCAAGGGAATTCTAATCTATAAGGAATCCCTATATAGTTACCCTTAATATTTGTTAAATTTATACCTTCACCTACTCCAGTTTGATACTTTTCCCCATCAAATGTCATGGTCCATATCTCTTGGGTTAGGACTCTAGTAGATTTTGCATCTACTAACTCTCTAGTCTTAGGATTCATGTCTTTAACAGCTGAGACCTCCATTAGAAATAGATAATGCTAAATTGAGTATACTCCCATTTAATTTTCTTCCATGGAGTTCACCAAATTAACCATAGTATCATCTAGTTTTATCAATTCTACATAATACTTGTTAAATGGTTCTCTACTAA